>OU426958.1:18750000-20000000 GCA_911387765.1 Pyrgus malvae
GCTTTTAAATTAATAATATTTCTAAAATTTAGTCAGTCTTACTCAAAAATGAAGCCCGAATATTCACGGAGTTTCGGATACGGGCGTACCGAGTAGCCTCCCAGGTGTCATGTTGACTTGACTGAGTGGTATGTGCCAGAAGTGGTAGTTTGTAAAGTTGTAACGAATACGTAAAGCAAATATGCAGTCTTTATACGTAAGATTCAATATTTATTTCATTATGTATCTTGAAGTATTGAGTGAGCAATAAATGTCTATTATAGGTAAATTAAAATACTCATTACCAAGTTAGCACATAGGTTGAATGCCTATGGTCATGTATTAACACGAAATGTGCTAGTAAATTCAGATTACAATACCTGCGGCTCAGACTTTTTGCGCTTTAGGGCTGCAACCTTTTTCAATTTTATCGTGTCGATGTTTCTAATAGTACTAAGACTGATGTTTTTTTATAGCAATTAACTTTAATGACTGCTTGTTTATTATATTTTAGAGTTAGATGGACTATTTATTTTTTATTGATAAATTTTTAGACACGCAACGACTTAAGATCTATGTTTCAGTTTAGGTTCTTAAGTCGTTGCGTTGTGTTAAGATAATTCAATTATAGTAAATCAATTTATCAGCATCAAGGTACTTTTTAGTATGAAATGTTATAGTCCTGTAGAAACGGATATGATGAAATAGTGTAAGTTTTAGGATCTTAAAACAGAACTTATCCTAAATATGTAATTAAGATTAATATAGAAGCGTAATTAAAAATTATTTTTGAAAAAAAAAAGTTATACAAGAAAACCTAAGTCAGATTTACCTATTAGGAAAATCACCTAATTTATTACCTAGTAACACAAATAAAGCCCAGTACAGTACAGTACCTATAATAATTAAGCTCGATAAATGGTTAAAAGCGAAGTGCTTGTTTCAAGAAAATAATCAATATAGCCTTGCTACAAAAAATACTTAAATAAAAATTTGTATTGTTTACAAAAGAACAGAGATTTGAACGTTATTGTCTGTTCATTTCTGTCTGTTTAAAAAGTCACGCATAATGTTTAGGTCGTTCATAATCTAATTTTGATTTAATCTTCTATCAATGTAATAATGTCTAAAACAAATCTTGAACTGAACTGATAATATTTTTATCAACTTTCCAATTTATCGAAAATTTACTATAACAAATTGGCACATCACTACAACAGTCTAGCAATCACTTCGTTTGTTGTCATAAGACGATTATCATTAAACCGAAAGCCTATTCAAACATTTTTTATCGCGTAATCCATTGATTGAGAACGGGCTAGCTTGCGAATAAGAGTTCAAATATTTTTTCCTCGAAATTTGATATCGTGTTGCACATTTTTTTAATTCGGGTTAGCGAATTATTATATTTTGAGAGCTAGACTGAAGTTTTGTTTAATATTTATTTAATGGAGTTTTTTTATGCTGTAGTAAATGTTTAAAGAAGTTTACCATGTGTCATGGGTAGCATGGACACAAACAAAGACAGAAACAGAAATACCCAGAACGAGAATAGAAATTAAAGCACATCATTCAAATTTCTGCCTCACCGGGAATCGAAACCGAGGCCCTCCGATCGGCAGTCCAGTATGGTAACCATTGCGCCACACGGGTCGTCACTGCATTTGACCTCTTGCTATGCTTGCTTGAGGTTGTGCGTAGATGGCTGCAGCGACCACTTAACACCATGTGGCCTGCATACTCGTTTGTTACTCCATTCAAATAATTTTAAAAAAGTTACAAGGGTGAGTTTAGCCCAGTAGTGGGATTCAAAAGAGTAGCAATTAATAGATTCAATTCCAATAATTATATCAATTCTGATATACAAACAAAACGATTACTAAAGCATTAAGACTATATTTAAGCATAAATTCCTTAGACGTGTAAACATTGACCTTTGCCTACTAATATCGGACGTGTCATTACTAGGCATTAAAATTCTCATCAGCGAAACATATGTACATAAAGGCGCATGCACACGTACGGGCGCTCTAGAGGAAATCACTTTTCTATAAGCTGCAGCAATGTGTTTCAACCTATTATTTTTTTAAACCCTTTTGGAACATTTGAGCCGAGTATTTAACCTGAGTAAAGGAGACCTGGAGCTTATTAATACAAGGATATTCTACCTACTCTTATTCAACCCAAACAAATGTAAGAGCACAGATCCCCCATAAAATTTGGAGAGCCCTGAAGTGTGGATTGGTGGAGATGTGGATTTGTGACCAACTCACTGTTGGATGTCTTCTATAAAAAAACGGCAAATTGTTTGTAAAGTAGGTTTACGATCGAGATGTTTACGTGATAACGTCCGCACGAGAAAATCTCCATTCGTTTGTATGCCGTTAGAGTGAGAGAGACGGAAGATCGGTCCACTCACTCGAACGCTATGCCAGCCTCCGCTCGTGAGGATTCCGCGTGACAAGTTTCACGGAATGACTGGCAGCGCTCGAGATGAGACGGGAGATCGGTCCGTCTCTCTCTCGTTATACCTGCGATCGCGCTCGTGAGGTTTTGATGTGACACAAGTTTCTGAACATGTCACCCGACTAAAACGATTTTAAAGACGTTATCACGTCAAAACTATAAAACCTACAAGGCTAAAGATATCTTTCGATAAAAAGCGGAACTGATGGCTTAACGTGCCCTTCGAAGCATGGAAAGTAGCATCACAATTATTGTCACTAGCTCTCAACCATCTTACATCCAACCATACCCGTTTTGCTTTGTTGCGTAGATCGTTTGCGTTTTTTTTTTCTACCGACGATCTATCTATATTAAAGTACTAGCGGCCGCCCGCGACTTCGTCCGCGTGGACTATGGTATTAGTCATAGCATGATGTTGTATAGACTATAGCCTTCTCCAATAAATGGACTATACAACACAAAAAGAATTTTTCAATTCAAACCAGTAGTTCCTGAGCTTAGCGCGTTCAAACAAACAAAAAACTCTTCAGCTTTATATATTAGTATAGATTGTTCTTAGGAGTCCTAAGAGATAGTTGAATTTATCATCAAATACTAAGGACACATTAGATTTTTACGTCAACGTAATTCGTTACATCTTTTTCCACTTCATCTCGTTTGTAGTTTAATCGCACCTTTAGAATATTAACTTTTAAGTACGCATAACTGGTATACAATATTTAATTGAAAATTAAACCTTAATGTATTGAGGCAAGCTTACTTTTAAAACGAACTAAACTTTAATAAACAATAATACAATATGACCTTTGAAGGACGTGAAGGCGAAAAGTCGTCATTATGACTATCAAGGGATCTGCATAGATACTAACATACTATAATACTAGCGTGGTACTGAATAATTCAATGGCGATAGAATTTTTTTTGGTACAGGGGAAAACCTTCAAAAGGTATCATCAGGCAACTTGGGATACTGAGTTATGTGGGGTTTTTCGGCACAAATACTAATTTGTGGTCGGCTTCTGCGTATAGTTATCCTCCAAGTGTAATTTTGATAATATTGATGTATTATATTTTCTGTTACAAATATAATTTATTAAAATGTAAAGCAGAATGCAAAGTGATGATATTGCGGTAACTTTACTGGAAGAAAAATTGTCTTTATGAGAAGACGAGAACTTCCCACCTGGCTGTGGGTTCTATCACTATCAATTCTTATCAGATCAGCGAGGCACCTGAGTCTCTCAGTGATACGAACATGGATGACCCTGAAACGTTAGATGAAACGTTTTTTATGTCTCAACAACTTTATCTAGACAAAGTCGCCGGCCACATTTACAAGAGGCGACCACCAGCCTCCGAAGTAGCAGCGCAAGTGCATACGACCTCAGACAAGACTTACCAATGCTTGCTTGAGGTTGTATGTAGATGTTCATGGGCTGCAGCGACCACTTAACACCAAGTTGCCTGCATGCTCGTCTGCTACTCCATTCAAATAAAAAAACTAGACAAAGTTGGCAAAACCAAGTGGTACTAAACGCTACCACGTTATCTACCTACCTACCTATTCGTACCTACAAGGTCTAGAATAGACAAACTAAGATAACGTCAAATATTGTTATAGTTTTATAATATTGGCTTAGACCAAATTTTCCTGTAAAAGTAAACGTCCCACGCTATTTTGTTTTAGATTTAATTCTGAACTACTATTTTTAGAGAAATACCTGAGGCTGTGTATTTGTACATGGGATGCAGTGACTGACTGATAATATGATACGATAAGCCGGCAAGCTGTTTTGCTCCTCCAATAAAATAAAAAAGTTGACATACTTTCCACATCAGCGCAGCTGTAAACTTCAAGCAAGGTTATGTAGAGACCTTCTGCTACTTATCAAGAAATGACGCCACGGGTATTATATAATATATCCGACCATATATACAAGCTCCGAATTGAGTCACTCGGAGCGCGGCCGCTCCCCGGGCATAACCACCTCGCCCGGCGGGAGATCTCCCCTTACCAAACGGTGACCCCGGACAAGAATACGTTCCTTCTGACCTTCATCAGTCGCACCTTCACTCCCTGGATGGACTGCAGCAGCACTTAATGACCCTTACGAGCCGGTAAGGGTCATCGCAGCGCATCGTGATAACGCTTCCTGATCCTGATCCAGCTACCTCATGCGACGTCGTGGACGGCTTAAGTACCCACTCTACTCGCCTCCACATTACAACCTACCCTCATATCTCAACTCACCGAAGATAGAGGGCATCTCCACACTTCGCAACACCCTCACATCCCGACTCACCGTGGACAGAGGGCATTCAAGGCACTTGTAAGCGAAGATTTCTCAAGCATGGATTGAAGACATCGACTTCCGGTCTGAGCAGGGGGTGATGTAGCGACCTTCCGCAACTCATCAAAAAATGGCGCCACGGGTATTATATAATATATCCGACAATATACACAAGCTCCGAATTGAGTCAGTCGGAGTGCGGCCGCTCCCCGGGCATAACCACCTCGCCCGGCGGGAGATCTCCCTTTGCCAAAGTTAAAAAACATCTATAGCTAAAGACAAAAAAGTTACTTTTTATTCTCATAAAAATCATAATTTACTATTAACCTAGTAACGTGATTTATTATTAATCGTAACCTTTAGAAACTAGAAAATCGAAGGCTGTTCCTAGACTACCTACTTAACTTCGAGTCTTCTAATTTCGTACACTATACATATATGAGAACATCGCTCGTTTACTCACAAAATTATGTAGAACGGAGCGTTCGCTGTAGGTAAATACCTCACCGCAAGCGAGTAAAAGATAACTTTATTTTATAGGTGGTAGAATTTCACATTTCAATCGAGACCGGGGAAGTAGAATTACTGTACCCATTTCTGTCGTTAAAGCAATTATATTGTTTCGGTGGAAGGTTATGGTAGTTGGTAAGACTTACATGATGCGACAATCAGCTTTACAGTAGCTTTACAGTACACAGTTGTATGCAACCTCAGGGAAGACACAGACTTATCCATGGACTGAAGCAATCATTAACACTATGTTGACGGTGCTCAACTACTCCTGCTACTTTAAAAAATAGGTTGTCTGTAAAGTCGGTTTACGGACTATAACGTGACAACGTCGTATCAAAGCAATGAAAACCGCATAAACTTTTCACTTCACTTTAAAAACAATCGACGAACTCAAGCCAGAACGTAACGCTACAAGCGCCGATCGTAACGTACAATGAGCGTAACGTACAATGAGTCATCCTTTTACGTGCGTGCAGGTTCGTGTTTGAACATTTTACAAGAAATGCTCGTTTAGATTTTTAAATAATAAATTCACATTTCAATTAAAATAAAATTGTGGCAAGATTGTTTACCACAACTAAAATTATTACCAAACTTTATTGTTCTCGTATCTCGCCAGACGTAATATACCGTTGCCGTCGTAAAAAAATACTCTTTATTCTTTTTACTAGTTACAACAGCAATCGCTTCTCGCTCATTCTGAGACGCGTACACAAAATGTAAATTACCTCCAAGAATCTAATATTTAATACCTATACATACTTACACAGAGCAAAAAAGTGGCCTTGAACTAAAATATCGGATAAATATCATCCTTATATAGAAAATAACTGTTACTTTTTGTATATTTCCAGGGATTCGAGTTTTTTCAATACGTACAAAATCTTATTAAACTTCTTTTTACTCGTGTATTTTCTGTTGATGTCGATAATGCTTTCCAGGATCTAAACTAGTATTGACTTGCCATCTCACTCGTAGTAATGATTAAGTATCTGTATTGACAACCCGCAATGGTGTGCCGGTATGCTGTGAAAGGTCTTGAGTTCGATTTCTAGTGGAGAGATTGTACCTGTTTAATATACAAAAGTACTATATATTTATATTAATAGTACTTATGTATATTAAGCAGGTACGGTTGATGATTAATTTCATTAAATCACTGTTATTCCTCAGTACCACCATTATTTGCTTCTCATACTACCCCAGGTCGATTGATAGAGAATGCTTATAGCATAAAGTCCGCCTATGTACACTATTTATGCATTATAGTTCAAGAAGAATAAAAAAATAATTTTGAACGAATTGCTTTTATTATCAATACAATAAAAGTACTATTATTTATGTCGTAGAATACAATATTTATTTATTGCGCTATCGTACACAAACATTACAATTTATATTTCATTTTCTAATTCTTTTCAATATTTTTTCATACTTTGAAAAAAAATTTATCCATTTTTTATGAAAATACTTAATTGAAACCCTTACAATCGATTAAAAAATAAACAATCGATTGTTCGATTAATCAATTTCGATGTTACAACACTACTCTCCAACCGTCTTACGGTTTTTCGATCAGCACACGTGACCTGACGCGAGTTTCACAGTTTTTACCCATCCCACAAAAGTGCTCAACGCCGCTAAAGAAGTTTTCACTTCAATAAATAAAATTAGTGTGTTAATGACGATTAATGCGACAATTTTCAATCAACAGTATCTGTAGATTAAATTTCACTCCAATTTCAGCATTATTCTGCTTAGTATTCACGGGCCATTCATAACGATGGCAACAGATGTCCGACAATGGTGCTAATCAACTGATCGATGGACGAAAGCCTGGTAAAGCTAATTGCGCGTCAATTGCGCAATTGAGTCATGAATAGATGAATACGGTTAGAGTATCATTAGTGTATTTGGCATAGATTTTTTATATATACTACGTTAGTCAAAGTCATAAATAATCTATGGTATTTGGTAATGTGTAATCTTAGAGCATCAAAGTTACTGGCTCACCCTTTGTCATACCTGTCATACTTTGATGCTTTAAGTATAATATAGGAGTTTTGGCGGGAAGTTTTACTTTTTTGGTGTATTTTTGAGTTATATCGGATAAATTTGATGGCATTTTGTTCGATATAGGTTAATTAAAGTGCACGAGTGTTGTGAATTAAAATAACAGTGCGAAAATATGTTTTTTTCGGATTGCCTCCAAAATTCCATTGGTCACGTTCGTTCTTGTAAAGAAGCCATCGCTTTACTTGAATGTCTGACTGACTTGACTGACTGATTACTGACGACTTACTGACTTAACCTATTATTACTCGTCCAGTTTCACCGAAACTGCTAAAGGCGTGATACAAAAATTATACTTGACGCTGGCAATGTGCAGAGTTTGCGATGCCATAATTGAAGAAAAAAAAAGTGTAATATAATTTTATTTGGCCACTCTACGTAAAAAGTACATTATTCTTAGTCTAAGGGCCACTCCGCCTATTTTCTTAAGAACACATAGACTTAGGATAAATGCTAAGAGTGTGGAAGAACACCATAGACTTAGGATATATGCGGTAGTATATGCTAAGTCTATGGAAGAACACCAAGCTGTACTGAACTTTTTCTCATCTCATCTAAGATGGTAATGTACTGCTGTAGAACTTGCAGAGTTTGAGTTTCTGCCCTGTCCCCGTAGCCAAAGTAACATTTGAAAAACGATAATGAAGTTAGATGAGAATAAAATGGGATCACCATAAGTCACGTTAAATCGCGGGGTCAATCGACATCGTTATCGCAAGTTGGTAGACAATGTTAACACATATTCGTAACGAAACCATAAACAATCGTATTGTCACTGACCACTATCTCAAACAAATGCGTAGACAAGCAGAACATTTAGTTATTAAACAGACAATTTTAAAAAGACAGCGAAACGAACGATGATGATGAATTTAGTTATCGTTTCGCTACGAAGCAATGTTACTTTGGCTAAGTCTCCTGAAAAAGAAGAAGGTACTATCTTTGAACCCATCTCTGTCGTGAAGCTATTCTGTTGAACTTAGGTAAGAAGCTACAGTTACTGTTTGAAGAACTGCCGCTACCCCATTACTACCGTGAAAACATTCTGTTGAATTCAGGTATCATTCTTAAGAGTAGCACCGTAACTGCGTACTATAGTAAAAAAAAAAAAGAAAAACGAAAATATTTTAAGCACTGAACGGTTTTTTTACAAACTCTTAGTGAACTTTGTTATTTTGTTTTGTGTGCTCTGTGTGCGTAAAGCAATGCTAAGCTGAAAAAGAGCAGATGAAGAAAGACTTCAGCACTGTTTTAAAATATTTGGTATATATATCTGTAAGTTTTCTTACAGATTTTTTTTATACGTAATAATAATAGTATTAGATATCATAAAAGAAACGAGCATGGTACATGTTGGCGTAGATATTCATTAGTTTCAGTAAGTACTTAATATAATTTCCTCGTTTTTTAAGAGGATCACCATGCCAGTAGCATTTAATTTAGCTAATGGCCCACTTCCCCATAGTGATCGATTTTGTTCCAAGGATAAATAAAATGTGGCTGTACTTCAGTTGACGAGTTTACCTACTGTCTTTGGAATAAAGGTTTTATCTAAATTAGATATCTAATTTAGATATGTGCTATCCAGACTCAGACAAACCGTTTCTCAAAAAAACAGCACTAATATTATGGGTATGTATTATGGGTATGTTGAGTCCGTGTTAAGATATGGCATCATTCTATGGGGCTCATCGAATCATGTCAAAAACGTATTTATAGTACAAAAAAAATGTATTAGAGCATTATGTGGAGTAGCACCATTTGAATCGTGCAAACCTTTATTTAAGAAATTAAAACTACTGACGCTACCATCTCTATACATATATTTTTGAGGCTTGTACATTTGTTAAAAAACAAAAGGATCTGTTCTTGACTGCAAATCAAGTGTATTTAAGAAACACAAGAAACGCCCATAGACTAGTTTTAGATAAAGCACCACGAACTTCCCTCCTCCATCGCAATGCTTATGGAATGTGTATAAAAATTTATAATAAATTGCCCGAACATGTACAAAAAATTCCATTGAATAAATTTAAAATAAAAATAAAAAATATATTGCTTAAATAAAATTTATATCATATGAATGAATATTTGAATAATAAATTAATTAGTTTTGATTAATATATAATATAAGATCTAAATTTTATTGTACCTAATGAAATGACATAATATATCATAATACTTGTAATTGTAAATACTAATAATATTACTAATTATACTTGTAATAATTATTATATATTATTATACTTGTAATAATAATTCTAATGTACTTTAATGTTATATGCATGCAAACTTTAAGTGGCTGAACACGATATAACCTAAATGTAACACCTATTTACTTATGTAATGTTCAAAGCAAATAAATAATATTTAATCTTTAATCTTTAAAGAAGCGAAATTATTGTGTCCAAGTGTCAAAAGTTTAACTTTTTTTTAAATTTTAATGTTATAAACTTTCAATTTGGAGTTTTGGCATGAAGTTGAAAAAACTCGTGCTTTTGTTTCATATTCATTTCCTTGGCGAAGTTTTGAGTTATATCAGATACAGAGATAAAGTAGATGGAATTTTATTCAACATAGTTCAAAACAGTGTGTTGTGAAGTCAAATAAGTACAAAAACATGTTTTACTACTACAAAGAAAAAAACATTCAATCTGCAAAAAAATGTTATAAAGAGAAAAACCGTTATAAGCTACGAAATATAATATACAAAAAATATATAGAAAAATTGTTCCTTTTAAGGCGCTAGACACTGTAATCTCAGAAGCAACTATGTGTAACTTGTTTTTGAATGAATCGAGAGATCGTTTTACATAATTGTCTGATTTAAATATACTAATAATAATATCAATCAATAATTATGTACATTTTAATGTCTTGGATCACGTGAATCAAAGGTGCTTCTGAAGGTTCTTTGAGCTATAGTTGACGTAAATGGAGTTTATAAATTGCAATTTTATTGACGTAGCAAATGAGCAAGGTCAGGTAACTAAGATTGGGGGCTACGGTATTCGATCCCTGCCTGATTGTAAAAGGCGACTAAAAGAGGTCTTCTGGGGCTGCGGGCGGCTGGAGTGGGAACTCCAACAGTCCAGTTAGTGGGACTGGGAAAGACAGCACAGTGGGTGTATGTGGCCGCATGTCATCGTACTGGATTGCAAGTTGTAGGAGTGTTTGAAATTAAATGATATAGTTATGGCTGACCGTCATCCGCTTTGGGTGCGCTAAAGCTTATGAGCTAGGAGAAAAAAAACAGGCAGAAAAAAACTCCAGCCCTGTTTTGCATAAATTTTCAGGTACAATGGTATTTAAAATGCAGCATCACTGTGGGGCGACAAGGAGCACACCTACTCTTTTTCTTCGAATTATGGGCCCGTTTAGGGGCCCCGTGCGTGAATTCCTCCGTTGCGTTCCTCTGGAGATGCCGGAGATCTCGCCAAGTGTTGAGGCAAGCCACCGAAGGGTTTTATTGCTGTGATTTTTTTCGATTGTCATTAAATTTAATGTTCGGGCTATACTGCTCTGGAACGCCCTGCCCGAAGATATCAGAAACGCGCGAACAAGGACTGCATTTTTTACGTATGTAAATACCTATTAGGAACTAACTGATGAGTCATTGTAAATACGCGTATTAAAAACGAGTAGTCATGTAGTATGTATCATCTAGTCATGTATATATAATATGTATTTGTGTATGTATGTATTGATATGTTGGTGTGATGTATATATGTATAAAAAATATAACATAGGTAATTTATTAAAAAAATAAGTTTACCAATAAAATACAGTTATTAATGAGAGTTGTTAGTTACTTTAATTTTTTTTAAACTTTATCGTAAATTTCCTGCCTACCTTAAGTTTCTCACAGTCACCCAGGGTTGACTGGCAGAGAATGCCATTAGGCATTAAGTTTTACCTTGTAACACGTTGATTAAGGTGCTACAAAAAAAAACGGGTTTTACTCCTGTAGTGCCGGCAGAAGTGAAAACTTGAACTTTAACGTTGTGCATTTTTTATATTTGGGAATGGTTAGGGAATAATTTCGCACGAATTGCTTTTATTATCAGTGTTATTTTTCATCTAGTATTTTCAGTAGGTTTTCATCTATTATTTTTATAAAGTACTCACTCATTTTCTTTCACTATTTCTTCGTCACTGAAATGCACTTTGTTCAATGTCCGTATTTTAAATACTTGATATAAACGAATTTTTACAAATATAGACAGTCGAGCCGTCATGAGCTGTCACCCCTCCGTCTTACAATTTTCGATCAGGCCACGTGTCCTGACGCGAGTTTAAATTTGTTTACCCATCCCAAAAAAAGTGCACAACGCCACTAAAGAAGTTTTCACTTCAAAAATCTCACGTAACCTGGTACCTCTTCCAAGGTGTCGGGTACCTTTTGAATATATCGCACCGATACAAAAAGGATCTTGCTGCAGTCCATGGACAACTACACACAACCTCAAGCGACCCTGAGCTTGTGTTTTGCACAACACAAAAGTTAGTACGGTAGTAGTCAGTTAAGTACCTACCGATTATAGAGAATATATAATGCTGATATCCGAAATTCTTTGACTGAAATTTAAAATTAGACGAGTATAAAATTAAAATGCAGGATGTAGTGTAGAATAGATACCGGCTCCTGGACAATCCTTTCGTTATTCAATTATGCTAATACAATCCATATACTTGCTTAGCACGGAACAGTGACTAGTCTTTAGACGGGGTCTGGAAATCCCCTGTGATTTTTAATCGTCATCAAAAAAATGTAAGCCGTACACCTGACAGATGAGAAATATCTCAAAAATATTCATCACAAATGATATACATTTGAGAATATTTAATAAAACAAGTTACCACTGAACGTTAACGCTGAAACAATAAACTAGAAAATACCATGTAATCATAGAAGTTTCAGAATTGAGATGAACTAATGCAAGCGATGGCTGAGTGGTAAAAACCATGGTTTTCGACGCGACCGATCCCGGGTTCAAATCCTCAGCGCACACCTCTGACAAAGGAATTTGTACCTAATGTGCGCATTTATCGCTCTTCACGGCGATGGAAAATATTGTGATATTTAATTCATTACAGTGTTCTCCATCGCCGTGTCCCGTGTATGACTGAAAGAAATTCATAATTTCTAGAAAGCATGATGTCCACCAATCCGCACTTGGCCAGCGTGGTAGACTATGGCCTATCCCTCTTACTTGTGAAAGGAGACCTGTGCCCAGCAGTGGGACATAAAAAAGGTTGAAGAAAAAATGGAAGCTTACTATTGCAAATAAGTAATTTAATAATCTCTTTCTCACTCCAATCAGCTTGACTTTGAAATGCTCTGCGTATCTGGTAGATATTGCCACTTGGCATTAAGCTCGCCTATAGTATATAGCCTTTAATACACTTTGGGTTCAAAGTTTTCAAATAAAAATAAATAAATGATGTGCACTGTTGGAAGAAGCCGTTTTATGTCTATTTGACCTTAAAGACGGCGTTATTTAAAAAAATTAAGTACATTTTTAACGTTTTAATTTCCTAGACAGATAAATCAGGATAATAAGTACAAAACGCTTTATTACTTCAATTTAAACGCATCGTTAGAGTATATTGAAGTAACTACGTATCAAATCAATTTGGACAGTCACGGTCAAATTGGGCTTTATTAGTGTGAATTTGAGCTTGAAATGGGAAGTAAATGTCATAAAGGCTGATGAAAGTAACAAAGACAAAATATAAAGATTTTTATTTGCACATATATGGGTGTTTACAAAAGATGTTTTTATACATTTGGTTCGCCATATTTAGCTTCATGAGGTATGCAAATATTACAATAATTATTATAATTAAAAACTTAACTAATTATAAATAAAAAAATGTACCTACATTGAAATTATTTTATTTATTATATTATATTTATATTATTTTTATCATTATTTGTACCCATAATGCGCCTTTTAAATCATGAATTTTATTTATTTATTTTAATTATTCGGATCGGATCCGGTCGTCGGCCTTGGGTACCCATATTGCAGCGTTTCTGTACACTGAGAGGAAAAAAAGCCGGCGAAAAAAAACTTCCCAGGTTTTTATGGAATTCCTTTATGCCATACTAGCTGTGCCCTGCGGTTTCACCCGCGTTAGAGAGGATCATTAGCATAAAGTGAAGTCCCTTCTGAAGTGCCGCTGGACCGCCTTTTTTGTAGGACTATTTAAGATAAAAATTTCCATCATCATTACATTCATGTATATAACATTACATATGTGTAACTCTAGCGGTTTTGGTAGCGCACGCCAGAATAGCTCGCAGATGGATGGTTTCCTACTTACTTGACACTTATCGTCATATTTTGGATAATTCACACAATATCTTTATAAATTGTAGCCTATGTGATATTCTGATGTATGCATAAGCTATATTATTGTAAAGTTTCATAAAAATCCATTCATTGGTTTTTACGTGAAAGAGTAACAAACATCCATAGCTACTTACAAACTTTCGCGTTTATTATATTGGTAGGATTCTCCAAATGATTCGTTAAAATAAATTTAAATAGTTTGCAATTACACATTTAAAAAAATTCCAAATGATTCGAGAAGTTTCTGGAACTTTCTCGAACATTCTCAATAAAATTAAAATAGTTTGCTAGATCATCCCAGAAATTTTGAGATCCACCCAGAAGTCCCTATTGGATAGAAAAGGACAGATATTTTTTTTCCGATTTCCACCCACCACCACCACCAGAACCACCCGACTAAACTACGTACTAAGGGGTATTTACCACCCCAACGGGAAGTTGATTGGAGTTAATTGTAATAGAGAAAACCGTGTCTTTACGTACAAAACCCCTTTACTTTTTATATTTATTTTTTCCACCCACTTCCACCTACCGCGATCAAACTCCCTTACTATCATCTACGTAATAAGGGGTATTTACCATTCCAACGGGAAGTTGATTGGAGTTAATGATAATAGAGAAAACCGTGTCTTTTCGTACAAAGAAAACCCTTTACTTTATATATATATATATATATATATTAAGATTATAAACAACTACGATAGGTACAACTAAGGTAAAAAATACTCTGTAGAGAATTTTAATTTCAGTAAGTAAGCTTTGAATCTCTTCAACATTTATAGGATTTTTTGAGTTTTCTGTTTATATTACTATAAATATCTCAGAGTTTTGGCGGGAACTTGAAATAAGCAGTCTTTTTTTCTATGTTATCTTGTTGTCTTTAAGTTAGTATCGAATGTGTTGTCATTTTATTCGATATAGGCTGACTGTATGACAGTGTGCGAGTGTTTTTGCATAAAAAAGACTTCTCGGGTTGTGTATAAAGCTCCATCAGACACGTTTAAAAGGATACAAAATAAATAATAATAATTTTCATCTGACATTTAACATTTTTACACAAAACAATTTTTGGCAATACTTTTCATCTCATAGAATTCTTGTACTTTCTTCAATTATTTATTTAGCTATAGGTGGTTTTAAAAGAATAATAGTTTAAATCCCTAACTGGACTCGGCTTATAGCTTTGCAATAGGATTTGAATTTTCTTTTTAAAAAATTTAGACGATCCTTATTGCATCTAAGTATGTTTGATACTTTTAAGGTCTGTGTCAGTGTTTGCAAGGCTTACTAGTAAAAATAAAACAAATATAATAGCTTATTTGTACTTTATTAGAGTGGTAACTAGATCACAATGTTATTAATGTAATTAGTCACATCAAGTAAGGTTCCGGGGTCTTAGTTGGTCTTGGCGACTGGTGGGGGGTGAGCTGCGATGTAAGCAAGACTGCGGACGATCGTCTCGGGGACTGGTGGGGGCTGGGGGATGTGGCTGCCCTGTAAATAGAAGAAAATATTTTTTTATTTATTCGACTAAAATAGCAGATAAGCATCTAATTGTTAGTTTCTGTGAGACGCAAAGCGCCACTGTTCTTCATACAAAACGGTACTCAAGAGCGACTCGTAAGTGAGCGCTTCGTTGGATGAAAATCGGACAAAATTGACGATAACGGGGTGAATTTTCGGAAATACATTATTATCGATTAATAAAACAAATAATATAAACTATAATAATTGCATTTTGAATACGTAAGTAAGGTTACATAAACACAAATTTATCTGATGAAATTAAGGGTACCTCAAATTATTATAAAGTCATCTATAATCTTATAAAATTTTTTTAATAAAGATTAAGACCAATTATAATTATCAAATTTAAAGGAGGCAAATATTATTAATATCGAATACGAATCATTAAAAAAATCGAGTAATTAATCATTAAAACACATAAAATTGCAGCTAATGTTTTAAAGCAGTGAGATATCCTTGATATTTTTATTTCTAAATTTTATGTTTATATTATTATTAAATAAAATAAAACTGCATTTATGTTTCCATATCAAAATTGAAATATAAAATACTATGAGCTCATGGGCTATAGACTATATAAAATTATTGTATAGTCAGCCTTTCTCAATACGTATGCAAAATTTCGAAAAATTTGGGCATGTCGAGAAGAAAGTTAAAAGATTCCGTTCCATACGTATTGTTGATAAATAAACTGATAAAATATTTACTTATTTCAAACTTTATTACATCACTTAACTGGATGGTATAAAAAGCAGTCTTAATGCTAAAATAATCCGGTTTAATAGAAAATCATTTGTAACATCACTTATCATTCATAATCAATTGACGATTTTTTTATGATTTAAAAGGTAATAAAAAGCATGATTAAAAATAAATTTACAATTATCTTGCTATCCAAGCGTGGTTTAGTGTAATCGTTTTAAGGAATACATTTTTTGTGCAGTGTCCAAGTCCCTATTCTCAACCAGTCTGCCTTTGTTCGAAGCAGAGATTGTAGGCCAGGCGGCATAACACGAGTAGCAGATGAGCATGCAGGCCACAGTGGTTGCTGCAGCTATGGACATCTACACAAAACCTCAAGCAAGACTAATACTGGCCTTCTCTGCTGATGGTCGCCTCATGTGAGTCTTTATTGGTATCGGGGGTAAACCTTCAATAGGTACCCGGCACCTTGGGAGAGGGAATATCAGGTTATGTGGGATTTGTACTGCACTAAAACCTCCTCAGTGGCCTGCCTCTGCGCTTGGGGAGGACTCGGGGATCTGCAGTTGAACGCACCGGTGTCATCCGCACACGGCGCCCAGTACAGGTCTATCTTGGGGAGAGCAAATGTGCTCTCCTGCATCTCCTGCACGGCATGCAGCCACGCACACACCACCGTCCTTCCCGGCGCTGCTGGCTAGACGGATCGAGCTCCCAATTCCACCACCCGCTACTCCGGAATTCCCCTTATAGTCGCCACCTACGATTAGGCAGGGGATATCGTAGCTCTATACTCAATCCTGAAGCTACAGGGACTCGACTCCTATGAGTCTGGCACCGAAACAAGATAAAATTCCTTCACGGCAGAAGTGGGTGCAGCGGTGACTTCCCCGATTGAACTATTAAAGTCCTACAACCTACATGTTTCATTGTTTTAAAGTATGTTTACGGGATGGCCTGTTCTCTTTATACTTACAGTGGCCTCGTATCCATTTTCGCCGGCGATGTACTGGACCTCGACGGGGGTACCGTCAGGAGAGATGTACCTGTATGATCCCGAGAGCTCGAGGTAGGGGAGATCCTGTAAAACAAATTGATTTCATTATCCGTTAGTTACGTATTGCTGCCAAATAAGTCCCACTGTTGGGTACGAGTCTCTCAGCATTATTAGGGACCACGCTGCTCCAAGGCAGTTAGAGGTCATCCCACTGTAGGATGTTTTCAAAACACCCATAAGCCTCCAACAAGTTATAAATACCGATAACGATCGCTTAACGTGCACTCCGAAGCAAGTGACTTCGAGCAAGTGGTCACTAATCTCACACCCATCCGCGCCCGTTTGGCTCATCTACGTAGATCGCTTAATTGACCAGCGGCAGGTCCAAGCGAATTAAAAAAATTTGGGAAGGTGAATTAATATCTTTGAGTGTAGGGTAAAGTTTTGGGCATTTACTTTTGGGTTAAAATGTCGTGCTGTTATTTGTTTTTTTTTTAATTGAGTAGCAGACGAGCATGCAGGCCACGTGGTGTTAAGTGGTCGCTGCAGCCCATGGACAACTGCACACAACCTCAAGCAAGCATAGGTAAGTCTTGTCTGAGGTCGTATGCAGTTGCGTTGCTACTCCGGAGGCTGGTCGTCGCCTCATGTATAAGTGTGGCCGGCAACTCATTTAAGTGAGGCTGGCAACTGCACCTTTCCCCCGAAACACAATAGAATTGGTTCACGGCAGAAGTGGGTGCAGCGGTGGTAATTCTCCGGGCGAACCATAATAGTTCTACCACCTGTAAAACTTTTACTTGTGCTTTTGATGGATGGTTATAATACGATATCAATTCGTGTGATATCACGAATGCCTACTATCATTTCTGATTCTGCTGCTTATAAAAGCAGCTAAACTTATACCTTAAACCTAAAATATTCATTTGTACATTACTTACTACGTACCTACTACTACTTCACTACGTTATTTTAATGTTTACTACGACAGATTAAAGAACAATAAAAATATTTAAAAACTTACATAATAAACTTATTAGATGCAAGAAGATGATAAAAGGTGAACATTATCACAGCACAGAACCGGAATGCCGCCAAGCAATAAAATTTGATCACTCGTTTTGCGTGTGATAGTGATCACTTAATCAGTATTCAAAACGATTAAATATTCACTGATGGCGGCAAGGCTTAGAGCATCAAGGTATGACAGGTATGACACCCGTCAGAGGAGTGGCCTCTACGGGCGAACCCCTCGTCCCAACGTCCATGCACAATGTGCCTTCTACTAGTGTGTCTGTCAGTGTTGACGGTGCATAGAAAATGACGTTGTTAATTGAAATTGACATATTTAGAAATGTATGCGTCTGTAGCGATGAAACAATATTTGTGAATGTATGACAAAATCAAAATGTGTGCGTTCTTCCCGTCTGGAAGTTTGAGTCAGTAACTTTGATGCTCTAAGCGGCAAGGTCTAGTTGACATCACTATCTTAAATTAGATTTTTGTAGTAAGGCGCATATAGCGCACCTCTTTAGCTCTAACTCTACAGTTGATGAAAGAAAGAGATAAAACTACCCACAGCCGGTCGGGTCCAATCCGAATTAAAAATAAATAAAATAAATTATTTTTTTATAAAACGCGCAATATGGGACAAATAAAACTTATTATAAAATATATTATTATGTAAATGCACATTTTCTACTTGTTATAATTAAGTTTTCTCTTTTATATTTTATCTTTGTATAAGAGGTTAAAACCTCTTATTATTTATTTTCTTCATAAAAATATCCTATGTTCTTTTTCAAGGTCAATTTTTTTCTGTGTACCGAATTTCAAGAGAATTGGTTCACTGGCTTAGACGTGAAAACGTAACAGTCTCCCACACACCCACACACTCACACACACATACGCTCAGACAGAGTTACTTTTGCATTTATAATATTAGTATGGATTATTTCCAAAAACTTACGCCGTTGGGGTTCTTCACGACTCCATTGGCTTGGACCTGGATCTTGTTGCCGGTCTCGAAGCCATAACTGAACTCGCCGTTGGGGTTGCTGTCATAGGATGACCGCAGAATTGGGCTGTTAACGTCTTCCAGGTCAGCGCTGGCTAAAGCCACTGCCACAGCGAGAACTACTAAGAATTTCTGTAAAGATATAATTAAATTAGGTTGCTTACAATAAAGTCAATCTAACCTAATATTACAATAAAATTAAATACTATATATATAAAACGCTATATATAATTAAATTTATGTTATATAAAGGAAAAGGGAACGAAACAACACAATTATTATAAAATGCAGCATCCAAATAACTGTCCCTAGAGTGAGTACAAAAAACACAAGATCTATCAAAATATGTTTTATTAAGATAGACTCATATCCCACTGCTAGGCACAGAACTCCTCTTCGAAGTTAAAGGAAAGTAGGCCATCGCACCACTCTGTCCAAATGTGGATTGGTGGTCATCATGTGTTCGTGAATTTTTTTTCAACCTTTTTCATGTCCTACTGCTGGACACAGGTCTCCTCTTACAAGTGAGAGGGATATAGGCCATAGTCCACCATGCTGACCAAGTGCGGATCGGTGGATGTCATGCTTTCGAGAAATTATAAATGTATCTCAGGAATGCGCGGCGATGGAGAACATCGTAATCAATTAAATATCGCGATATTTTCCATCGCCGTGGAGCAACGATACATGCGCACATTATAAATTTATTTGTCAGAGGTGCGCGCCGAGTACTTGAACCCGGGGTTGGTCGCGGTTTTTTCCCACTCGGCCATCGCTGCTGTGAAATTGAGAGTAACTAAATATTATATTACAATATATTTTCTTCACCGTGAAGCGGTAATAAATACGCACATAACAAATTTCCTTGTCAGAGGTACAAAAAACAAAATAAAATATTTACTAAACTATTTAATGTAATGTTTTGAATAATAGTTTCGAATTAGAAAAAAAACTGAAAGTAGTTACCTACCTCGGCAATCTATAAAGAGATAATAAATTATTTTAAGCTTATGACCCTTATATTGCAGACTTGAACTGTAATATCCACTTGAATTATCATCACAAATACCAAACCAGTTTTAATTTAGTTTTATATTAATTGTGCATTTTAAAATATATTTGGTAAAAAAAAATATTTAGTGCATGATCTTTTTTATCAACACTACATTAAAAAAGCTGAAAAACATTCGTTGCAAAACAACTACAAAATTTAATCGGAAAAAAGTCTAAGAGTACTATCAAACTTCTTAAATTTCACCACAAATTACGATCAAACTAAAACCATCTTAAATTTAAATAATGTGTGATCAAAATTTTTATTTTCTCTCTTACCATTTTGTCTGTTTATTCGAGTCCGGCAAGAGACAGTCTGATGAATTTGTTTCATGAATGAGTTTATATAGGACGCTTCGAAAATGAGGACGAATAGGTATTATTATCTTGGCTAGTCATAGATTAAGTTGAGAAACTAGACTCAACAGAAGGTGTGATAATATATAGATTTGCCTATTATTATGATCGACCAACCTCTAGACCGACTTCAAACGTGTATAGAAGAATCTTTCCGTCCGCGGCTCATAGAGATGAAACATTTTACCCGGTTTAAAAGAAGCGTTCGTCACTTTCCAGAGCCCCCACAATCTCTATACAAAATTACTTTACAAAAAAAAAAGTTTTTTTTCACCCAAAGATAATTCATATTGGATGTGTTTTCTACCTACCCCATTACTGGTACAAAAATATATTTTATCACGTCAAGTTTTTCATATACGCACATTATTCCAAGTAAGTTATCTTGTTAGTCGTATTTTTGGTTATGTGCATAGGGTATGTGGTAAATTCCAAGGAGTCATATGAGACAATGTCAACGTTAATAAAGCTTATAAAATATGAAGAACACAGTTGGAAAGTGTATGGAGATCTCAAAGTTGTGGGGCTACTTCTTGGTTTGCAAGGTAGTATTGCTGCTTTTTATGCTTATGGGACAGTAGAGCTAAGAAAGACCACTACATTAAAAAATAATGACCTATACGTAATGAATATATACCCAACAAAATTAATGTTAAAAACAATCCTCTGATTGATCCAAAAAGAATTTTACGAGCGCTTCACATTAAAATAGGATTAATGAAAAACTTTGTGAAAGCACTTGACAAAGCACCAGCTTTTAAGTATTTAAAAACCATTTTTCCGAGTCTGTCTGATGCAAAACTTAAAGAAGGAATCTTTGTGGGGCCCCAAATAAGAAAGATATTAAAGGATGAAAATTTTGATGGGCACCTATCCAACGTCGAAAAAATGCTTGGTATTTATTTAAAGCGGTAGTAAAAAAAATCTTTGAAAACAATAAATCTGAGAATTATGCAGAAATTGTTTCCAATTTATTGAGAAATTACTAAAGAATGGGAGTGAATATGTCGTTAAAAATTCATTTTTTACATTCTCACCTTGTTTTTTTTCCTGAGAACCTGGGAAACGTGAGTGATGAGCATGGCGAACGTTTTCACCAACATTTGAAGGTTTTTGAGGAAAGGTACTGTAGGCGACGCGAATTTATTATTTTTTTAATAGGAAAACCTCTACGGTAGCGGTGTTATCTATTTTTGAAAAATAGTATTTTTGGCATTATTTGGAATTGTCAAGGAAAAATTATTTGTGAAAATTTTCTAAGTTTCGATAAATTCCCCGTATGGATGCGATCTTTTTGCCGAACTGGCACTGAACAGTAATAGGTACCAAGGGTTTTGGGATAAAAATATGTTAGCGGATTATTGCTGGTCTATAATAAGAGAAACCAATACTTATCAGTATAAAAGAAAGAGAAAAATAATCCATTTTTGATTTGTTTGTGAGTTAAATGTATAAAAATGATAAAAAATAAATATAATAAATATTGACAAAATTGAACGTCCTAATTTTTTTCCAACTTCAGTTTTTAAATAAGGGTTGATAGCTCGACCGATACATATCAGTTTAATCTCTGGGTAAAAACCCTTGTAAAGTAGTGAACAGTTGAATCTGTAGCACCATTATGATGTGAAACAAGGACAAACAAACAAACAAATTATATATCAATCAAACAAAATTAAATACACTTTCACATTATTAATACGAGTAGTATCTATATTTATATTATTTTATTTGTGACTAGCTGTGCCCCGCGGTTTCAACCGGCGGATCATTAGCATAAACTGAAGTCCCTTCTGAAGTACCGTGGACCGGCTTTTTTATAGGACTAAGTATTTAAGATAAACATTTCCATCATACATTACGAATGTGTAACTCTAGCGGTTTTGGCAGCGCACGCCAGAATAACTCGCAGATGGTACATTTTTTCCTGCTTACACTTATCGTCATATTTTGGACAATTCACACAATATCTTTATAAATTGTAGCCTATGTGTTATTCTGATGTATAAGCTAATTTATTGTAAATTTTCATTTAAATCCATTCAGTAGTTTTTACGTGAAAGAGTAACAAACATCCATACTTACAAACTTTTGCGTTTATAATATTAGTAGGATTTTCCTGATCATTTGAGAAATTTCTGGAACTTTCTCGAACATTCTCAATAAAATTAAAATTAAAATAGTTTGCTAGATCATCCCAGAAATTTTGAGATCCACCCAGCAGTCCCTATTGGCTAGAAAAGTACAGATATTTTTTTTCAGACTTTTCCACCCACTTCCACCCACCGCGATCAAACTCCCTTACTATCATCTACGTACTAAGGGGTATTTACCACCCCAACGGGAAGTTGATTGGAGTTAATGATAATAGAGAAAACTGTGTCTTTACTTACAAAGAAAACCCTTTACTTATATATATATATATATATATATATATATATTAAGATTAAGATTAAGTAAAAAGATTTTCATCTGATTTTTTCTGTACCTAGTTACCTGAGGTAATTACCCTTAAGTTTTACTGCACTTGGCACTAAAAAAATAACTGTATATCTTTGCGGGGGGGGGAGGGGGATAAGACATTATTCAGCTTCAGTTATAATTTAATAGTTAGTTTGTTAAATAAATTACTGGATCCTTGGGAACAGTTTTTTTCATAACTACAAAGGTAACCTCTACCCTATAGTGATTCTAAATTGGAAAGAACCATCAAAATCGGTAAATAATCTAATATTAATACATATTACGAGTATGTCCGAACGTACCTGAAGAAGATACATAAATTTATAATGGGTAATTATAAATCTTAGTTCAACAGATTCATTACATTCTTTATTTTTCTTTTTATTCCTCCGTATAAGTCAAGTGGCAAAGGGCAGGCCACATAGTTAGGAGGACTGACAACCGATGGGGAAGAAATGTCCTCGAATGGCGACCACGTCTCGGTAAAAGGAGCACAGGCCGCCCTCCAACCAGGTGGACTGACGACCTGAAGAAGATAACGGGAAACCGCTGGATTCAGAGGGCGCAGGACCGGACGGAGTGGCGAACATTAGGGGAGGCCTATGTCCAGCAGTGGACTTTAAAAAGCTGATATATAGTTAGATAGATAGATAGATTATCCTATTCCCGGCAAAGATAATAAAAATCATAAAAATTGGACGGGCCGTTCTTGAGTTATAAATGGTGTAACTAACACGATTTTGTTTTAGGTATATGTTACGCGTAATGCAAGAAGACGGAGTGTTTATCCGGGTAGTCTTAGTATTACCCAAGTCTTTTGAGTGTCCGAATAGTAAGTAAAATAACTTTTAATTCGGCATTTACCCATACTCACATAGGTCTACCCAACTCTGGCTGGGTAATGTCAGGTGTTGATCTAGTTACCTATGTATTTTAACCTAACCTATGTGTTCTAAATATTTTCTTTATAATCAAGTATTCCAAAAAAAATGTGTTTTCATTTCATAGAGTATTTTATTTGGCGGGGAGCGCAGGCGAAGCTAAATAAAATACAAAAAGAAGTTTTTTTTTTAATTAACACAAAGCGCAGCGGGGTTCCGTCGACATGGTACTCGTACCATTAATTTTTTTATTTGGTTAGAATACATAGGTACTCGTAATTAGATCAACACCTAACATTACCCAGCCAGAGTTGGGTAGACCTAAGTGAGTATGGGTAAATGCCGAATTAAAAGTTATTTTACTTACTATTCGGACATTACCCAAAAGACTTGGGTAATACTAAGACTACCCGGATAAACTTAGGTTTACTCCATCTTCTTGCATTACCCTTAACATATTTATAGATAAAGTTACAGTATTATATACACAGAATTACTTTAATCTTAAAAATACCACAAATAAATTAGCGTAAGTCGTGTCGTGACTTCTGCGTTACATTTAGAGTATTTGTAAGTTTCAGTAGTTTTATTACCAAAATGTGCGATAGTGATATTTTTATTAAATGATTATGTGAATCTTAAGTGATGAAAAAAAATAGTTCATGGTTATTTGACAGCATGAACGAACATGTAGTAAGATTTGGGATATTATAAATGATAAAAAAAACTAATTGAAATAATGAAGTTATGTGTGAAAGCTGGCATTTAAAATAAGTTGAAACTACAGAGACTAAACTTAAATAACTACATTTTTAGTCTTTAGATTACAAGGAAACCTTTAAGTCTGTGTATGAACCGATGAATTTGTAAAACACGGACAGCAATCTCTGCTTCGCCCAAAGGTTGACATTCAGAGAATGCTTTTAGCATTAAGTCCGCCTTTTACACAATTTTTTAAATTTGTCTAAAAAAGTTTAAAATAAATTAATAAATGGGAGATTTTTTAAAAGCTCATAGTTTGGCGTCCTGTTACATTTAAGAAGGACGAAGATTGATCATCAGTGTGTGGTGGTGGACGTGACCTGCGCTTGAAGATGGATCGTCAATACAAACTTTCCTTTCGCCAAATTACATCCCAAATCGCGCATGGCACATTGCTTGCGATTTACGCTAGCTTGCCGCTGGATTTACTCAGCTAAGCGAAACGGGCGCGGTCAGGTGCGACATGGGTGACCGCTTGTTTGGGTTGCAGATTGCTTGCATTCTACGCCAGCCGCCGAGCCATAAGCGCTTCATGATGATGAAACTCATTGGCTGCAACCCTTTTTTTGCGTTTACTGCTGGGCACGGGTCTCTCCACCGAGCTTAATCCACCACGCTGCTCCAATGCGGGTTGGTGGAGATGAAACTTCTTAGTTATAAATATGAGTGACTAGCTGACCCGACAGACGTTGTCCTGTCTTAACTATGAATATTGCATTCAAATTTTAAATACAAAAATTGATATTAAATTTACTAATTTTCCCTGCACTAACCCGTTAGCAAGCCACATAAAGCTGACCGTGAGAAAAACAGCCCCCTTTTAGCCTCGAGCGAATTATAAATGTTGTCAACAATCATATTTTTAAGCCTAGAAATAAGAATGTCAGGACCTATATACCAATTTTTATATTGCTAAACCCACAAATGAGAAAATTTCTATACAAACTTTAGACGTAAGTATTCTTAAAATTTCTAATTTTTCGCGCAATTTCCCTAATTTTTTCTTACATAAGCACCTTTTCCCGCCAATAACGAACACAACAAAAAAAGAATTAGCGAATTCGGTCCAGCCGTTCACGCATGATGTCGTGACCAAGGGAAAAAGGGATTCATTTTTATATATAGAGATACCTAATTTTTAGTTCTTTGACATTGTTATTATCAAAGATAATATTTTCTATGGTTGAAGTCGATTTAATTTTTGTTTGAACTATTCAATAAGTACGATTTTATTTATGCGTAAGGTACCCTAAAATGCCTATAATCTAAAAATGATTGAACCTTCTATGAGGTTAGTGACAAAAGCGTCCTTGATATTTAGCTATCTTAGTGACATATCGAAAATAATCTTTTTTTAATTATACCCATCAATGCTACCTTAATAATATTTTAATGTATGGATCTCGAGCTTTTTCAACTAATGAATAATAAATTGATACATAAATTTAAACCAGTTTTAAATTTTGATGTTTTAAGCAAGTGTAAATTATGTAGATTTTTTAAAGTGTTTTTAAATTTAAAATCAGTCACAGGTACCTACCTAGTACAAATACAATAAATAAATATGTACTTAGTACAAACAAAATCTTCCTAGGTACCGGTACCTAAGAAGGTATTCTTTCTACTATTAAATACACTGGTCTATAAAATTAAAAACGTTTTGAGTGTAACAAAAAAATAATGATTTCGCAATGATTAAAAAAACAAAATAGTGTATTATTTACCTTCTTAATTAGCTCTGGCAGTATAGTAATATCGAAATGTAAACGCCATCAATAAAATTAAAAATAGACAACGGCAATTTGAAAATGAAACGTTGTAGAAATAATTTTGAAAAGCCACCGTACATAGAAATATGGATTTTAAGATTCATAAATACTGTTAATATTGGAAGGGTTAGGTTAGTAAAGGAAACTAAATTGTATTATTATTCTTATTAAAAGTAAATTATTAAAATAATACTAAATGTGCCAGGAATGACTTGTATTGAAGAGAGAGATAAATTGTCTATCTGAGGTGTTTGATTTTATCACATTTGCAGCAAGCTTAAGGATGCTAGAAAAATAATAGAATGCTTCCAATATTAATTTGTTTTAGAAAATGTTATATTGTATGAACAAAATGGTAAATTTTCGTTACGTTGTAATCTATACTAATAATATAAAGCTGAAGAGTTTGTTTGTTTGTTTAAACACGCTAATCTCAGGAACTACTGGTTCGAATTGAAATAGTATATTTCATTACAAGTGCGGAAAGGCTGTCATTGCAAGGAGTTCCAACAAATGTCTACCCGAGCCGAGGCGCAGCCGAAGGTGAGGGTTGACAGTTGGAACTCCTTCCAATGACGGTTCCGCACGTGTACTGAACGACTATTTTTAATACAGTTGCGAAAAAATGAAGCAATTTAATAAAATAATAAAAACTCGCAAAGAACATTTTTGAAAAATGGCGCCAACCGTAAAAGAATACCTAGACTACAGAATGCAAAGATTATTTTGTTTTCTTCACCCATTCTGGGTAGGCAAAGGGAACTATACCCATACAGCCAAGTCTTCAGTAGAATTTTTTTATTGATATGAAATGAAAATGTTAATGAGATGAAATGAAATAAAACCTAACCTAAGTCATTGAATCAAATCATTAAATCTGATATTGAAACAAATAAGTAGCTTCTTTTTAGAAATATTTGCATGAATCATAAAAACTTCTAACGGAGTTTTGGCGGGAAGTCGAAAAAGACATATTGTGCTCTTGTTTTATTTTCATTTTCTTGGTGTACTTTTGAGTTATATTGAATAAAGTTGATGGCATTTTGTTTGATATAGGTTAATTACAGTGCACGAGTGTTTGTGAAATAGAATAACAGTGCTAAAAGTGTTTTTTCTACTTGCCTCCAAAATTCCATCGGACATGTTCTAGTAAAGTAGCCATCGCTTTACTTGAATGTTGGACTGACTAGACTGACTGATTACTGACGACTTACTAACTGATTTTGTTATTTCTTCGTCCAGTTTCATTGAAACGCAAAAATAATACTTGACGCTGGCAGTATGCACAGAGTTTGCGATGCCATATTGAAAAAAAAACTTCTAACACTTCGTGCATAAGAATAAATAATACTACGTAGAACGGAAACTCCCGCTCCGAACGGGCTCAAGGTCACGATATTAGCCTACACGTTAATTTCGGCTAAGCCGACTACTGAAGACGGGCTGTCTCGGACGGGCGCGTCAATTACAATAGCGGCACCAAGTTAATGTGGTGTGATTGGTTGTACAAACAATTCTAAAACAATGCCAAACTTAAGTTTTTTTAGTTTGCCCAAAGATGATGCGAGATAAGTAATATTTTTTAAATATTATTCCTTTTCCGTACCTAATTTATCAAAAGGATATGACCAGTTCTTTTTGTGTCGCCAATTGTTTCACTTTCACTCAATTATAAAAAAAATGTTAGATAACTACAGCATTTTAACATGTCGCCAAAATATTTTTTAATAGCCCCCGCCATCGGTCATTGAACCTTTCTCGATTGTTTTGCTTCGCGATTGCGGCGCCGCGGCACTGGCGCACGCACGTTATACTTAATATGTAATTCGTTTATTTTAAATCTACACTACGTAAGTACTTACACCTATGTAAGTAAGTAATATTTACTTAAATGGCTTCATTTGGTATGGTACATAGAACTTATTAAGTAATATTATTTATAAGTATTTATAGAGTAGGTAAGTATTTATCATTCTCATATTTTATAATACTAAACTAAAATAATGATTTTTAAGTAAAGAAAAACTTATATTTTTGCGATATTATCTTTAGACATAAGCATTACTAACAGTACACAGCCCTGGCAACACGCCTGGGCGACAGAGGGGCGTAACGGGGTGAAGAGGGAAGTAGGTATATAAATTGCGGCATATCGATGGCGGTCAAAGGAGATTCCGTTCTATGTAGTATTATTTATTCTTATGCTTCGTGGTTGGTTTTTTTCTTTTTAATATACATTATTTTGACAGTTGGGAAAGAGAACGCACGAGTGCGGAAAAGGTAAAGAAAAAGCACGAGTGTGTAATAGCCCACTTCCCGCACGCTAAACGTCCCTGCAATACGTCACTTTTTGAGCAACTGTATTAAAAAAATATTTTTGTATTGAATAGTCTATTAATTGAGGAAGGCTATAGGCTATATTACATCACGCTATGACTAAAAGGACTGGTGCAGCAATAAAAAATGTTGTGAAAACGAGAATATTTATATTTTTAGAGCTTTCCTGGCGTAGTAGCCCTGGTCGACAGTGTCACTGTCAATAGCTGCGAGGTAGATACCATATGCCGCGCGGCTTAGACGCGTGGTCCTCTCCCTCTAGTGAGGTCTTATTCGATGAAGGCTTGGAGACTGTCAGGCCAAAGCAGGTGGTGTTTAGTGGGAAGGCACTTAGATTATAGTGAGTCCCACATATCCAATGCAGCCGCCTGCGGAGCATTCACCACCGCTCTCCCGCGGATCTCCGGAGCGTCGCCCTATTCCATCTTTTGGGTTTAACAAAAAAACGCGTGGTCCTGGTCAGTTACTTTCTAGTCAGCAAACTGATTTTTGAATGCGTTTTTTTATATTCATCGTTAATTATTCGTTTATTCGTTAATACTTCTTAAATTAAATAAGAAGTAAAGGTGCTCAATTCGGACTGCTTTGCTGAAATTTGCTGGTATATTCACCTCATGCTATAATGCGGGTGAAATCGAGGGGCACAGCTAGTATTAAATAAAAATACTCCCTCTGATTTCTTGTTAACAAAAATGTGTTGATCAAGGTTATGTGTAGGTATTTATAAATAACTCATTACTTATTGGAACAGTGTGATTAAGTAATCTTCACGCATTCAATTTTGGGGCAAAACTGTGGAACGTAAAATAAACAGCCAAGAATTCCTGGCGAGGCGAGGCAGAAATTGGAATGATGATTTTTTATTTCTGTTCTTCGTTTGGACGTTTGTGTTTGTGTCTTTGAGTGTGTGTCAATGGCAGCCACGACGCAGGGAAACCTAGTATGGAGCTATGGGTATGTAAAGTTATTTATTTATTTAATAGTTTTGGAATGAGAACTTCGACCATTCGATTTTTTTTCTCCTATTACTTTCCCATGTTGGTCAAATTTCAAAAGCTCTAAGTAGTTCAAATATTTATTTACTTCCTATCCAGTGCCTAAATACATACAAAGTATCATGTTTATATTTGACTATGACAACACTTCATACAAAATTTCATTCCTTTCAGGCATTTTTTTGCGATAAAAACTATGTAATATACAAAGAATATAAAAATATAAATATTATATAATATATAATATTTCATGAGAGACATGTCGACCAAGCTCATCCTCGCTTCAGGTGACCAGAGAGCTGGCAGCTACCTTGCACAAAGAATTAGCTTAGCAGTTCAGCGAGGTAATGCTGCCAGCGTTCTGGGAACTATGCCGCAGGATGGTTTATTGGATGGCATATATCTTTTGTAATATTATTTATATATATTATTTTATGTTAATTTTAGAATAGTTTAATTTTATCTACTTAAATTAGTATGTACCTTTTGATTACATTGTAATATACCCCTATATATAGTATATCCCAAGGTCCGCAGCAAGGTAGGCAGCTAAGCGAAAGGGATCGCTACGCGCAAAAATATCACGCGCTCTTCCGTGCTTCGGAAGACAGTCATCAATATATTGTCCTCGTTAAACGTTATTGGAGGTCTTAAGGGGGATTTGAAAACATCCCACAGCGGGTTGGTCACTAACCCGCGTCTCCGCCCAAATAAAAAGTTGTGAAAAAAAAGAGAACGAATTTGGATCCGTTTGTATACTCTACAGACAAATGCTTATAAATATGTCGACGTATGTGATACAGTCAGGTGTCAGACAGACGGACAGACAAACGGACGGTATAGCAGTGGAGTCTTAGTAATAGGGTTCCGTTTGGGTAGCGAACCCGAATGATAAACACGCACATAATCTTTGTTAGTTAGATACCCACCAGGATTTTAAATTTGAATCCGAACCAGAGCCGTCAAAGTCCGAGGTATTAAATACTAAGCTAAATATAATATGTATATAAGTAGGTATAGAATATCATTTGCGATAATTTATACGCAAGATAATAAAACTGGTGTCATCCTTCACGTCAAATTCTAGAACAAATCTGAAAAAAGGTGTGTAAAGCAGCTTTACTTAGTTAATAAAATTTTAGTTGTCAGTCGATGTGCTTGGGCTCATTACATTTATCTTTAAGTTTGATTAAATATTTGATTATCTTGCAAAAATTGTGTACTAAAGTCTGATGATGTAGATATTTTGTACCTAACTTTTTTAATAAAATGGGTTAAACAGTCGTGGCAAACTGTTTGTCATATTTTAAATTGTTTAAACGTTATATTTTTTAAATACTTTTTTGGTTGTATTGTGTTTGATGGAATGGATGGGATAAAGGTAACGGACTAGCCTTTCAATTGAGTGGCTGAATTAACCAGATGGCTGCGACATATTATACAACACAAAAGGCAATATCAGACTGCGAATGGTTCACAAACACATAGCTTTGAATTGCCTCCAAAACTCCAACACAACAAGTTTCTTGTAAAGTAGCTATAGCTTGACTTTTGTCTGACTAACTTGACTAACTAATTACTAATTTTGACTTTAACGAGTAGCATGTTGCCCAGTTTTGACAAAACTGTAAAAAAATGAGTTTCAAATATTTTTACTTAAAGAAAAAACCATGTTATGTAAACCAAAGAAAGCAAAATAAATAAAGCACATTTATTAATATGACGGCTCTATTTAATTGTTAGTCGATTATCTGTCAACTGGCAATACTGACAGATGACGTAACACCGGACGCTGGGGCGGCGGCCATTACAGACCGAGTGAGGATTGAGCTAGGAGCGTGTAAGGAGATTGCGCACGCGCCCCACGTGTTCGGGTGGAACGTCGGTCGGTTATAAAGTGATCGTTCTACCTACAAGTGATTTGTCCGTATTATAAATTAGTGATTGTTAATTTCGTAATCAGTAAAGGAGTGTCTTAGATTTACTTTACTCGCCCACATGAATAACTCTGATGTATGGCCACCGCTCGCCAATATCAGAAGTGGGATTACCATAGAACAGATTACTTGTGCGATTTTGTGATTTCAGGTTATGCCACGAAATGAGAGACAATAGTTATCAAACAAACTGAGCGATATTACAAAGGAGGGTACTCGGAGGTCATAACTGTCTAAGTATCACAACGACGTGCCTTTATCACTATGTACAAGGAGCGATAACCGAAAATTATGGGAAGGCAAAAGGAAGTCAAATGGGTGACTGCCTAACCACTTGTACTACGAGTATCAGCACTACGTAACGTGAGGATGCCTTGCGTGAAGCAGTTATTGAAATTCAGGGGAGTAATGTTCATTGTTATCGTTATTAAATTCGACGACCTGCGTGGCGCAATGGTTGCCGTGGCGGACTGTCAGTCGAGGGGTCCCGGGTTCGATTCCCGGCGGAGTGGACTTTTGAGGGATGGATTTAGGTTGCTGTTCTCGGTCTGAGTGTTTGTGTTTCTGCCTTTGTGTGTCCATGGTACCCACGACAGGCCCACGATACGGGTTGTATCTACCTTGCTGTGGGGCTATGAATGTGAAACGTCATTTTTATCATTATGTTCAATTAACTTGATTAACGTCAATTTGATATCAGCGCTAGATTTTAATAAGTGACGCTTAAGCGTGTTATTTTTTTAGGGTTCATCACCTCGAAATAAAAATAAACGGAACCCTATAGGATCACTTTGCTGGCTGTCTGTCCGTCGAGACCCTTTTTCACAGGAACGCGTGGAGGTATCAAGCTGGAATTTATATCAAATACTCAGGTCTATTGTTACTTGGAGCTGTTATAAAAAAAAAAACTTCTAAGCCAGCGCAATCAAAATATACAGCCGTTTATGCCGCAAATTTCTGCAAATTCTCGTCACTCGCAAGGAATCAAAACCTACAGGATAGTTCACGTGAAATCAGAATCTTGAAATTTGATACGAAGCAACGTGTTATAGCACAAAAAAAAATCTATGAAGTAACTTATAAGAATTATGAATCCCATTAAGGGTAGGTAGATTCTGGTAATCTGTCAAGCCGAGTCATCGTTTTTATTAGATAATTCGTCGTAATTTAGCGCCGCGACGAAAGGACATTTTTGAAGCGAGGGCAAAGCTAGCTGTGATGATAGTAACGTGCATTTTTACTGGCACGGATGCTTTTGATAAAGTATTTCTGAACGTGGGCCATCGTGGCGGCCATTACAAGCAAAACCACGCGGAGTGTAACTGTGTAAGTGAGGCCAGGTCTCCACGACATCATTTACTCAGGGACCCCTTAGAATTCCCTTAGTATAAAATATAGGTTTTATTAGTTTTGTTCCCTAGCATCACTTTGTAAACGAATCCTTTTCAACCTATACCTACTGACTGGTTGACATAATTATGGTATGTCATATTGTACAGTTTTTATTCTCATTGTTATCAAGTGTTAAAAGACAATTCGAAGTCGAATGTCGAATAATGAACTAAGTAAAATTTATATACCTACCCTCATCTGTGGTTACTTTTATTACGAGATTTGTAACTTCTGATAACTGAATATGATTTGTTTTATCGTTGGAGATCATGTTGACAGTAATTGCCATTATTTTATAAAAGTTTCGATACTTTTGACTTTGCAATGAGAATGTTGGTTATTGTGGTTATACTGATGAAATTAACGTATTGATAATTTCTCTTCTTTTAAAATTTTCAATTCTTCAAGTGACTTTTCGTTACAAGAAAGATCACTTTTAAATTTATTTTCGTGATGAGGCAAGAAAAGAATTAGTAAGCTTAGTTAATGCACTGCATATAAAAAAAACGAGAGAAAAATGTATGGTATATTCAGATTCCCTGTTAGAATTATGATTTGCTGGTTTCTTTTGTTAAGATATTGTCTGATTTGAGGCCTTGTTCTGCTTCTCCAGGTAAACTGTTGATTAGTTACGTCCCAGGTAAAGTTAATTGGCAAGTAAAAGGTATGAGTATGGGTCAGTTTATCATATGATTAGTGCTACTCGAACATCGTGAAATTAAAATTGAAGCTACGGGTGACTTTAACCGACAATTAGCGTACTTGTCACTTTACTTGGAGGTGGTGAAAGGGGCCCTAAGATGAATCATATTTGTGAACTAAAAGGTAAAACCACAGAAAGGGGCGGTGCGGGTTATTTGGAACTCCGTGGGTAAAACCGGTAGTTTTTGAAATTGAAGCTTTGTTGTTCATTTACCGTATCATATCAGGCTTTCATTGAACATTGACTATTTAGAACTTATTGAAGCCTCTTTGGGTTTATCGTTTACTTTATATTCCATCATTAATTGTCGGTAGATTGTGTCAATAGAAAATAACTTGTAGGTAACTGAAATTGTTGAGATAGCTTGGACAGCAACAAAGTTTAGTCAGATATTGATAACTGCTGGTAGTCACTAGTATTATTTGTACATTTGTTGAAGTAAGCAGTGCTAACCCATATTTTACAAAGTTCAGCTTTACTAATATCATATTTGCAGGACTATGTTTCTAATTTCGTGTAGCGTACTGTGGTAATTAATCAATTTATTGTTGCATCTTAAATAAAAGTGTCGAAATTATATTACCGTTGTTTCGAATACTTTAAAAAAAAAGCATTTTACTGTGGTCATAGTTGTATGCAACATAGTAGCAGTTACTCAAAGGTTTCGCAATGCAAAAAAAAAGAAGACTGTCTGATTTTATTGAATTGTCATTACGTGTGCCTAATGGTGGTTTTCATAACTGTAATAATACGTCAATGAACTATATCGTTCCTATTAGCAAGAATGTATCTTTCCATGAAGGCTTGAAAGCTACTCCGTTTATCAAATTAATAACTTCAATGAAATTGAATCTGCTATTGAAATTTTGACTGAAGGTAACGGTAATTGAATTCAATTGTGAAAGATATTTTCCATCAAGTGACCACTTTGCTGTGCTAGTACTTTGTTTTCATCGGTAAGTTAGCTCACTAGTCTGTTAATGATATCAACTTTGCATATTGTGTGTAGGTGTCTAGGTTTTCTTTTTGAGTTTATGGTGATGGCGTAGGGCCGTCAAAAACCCGCGTTGTACGCCACAGTTGCCAAACTTTTAAAATCTCAGAAAGTAAAACAAGTGTGGTGATGCAATAAATGTTCATTATAAGTACAGCTGTTAATTTTAAGTCCCCAGAATCGCAATTTACTTCTGTTAAAAAGTTTCGAAAGTTAATAACAAAAATTATTTTGTAATCTTATCCGCTTTATTATCACATTTTCAGGAAAGTGAAGAATAGTTGAAGAAAAGGGTTCTTAAAGTGAAAAATTAATGAACTGAGTTATGGAGATAAAGACGCTACCAAGTTAATGAGGACCCTTAAAAAAAAGGCCAGGCCAATCAACTATTATGTGCATGAAAAGTGAGAACACCAGTCCTGTTTGTGAAATGACTGGAACAGGAGCTAGATAGCAGCGATCAAGCTATAAGAGCGCTTCGACCATGACATCCGGTGAGCCCGTTTCTATTGTTTTGGTATTGAATTGGCTGGTCGGAGGGGCTTCATACGCCCGGTCCACGCCATGTAATTGTGTTTGGCTGGTCGAGAGGGCCCCGCACGCCCGGTCCACGCCCTGTATGGTTGGTCGAAGGGGCTTCATACGCCCGGTCCACACCATGTAATTGTGTTTGGCTGGTCGAAAGGGCCCCGCACGCCCGGTCCACGCCCTGTACGGCTGGTCGAAGGGGCTTCATACGCCCGGTCCACGCCATGTAATTGTGTTTGGCTGGTCGAAAGGGCCCCGCACGCCCAGTCCACGCCCTGTATTGGTGGTCGAAAGGGCCTTGCACGCCCAGTCCGCAATGCGCTACTGGCTACCTTCAAGCCTAATCCTAGGTACTCCTTACATGTAACACATGCAATGTAATGGGATAGGGATATCGCACTATATGTCAGGAATGGTCGAGCGAGTACTGTTTTCGTTTTTTTGTTTCAGGTGACGCACGAGGACGTGCGACAGTCAGAGATGGCCGTGACGGCTCTATTTAATTGTTAGTCGATTATCTGTCAACTGGCAATACTGACAGATGACGTAACACCGGACGCTGGGGCGGCGGCCATTACAGACCGAGTGAGGATTGAGCTAGGAGCGTGTAAGGAGATTGCGCACGCGCCCCACGTGTTCGGGTGGAACGTCGGTCGGTTATAAAGTGATCGTTCTACCTACAAGTGATTTGTCCGTATTATAAATTAGTGATTGTTAATTTCGTAATCAGTAAAGGAGTGTCTTAGATTTACTTTACTCGCCCACATGAATAACTCTGATGTATGGCCACCGCTCGCCAATAAATACATTAGTATTAATTGCAATATAATCACTTGGTTGAACGAAAAAATTTTCAATATTGACAATGAGGTCTTTGAGTATTGTATCTTCTGGTGATGTAGTTCGTCTTCAGAGTTAACGCGTGTTATTACTGTTTGTAAACGGGCTTCTGGAAGGTCTCCTTCTCGTCTTTGGGTGGGTGGCGGTGGCGATGTATTCCAGGGTATGAACGACAGGGTAATACAGGATCGGGCCTTTTTCAGTTTCCTTTTAGACATAGTCTATATGCTTTACCTAAGGGGTTATCAAACAGTCAATTTCACTCCAGCAACCGGTCAGGTTACTGTAGCAACCGCCTGGTAAATAAAGTAACTGATGACTGGTTTATAGCTTCTTAGGTAACTGACAGACACTATTGCATGTGCAATGTGTGTGCCTCATAAAACTGGGTAAGCCGGCTTTCGTGATATGAAAAAACTAAACCTGTTTTATCAGTAACTAAACCAAATAAACGACAAGGTAATGAACACACATTTAATAATACATTGGTATTTATTGCATTAAAAATAAATTGTTTAAACTAAAAGTCAACAAATATTTACAATATTGACAGAGTATTTGAGAATAGAATCGACGGTCTTTGAGTATTGTGCCTTCACGTGATGTAGTTTGTCTTTAGAGTTAAAGCGTGTTTTACAGTTTGTAACCGGGCTTCTGGTAGGTCTCCTCCTTTGGCGGTGGTGCGTGGGCTTCGATGTACTGCAGAGCGCGAGCGACGTTTTCGGGGAGCGACTCTGTAGGAGGAGGTGTGGGCAGATGGGCACCCTGTAATAAAAAGTTTTTAGTTTAATAGGATGCCAGTCACAACCAAATATTCGCTAGGGGGAATAAAACGCTGGCCATTTGCGCTACATTTAAAAATCTTTTTAATTGAATATTAAAATTGAATTGAAATTTGAATTTGAAAATCCTTTCAATGCGTATCGAGATAATAAAATTTTAGAGGTATTCCATAAAGTTATGTCCAAAATACATTTTGATTTAAAAATATCGTGGTCATAACGTAATTGATGCGCCTTTTCGATAATTTATTTTAAACGTGATTAATGTGATTTATATAGAAAATATTAATCGATGAGTCAAAAGCTTTAGTCATGTACAATTAAAAAAATGACACGGTAAAAATATGAATTTATTAAAAAAATGGTTACGAGTGAAAAGTTCACAACGGAATTGTCTTCTACCGTCATCAAAGACGGTAATCTTCCTAAAATAAAGAATCTTTTAAAATTGTTACGAATTGAGCAGTTTATCACAAAAATACCATAATTTCTATTATAAACATAAAAATGTCAAGTACCTTATTCCAATATTGATCATAGTCGGTTATCCGTATTTATGGTACGTATTAATAAAAAAAAAAAATTTTCAGTATATTGCTACAAAATAAGGTATTAAAATTTGTTAACATAGAAAGTTAAGTTATCTGTCACGAATATCTCATTGGCTGCAACCCTTTTTACGTTCCACTGCACGGGTCTCTCCCCATTGTTGGGAAGGCCTGGAGATTACTCCACCACGCTGCTCCAATGCGGGTTGGTGGAGATGCGGGTTAGTGCCCAACCCGTTGTCGGATGTTTTCAAACTGCCCATAAGGTCATATTGTCATCTAACGACAACAACCGGGATCGACGACTTAACGTGCCCTTCGAAGCACACACCCGACTACGCCCGTTTGGCTTACTCGCATAGATCGCTTGCGTTCTACGCTAACCGCCGGACCTTGCGCGCTTCTTATTACCTATAGGTATAGTAAATTCACATTTTTTATGAAAATATATATAGAGATTGTTCAAAAAGACAATCTGGAATTCGGGATGCTGTTAGACGTTTCTCACAATTTTGTCTTTTGTTTTGTATTGGAATTTCATTTGTGAAAATGAAAATGAAAATTAATATTGACTGTTTACATCACAGAGCAAAGAAAAACACCATAAGTACATAGAATGAAATTTGTGAACACATTCCAGTATATCTGACTTTACTTTAACACAAGGAACTAAAAATGATTAAACTAAAAAGTTTTATCCAACGGTACTTCGGCGACACCAACGAATCATTAGTTCACTATTCACTTTATTAACAAATTATAGTATTATTGTTTTTATTTTGACATATATTTATTATATTATTAGTATTATTACCTGTGGTTGATAACCATTCTCGTCGGCGGTGAACACAACTTCGTACGTCTGACCATCGGGAGCAACGAATTGGTTGGCTCCTGTCACCACAAGAGCTATCTCATCCTGAAAAAGTGTATATTCTTTAGACCATCAACATGTTTGAATTTATTTATTTGTTTTTATTTATTTATTTATTTGCAAGAACACAGTATTTACATCGATAATGCGTCTGATACTCTGAAGGCTGATGGTCGCCTCACGTAAGTCTGGCCAGCAACCGCATTTTTTTACCAAAACACAATAAAATTGCTTCAATGCATAAATGTGGCGCTTCTTCGACAGAACCAGAGTCCAGTTATAGGACTGACAGGAATAAGCCCATAACATAGAAAAAATAGGTACAAACCTTGCCAACGCTCTTGAACGTGCCCTGCGCTCTGCTCTTAATGCCATTGTCGGTCTCAAACTGGTAAAGGAAGTCGCCTTCGGGATTGAGTACGGACTCGCTTCGGATCACAGTTGCTACGGAGTCCGATACGGGCGTGGCGTACGCGCACGCCAGGGTGCATGCTAAGATCAGGAAGGAATTCTGGAAAACAAATAGGCATTTGAAAAACACTTTATTAAATCGATTTTTTGTGGTCTCTTCGGGAAAAGAAAACTTACATTTATTTGATATTCAACCGAATAAAAGACCAAGAAATATGGGTAGTAGGAAAAAGTATATTGTCCAGCCAACCCATGTTCCAAAAACTAGTTTCTTTAGGAAAAGCTTATATTGTATGGGACCGAAACTACAGCTATGGCAAAATCGTTTGAAGAACTGAAACCATATTTTTTTTATTTTATAGCGCTGTGCAAACGTAGAAGACTTTTTGTTGCCGACACGGCACATCGTTAGGGGAAACCGTAGTTGCGGTGTGATGTAGCGACGAACGGACCCACTCGCGGTTGCTACTCCTGGTTATCCTTAGTGGCAGTACCATTGTAGGAAATCCAACTCAAAACACAAAAATGTGTCACCCGCAAAGTAAAAAAATTGATAAATTAAGTTTTTAACAAAAAAATAGAACCGACTTCAAACGGTAAAAAATAAAATTGTTCAGTACTTACTTCTTCTTGCTTATGGTAATGACTCTTAAAACTATTTTTTGAGTCGGGCCCCTACTAAAATGTCGTACCATTCGTTCTAAATGGGCACGAACAGTACAGACAGTGGGACAGTACCTACTTCTTTTTGCTTATGGTAATGACTGTTAAAACAATATTGGAGTTGTCCATTCAGAACGAAAGGTACACTATATTTACAAAGACAGTACATTTTACTAAGGGCCCGACTCCAAAAATAGTTTTAAGAGTCATTACCATAAGCAAGAAGAAGTAGGTACTGAACAATTTTATTTTTTACCGTTTGAAGTCGGTTCTATTTTTTTGTTAAAAACTTAATTTATTTCACTCTTTTTAGTAATTTTAATAATTCTGTACATATATGTATAAGCATAATTGGAATTTTTTTCACTTAACTTCTAAACTTTAAAAAGATTTACCTTTTATAATCATGTTTATCTAATAGCCATCTTATAGCCTGAAAGAATACTACTGTCAGTCCACCACTGAACGTATAAATTAATGAAAGAATTTGCTCTCAGATCCTAATCGTTGAGGAGTTGTACCTTCAATCATTAGCTTAGCAACATCAGGTGATAATTACCGGGCATAAATATTTGTATTTTGTTTAAAAAATATGACTAAAAGAATGTGTGTGCCTATTAAGTTTCAGTGTTTCCCTCGATTTCCCCAGTATCACATCATCACATTTTGACATGGTGACAGTTGGACCACCTCAGGAATGTAAGATTTCGAACAAAAAACCAATTATTGAAAGAATTTGCTCTCAACTCCTAACCGTCGTAGTACCTTCCATCATCAGATCAACAACATCACATGATGATAATTAAACACAAATGTCTTTTTTGCTTTAGTAAGAATATAAAAATCAATTGTTGTACTATAAAATTTGAATGTTCCCTTCGATTTCTCTGGGATCCTATCATCAGACTTTGACTTGGTGACAGTTGTACCACCTCAGGAATGTAAGATTTCGAACAAAAAACCATTTATTTAAAGAATTTTCTCTCAACTCCTAACCGTCGTAATACCTTCCATCATCAGCTCAGCAACATGATATGATGGTAATTATACGCAAATTCCTATTTTGCTTTAGTAAAAATATGAAAATCATTTGTTGTGCTATAAAATTTGAATGTTCCCTTCGATTTCTCTGGGATCCTATCATCAGACTTGGACTTGGTGACAGTTGGACCACCTCAGGAATGTAAGATTTCGAACAAAAAACCATTTATTGAAAGAATTTGCTCTCAACTCCTAACAGTCGCAGTACCTTCCATCATCTGCTCAGCAACATGAGATGATGATTACTATGCACAAATATCTCTTATGCTTCAGAAAGTATAAGAAAATCAATGTGTGTGCCTATAAAATTTGAGAGTTCCCCTCGATTTCCCTGGGATCCCATCATCAGATCCTGATTTGGTGACAATGGGACCACCTCGGGAGTATATGGATACGAACAAAAAAAGAATTTTGAAAATCTGTCCACAAACGGCGGAGTAATCGGTGAACATATATAAAAAAAATAAAAATACATACAGCCGAATACAGTACCTCCTCCTTTTGGAAGTCGGTAAAAAAATACTCATTCAATTATTTAAATTTTTTTTGCTCTTTGTTGTTACCCTAATTTAATAATAATGATATTCGTTTATTACTCACCACAAATTCAGTAATTCAGTAATATATTGTCATACAACAGGTTACATTCATAGGTGTTTATAACTTTTTATCGTTCTCTGTTGTTACCTATAGAGTGTACAATATTTTGATAAATTTATCGATTTCGCTATATAAATAATAAAAAATTCACATTCAATTTACAAAATATAAATACCAATAATTAATTATTACAACTTAATTCGGTTAAATTACAATAAAATGTCATGTTACTTACAATTAAATTAATAAATTACGATTAAAATATTATTACATGTCTGTGGTGTCCATTTTAGAATATAGAAATAAAAATTATTAATTATTACAAATTAATTATGTCAAATTATATTACAATTAAGTTTATAGATTTCAATTTTGGTATTGTCAGATTTCTGTAGAGTCCATTTTATTATTTATAAATTAATTTACAGAGTAATAACATTTTTTTGTCAAAAATTTTTTGAGTTTGCGTTTAAAAGTGGTCAAATTTAGTTCCTTGAGTTTATCTGGTAAATGATTATATAATTTCGGTCCCATACAATATTAGCTTATCCTAAAGAAACTAGTTTTTGGAACATGGGTTGGCTGGACAATATACTTTTTCCTACTACCCAATTTCTTGGTCTTTTATTCGGTTGAATATAAAATAAATGTAAATTTTCTTTTACAAACACACAGACTTCATATATGTATAAAGACGGAAGTGTTAACAGATTAAGCTGCACATAGAATTGCCTGCAGGTATGTCGTTGGTTAACACATACCATTGATCTTATGTATCTTTTCTGCAGTCTAAAGGCATAAATACTATGTACTGAATTGTCCCAATGTATAATACCATATCTTAAGTTGGAAAGTACAAAACCTTGATAAGCTATTAAAGCTGTCTGTAAAGACGCATGTTCAGTTAACTTCCGTAGGGCAAATACAAATCTACTTAATTTACCGCATAAATAAGCTATACGTGCTTTCCAGTTAACGTGATTGTCCAATACAAGTCCCAAAAATTAATGTTCATTTACTTGCTCTATTTGCACGTCCCCATATTTTATTTCTACTGTATGTTTTTTTGCCTGCCAAAAATGATATTGGATATATTTTGTTTTACTCAAATTTACTTTTAAGTCATTATTTTCTAGCCAATTTATATTATCCCTTAGAGCTTTGTTAATATTTGATTCATAATTCATTTTATCTTTACCTCTTATAATGAGAGTAGAGTCATCTGCAAATAATATCATTTTTTCGTTTGTGCTATCTGGAAAGGCATTAATATAAGTAATAAATAGCAAAGGGTCTAATATACTGCCCTGTGGTATGCCATGTTCAACAATTTTGGACGTAGATCGAGCTTTTAATTGCATTGACGTAAAGTTATCAAAATAATTTATGTCGGTAAATTGCTTACGATTGGTCAAGTACGACTCAAGCAAGTTATAGGCGGGTCCTCTTATACCTAGAGCATAGAGCTTCGCAAGCAACTTTTAATGGTTAACAAAGTCAAAGGCTCTCGACATATCCATAAATATTGACAGAACAGGTATTTTATCATTTACGCTTTCCGTGACATTCTTTAATAGTTCATATATGGCTAAACTTGTTGACCTATTTTTCCGGAACCCATATTGTTCTTCTTTAAACATTAATGTTTTTTCGAGGAATGCATATATTCGCCTATGTTTTTATCTTTTTCGGTTTCGAAAACTTTTGAAAGTACTGGTATAAGTGCAACGGGCCTGTAGTTGTTGTCTCAACTTTAGATATATCAAATATTTCATTCTTAACAGTGTCAATAAAATTATTATTAAATAAATTGGCTATGTCAAAAAATTAGATTATTATTAAATATAATGGTGGTGAAATTTGAAATGCTATATTTTTTATGTTCGTTTATAATTTGCCATGTTGTTTTAGACTTATTTTTGGAATTTTGCAAAAGTTTGTGATTATGTAGTCGTTTAGATGTTTTAATTACATGTTTTAAAGTATGTATATGAGTATGAGCTGTATTGTTTAGTAAGGCATTTATTTCTTTTGTTATACCGAGCTTGCCAATGTAGCGTTCGCTTAAATTTGCTTGATTTCTTAATACCTCTTGTTAACCATTTTTTTGGTTTACGATGTAATTTCACTTTTACTGTAGGAAAACATAGGTTGTAGAACAAAAGAAGAAGATCGTGAAATACGTTAAAATAAATAAATAAATAATCTTTGGACAATTCACACAACACTATCTGATTCCAAACTAAGCAGAGCTTGTACTATGGTAATCAGAAAGCTGATAAACATACTTATATAATTCTAAATACATACTTAAATAGATAAATTAACACCCAGACACAGAACAAATAGTCATATTCATCACACAAATATTTGTCCTGGGTGGGAATCGAACCCACGACCTCACGTTTCGCAGTCGGCTCATCACCCACTACGCCACGGAGGCTGTCAAAAGATTCATTTACATCTTGATTGTCTATGACGTCAGTAAAATAAATTTTGTATAGAATAATTTTGTATATATTTGCCAAACTGTAGTCTCGAGTCTCAATATAAAAATATTCTAAGTTAGATTTAATATGTTTAATTGGATATTTAAAAAACAGAGCTGAGTGGTCGGAGAGTCCAAGGTGAAGTATTTTAGATAGACAACCATGACCACTGTGCGCAATATTGTCTAAGCATGAGTTACTTTCAATACAAGTCGCAGCATTAAATTCTAACCTTAAATTATAATTTGCTAGTAAGTTTTTAAACTCTGCCGACTTTTAAACTACATATTACAATAATACAATGTATATTTACCTATGAGTATATTTTGAAATATATTTGGCACAGCGGTAGTTTGTGGGAGCTGGTGCTTGCGCTAAGTGGAGACCACCTGTGTTGCAAGTCACCAGGCTCCGACCTCTTCTGTGAAAGCTGTATTTCATACAGAAGAATGCTAGCTTATTACAAGAAACATGATAAATAGATATACTAGTTACAGTCCATCTAAATTGTACTTACTTCTTCCTTTCTATACAATAAAATGATCTCGACATGAAACTACTCGTAAGATTATAGACGAGCAAGTAATCATATATAATATATAATAATAATAATAATACCTACAACATATAACTTAAAAACACGTTACTGCCAACAAAGATCACAAATAACTACACAAAATTGATAAAATTTGATAAAAACCTCCAACCGTTTTTGCAACTGAAGATAAAAAATATTATGTCAGACATTTTTTGTAATAGAGCGACCTGACATTTGCCTTATGACATTTGCATAACATTTGTATGACATAATTTTAATAATTAACAGTTCGCTTGCAATATTCTGAATATGATTTAACTAAGACGCTGGCATTCTAATAGGAGTAATAGTTACCGGGTTACCACTTTAATTTGTAATACCACTTATTCAGTAATCTAACTCAATTATTATAAGAAGAATAAGGGCAGCCCATAAGTGACTTTTTGCCACGATCACTTTAGTTGGGTTCAACCATGTTTCGCGTCCCATTTCCTGTCACGGGTATCTCCCATAATTAGAGAGACCTGGAGCTTATCTACGACACTGCTCCAAAGATTAAAGATTTAAGATTAAGACACGCTGTTCTAATGCAAGTTGATGGACATACGTGTACTAACACGTAATGCCAATCCGCTGTCGGATGTTTTCAAACCATCCATAAGAGTACTATCGGCTGCTCGCCCATATCGCACCAGAACGGTGGCAGTTTTATCAAGAGCTACTACGGTTCTATATCTTTCTCTTGTTTCTCTTAAGGTACCTACAATAAATATTTTTCATTCGCGAACTATGATACTACAGTCCACGTATCTCTAGTGTCTTACACGATCAGCTGTCACGTGTGCCCATTATTACCATAGCCATTCTGTTATCTCAAATATATAATGTACTTTTTTAAAGAGTTCTGCTGGGAGTTTTTTTCCGCCCCCTTTTTTCTCTCTCTCTCTTCCCTTTTTTTTCTCTCTTCTAGCTCAACATCTAGCCCTAACAGGCACCTAAAGGCGATGACCAGGAAAAAAATGACATTAATTAAGCAAATATTTTGTATTCCTATTATGAAATAAATATTTTTTCTTTCTTTCTTTCTTTCTCAGGGTTGCGTGGTGACGGAAAACATGGTAATGAAATATTAAAAATGTTTTCCCTTAAATTAAGAGTAACCGTTCGTAACCGTACAGCAGGGATAAATTATGTAACAAGTTTATTAGAAACGAGGTTCTCCGTATCTCCCTGTCCCAGGGGCCCTGGTTCAATTTATTCAGTCTTTCCGTTTATTCTATCATTGCTAATCTAGATATTATTTATTATTTCATCATGCCATGTAGGCCGAATATGAATGAATGATATGATACGCTATTATACGATAAAAGCTTTAAAAAAAACTATCATCAGTAAGATCCACTACTTCGGTACAAGTCAATGAATTTCATTTTTCCGAAGATTTCCTGAGTAAGTAACGAATTTGCCCTAATTAATGTTAATCAGTAGTTACTAAATTACAGCGCCGTAATTTAACTTGACAAACTTTGTTAGAAATGCAAATTAATGTTGTCATGTAATTATGAAAAGTGTAACAGTTTGTACTAAGGGACAAGTTTACCACTAATAAGTTATCTGGAGAAACTTATGCTTATAATGTAAAACAAAATAACAAGATGACAAAATTTTGTTATGTACGCGACAAGTATATGTAAATCTGAATTCACTTTTTCACGGATTACTTAAAATAAGTAAAATTATTTAAATGGTAAAAATTTTAATATAAATATTAGAGATACTAAAAACACCAATGCGTTGTCACACAGCGACGGACGGTGATGCTACGCATGTATTTTTTAAAGTAATAAATAGCAGACGCGCATGCAGGCCACATGGTATTAAGTGGTCACTGCAGCCCATGGACATCTACACACAACCTCAAACAAGCAAATCGTATGCAGTTGCGCTGCTACTCCGGAGGTTGAAGGTCGCCTCATAAGCAGATCTACAATATATTTGTCACAGAAAATACATTATTCACGGACTTACATATTTATACGGCTGAGTCTATTCTGCCATAACAATTAAACTAATTTTACGATCCGCGTGGCGCAATGGTTACCATGCCGGACTGTCATTCGAGGGGTCCCGGGTTTGATTCCCGGCGAAACAGAAATTTGAATGATGAGTTTAAATTTCTGTTCTCGGTCTGGGTGTTTGTGTTTCTGTCTTTGTATGTTTCCATGGTACCCACGACACAGGGTATTAATTACTTTACTGTGGGGCTATTGTGTGTAACGTTTATTTAAAAAAAAGTACAGTAATTAAGCTAATTTTAATTTCGCTAATTCCGAACATAATTGAAATTCCTGGACAAATATTTACACATTATACAGTTACTTGCAGAATAGTCACTCCGTATTAATAAATACAATACTACACTCACCATGTTTTCTGCTTAAAACTTGGACACTAATTGACTAGCAGCATCCCACGACATTCTTATATACCCTACTCTAGAAATACGAATATATTTATAGCAGTTTAATTTCCACGCTATAACAAAAAACGTCCATCTTTTTTTCATGTATCGTTTGCCGCCTTTGACTATTAGCATATATTATATTTAGACAAAACTAGTTGAAAAATTCTCGTTTTATACTTATTTACTTTGGTATAGATTTTAAGGACATTTGACTAGGATTTTTAACTGTCAGAATTAAAGAAACTTGTGTGTTTCTTTACTTGTGACATGAAAGAATGTCAGAATTAAAGTTATCCATTATAATTATAATAAATAAATAACGTTTCACACACATATCCCCACAGTAGAGTAGATAAACCCTGTATTACATGTGTACCCTGTAGTGTCCATAACACATACATAGACAGAAACACAAACACCCGGACCGAGAACACAAATTTTAAACTCATCATTCAAATTTCTGCTTCGCCGGGAATCGATACCGGGACCCTGCGATCGGCAGTCCGGCATGGTAACCATTACGCCACACGGGTCGTCTTGAGTAACGGTCATATTGAATTGATGAAAGTACTTTTATAAACGGTACTATTTTATTACACTATTAATCTACCTACGGTATTTACTTTGCTTGTTCCTCATTTGATATGGTTGATATATTGCTCAATTCATATCATGAACATTATATTATTATTCAGTCCTAGAATATAATTGGCTGCAACCCTTTTAGTGTCCCACTGTTGGGACACAGAACTCTCCCCTAAATTGGAAAGACATCGAGAATACTCCACCGTCCATCCATTCATCATCCATCAGCATTTTAAAGTCCACTGCTGGACATAGGCCTCCCCTTATGTTCGCCACTCCGCCCGGTCTAGCGCCCACTGAATCCAGCGGTTTCCCGGTATCTTGTTCAGGTCGTCAGTCCACCTTGTTGGAGGGCGGTCTGTGCTCATTTTGCCGAGACGAGGTCGCCATACGAGGACGGACTTTTCTTCCCTACCGGTTGTCAGTCCTCCTATGTGGCCTGCCCATTGCTACTTCAGCTTGCAGATTTTGACAGCTATGTCGGTAACCTTCGCTTGTCTACGGATTTCATCGTTACGGATTCTGTCGCGTAGAGAATACTCCACCACAATTATATACAATGCGGTTTGGTGTAGACGCGAAAAACACGTTACAATACTACAAAATAATAACATAGGATGATAGGAAATAATAAAATTATTAAACAGTAGTATGTTGCCCAGTTTTGACAAAACTGTAAAAAATGGGTTTCAAATATTCTTACTTAAAAAAAACCTTATTAAGTAAACCAAAGAAAGCAAAATAAATAAAGCACATTTATTAATACATTTGTATTAATTGCAATATAATCACTTGGTTAAACGAAAAATCAACATAATATATTTTCAATATTGACAATGAAGTACTTAAGGACAGAATCGTCGGTCTTTGAGTATTGTATCTTCTGGTGATGTAGTTCATCTTCGGAGTTAAAGCGTGTTATAACTGTTTGTAAACGGGCTTCTGGAAGGTCTCCTCTTTGGGTGGGTGGGTGGCGGTGGCGATGTATTCCAGGGTATGAACGACAGGGTAATACAGGGTCGGGCCTGTTTCAGTTTCCTTTTAGACATAGTCTATATGCTTTACCTAAGGGGTTATCAAACAGTCAATTTCACTCCAGCAACCGGTTAGGTTACTGTAGCAACCGCCTGGTAACTAAAGTAACTGATGACTGGTTTATAGCTTCTTAGATAACTGAGAGACACTATTGCATGTGCAATGTGTGTGCCTCATAAAACTGGGTAAGCCGGCTTTCGTGATATGAAAAAACTAAACCAACCTGTTTTATCAGTAACTAAACCAAACTAAAAGGTAATGAACACGCATTTAATAATACATTGGTATTTATTGCATTAAAAATCAATTGGTTAAACAAAAAGTCAACAAATATTTACAATATTGACAAAGAGTATTTGAGAACAGAGTCGACTGTCTTTGAGTATTGTGCCTTCACGTGATGTAGTTCGTCTTTAGAGTTAAAGCATGTTTTACGGTTTGTAACCGGGCTTCTGGTAGGTCTCTTCCTTTGGTGGTGGGTGAGCTTCGATGTACTGCAGGGCGCGAACGATGTATTCGGGGATCGGCTCTGGAGGAGGAGGTGTGGGCAGATGGGCACCCTGTAATAAAAAGTTTTTAGTTTAATAGGATGCCAGCCACAACCAAATATTCGCTAGGGAAAATAAAACGCTGGCCATTTGCGCTACATTTAAAAAAAATTAAATATTAAAATTGAATTTAAAATTTGAATTTGAAAATTATTTCAATGCATATCGAGATAATAAAATTTTAGAGGTATTCCATAGTTATTTCCAAAATACATTTTGATTTAAAAATTTCGTGGCCGTAACGTAATTGATGCGCCTTTTCGATAATTTATTTTAAACGTGATTAATGTGATTTATATAGAAAATATTATTCGATGAGTCAAAAGCTTTAGTCATGTACAATTAAAAAAAATGACACGGTAAAAATATGAATTTATTAAAAAATTGATTACGAGTGAAAGGTTCACAACGGAATTGTCTTCTACCGTCATCAAAGACGGTAATCTTCCTAAAATAAAGAATCTTTGGTTACGAATTGAGCAGTTTATCACTAAAATACCATTATTTCTATTATAAACATAAAAATGTCAAGTACCTTATTCCAATATTGATCATAGTCGGTTATCCGTATTTATGGTACGTATTAATAAAAAATCATTAATTTTCAGTATATTGCTACAAAATATGGTATTAAAATTTGTTAATATAGAAAGTTAAGTTATCTGTCACGAATATCTCATTGGCTGCAACCCTTTTTACGTCCCACTGCACGGGTCTCTCCCCATTGTTGGGAAGGCCTGGAGATTACTCCACCACGCTGCTCCAATGCGGGTTGGTGGAGATGCGGGTTAGTGCCCAACCCGTTGTCGGATGTTTTCAAACTGCCCATAAGGTCATACTGTCATCTAACGACAACAACCGGGACCGACGACTTAACGTGCCCTTCGAAGCACACACCCGACCACGCCCGTTTGGCTTAGTCACATAGATCGCTTGCGTTCTACGCTAACCGCCGGGCCATGCGCGCTTCTTATTACCTATATAGTAAATTCACATTTTTATGAAAATATATATAGAGATTGTTCAAAAAGACAACATGGAACTCGGGATGCTGAGACGTTTCTCACAGTTTTGGCTCTTGTTTTGTATTGGAGTTTCAATTGTGAAAAATGAAAATACTTTATAATTGACTGTTTACATCACAGAGCAAAGAAAAACACCATACATAGAATGAAATTTGTGAACACATTCCAGTATATCTGACTTTACTTTGACACAAGGAACTAAAAATGTTTAAACTAAAGATTTTTACCCAACGGTACTTCGGCGACGCCAACAAATCATTAGTTCGCTATTCACTTTATTAACAAATTATAGTATTATTGTTTTTATTTTGATATATATATATATTTATTAGATTATTATGTTTTTTACCTGTGGTTGGTAACCGTTCTCGTTGGCGATGTACACAACTTCGTACTTTTGACCATCGGGAGCAACGAATTGGTTGGCTCCTGTCACCTCAAGAGCTATCTCATCCTGAAAAAGTGTATATTTTTTAGATCTTCAACATATTTTGAATTTATCTAACATACGAATACGCAGGCAACGCGATGAAAGGTAGTTGCTGCAGCCCATAGACAACTACAAACTACCACAAGCAGTGCTGAGTCACGCACGCCTAAAGTCGTATGCAATATTGTACATTCTCACTCACTGGCCAGACTTACGGCCAGCAACCGCATCATTTTACCAACACACAATATTTTTTTATTTTATTTGAATGGAGTAGCAGACGAGCATGCAGGCCACGTGGTGTTAAGTGATCGCTGCAGCCCATGGACATCTACATACAACCTCAAAGAAACTACTCCGCAGGCTGGTGATCGCCTCATGTAAGTGTGGCCGGCAACTGCACCTTTCCACCGAAACACAATAGAATTGGTTCACGGCAGAAGTGGGTGCAGCGGTGGTACTTTCCCGGGCGAACGATAATAGTTCTACCACCTACAAAATAATTGATTCAATGCATAAATTGATGCAGCTGTGGCGCTTCTTTGGTAGAACCAGAGTCAAGTTATAGGACTGACAGGAATAAGCCCATAACAGAGAAAAAAATAGGAGCATACCTTGCCAACGCTCTTGAACTTGCCCTGCGCACTGCTCTGAATACCATTGTCGGTTTCAAACTGGTACAGGAAATCGCCTTCAGGTTTGAGTACGGACTCGCTTCGGATCACAGTTGCTACAGGGTCCGATACGGCCGTGGCGTACGCGCACGCCAGGGTGCATGCTAAGATCAGGAGGGAATTCTGGAAAACAAATAGGCATTTGTAAAACTCATTACTAAATCGATTTTTTGTGTTCTCTTCGGGAAATCTGAAACTATAGCCAATATGGTAAAATTATTCAAGATTTGAAGCCATATTTTTTATGTTATAGCGCTGTGCAAACGTAGTAGACTTTTTGTTGCCGACAGGGGAAACCGTAGTCTCGGTGTGATGTAGCGACGAACGGACCCAGTCGCCGGTTGCTACTACTGGTTATCCTTAGTGGCGGTTATTTATTCTTATGGTGGCGGTACCATTGTAGGAAGTTTGTTAATGTTGCTTGTGTCTTCAATTAACGACTTTTATCATCCAGTTATCGGAACCAACATTTTTGGATCGGCAGCGAGTATGTGTGGATTAAATGATGGGAAGTGAAGGGAAACGGACGAAGGGAATGAAGGGAACACTAGATGTATACATCTGCACAGGGAGTTACAGATTTCGTACTGATTATACAAAAATCAAACACTTAATTAGCTTGTTACCAACACAAAACACAAAAATGTGTCACCCGCAAAGTGAAATTACAGAAAATTACTTTTCAATTATTTATGTTTTTTTTTGTTGGTACCCTAATTGAACTTACTTCTTCCTTTCTATACATTAAATGATCTCGACATGAGACTATTTATAAGATTATAGGCAAGAAAGTAATCAAATATAATAATAATACCTACAACATATAACTTAAAAACACGTTACTGCCAACAAAGATCACAAATAACAACACAAAAACAATTTGATAAAAACCTCCAACCGTTTTTGCAACTGTAGATAAAAAATATTATGTCAGACATTTTTTGTAATAGAGCGACCTGACATTTGCCTTATGACATTTGCATAACATTTGTATGACATAATTTTAATAATTAACAGTTCGCTTGCAATATTTTGAATATGATTTAACTAAGATGCTGGCATTATAATAGGAGTAATAGTTACCGGGTTACCACTTTAACTTGTAAAATCACTTATTCAGCAAACTCAATCTAATTTAAATGAGCAAATCTTGAATATACCTAAATATATTTTTTGAATCTCGGAACCGGCTCCGACGATTTTGAAGAAATTTAGTACCCTGGTTTCGGGGGTAATAAATCGATCTAGCATGGTTATATTTTTAAAAATTTCAAAGTAAAAAAAATATTTTCAGTTATATTTAACATAAATATGTATACACTGAAAAATGCGATTCTTCGTGACATCTGTTGGAGAGTATTAATAATATTTTCTACATTATTATTAATACTCTCGTCAAACGCCATCCGCCAATCTGACGTTCAAAAAATAAACAATGGTGATTTGAAAGAGCTCAATAAAAATTTCGATCATTAAATTGAAGCTTCCTTGGCCGATGGTTACGTGGGCTGACCGCGGAACTAGAGATCCGGGTTCAAACCTCAATCAAAACCATATTGTTTTTTTTTATTGGGAGCTATTTCAGATTGCGTTGTTAACTAACAATAAGTAAATGAGTGTTTCGTTATCCGAGCGATGCTCGGTCGTCCACGTACTTATTATAATAAGAATAAGGGCAGCCCCTGAGTTATTTTTGTCACTATCACTTTAGAGGGGTTCAACCATTTTTCGCGTCCCATTTCCTGTCACAGGTGTGTCCCCATAATTGGAGAGACCTGGAGCTCCAAATATTTAAGATTTAAGATTAAGATTCGCTGTTCCAATGCAGGTTGATGGAGACACGTGTTAGTAGCCAATCCGCTGTCAGATGTTTTCAAACCATCCATAAGAGTACTATCGACTGCTCGCCCAAATCGCACCAGACCGGTGGCGGTTTTATCAAGAGCTACTACGGTTCTACATCTTTCTCTTGTTTCTCTTAAGATACCTTTTTTTTGGTGTCGGTGGGGAAACCTTCAAAAGGTATCCGGCACCTAGGGAGAGGATACTGGGTTATGTGGGATTTGACCGCACTAAAACCCCCTCGGTGGCCTGCCTCTGCGCTTGGGGAGGACTCCGGGATCTCCTAAGGAACGCACCGGTGTTCTCCACGCGCGGAGCCCAGAATGTGCCCATCTTCGGAGGTTAGATGTGCTCTCCTGCACCTTCTGATGTTTACGGCGGCATGCGGCCACACGCACACACCGCCGTACAATAAATATTTTTCATTCGCGAACTATGACACTACAGTCCACGTATCTCTAGTGGAGATTGAGAGCGGAGTGGTGAGTGAGAACACGATCAGCTGTCACGTGTGCCCATTACCCATAGCCATTCTGTTATCTAAAAAGTAAATGTCCTTTTTTTAAAAGAGTGCTGCTGGGAGTTTTTTTTCCGCCCCCTTTTTTCTCTCAGCTCAACATCTAGCCGTAACGGGCGGACCGGAAAAAAATTACATTCATTAAGCGAATATTTTGTATTACTATTATGAAATAAAATAAAATATTTCTTTCTTTCTTTCTCAGGCTTGCGTGGTGACGGAAAACATGGTAATGATATATTAAAAAATTTCCCTTAAATTCCGAAGAGCAGGGATAAATAATTAAACAAGTTTATTAGAAACGAGGTTCTCCGTATCTCCCTGTCCCGGGGCCGGGGGCCCTGGTTCTATTTATTCAGTCTTTCCGATTATTCTATCATTGCTAATCAAGATATTTAGGGTTATTTCATCATGCCATGTAGGTCGAATTTGAATGAATGACATGATACGCTACTGATATTATACGAAATAAAATAAAAGCTTTCAAAAAAACTATCATCAGTAAGATCCAATACATCGGTACAAGTCAATGATTTTCATTTTTCCGAAGATTTCCTGAGTAAGTAACGAATTTGCCCTAATTAATGTTAATCAGTAGTTACTAAATTACAGCGCCGTAATTTAACTTGACAAACTTTGTTAGAAATGCAAATTAATGTTGTCATGTAATTATGAAAAGTGTAACAGTTTGTACTAAGGGACAAGTTTACCACTAATAAGTTATCTGGAGATATTATGCTTATAGTGTGAAACAAAATTAGAAGATGAATTTTGTTATGTACGCGACAAGTATATGTAAATCTGAATTCACTTTTTCACGGATTACTTAAAATAAGTAAAATTATTTAAATGTTAAAATTTTTAATATAAATATTAAAATATTAAAGATACTAAAAACACCAATATATTTAAAAAAAAATCAGCTGGCATTGAGGAATCGATCAAGCTGTAAGAAAATGATACGCATATTGGCCAACCTTTTCTGCAGCCCTTTAAGCGGCATACTAGTGGCCACGAGTCTCTAATAAGACCATTATTGAGAGCTTACTTCACTTGGCTGCTATAATTCGAGTTGCTGGAGATAGAAACTGGTTGCCAAGACGCAGACATATCAATACACCCATAGAACCTTCTAATCTTTTCTAAAACGCCAATCAAACTAGCCTTACGGCGCGTATTCTAAACTAAACTAAATATCAAACAAAGAAAGGTATAATATCACATTTGAACTTGACATTCAAAGTTAAACTTGGTAAAGAATGCAAGTTTATAGGCCGATTACACAATACAAAGAGCTTCTTGTCTCTATTGTGCCGATTATAATCACCACACATACTACGTAATACTAATACATACTACAATTTCAATAATTATTGAAATGCAGTGCGTACCTATTCACACAATTGCATTGTCATACAGCGACAGCCGGTGATGCTACGCATGTATTTTGTTCTTAAAATGTAGTAGCAGACGCGCATGCAGGCCACGTGGTGTTTAGTGGTCACTGCAGCCCATGGACATCTACACACAACCTCAAGCAAGCATAGGCAAGTCTTGTCTGAGGTCGTATGCAGTTGTGCTGTTACTCCGGAGGCTGATGGTCGCCTCATTTAAGTCTGGACAACTGCACCTTTCCAATGGAACACATTATAATTACTTCTCGGCAAAAGTGGATGCAGCAGTGGTACTTCTCGGGGAAGCATAAAAGTTCTACCATCTACAACATCTAATACCTTTAAACGAGAAATTCTTGTATATATCTAAATATATTTTTTGAATCTCGGAAACGGCTCCAAAGATTTTGATGAAATTTAGTACCCTTGTTTCGGGGGTGATAAATCGATCCAGAAATTTTTTATTGATAAAAATTGTCGTTTTATTTAATGTTTATGCCATTAAATATAAAATTACTCTTACTGACATCTACTGGAGAATATTAATAACATATTGTGGCTTAGAAAGCCGTCAAATGTCGACCTTCAATCCGCCCTTCAAACAAATGACAATGTCGATATGAAAGAACTATAAAAATTTCGTCAATGAAATTAAAATGGTTACAAAAGCTAACTACAGAGCTAGAGAACCGGGTTCAAACCTCAAGTAAGCCAGTTGCGTTTTTTATTTTTTACGACAATTTTTTTTAAATTGGGAACTAGGTATTTCATAAGGCTTTGTTAAGTAACTCTAAGTCAATGAAAGTTTTGCTTAAAAATAAACCAAGTAAATCAATGGTTTTTATCCGAGCAACGCTCGGGCGTCCAGGTACTATTGTCTAATATAGGTATGCTTTACAGAAAGCACATACTCACAGACTTAAAAGTATAAGTATAAATACTAGCTGACCCCGCGAACTCCGTGCACCATTTAAATGTTTGGATCGGGCCACCCTTATCACTTAGGGGTATAAAAAATAGATACTAACCGATTCTCAGACCTACTGAATATGCATATAAAATTTCACAAAAATCGGTTAAGCCGTTTCGAAGGAGTATTGTAACTAACATCGTGCCACGTAAATTTTATATATAAGACAATACTACACTCACCATGTTTTCTGCTTAAAACTTGGACACTAATTGACTTGCAGCATCCCACGACATTCTTATATACCCTAAATCTAGAAAAACTAATATTTTTATTGGAGTTTTACATGTTATAACAAAAAAGGTTGATCTTTTTTTATGTATCGTTTGCCGCCTTTGGCATTTAGCTTATTATTATAATTAGACAAAACTAGTTGCATTTGCAAGTCTGCAAGACATAGGGACCTTCTTTTTTCTCAAAATTCTCGTTTTATACTTACTTATGTATGGATATTCAAGGGCATTTCGCACTAGGATTTTTGACTGTCACAGTTAAAGAAACAGATTTCGATCCGAGAAATGGGATTTTATATTTATTAGAAAGTACTTTTATATAATTTGTATTAAACACAGTATAGAATAGAATATACTAGTAATATATAATAATAGAGAATCTACGGTATTTACTTAGCTTGCTACTCATTTGATTTGATTGATTTATCGCTCAAATCATATCCTGAGCAATTCAGCCCAAGAATAATAATATAATTGCCTGTAACCCTTTCAGCATACCACTATTGGGCACGGATCTCTCCCCTCAGTTGGAAAGACCTCGAACATACTCCGCCACAACTATCCAATGCGGTTTGGTGTAGATGCGGGAAACACAATACTACAATAAGTATAATAACTTTGGATGATAAGAATAAGAGAGGGTGGCAAGCGGTCAGAAACGTTAATATGACTTTTAAGCGTTTCTTCATTATAGGTAGCTTCAATGTCATCAATTTAATATTGTGACATGTTGTCACAATATTAAATTTCTATTACCGTGAGAGAGCAGCGATGGCCGAGTGAGCAGCGATGGCCGAGTGGTACAAGCCGCGGTCTTCTACGCGACCGATCCCGGGTTCAAATCCTCGGCGCGCACCTCTGACAAAGAAATTTGTAATGTGCGAATTTATCGCTGCTCCACGGTGAGGGAAAATACCGTGATATTTCATTGATTACGATGTTCTCCATCGCCGTGCATGCCTGAGAGAAATTCATAATTTCTCGAAAGCATGACGTCCACCAATCCGCACTTGGCCAGCGTGGTGGACTATGGCCTAAATCCCACTCACTTGTGAGAAGGAGACCTGTGCCCAGCAGTGGGACATAAAAAGGTTGAAAAAAAAATTACCGTGATAAATTTTGCAACATTTGCAAGTGTCAAAAAAATTGTGTGATATAAGGTTCATTAAAACTGACCCACGCGTTTTATAAAGAATGTGAGAAAGAAACCGTCATAGATAAATATATACATGCGAGTACATAGACTGGTAAACATATTATATTACGGAGGGTTCGTTGAAACGTGCAGTAAATTATAGTAAATAGGTGTCATTTCGCAACTGTATTCACTAAAGAAACTCACTGTGTGAAACTGGCGTATGCTAATGTTGCAATTTTATTTGATTTTAGTGTTATTTTGATGCAAGTTTTTATATATTGATCATGAGCGTTAATATTTGTTACTCAAGAGGTTAATATCCACAGTATTTACTTCTACCTGAATTTAACAAAGGAATAAAAGTTACTAATTCTCGGCCAACTTAAAAACAACAAAACCGTGGAAGATTAAAACGCTGAGTAAACACTTCACCACCAACACGAACTTGTTGATAATATCCTACTAAGACCCAGCGGAGGGAATTAAAAAAAGGTTGAAATAAGCAAGCACATGTAATATTTGACATATATTTTTGTACCAGAGCACAAGCACAAATATCCTCACAAAATTTATAGAAAGGCGTAAGGTTGAAGTGAAAATTTTCTAAAGATATGCTTGCATAGGTTACCACATAAGGGGAACTAACTATTGTTGATTTATACAGTCCCAGAGTTCTTGAAAAGTACAGGTATAAGTATAAATCACAAAGGAAGATTTATTTAAGCAATAATTTTACTTAGCCCGTTTATCCTTCCGAAACTTATTTACCGTGATGAAATGAAATCAAGTAGATTCCATAGGTGTATACCTAATTTAAAAAGTATAGTGTATTCAATCTTCTTTCGTTACAAATAATTCTTGCTATTTTGATTTAGTATTTTCTTTTCATGACAATGTAGGTAATAAAGATCCAATAATAATAATATTTCAATATCAATCTTAAATCGTCAACGACCTTTCTTCAATTTTTTTTCACATCCGTTCCATTTTCAAAAAGCGCGCCATTACGTATTTTTTTTATCAGTGGCACTAACATTAGAACATCCCAAAGACCAATAATCCTAAAGACAGCGGGTCGGTGTAACCACTTTGTTGGCATCTCTTTTTCGCAGCCAGTGTTACCCACTTATCATATTTTCCCCCAAATTTGGTAATCTACATTATCAAGCAAGTAAACTATAAACATTGGCAGACCAAACTGTGAAAGGATTTATATGCTTGTGCATTATGGTTGGTTGTTTGTGAGTTTAGATTGGTTGACTGGCATAAAGTTAATTGGGTCAGCAAATTACAGGACATACATATAGGAGAAAATAAAAGACAAATACAAAGATTTTTAATGGCACCAATATGGGTGTTTACAAAAGCTGTTAATACATATTTAGTACGTCATATTTACCTTAATGAGGTATGCAAATATTAGAAAGATAAAAGTAAACACTTAGTTATAACGCAATATATAAAAATGTACATTTATATCAATTTTATTATTATTTTTCTTCTCTTTATCCTTTTGGTCAATAAATGGCTTTCAAAATAGACCGAACAAATTCGGAATTATATTGATGGTTGCCAGTCAGTACGTCCAGTGGCCTGAATCCATTTATTTTTGGCAAGAGCGTCAGTTGGAAAACTGAAAAAAATATGACAGCAACATGAGATGAAATTCGTCTGGTAAACTTCTCATAATGTCTAATACCAAATACCAAATGTATGGAGTACCTTTTTATAGTCTGTCTGAGTGAAATTTAATATGTCGGGAAAATGCTCATAATGTCCACCCAGCCTATAACATTTTACTGGTCTCCACTTAAATAGTTCTATATAAACAGGTGGGATTTGAGCCTCCCGCTTGAAATGTAACTAACTACTAATGAGGTAACACATAATCTTTGATTTTATTATTTATGGTCACTGTTTTTGTTAAAAATTATTATATTTCAATAAGATGGTTAATTTTTTAGTAATACGGGCAGGATATTTTGATTCGAGATCTGACAACACAATTTCGAATTTGACAATGTTTGAAATGAACAAATATAAGTTTATTTTCACGAATTTCACTATATTTACGTTGAATGACTAGTAATAAGACAAAAGTAATTAAATATCTATATATAAACAATACATATTTAGTACATGTTTAAAAAGAAATATTGAACTTACGCGTAAATTGTAATGCCTTCCGGCAGCCTTCCTGTTTACGCTCACTGCGGCTCTTACAACCTAAAATACTGCAGCTCACCATATTGTGAAACACGAAAAATGTTATTTGCTTTTAATACAACACAATTTACAGCAGAGAGAATCGATTTTAACACATAAATATGATAAAACAACAATGTCACCCCGACTTCCACAGTTTGTCTGCCACTTAATTAAAGGGCAATGTCAAAAAAACTGGTTACACCGAAAAGGACAGAAAATCTCGCTCCCATCTCTTTCTAACAAGTTCATTAAGTGTATTTCGATCTCGCTTTAGCGTGCCGTAATGAAAAATAGGACTCTGTCTATAGTACGTAAGTACATTATTCTTAGTCTAAGGAACATCCGCACTATACTGCCACAGATAATTAAATATGAAATACTGTTTATCAATTTAACCTATGTCAATTACAAAATTCATATAAATATTGTTAAATCATTACACATCTTTACTCAAACATGGATGTATCTTCTTAAATCAAACTTCACCCTCCCCTGATTATACGCAATAAATTTATTACATTAAAGTCAAAAACGTCGAAAGCCAAGAATCTTCAGCTGTCAACGATTGATCGATTAATTCTTCCGCGTTCCATTTGCTTAACGGCTTATGTTAACGCCTATTAAAGCTTAACATTTGCACCATAAAGGAACACAAACAAAACTACCTTTGATCTGTCGTTCAAAAGAAGTTCAACGACCCTTCTTAGCTACACGACTTGTCTAAAGCCGCCAATGATATAATCGCAGACATATCAAAGAGAGAAATGCCATAGATCATCTCACAGGAGAGGTGGTTGTGAGGGACCTTTGACAGTCAGTCTGACAAGTCAGTCAATGTTTATTTGGTAAGAACTTGAGTATTTGCTATCATACGGTATAGGTAGAGTTTCTAAGGTTTCTTTTACGTGCCAAAAGCCTAAACTTTTTGTACATTATGCATCTGATAAGTAAATTGATTCAATTAATGAAAGTTTCATTACAAAAACTGCCGGTGAAACATTCTTAAATTCAATATTTACTTTTCGTAATATTAAATTTTACTATTTAGGAATCTTGAAAGATATATTTCAAAAGCAGTAGGTAGTAATTTTTTTTTTCAATTTTTTATCACCAAGATATATATTGTGATTAAAATAAATAAATTAATAAATAAATATTTTTGGACAATTCACACGACACCATCTGATTCCAAACTAAGCAGAGCTTGTACTATGGTAATCAGAAAGCTGATAAACATACTTATATAATTCTAAATATATACTTAAATAGATAATTAACACCCAGACACAGAACAAATAGTCATGTTCATCACACAAATATTTGTCCTGGGTGGGAATCGAACCCACGACCTCACGTTTCGCAGTCGGCTCATCACCCACTACGCCAAGGAGGCTGTCAAATATTATTATAGTTCAAGCCCTTTCAATTTATACGGCACAGGTCTTTACTATTATTAGGCAAGCCTGGAGCTTGTGTACTCCACCATGTTGCTCTAATGCAGGTTGGTGGAGATGCGGCTAGTGCCCAAACAGCTGTAGCATGTTTTTCAACCGCCCCCATAAGGCCTCCGACCAGTTTTAACAACTGCAATGTATCGATAAACACCGGGGTAAGCCCCGTTCCTTAATAATCGGAGCTTAACGTTCCATCTAAAAGGAACACACTGCACGGAAATTGGCATGAAGTCCGCCATTTGCGGTCACCCATTTCACTCCCTATTTTAGCTGCGTAGATTAATTGCATTCTACGCAAGCCATATACGCCTGCCACACACTCGACGAGTGGCATGGGAAGTAACGAGAAAAGGAGGCAGAGACATAGTGTGGCAATATTACTCGTCATGCCACACGTCATGCTCCTCGTCCTGCCCACTGCTCCCTATTTTGTCGGTTTTTGCGCGCGAGTCAAAGGACCGGCAATACGAGTGCGAGTGGCTGGCCACATAATGGTCGCAGTCCGCATCGAGTGCTCGCGAAAGACGCACGCGTATGCAAAATTGGAAATTATGTCGTCGCCAAGCGTGGAATGGTCAAATGAAAAATTGTTAATGTTTATTGATTTGTTGTCCGTTGGCGAGGACGACGACTACGATGTATATTTCTTTTTACTACATTAATATAATTAGCTATACTAAAAATGCATAGCGCGCACGCTGCCACCGTTTCAACGTCCATTGTCTCACCAAAGCAAATGACAAGTGAGGAGCGTCGCGATTAATTGCGCGAGTAGAGCAGTGTGTGGGCAGAGAGGGCAACATCGCGGCAAATCACGGCAGCGCGAGGAGCATAGCGATGAGCAGCGCAAGGAGCATAGTCTGGCAGGGGCAATAGGAATATTATATATACAAATAGGTACCTAATGATCAAACCACAGCAAAAACACATTTTACTTTGGTCTACTTTATAAAGCCGATGGATAGCAAGTAGCAACCACAAAACCGTAATACACAAACCAGAAACCAGTTATACAACACACTAACACAATGATGTTATAATAGTGTCAGGCCATATCGACCCCGGATTTGAAATAATATGTCTTGGGTCATCTTGGACCGTTGCGGATCACCTTGACGTGTTGCTTTCGTATTCGATTTGTATAACAATTTTGTTACTGTTCCTATTGCTACTTCCTATTGGTGTGATCATATTAGATTTCGAGAAAGGCGCGAATGGCCCGGCTGCAACCGACAGCGGTTCGGCCTCTAGTCCGCATCTCCACCAAGTCATTAAGGTAGCGTGGTGGAGTAAGTTCTCCCCAATAGATGCCCATCAGTGGGAAATAAAATAATTTGAATATGGGTAGACTTACTAAACGTGCTGCTCATATAAGACAGCGGCGTATATAAATGAAACAGAAATTCTGCCACAGATCGCACCCTTACTGTAAGCCATTAAGAAGTTTCATTGATCATCATATTCAACTATGACAATTACTCGGCCTTAACAACGTTACAGTGTGACTCAAATATCCGGATAACCTATAAAAGATTCGGTCGAGTATAGTTAATTTGCTCCTAAGAATTGAAAAGTTCCGTTATTTTGTCATGGATACCGTAATCAAAAACCTAACCAAACTCTTATCAAACTACCCTTGAAGTACAACCTTTCCAATATAAAAAAGAATCATCGAAATCGGTTGGCGTAATATTGAGTTATTCGTCCATTTGTCGCGTATTTTCTCATTTACCAGAACTGGACCAAATTCAAATCGGACCACACGGGAAGTATTAGCTTTCATATAAAAAAAATCATCAAAATCTGTTCACCCAGGCGAAAATTATGAGATAACAAACATTTAAAAAAATACAGTCGAATTAAGTACCTCCTCCTTTTTTTAAGTCGGTTAAAAAGGTTGTAGCCATATCAAGAATTGGCTGCAGTCCTTGGATGGATAGAATTTATTTTCTCTAAGTTTAAATGATTATTTCAGATTATTTGTCCATATTTTATATTAGTATGAGTTAGTAAAAATTTGATCTTATAACTATGTTAGTATTGTTAGCAATTAATTATTAAATAAAAAACTTTGTGAAAAGTCAACTTTTAGAGTGGTTAGTAGGACTAGTTCTACTTCTCCAACCCCAGTGCGACTTCCACCCAATGCCTCTGAATGGGGCAGTCAGGCCTGGCTGCATTCATCTTCAGGATGCCGTTGTTACTGCTACGCAGACGCTGCAGGAGGGAAGCCACTTTCTTTCGCATGTTGGCATGGAAGCCATCGATGCGCGCCACGGCAGTCCTAACAGCACCCTGAAGGTATTGTTGTACTGGACACGCAGAGAATTATAGGCCTGGCGCGAATATGTCACCCACAAGCCGCTCGAGTAAAACGACTGGCAGAAAGCCCGGAACAATGTATGCTTGACATCTGTAGTACATCGACCAAACCGACGGGCAAGCATATTGCCCCTAACCGCCAACGCCCTGCGCTCCCTTTCAATGTCCTCCTCGTCCCTGCGGTTGCTGGCGACGATGTGGCCCAGATATTTAAATTTTTCCACCAGTTTCAGGCAATGGCAAACATTAAGCCACACGGGTGGCACATGACGCGGCTGCTGTCTTGGTGCTTGAAATACAAGAAGTTCACTTTTTAATTCATTATATATCAAGCCATGCGCCGCCGCATATGCCTAGCAAGAATATATGAGCTTCCTTAATCCGCCTATAGATGGACTCAGCAGCACCATGTCGTCCGCGTAACTTAGGTTATTAACACACGTACCGTCAATGTGACTCCAGAAGCTTGTTAACATATATATTAAACAGAAAAGGAGAGCTCAATCCCCCCTGTCTCACGCCACATTCCAACCTGTATTCCTCAGACAGACCGCCAGCCCATCTCACCTGATTCCTTTGTTGTGAATACCAATATTTAAGGAGGGAGATGTATCCCGCCGGCACACCCGCATCTCTCAACTTATCCCACAGGACATTATAGGAAACCAAGTCGAAGTCTTTGGATAAGTCGAGGAAACACGCATACACCGGCGTCCTCCGCGTAGTATAGTACCCAACAGTATTCTTTAAACTCAGTATGGCGCTTTCTGTCGAAAGGCCTGACTCAAAAACTAATTGAGCATCATGGACGTGTAATGTTCGGAAAGGCTTTCATTAAGCTAACTGTCTAGTACCTTAGCCGCAGTGGTGGCAAGCTGATCCTGCCTGATTATCAGGCAGGACGCAAGCTACGGTAATATTGTACCTTTTTTTGTTATCGGAGCGGAAACCTTCAAAGGTACCCGGCACCTTGGGAGAGGATACCGGGTTATGTGGGATTTGACCGCACTAAAACCCCCTCGGTGGCCTGCCTCTCCGCATGGGTATGATCCCGGGGCTGCTGGCTGGACGGATCGAGCTCCCACTGTACCGACCCGCAACCCCGGAAGCCCCCTTTTAGTCGCCTCTTACGATTAGGCAGGGGATACCGTAGCTCTATTCTCAATCCCGAAGCTACAGGGACTGGTAATATTGTACCTAGGTATCCATATCTGCATCCATATCCATCGCTGCAGTGACCATTAAATACAACATCTGCATACTCTTGTGCCAATCTAATTAGTAAACATTAAATCTCGTATTGACAGGTAAGTATGATAATAATATGTTTTATTGAATAATGAGTACTACCAGAAACCCTATCCCGACATCCCTTTTAGAAAATTAGCGTTAATTTCACATAGTGCTGGCACCAGAGCAAAAACAGCGTTGACATTCTAAACAATACTAAAACGTCCTTTGTAATCGTTGATTTATGTTTCTGTGGTGAATTCTAGCAAAATTGTGGCCTGTTGTTTGGCTTCTGGCTGGCTGGTTTTTCGATAGCACTAAACAGTAATTAAGGCTACTTTGAATTTGATATAATTTTCATTCCCAAAATATCCACACATCAAAGAGCAATGTTTCATTCATTATTCTATAATGGCATCGCAAAGTCTGTGCAATACTGTGCATATTGCCAGTGTCAAGTATAACTTTTGCATCACTTAGAAGTCATAGAAAAAATCAGTAAGTCGTCAGTTATCAGTCAGTCTAACTGATGACTTATCTACATTTATGTAGGAACACAGTAATTCTCTTTTACAATTGATTTTTTCCGTCATATTTTTACAATAAAAACTGAATCACAGAAAAAATGAAAGAGACTAAAATTTAAAATTATATTGCAAACTTGACTACCTATTTATCCATATTTATAAGGAAAACCTAACATTCCCTCCCCGGAGGACAATTTATGAACACACTTAGCTGAGAAAGCGGTTTATTAAGAGAATAATTCATGGATTCCGTATTAGTAGGAAATATTATGGCACATATTTTATACTCCCCTTGTTAGGTGTTGATATTAAAAAAATACAATAACCCCGTGATATTGCCAATAGCGACCGTAATAGACTCTTGACTCTGCCATATATTAAGTCGGTTTTAACGAGATAGATGGCAAAACCCAGGGTGTGTACCACTGCTGCACCTATTTCTGCTGCAAAACAATTCTATTGGGTTTCGGTTGGGAAGTGATGTTGCCAGCCAAACTTATATGAGACGATTGTCCGACAATTACCTCATACGCACTACTAATAGCGCAACTGCACCTCACATAGTCTTGCTTGAGGTTCTGTTTAGTCTAGATGTCCATGGGCTGTATGCTCGGCTGCTACTCCATTTAAATTTAATAAACACTCCACGAATTAACAAAATTAATCAGCTTTAATCAACATCGGTAAAAGAAGTTTTTTTTAATGTATGTTTTTTTACAAAGAAGTTTTTAAGCTATTGCATAGCTTTTATCGCGGGCTTTGAGCGCGGCGTCTGAATCAAGAAATTCCGTAACGAAAATAACCTCACAATCGTCTAAGTTCGGTCGATACGATATATGACGGCGTCTCCTTGACAACTTTGTAAACAAGAGTTGGTTACTCAGTTTCGCTGTAATAATTAATGTCAAAATTAAATACATAATAGGTAGAATTGTGATTTTATGAAGGTGAATTTGTTCTGACGTAATTTAACGTACAATTGGTGTTTTCTTTAATAAATTGAGAGACGTACGCCGATATCAGAAGTGGCGTATCCACCACAGAATCAATTATTAAGCGGTTCAATGATGGAACAGATGTCATTATTTTCCGCTGGTATGGAAGCAATTTTTACAAAGATCGCTGAAAATATAACCGCCAGTTTGATTTTGATCCGAATGAGCCTGAATCTGACATAGAAAACTGGTGTACGTTAACCGAAATGATCATCGAGAAGAAGATAGAAGGTATTGTACTGATACTTGCACTTACGCACTCACTGAAAGGCCGCGCTGCTACGTTACAGCCTCAACAATTATCATGGACAAATATCAAAGAAATACTAATGTCGAAGTTTTCTAAGGCGATGACAATGCAAGACTACTTCGACCAGATAATAAAGTTTCAAATGAACACCAATAAAAAATGAATAAATAAATAATTATAATTGTATAAGTGGATAAAAAATGCTATGTAATAGCTTTACCGCGGCAGTCCCCGAGTGCCACTTATATTTTTTTAGTGTATGTTTTTTTACTTAATGCATATGATTTTTTTTAATTTCGATTAAGCCTCAATAATCTTGAAGTTTTAAACATTCATTCCTTATATACTTTTTCTCCAAATATACTTTTTCTCATAACATCAGTATAAAAATCCTGGGGCGAAACAAGCTCACATTCGAAGGTATTTCTAAAATTAGTTAGGATAATCATTTCAACCCTTCCCTTTCAACAACAATAACACCTGGAAATCCTGAATAGAATTCAATAAACATAAACTTACCTGCCATAATTTACCCTCGGATTGAGTCTGAAAATTATATTATCGTAACATCCGGTACATTTCCTTTCGTGAACAGAAAACCCTAACCCTACGTACTCCATTCTTTAAAATATATACAGGATATTTCTGTTACAATATGTTTAAGAATAAGTATTTAGTATTTCATATAACTGAAAGTGTTGTAATTGAAAAAAATAGTTATGAGTTTAAAGAGCTTATAAAGAAAAGAAATCTACCAAAACCATTTCTTGTTCCCTGTTTAGTTTTCTCGTATAGGTAAGTCAGTTTATTTAAGGCATTATAGAGGAAGAAAGAATTTATGGTTTACTAGAAAGGCCGCTACAATTACTTTAAAAGAAAATTAAAACTGCAAACATCAATTTTTTTTAAATAAAATCAAGTTTTTTACACAAATTTTTACGTGTTAAATTACCAACGTGTTTCTTTTTTGAGTGAATCTGTTAAACAAAAAAATAGTTTCGCATAAACTTCTGCACGTGCTCCTGCCTCATATTTTATCCCCTGAAGACAAAATTCCATAAATCCAATCTTAGCTGACGTTGATCGTTCATAAACTACCTCTTCGCAAAATTTCTAATTTATAGGTCAAGTAGTGCTTGGGATTCCGCGTTTCGTCGGTGAGTGGGTATCCTTTTGCTTTTGACTATTCAACGGTGGGTTATAAAGCCGTCCCTGTAGCTTCGGGATTAAGAATAAGCTACGTAATCCCCTGCCTGATCGTAAAAGGCGACTAAAAGGGAGCTTCCGGGGTTGCGGACGGGGAGAGTCGGAGCTCGAACCGTCCAGCCAGCAGCCCCGGGTATGACGGCGGTGTGTGCGTGGCCGCATGTCGCCGTAAGCATCGGAAGGTGCAGAAGAGCACGTCTGCTCTTCCAAAGATGGGCCCGTTCTGGGGCGCCGCGCGTGGAGGACACCGGTACGTTACACTGGAGATCCCGGAGTCCTCCCCAAGTGCAGAGGCAGGCCACCGAGGGGGTTTTAGTTCGGCCAAATCCCACATTACCCGATATCCCCTCCCAAGATGCCGGGTACCTTTTCAAAGGTTTCCTCCTGATACCAAAAAAAGGGTTATATAGCCAGGTTAACTTCCCTTAATTTGAATATAATTGAAGCAAACCATCAAGTGCCATGTATGTCAGTAGCTTGATGGCTATTAATTAATTTAAATATTATAAATGCGAAAATAACCCTGTCTGACTCCCTTTAATGAAATTTGGAACACAGATAGAAAAGAAGGAAGAAAGAAAGAAAAAATATTTATTTCATATTAGGAATACAAAATATTCGCTTAATGAATGTCATTTTTTCCCGGTCATCGCCTTTAAGTGCCCGTTTGGGCTAGATGTTGAGCTGAGAGAAAAAAGGCGGCGGAAAAAAACTCCCAGCACTCTTTTTAAAAAAAAGTACATAATAATATATTTGAGATAACGATAATAGAGTGGACCTAGGAAAAGTGGAAAGAAATTGGATGGATGTTATCCTACGGGAACCTATAAGACGGGTCCACGCGGACGAAGTCACTGGCGGAAGGCTAGTTAATTTATAAACAACAAACCATAATTGAACATACGCATGGACTTAAATCCGGTTACGTCGTGTGTTGACTACAGTTACTAATTACAATTATTATATTCGTTAATCGTCAGGCGCGTTAATGTATTAGACGATAATTAACACGATTACTGCTAATTCACTAATACTCGTAAATACTCGTACGCTTGAGGTATTCAATAGTTTAAATCATAAACATTAATCGTTCAGTACCAAACAATAATTTCAAATTTAACCGATCGATAATTTCTATACCATTTCCTGGAATTATTGTAGGAAGAAAATAGTAAGGAAAAAGCGTTATGGATTTTAAATTAGGCTTTACTTTGAATATACCAACCTTTTTTACTTTTTGCGCCTGGGTGGCTGCAACCCTTTTTGCGTCCCACTGCTGGGCACGGGTCTCTCCCACTTATTGGGGAAGCCTGGAGCTTACTCCACCACTCTGCTCCAATGCGGGTTGGTGGAGATGCGGGTTAGTGGCCAACCCGCTGTCGGATGTTTTCAAACCGCCCATAAGGCCTCCGACAAGGTTTGACGACTGTTATCTATCGACAACAACCGGGACCGACGGCTTAACGTGCCCTCCGAAGCACGGAAACGCGCATGAATTTTTTTGCCACTAGCGGTCACCCATCTCACACCCGACCGCGCCCGTTTGGCTCAGCTGCATAGATCGCTTGCGTTCTACGCTAGCCGCCAGGCCATGCGCGCTTCATTGCGCCTGGGTACAACCCGGTAAATAACGAAAGCAAATAAATATTGCCCAGAAACAATAATAAGGCGTTTGGTCTAAATTATCTATTTATTAATGTCGTTGAATAATCACACATAAGACATAAATTATCTACGTTTTAATGTTCTATGTAAATATATTAGTCAGCTAACAGCCAGATTAGTTTATTTAGTTATTCCCATAGTTAAAAAATGGCTATTCGCGCAAATGTATAACATAGGTGTTAGAGAATATCTTAGAGTCAAATTTAAAGAGATAAATATTCTAACATTTGCTTCGCAGTATATATACGAAACTCTCTTCTTCTCCGCATTGGAGCCGCGTGGTGGAGTAAGCTCCAGGCCTCCCCAATAATGGGGAGACACCCGTGCCCAGCAGTGGGACGCAAAAAAGGTTGCAGCCATATATACGAAAACTTTATATATGTACGTAAAAACAAATAAAAATTCACTACCATATTAGACTTGCATTGTCCTAATTGTGTCTCAACTAGGAACGGCCACAAGCTGGCATTTCAGAAATGAAAAAAGTCATTATTTTATTAGGATGTCCATCAGGATGTATGATAAAATTCCAATAAGATTCAATCCCTGCCTTTAAAACCTTTTAAGACGACAATCAAACAAGTCCTCTGCCGCAAGGCTTATTACCTTTAACACTAAGGACTATCTTAATGATAAAGGAGCGTGGGCACAGAATACTATTACTAAGCGTGGGAATGTATCTCGCTCATACAAGGCTATTTCTTCATAGAATGTATTAGTTTTAGTTTAGCTCTCATCTGTGAGCAGGCGGAAGTAGGTTGATAGTGTCTCATACGATCACCTGTCACGTGTGCCCATTATCGACCCATAGCCATTCTGTTATCTCAAATATATAAAATGTACTTTTATAAAAAGAGCGCTGCTGGGAGTTTTTTTCGCCGCCTCTTTTCTCTCAACATCTAGCTCAACCGGGCACCTAAAGGCAATGACTGGGAAAAAAATTCATTCATTAAGCGAATACTTTGTATTTCTAATATGAAATAGATATTTTTTTCTTTATTTATATACCATGCTAAGAATTTTAACAAGAAGAAAGATCTTGACTATAGATAACTAAAATATCTTGGAAGCTTATGCTTCTGCTGCACGAAATAGGCTGAATTTAATACACTTATCTAGTGTGTTTTGTTGTTTAGTTACATTCTGTTTTGTAAAATATAGCTTACTGCTTAGCTTGCGTCGCCTTGTGACTATAATTTGAAAATGTTATTGTCCTTGCCATCTACAATTTCATACTTGGTTAACCAAGTCAGGTATAAGATATTTACTTCATTTTTATACTTAACTTTCTACAAACAAATTTCTTGATTAAAGAATCGTAGACCACATACCCAGTTTCATTTATATATCACAAAAGGTATAAGCTATGTCAATTTTTAGTTTACCATTTTACCATTAAGTTTACAATTAATGGTGTCTCGCTCTTTTGACCACTTTGCCAATGTCTTTGAAACCAAACGATAAAATAATAAAGCTGATGTCAAATCAGTCATCGGTAATTAATCAGTCAGTTAAGTCAGTTCAATATCCAAGTAAAGTGGAATTTTCAAGTAAGCGGCAAAAACATATTTTCGCATTCATTTTCTTTCAATTTAGTTGTACACTGTTATTATCCTACTTCGAACAAAATGCCAATGACTTTATCCTATATAACTCAAAAATAGACCAAGCCCATTAAAATCATTCAAGAGCACATGTTCTTTTCAACTTCCCGTCAAAACTCCATACAATCAATTTAAGAATAATATTTCTTTAATTCCAATTTCAAATAAATGAGCGCCTACTGAGATACGTTTCATCTGATATCGATTTTATAAATTATCGTTATCAAGCCCCATCACTCGCTTTCTGAATGGGAAAGAGCATTCAATGGCCAATCTCGAGATGGGGATTCGAGATGGGGGTATTTTTATTGCTATTTGAATTTGAACGCGCTTCTTAATGAGGGATTCAACATGATACTACCTCGTTTGATCCGTCTTATTGAATCCTTTTAAGAAATAATATTCAGATATAAAATTACTTTAGGTACACTTTTAATTATAATTTTTATTTTTATGTTCTGGAAATTATCGACCGTAAACACTACATAACTATCCCACACATTAAGAGCTTAAACCTGCCTACTCAAATACGTGTCATCCGAAATCGATATTGTAAATTATTGAATCAATTTTGCCATTTTAGCGAACTATATTAGCGAACAATAGATACGGCGAACGGACAGCTGATTACCTAGTTCCTCGGTTAATTAATGAGTTACCCGATAATTTACGCAAATGTATAACACCAACAAATATTAAATATAAGTTAAAAACTTTTTTTCTTAATCAAATATGTATCGATGCAAACTAACCTTGTAGCATGTTATTATAAACCTCAGTGGTTTTTTCAAATGCTGCTAAAACTAATGTTTTTTTTTGTAATTGATTTTTTATATGTTAAATAAATAAAAAAAAATAAAATAAAAAATTTGAATTTGAATTAAAATGAAAGACAAACCTTTCATTTTAATGTTCAAAAATAAGATTGCTGAGTAGTTAAGAATATCCTTCTTTTATTTTACCTTGAAAGCCTACTGAGATACGTTTCATCCGATATCGATTTTATAAATTGTACTGAATGGGAAATGGCAGTCAATAGCCAATCTCGCGATGGAGGGAGATATTTTTCCGCCGCCATTTGAATTTGAACGCGCTCTTTAATGAGAGAATTGGACTTTGATGATATTATCTCGCTCGATTCTCCGTTTATTCAATTCTATTTGGTAGATATTGAACGGATAAAGGATCTGTTTTAATTAGGTACCTAGTTGTGATCTTAAGATATAAGTACCTGTCTTATATAAGAATAGCTGTGCCCGCGACGTCGTCCGCGTGTATAAAGACTTTTATAAAATGGATTGATTAAAAATTAAAGATTATTTATTTGCATTGAATAAGTAGTAGGTAGATTATTATTACATTATAGTGAAATCACTTATAATACAATGTTCATATGTTCAGAAGAAACCTAATGTATTTTTTCTAAATCCTTCAAACCAAAAACAATAAGGAATGCTTACTGTACTGATCTTACTATCCACTTTTCTCACGTTTTGCTTTTCTCGCGCAATCAGATCTGGATGGCACGTCAGTGCCCCGCCAAGTCGAGCGCAAAGCAAACACTGCCGTACCATCCTTTACTGGAACCATTTCGCCGCATTTTCAGGCCCCTATTTGAGAACCTCTGGATAAGACCAGAGCGCTGAAATTTTCATCATCCAGTAAGCTATAATCACATACTTAAAATACAAAATTTCAAGTCTGTAGGTTATTTAGTTCCGAAGCTAAGCGAAAGCAAAGTTTCGCATTTACGACACTCACTCACTCATGGATCATCAAAATAGAACTAGTACTTCCCATAAACTCAGAGAGCTGAAATTTGGTACAGAGTTAGGGTTTAATGGCCACATAAAGGGAAAACTATAAAAACTAGGATAACTAGGATTATTTAGTACTCTTGGTCCATCCTTTACTGGAACCATTTCGCCACATTTTCAGGCCCCTATTAGAGAATCTCTGGATAAGACCAGAGAGCTGAAATTTTCATCATCCAGTAAGCTATAAACACATACTTAAAATCCAAAATTTCAAGTCTGTAGGTCATTTAGTTCCGCTGTTAAGCGAAAGCAAAGTTTCGCATTTTCGTTCGCATTTACGACACTCACCTCACTCATAAAATCAAAATAGAACTAGTACTTCCCATAAACTCAGAGAGCTGAAATTTGGTACAGAGTTAGGGTTTAATGGCCACATAAAGGGAAAACTATAAAAACTAGGATAACTAGGATTATTTAGTACTCTTGGTCCATCCTTTACTGGAACCATTTCGCCACATTTTCAGGCCCCTATTAGAGAACCTCTGGATAAGACCAGAGAGCTGAAATTTTCATCATCCAGTAAGCTATAAACACATACTTAAAATCCAAAATTTCAAGTCTGTAGGTCATTTAGTTCCGCTGTTAAGCGAAAGCAAAGTTTCGCAGTTTCGTTCGCATTTACGACACTCACCTCACTCATAAAATCAAAATAGAACTAGTACTTCCCATAAACTCAGAGAGCTAAAATTTGGTACAGAGTTAGGGTTTAATGGCCACATAAAGGGAAAACTATAAAAACTAGGATAACTAGGATTATTTAGTACTCTTGGTCCATCCTTTACTGGAACCATTTACCGCATTTTCAGGCCCCTATTTGAGAACCTCTGGATAAGACCAGAGCGCTGAAATTTTCATCATCTAGTAAACTATAAATACATACTTAAAATCCAAAATTTCAAGTCTGTAGGTCATTTAGTTCCGAAGTTAAGCGAAAGCAAAATTTTGTTTATTTAGTTAGATAGTACCTGGTGGCGTCCAGCGTTGCTCGGAATAAAACAATTTATTTACTTGGTTTGCAAAACATTCATTGACTTAGTGTTACTTTACAAATCCTTTTGAAATACCTAGCTCCCAATTAAAAAAAATGTCACAAAAATAAAAATGCAACTTGTTTACTTGAGATTTGAACCCGCGTCTCAAGCACCGAAATCGGTTTTCGTAACCATTCGACCAAGAAAGCTTTAATTTCATTGACGAAATTTTTATAGAGGTCTTTCATAATTATCGACATTGTCATTTGTTTGAAGGGTGGATTGTCAGTTTATTTAGTTAGATAGTACCTGGACGCCCGAGCGTTGCTCGGAATAAAACAATTTATTTACTTGGTTTATTTTTAAGCAAAACATTCATTGACTTAGTGTTACTTTACAAATCCTTTTGAAATACCTAGCTCCCAATTAAAAAAAATTGTCACAAAAATAAAAATGCAACTTACTTGAGATTTGAACCCTGGTCTCTAGCTCCGTAGTCGGCTTTCGTAACCATTCGACCAAGAAGGCTTTAATTTCATTGACGAAATTTTTATAGAGCTCTTTCATAATTATCGACATTGTCATTTGTTTGAAGGGTGGATTGTCAGTTTATTTAGTTAGATAGTACCTGGACGCCCGAGCGTTGCTCGGAATAAAACAATTTATTTACTTGGTTTATTTTTAAGCAAAACATTCATTGACTTAGTGTTACTTTACAAATCCTTTTGAAATACCTAGCTCCCAATTAAAAAAAATTGTCACAAAAATAAAAATGCAACTTACTTGAGATTTGAACCCTGGTCTCTAGCTCCGTAGTCGGCTTTCGTAACCATTCGACCAAGAAGGCTTTAATTTCATTGACGAAATTTTTATAGAGGTCTTTCATAATTATCGACATTGTCATTTGTTTGAAGGGTGGATTGTCAAACTTGTATATAAGACCCAGTGTATGAAATTTTTTAAAGCAATCGCAAATAAATGGGGCTCGAAGTCACATCCTTTCTTCGACTCCGAGAATAAGTGACCCGAAGTTTTTTCGAACCTCAACCCCCTCTCCTCGAGTCCTCCAGGAGGCAGGACAGTAGGTAATTCCTTTGGTAGAAAGTTCATTGATTTTATTATGTAATTATTAATATTAATTATTTTAACACTTGTCTAATAATAAAGATAAAGAGTTAACGGTATGTTTATAGTTTGTATAGATTGAGTAGGTTCAGTATTATTTTCTTTGAGTTTTTTTTATTAAGATCTAATTTAATCTAGCCTATTGCGTCCCAATGCTGAGCGAATGCCTCCCCTTCTGCTTTTAATACGCATATAAATAAAATTAAAGGAAAACTCTGGATAAGACAAGATTGGCTTTTATACTTATACTTACAAGTATACAAGAAGAAACAGTCGAACGATTAACTTTATTGTACTCGAACATTACATAGGTAAATTAAATAAACAAATTACACTAAAATATTAATTTCGCTCATTTGGTCAAAATATCATGCATTGGACTAAGAGTGGCGATGATACCCACACACGTTGCTAGATGGCGCTGACTGTATTTTAAAACGCGCTTGCGGCCGCGTTACAGTCGACTCGTTTACGATTTATATTTAATTCTGCCCGCGATTTCGTCCATGTGGATTTCAGATTTGTGGCAGTTGTTTTATTATCCTTACACTTTCCCGGTATAAATAAAATCCTAAATGTTGACCCGGCTTATTATGAAGACTTCAATAAATCGGTTTAGTAGCTTTTGCGTGATGCGCGCACAGGCAAACAGATATACACATAGATAGACAAAGATAAATTTAAAAAAATTAGTAATTCGTCACCTTTGCTGATATTTATTATAAGTACTTAGTACCTACAGTACTTAAACATTGCAAAAAATACGAATGTACAGCTTCGACTGTTCTACGATTGTACAGTGAGCCGCAGCTCAAATGTAAAATTATAAATAAAGTAAAAAAATCGATACTTAAAATAAATTCACAATTTTGTTCACTTTTTTAATGAATCAGAAACGGAAAAACGTTTTCACTGTTAAAAATATATTTGTGGTTGAGGACTAATTTTACAAAAACTATACAAGTGGGAATCGAACCCAGAACACTCCTACGTAATGCACGAGATTTTATTACGAGCTACGCTCACTACTTCACTAAAAATGAAATAAAGGATCAGTATGGCTACACATTACGTAAGGATTTCTCGTTGTCGTCAGTCTATCGACTCAGTCGATATAGATAGGGGCAGTGTAATTGTAGGTTTTTATTTATGAAACAAAATTGATTACAGTGTAAAAAATAAACACCTAAAGTATATAATGAATCATAGCTTTGTACCTAGGTTACGTACTTTTCTTTTGTTCATGTAGACTTTTTTCGGCCGTAAGAATTTCAAATATTTATGTTTTCAGTCTGTCTTTTTATAAGCTTTTTTATTGTAAAAATTATTTGTAATTTTAAAATAGTAAAAAAAACATAAATTTATATAATAAAAAACATATGCTACGCTGGGGATCGAACCTGAGTCGTATTGCAAACGTGAGTGAAACAAGACTTCAAAAACTTGACTACAGACGCTACTGTCCAAATCGTGAAATAAGGACCAAGTGTGACTACCGAGTAACCTAAATATTCTTTGCTCATAAATAGACAGCTAGCCTAAAATAAAATATATTACGAATAAAAGTATTGTAAATCGATTATCGATGTAATCGATATATCGGGTATTGTTTCTAACTAAATATACAAGTGCAAGAGTTCTACTTACATTTTTTCTTCGTTCATTTAAGCTATTTGCTTTCGTTTGAATTGTAAATATTTCCGTTTTGATAATTTATTTTTACTTTTATTTCCCATTTTCTAAACTTTAAAATTACCTAATTCTTACTAAAAATAATAACTTATACCTAATACTTACTTACATACTAAGAAACAAAATATATTTTCAAAACTAAACAAAATGAAATAAAATTTGAAATTTTCGTATTTCGCGGGCGATTCGGGCATAAGTAAGTACGCGTCCATCGTTGACAGTGGTCACGGGTGGTATTATCGTGTTATGGTGGGATGGGAGTGGTGAAGAGAAGAGAGTGATAGCATGCGTTACTTCAGCGCTCGCGAGGAAAAGATAGCATCATCTTATTTATGTCGTAAGCGCCAAATCGAAAAACATTTTTCGTTAATAAATTAAGTTTTTAACAAAAAAATAGAACCGACTTCAAACGGTAAAAAATAAAATTGTTCAGTACCTACTTCTTCTTGCTTATGGTAATGACTCTTAAAACTATTTCTGGAGTCGGGCCCTTAGTAAATGTCGTACCATTCGTTCTAAATTGGCACCGACAGTACAGACAGTGGGACAGTACCTACTTCTTCTTGCTTATGGTAATGACTGTTAAAACTATATTGGAGTCGGTGCCCATTCAGAACGAAAGGTACACTATATTTACTAAGACAGGACATTTCACTAAGGGCCCGACTTCAAAAATAGTTTTAAGAGTCATTACCATAAGCAAGAAGAAGTAGGTACTGAACAATTTTATTTTTTACCGTTTGAAGTCGGTTCTATTTTTTTGTTAAAAACTTAATTTATTTCACTCTTTTTAGTAATTTAAATAACTCTGTATGTATTAGCATAATTGGAAAAATTTTCACTTAACTTCTAAACTTTAAACAGATTTACCTTTTATAATCATGTTTATCTAATAGCCATCTAAAAGTCTGAAAGAAAACTACTATCAGTCCACCTGAACGTATAAATTAAAGAAAGAATTTGCTCTCAGCTCCTAACCGTTGAGGAGTTGTACCTTCAATCATCAGTTAAGCAACAGCAGGTGATAATTACCAGACATAAATATTTGTATTATGTTAAAAATATGACTATAAGAATGTGTGTGCCTATTACGTTTCAGTGTTTCCCTCGATTTCCCTAATATCACATCATCAGATTTTGACATGGTGACAGTTGGACCACCTCAGGAATGTAAGATTTCGAACAAAAAACCTTTTATTGAAAGAAATTGCTCTCAACTCCTAACCGTCGTAGTACCTTCCATCATCAGTTCAGCAACATGATATGACGATAATTATACACAAATGTCTGTTTTGCTTTGTAAAAATATGAAAATCATTTGTTGTGCTTTAAAATTTGAATGTTCCCTTCGATTTCTCTGGGATCCCCTCATCAGACTTTGACTTGGTGACAGTTGGACCACCTGGGGAATGTAAGATTTCGAATAAAAAACTATTTATTGAAAGAATTTTCTCTCAACTCCTCACTGTCGCAGTACCTTCCATCATCAGCTCAGCAACATGAGATGATGATTTCTATGCGTAAATATCTCTTATGCTTCAGAAACTATAAGAAAATCAATGTGTGTGCCTATAAAATTTGAGAGTTCCCCTCGATTTCCCTGGGATCCCATCATCAGATCCTGATTTGGTGACAATGGGACCACCTCGGGAGTATAAGCATACGAACAAAAAAAGAATTTTGAAAATCGGTCCACAAACGGCGGAGTAATCGGTGAACATATATAAAAAAAAAAAAATACATACAGCCGAATACAGTACCTCCTTCTTTTGGAAGTCGGTAAAAAACTAAAACAAAACATAGAAAACTGTTTGCATATTATTATAAAGCTTTCTATAATAATATTAGCTTGTTGTAAAAAAATAATGATAAATACTTACATTCAAACTCGTTTTGACATAAAATGATAAAAATTGAAAATATTGTCCTAATTATGAAAAATAATTCTATCGAGAAAATTTTATGGCATCGTGTTTTCTGTTGCATAAAAATTTAGTAAATATAATGAAAATTCAGATTATGTAAAAACTATTTCTCCAGTCGTTTCTACAAAATGAAACATATTCAATTGCAATACCTACTCCTTTTTTATTAATGCATGCCCTTAATTAGCAGGTTGGTATTATAACAATTCTAAGATTTGAATAGGTACCTATGTTAGGAATATTCTGATTAGTGACGTATTACTGATTATTACTTAATTATTAGATTTGAAAGAAGTTTTAATTGAATGCTTTATTTAATTGTTACTTATTTAGTACTCTTAGTTTTCTAGGTTTAATTTACAGTTAGGCAGTACTTCGAATAAAAAGAAAAAAACTGTGTCAAATAAGAAAATCTAATAAAATAAATCAATATGCCCACGTTTCTACAAAAAGAAGTGAAATCCCACCAAAACATTCTGTAAAAAACTAGCCAAGTCTCGATGGAGCTGCTTGTTTATCTCTAAAAAGTAATGAAATCTAGAGAAAGTCGTGCCAAGTCTAAGGTTCCTTACTGCGATTTCTTTATTATTATAGTTAATGTTGTGTGACTTGGCCGTTGAAGGATACACAAGTGATATTTTATGTTAGATCGGTGGTCGATTTGACGCTCCAAAAAGAAGTGAGCAGAAGTCAGCATTCTCAATGCTGAATGCATGTGTTGCACAATCAACAACAGCCTAAAATGAGACACTAGCGTCCAATTACCAATACCAGTATGGGCTATTATCTCGCTTAATATGGTACATACATGGTACGTACATGAACATAGGTAGTTAAAACATATATAACATTACGTGTAAACAAAAAGAATGTTCAACGGCCAAGTCACACAACGTTAACTATAATAATAAAGAAATCGCAGTAAGGAACCTTAGACTTGGCACGACTTTCTCTAGATTTCATTACTTTTTAGAGATAAACAAGCAGCTCCATCGAGACTTGGCTAGTTTTTTACAGAATGTTTTGGTGGGATTCTCTTTACAAATATGTACCTCGTTTATTAAAGTTAAGAGATACTGCTGTGCCCGTGGCTTCATCTATGTTAAAAATAGTATCTTTAGTAAATTGGGTGAATTTATACTGCAAAGAATGTATAGACTCATTCTATATACATAGCTTTAACCTACTGCAGAAAATAGGTGCACTATACAACTACTTGTAGTTGGGAGATAAAATTTCTAAACATACACGTGCTTAGGATTAAACAATCGGAAAAATAATTGTAAGGTCAATTAATAAACTATAGGTTTAAAACTTGCGGACAGCAGTTTGGTCATAAGTCATAACTCATATAACATTGTGAAAACTAAAGCAGAAGGCAGGGTCTCTACACAGTGTGCTATCTGTATTTGGAAATAAAGAATATTTTTATAAAGAATCTTTAAAGAATCCTTAATATCTCCATCAATCAACGTGTGTGGATGAGCCCTCAGCCCGTACGCAATAAAAAGACTCAAAAAATGAGTTAAGTTATCATTGGTTCAATTAACAATGTTCAGCATCATACGTATACCTACCCAACGATGGGACAACCCGCGTTGCGCAATGTTTACCATGCCGGACTGCTAATCGAACTGTCCCGGGTTAGAATCCGGGCGAAGCAGAAATTTCAATGATGAGTTTAAACTGTTCTCGGTCTGGGTGGTTGTGTTTCTGTCTCTATGTGTGTTCATGGCACCCACGACACAGGGTATATCTACCCTAATGTGAGGCTATACGTGTGAAATGTTATTTTTTTTACACTATGTACTTACTTTTATTAGACTTAAGGCTTTTATTTGAAATTATCTCCATCGAATCACTTTGGAGAAGAAATTAATATTGCTCAATAGCGCCATCTACCGTATGACATGTAAACTTTGTGGTTGATAAATCGAATGTCAAATTACCAAATAGGTAGATATTGAGATTAACAGTTGGTTCACTAAAAGTTTTACTATTCGTCACCTAGATGTCTGCAGTAGTCTCGTTTTGTTAAGGTTTTGTACATTCTGTATGAAGGTTTAGATTCCGTATCTTACAACCTTAATGCTGGATGCATTGAGATTGTAAGATTTGGATTTCGGTTCATCGGAGCTAGAGGCCTCCTCAATATTGGGAGAGCTCCATGCTCAGCAGTGGAATGCTAAAAAGGTTGCAGCTTGATATAATGTAGCGATAATAATCGTTTCAGCTGCAGCCTATTCATAATCTTCCACCCCAAAAGAAGACTAATAAGCTGAGCAACTAACTCAATGGAGCCTGTGATGTAAGGTTCGGCGGCGGTAAGGCTCGCGATGCGCTTATTAGGTACCTATAGTCTAGCCATTCTCGGCCAACGAAAGAAAATACAGTAAGCTGATCTAAGTATATTTAATATAGTCGACAATATTAGTGAGAGTTCAAAATAACTTTAGGTACTTAAATTTAAACTTTTATTTATGGTTTTGAATGGGCTGTTACCGAAACTTTCATACAAATTCCCCAAAGTGCCTTTTAAGTTTATGTCGCGTATTGTGTAAATGAACATAACTTTTTTGTTTATCACCCGATTGGTATGAAATACACACTAATGTTACGGAAATTCATTCAACAATATATCAGTAAACACATCATTCAAAGAAGGGAAAAGAATTTGAGACTGAAATATTAAGTTAAGGTTAATTATTGTACGCTTGAGATACCAACTTTCGAATCCATTTTATTTGCTATTGAGGGGTAGTTTTGAAAAAAGCTTAAATAGAATTCTTACTATGTTAGTAAAGATTACAAATACAAAATTATAAGTATATTACTCTGCACAAAAATATTCTGTACATCAAGTTTCGACACTCAATTTTCAAAGAGTTTCAAACAAAATTGACATTTAAAGGGTGAATTTCGGGAAATACTGAAACACGTATTCTTTTATTTTGGTTAGAAAATATTTATACCAAATTTCAAGAAAATCTATTGAAAAAATCCAAGTTTTCCATACAAATTTTCATCGCTCATTTCACACCTTTAAAGGGTGATTTTTAAAATTATCTATAGCCTAAATGTTAGCGAGGACCAATATATATAAAACAAAAAAAGTTTCATCAAAATCCGTCCAGTAGTTTTTGCGTGAAAAGCTAACAACAGACAGACAGACAGACAGACAGACAGACAGACAATAATTTCAAAACTTATATTTTTAGCTTCTGTTACTTATAAAAAGACCCCTAGAAGTATTTTTTTAAATTTATATGCAATGTACAGAATTGACCCTGCTTACAGTTTTATTATATGTATAGATATAAATTGAGATATTTAATATACTAACACACAGACATATCTGCTCACAACTTTTACTGGCCTACTTGTTAAAAACTGAGTGGTAAAAAGCTAACAAACACTTTATGAGTTGCTTGAAAAAATCATCGATTGAATAGGTATTTTTTCTATGCATATTTTTAGGTTTTGTTGGTTGCTGCTGTTTAACCTTTTACTGAAAAACCCAAAAGCTAAAATGTCATACATGCTCGAGATTTGTTCAGTTGATTAGAAGAGGCTATTTTTGGAATGGCGGATATTGTTCCGTCGCCATGAATACGCTTTAGACTTGGACGATATAACTTCGCTTTATTCTCGGTTGATTGAATTCCTTTAAGAGATTTCGTACAGATGAAGTATGATCCTTACGTCTTAATTGATTTACTGTTTTGTTGTTTCATAAATTTCTTTATAACGCATCACACTCATAGACTAATAGTAGAGTAGATATACCCTGTGTCGTGGGTACCACGGACACACAGATAAACAAAAACACAAACATCCAGACCGAGAACAGAAATTTCGAACGCGGGACCCTTCGATTGGCAGTCCGGCGTGGTAACCATTGCGCCACGCGCTTATATGTGCGAAAGTTTTGTCATAAACGATAATTGGGCATGTTCATAGGAGGACAACCTATGGTAAAGAAAGGGCCTCGAATGGCGACCACGCCTGCGAAAAAGGAACAAAGGTTGCTCTCCTACCAGATAGTTGGATTGTCGATCTGAAGAAAACAGCAAGAAGCGTTGGATTCAGATAACGCAGGACCAGTGTTCTAAAGGCCGATGGATGAATGAGCATGCACTTTTTTCATTGGATATAATGCTTCGTGGGATGTCCATGAGTAGCCTACCTGCCAGTTTGCTACTTTTATTATAATAATCAAAGAACCCAATAAGCAATTCATACCATTAATAAAATTTATTATATTAAAATTGAGAATGTTCCAGTTCTCATTAGGAGCGCATTCAGACTCAAGGCTAACAAAAATATCAACGATCGCTATTCACTGCTCATCTGATTTTAGTTTGAACGTGAAGTCGTTCTTTAGTTAAGTTTTGCCTTTATTTTTTTCAGAGGCAAGGTATATTGGTTGCAGTCCCTGTTGCTTCGGGATTAAGAAAAGAGCTACGGTATACGGTACGCCCCAGCCTGATCGTAGAGGTCGCCGTAAGAGGCGACTAAAAGGGGGCTTCCGGGCGGTGAGAGTGGGAGCTCGATCCGCCCAACCAGCAGCCCCGGGAAGGACGGCGGTGTGTGCGTGGCGCATGCCGGCGTAAGCATCGGAAGGTGCAGAAGAGCACATGTGCTCTCCCGAAGGTGGGCTCATTCTGGGCGCCGCGCGTGGTGGATACCGGTGCGTTCCACTGGAGATACCGGAGTCGTCCCCAAGCGCAGAGGCAGGCCACCGAGGGGGTTTAAGTGCGGTCAAATCCCACATAACCCGGTATCCTCTCCTAAGGTGCCGGGTACCTTTTAAAGGTTTCCCTCCCCCGATAACCAAAAAAGGTACCTATGTTAAGGTATTTGGTGGCATGAAATTTGTCACAGAGATACAAACATTCACAGAGATACAAACATAGTCTGGAATAGAGCATAACTAATTTTTGATTTCGGAAAAATGTACTATTTATATAAAATCAACTAACTAGTTGTTAAATAAGATTAAGTTGAGCAACTCCCAGTTCTGATTACGAGCGCATTCAGATTCAAGGCTCGCTGAAAAAGTATCTACGATCGCTATTCACCACTCATCTGATTTCAGCTTGAACGGGAAGAAGTTTATTATTAAATGAAAGTTTGTAAGTTTTTAATGCGTTTATTTTCTTCCAGACTATATTAGCCGTAAAAAGCACTACAGAGATAATCAAACATACAAAAATGCTTCTTGAAACGGAAGTATAAATCTAGAATTCTTCTTATCATAGTATTAACCTAATGTTGGTAATGTTAATAAATTACAGCTTCACACTCATAGCCCCACAGTAGGGTAGATGTATCCTGTGTCGTGGGTACCATGGACACACAAGAGACAGAAACACAAAAACTTCCGATTTCCCGCTAAAACTGGTGAAATATTTTATCTACATATTATTTTTATGGTATTTAAAATCGTTGCTCTAGTCAACAGAATCTAGTGTCACTAACAAAGCACCACTGCTGCACCCACTTTTGCCGTGAACCAATCGGTGGAAATCGGTGGTGGTTGCCGGCCACACTTACATGAGGCAACCAGCCTCCGGAGTAGCAGCGCAACTGCATGCGACCTCAGACAAAACTTACCTGTGCTTGATTTAGGTTGTATGTACATGTCCATGGGTTGCAGCGACCACTTAAAAGCACGTGGCCTGCATCGCTCGTCTGCTACTTCGTCCAAATAAATAAAAATAAATAAAATAGAAAAAACGCGAGAACGTTTATATGAACAAAACGACACCCCTTAGAATCAACGCCCACATATCCTTATATTATTTTTGAACAAAGATTTCAAAAAATTTACTAAGCCTAGTAGAATACACCGATGCATATTTTAATGTGTCGCCAAATGCAACGAAGCGAAAAATGGAAATCTTTCCTTAACGGCTTCGCAATATCTAAACGTAATTTCGAAAAAAAATCTCAGCGACTTAGCAATATTACATTCTATGACGTATTAGTTTTATAAGTGTTTTAAAGAGCCAAAAAAATAGCATAATACGAAGACATTTAATAACGTTTAACGTTTCACACTCATAGTCACAGTAGTGTACGTATACTCTGTGTCGTGGGTACCATGGACACACACATAGACATGAACACAAATACTCAACATACCAAGCACAGAAATTAAAACTCATTTCAATCTCCACTTCGCCGGGAATCAAACCCGGGATCTCCGATTGGCTGTCCGACATAGTAACAACAGTAGTAATAGCATACATAAAAATGCCAATATGAATCAAAGGTTATAAGTAAGTGGATACAAATTAAAGCTGCTATTTAACATTTGTGTAGTATACAGCAGAACCAAAGAATATTTTTTTAATGAACGCAAAACGCACCTAAGCTTGAAATACGGTTTCAATATTTCACTAACTACACCCTGAAATAGATCTTTCGGTCTCCAGTCTTCTCTCCAAACTTAACACTATCTGTCGATAACAACCGGGGCTGACCTAAATTGAAGAACGCGAAAATGTATGAAATTTGCCACTAGCAGCCATCAATTTACCGATCACGCTCAATCCGCAAAGCTGTGTAGACCGCTGACGTTTTTCAGCATCTACTAGGCCATGTGCGCTTCATGAAGGAATTTATATTGAAATCATTATAAAAAATATATAGCTTCAGAACAGCTCGATAGTAATCTTAATATATATATAAAAAGTAAAGGGTTTTCTTTGTACGTAAAGACACGGTTTTCTCTATTATCACTAACTCCAATCAACTTCCCATTGGGGTGGTAAATACCCCTTAGTACGTAGATGATAGTAAGGGAGTTTGATCGCGGTGGGTGGAGTGGGGAGCTGATGATGGAAGGTAATGCGACGGTTAGGAGTTGAGAGCAATTTTTTTCAATAAATGGGGTTTTGTTCGAAATCTTACATTCCTGAGATGGTCCAGCTGTCACCAAGTCAAAGTCTGATGATGGGATCCCAGAGAAATCGAAGGGAACATACAAATTTTATAGCACAATAATTGATTTTCATATTTTTACTAAAGCAAAACAGGCATTTGTGTATAAATATCATCATATCATGTTGCTGAGCTGATGATTGAAGGTACAACTCCACAACGGTTAGGAGCTGAGGGCAAATTCTTTCATTAATTTATACGTTCAGGTGGACTGACAGTAGTATTCTTTCAGGCTATAAGATGGCTATTAGAAAACATGATTATAAAAGGTAAATCTCTTCAAAGTTTAGATTAAACATGCGACGTATTTTAACCCGAGCAACGCCGGGTTTCGCAGCTAGTAATAATTGAAAACGGTAATACTACCATAACGCCATTTAGAACCAACCTCATAATTTTTATTGGCCCGAAGTAAGTGCTACTAACCTGACCTAATTCGAGCTACGGCTTCCGAAATAGATCTCCAACACGACATGACCGAGGATTACAGAGTAACGCAGAACATTACATCGTACAGTAATATATCAAACTAGAGATTAAGCTTTAGTGACAGCTAGACGCAAATGTTATCAGAAAGAGATATTTGGAATTTTGGCGGGAAGACGAGAGTCCTATTGTGTTCTTGTTTTATTTTAATTTTCTAGGTGTATTTTTTAGATTTATCTGATAAAGGTGATGGCATATGTTAGTATTAGACTTACCTTAGTGCACGAGTGTTGTGAAATAAAATAACAGAGCGAAAATATGTTTTTCAGCTTGCTTCCAAAATTCCATCGGTCACGTTCTTGTAAAGTAGCCATCGTTTTACTTGAATGTCTGACTAATTACTCACTGACTGGTTTACCTATTATTACTCATCAAAAATGGCAAAAAAGTGATGCAAAAATTATACTTGACGCTAGCAATATTATGCACAGAGTTTGCGATGCCATAATTAAAATAAAGGGACATTGCATTTGTAATCTGTGGCACGTGAAAAGGCCGGCCGCGAAAGACAATAGCGTCACATACCAGGTGATATTAGTTTATCTAAGGCTAGATCCTATGGGCTAGAGTATAGTAAAAGGGAACAATAAAAAACGCGGTATAATTCCCGCGCAATGCGAATGGGACGGATCCATCTCAACCAAAAAAATTATAATTCAGACTGGAAAAGGCTGATGTAAATTCATCTTGTTTTCATGAGTAAGTTGTGATTGACTAACTATAAAGACAAATTTACTTTGTTGTCTTAGGTTAGGATTTAGTAAAAAATACATTGAGGCAGAGATATTCAGGGACTTATCTAGATCCTGTTGCATCCTGGCTTTAACTGACCTAATTCGAACTGTCATAAATTAGATCTCCAATCCGACATGATGAACACAGGAACTAATAAGAAACCGTGGTTTGACATCGCGTCCTAATTTTCGCTTGAATTCAGCTTTAATTATGTTCACCAACAAGATGTATGATGAAACTGACAAAACCACTTACATTTATCATTTAAAAATTTTACTTTATAAAATTAAAGGAATTATTAATAAAGAAAATATTTTTAAAAAACAAGCTTTTATTAAAAAAAACTTAAACTTAAAAATTATTTAAACCTGATAATAATTTAAACCTCATAATATTATAAATAAAAGCGTGTTACATTTTCATGGAAAAGAACATTTAGCATGTTACATCTTCATTATTACAGACTTCTAAAAGGAGGAGGTACTGTATTCGGCTGTATGTATTTTTTTTTATATATATATGTTCACCGATTACTCCGCCGTTTGTGGACCGATTTTCAAAATTCTTTTTTTGTTCGTATGCATACACTCCCGAGGTGGTCCCATTGTCACCAAATCAGGATCTGATGATGGGATCCCAGGGAAATCGAGGGGAACTCTCAAATTTTATAGGCACACACATTGATTTTCTTATACTTTCTGAAGCATAAGATATATTTGTGCATAGTTATTATCATCTCATGTTGCTGAGCTGATGATAGAAGGTACTGCAACAGTGAGGAGTTCAAAGCAAATTCTTTCAATAAATAGTTTTTTATTCCAAATCTTACATTCCTGAGGTGTTCCAACTGTCACCAAGTCAAAGTCTGATGAGGGGATCCCAGAGAAATCGAAGGGAACATTCAAATTTTATAGCACAACAAATGATTTTCATATTTTTACTAAAGCAAAACAGGCATTTTTGTATAATTATCATCATATCATGTTGCTGAGCTGATGATGGAAGGTACTATGACGGTTAGGAGTTGAGAGCAAATTCTTTCAATAAATGGTTTTTTGTTGGAAATCTTACATTTCTGAGGTGGTCCAACTGTCACCATGGCAAAATTTGATGATGTGATACTAGGGTAATCGAGGGAAACACTGAAACTTAATAGGCACACACATTCTTATAGTGATATTTTTTAACATAATACAAATATTTGTGTCCGGTAATGATCACCTCATGTTGCTAAGCTGATGATTGAAGGTACAACTCCTCAATGGTTAGGAGCTGAGAGCAAATTATTTCATTAATTTATACGTTCAGGTGGACTTATAGTAGTATTCTTTCAGGGTATAAGATGGCTTTTAGATAAACATGATTATAAAAGGTATCTCTTTAACGTTTAGAAATTAACTGAAAAAAAATACAATTATGCTTATACATATGTGCAGAATTATTAAAATTACTAAAAAGAGTGAAATAAATTAAGTTTTTAACAAAAAAAATAGAACCGACTTCAAATGGTAAAAAATAAAATTGTTCAGTACCTTACCTACTTCTTCTTGCTTATGGTAATGACTCTTAAAACTATTTTTGAAGTCGGGCCCTTAGTAAAATGTCCTGTCTTAGTAAATATAGTGTACCTTTCGTTCTGAATGGGCACCGACTCCAATATAGTTTTAACAGTCATTACCATAATGAAGAAGAAGTAGGTACTGTCCCACTGTCTGTACTGTCGGTGCCCATTTAGAACGAATGGTACGACATTTTAGTAAGGGCCCGACTCCAAAAATTGTTTTAAGAGTCATTACCATAAGCAAGAAGAAGTAGGTAAGGTACTGAACAATTTTATTTTTTACCGTTTGAAGTCGGTTCTATTTTTTTGTTAAAAACTTAATTTTTCTTTTGCAATCACAACAACACACGCTTTTATTTATACAATTATAAGGTTTAAATTATTATCAGGGTTAAATCATTTTTAACTTTTTAGCCTTTTTAGTTCTTTTTTTTAATAAAAGCTTATTTTTGAAATGTTTTTTTTTTCTTTTAATTTTATTTTTAGCTTTTTCAGAATTTTTGATGCTAGTTTGACTACGGACTTGCGTCGTTTAATTACGGATTTCCAATGGCCACCTTCCAGCTCCGTCATCAGATCAGCTCTATGTTATAATAATATTGCACTGTCATCCGATTTGTACATGCATGTAAAAGTTCAGCTCAAACGGAAACTAAATAAAAGCTTCTAAAACAATGCCGGCCTTTTTGGTGAATATAATTATTTTAATTAAATTAGAGCAGGTCGATAATGAAAACGTTTATAATTATTCTACTGTAAGGTCATTTACAACCTACTCGTATTTTAATTCGAGTTATGAACATGGATCATACACTAGTCCTATTATTTCGATGGCTATGACTCCCGCCCGAAACAGATCCACAACACAACTGAGGATTGCAGAGATAAGACACAACTCACACAACACAACATAACTTGTACTTGTAATTATATACTTTTACAATAAAATTTGTACACCCTAAAGGGTAAATATGGCGATCTAAATATTTTTGTAAAACCTTTTTTGCTACCCATATTTGTGCAAATAAAATATTTTCATTTCATTTCATTTCATTTCATTTCATTTCATTTCATTTCATTTCATTTCATTTCATTTCATTTCATTTCATTTCATTTCATTTCACTTCATTTCATTTCATTTCATTTCATTTCATAACCTCTGACAGTAAATATACATATATATCACAGTATTTAGTTCTCAATAGCGTTGAGGTTAGGCTTTACTTTGATTTTTTGATCGAGTCGATATTTTACTTGTATGGGTTCTTTTGTCTACTAGACATTGGTTCTTTTTGGTAGCATGAAAATACTTTTCATATGCCTATATCATAATATACTTATATGAATATTTGCGTATTTTATTTAAGTATAGATTTTGAACTACTGATTATAAGGTAAATACTACTTACTAGAATCCTTCAAGTTCTAAAGATTCAGATTAAAGATTAAAATATTTATTTGTACAGAAAAACATAAAGAATAAATATAATAATAATCTAAAAAAATACACGTGTATCGATTGAATATAACCCCTTAAGAGCTATTTGTATGGAATTCTAATAACTGGCAGTAAACACTGCTCACAAAATGCTACAGCAAACAACGCGGCTGACTCCACCGCAATAGTAGGTAATGGTGGGTTGGTTTAATTTAATTTCTCAATAGCTTACTGTCTGCGTAAATAATTTATTTATGGTAACGTTTTTGTTCCGAATGCAGCCGTTATAGCCATAATAGTTATACCACCTACAAAATATTATATTTCATCTTCTTTTAAATTTCGAACGATGTTTTTATTGAAAAGAACGAGGCTTAGAACAGTTCCTATTTTTTATGAATTTGTAGGTATATTGAAAAATTAAATGAAATAGGTATCTTGACATTGACCACGACTTTTCACTACAGAAGTAGTAGTTTAATAAATAGACTGCTGATAGCGAATGTATAAATACAAAGCAAAAAGCGTGATCCAATTAGCGAAGACGTAAAATCGAAGTAAACGTATGCGGGCGGGTTGCTTAAACCAGGCAATTATTATTGGTTAGTTGGCTGACAATGAGCGTGTGGTTTTTATCAATAATATAGTTTTTTAATGGTTTTCTAGCTCAGCGACTGGTGTAGAGAGTAAGCGATCTACAGAGCTAAGCAAAACGGGCGTGGTGGGGTGTGAGATGTGTGACCGCTTGTGGTAAATTTCATGCGCGTTTTCGTGCTTTCCTTGTTGTCATCGATAGATAGCAGTCGTCAACCTTATCGGACGCCTTAAGATTGGTTTGAAAACATCCAATAGCTGGTTGGCCACTAACTAAGGCAGCGTGGTGGCATAAGCTTCAGGCGTGGCTAATAAAAAACGAAGTAAATAACGAAGAGACTCGTACCCAAATAAAAAACGCTTAAAGCGTGCAAGAAGTAGTATTATTTTTTTTACCTCACTACCCCCAATGATATTAATTAATATAAAACAAGAAGTTTGAAATATCATTGACTACCCCCATTAATTAATCGTAATTTGTTCATATTTTTACCTACTTCATGAAACTAATTTCCGCCAGTGGTTTTTCTTTTAATTTTGTTATTTTTTTTAATAAAAGCTTGTTTTTAAAAAGATTTTATTTTATTTTTTCTTTCATATTATAAGCTGTCGAGTCTTATTACCACGCTTTTATTAGCTTGGGTTGTATCTATGTATGTATGTAATGGAATCTTTGAGCATAAATTTGACCCACTTCCTGGTCTTCGATTAGAATGAAATTTGAAATGAAATTGCACACGCTCTAAGTTGATGAGAATACAATGATTAGCTAAGAAACGTCATTACAAATCCAATATGGAGGCCTCCCCAAGATGCCGGACAGGCTATTTGAAATGCACCCCCATGATATGGGTATCAAATGAAATGGTTTGCTGTCAGGAATACGAAAAAAATAGTCACATGACTTAAATCTAATATGGCGGACATCCAAGATGGCGGATTGGCTATTTAAAATGCACCCCCATGATATGGGTATTAAATGAAAGGGTTTGCTGAATGGAATACGAAATTATTGAAAAAAAAATCCAACTAAAAAATTAAAAATAAATAATGTAGTTTAAAAAACTAAAAAACACGCTTTTGTGAAAATACGAACTAAACAGTAAAAAATAAGAAGAAAATGTATTATACTATAAAAAAGCGTGGCGTGGTTTTTAAGATACTATTCAATTTCTTCTTATTTTTTACTGTTTAGTTCATATTTTCACAATGTGTTTTTTAGTTTTTTAATTTTAATTCATTTTTTTTCACTGAAACGAACGAAGTTTTTCAAGAAGTATGCTAAAATAGAGGGTAGATTTGAAATTGTTCTTAAAACATGTCAAAATAATGTTGATACACACTTATTGAATACAAGTAGTATTCGGCACAAAAAGGGTCTAAAGTTCAACTATGGTTCAATAAATAAAAATAGACAAACGGACAAATGCATTATCATTTTGTGATAACAATAGTGCAGCAGTGTTGTTGGATATTCTAGAATGGGTGAGTACCTACTGATGGAATTGATACATATTATGTAATATTAGAAAAATATAATAATATATTTTTACGTATACGTAAGTATAAAGCTAAAGTTACTATGTGAATTGGATCTCACAATTCTGATAACTATTTATAAGTTACATTTTACATTGCTTATTTATTACCAAACAATCATTTTAGACTTATTAGTGATTAAAATACTCGAAGTTTTGTGTCAGTTCAGTAAACGCTTTGATGACCGGCAAGGTCGACACACCTGCAGATAAAGTATTAATTAATCCATAAGTTTATCTATATCAGCCAATTGTAAACACTTGAGCTTTGAAGTATGAAAACAAACATGAGGGAAACAGAAGGGGAAGTCTGACAAACGGAATACACATTGATTCCAGGGTTTGGCGTGTTAAAACGTATTGCAATAACAGTTTCGAGCCACATTAATTTCTACATGTAAACGTGCTACGGGAACGGCCACAAACTAATCCGACCTCCACCCCGCCGGCCGATACACCGCACATGCGCAGAAGTAGTGGCTACCTCACTCAAAACAAGACTACACGTTGTTAGCTGTTCCGCAAAACGTTTTAAGAATACTCGTAAATAACGCAGCGAAAAGAATAAATACACGGATCAAATGCAAGCTTTCAGCTTCCAAAAACAATAGCAGTGCACGGAAACAGCTACGCACGCGCGGCCCTGTCAAAACAAATCAGCGTTCTGCGATGTAAACATGGACGACCGAAAGATCCTGCTTTTTATTCTCTCGGTGACCGTTTACTGCTTGTACAGTGTCAACATGTGGTTTTTGACGAGTAATACAAACGATGTGGATATTCACAACCCCGAAAAGAAGTCGGTCGATATTCAGAAACCACCAGAGGTCGAGCTCGCAACACAGAACAATACGCCGCCAACAACAATCAAAATAAAGACAAAAATCATTCCATTGTATTTTAAAAATGCCTGCAGTGTTTTAGAAGTGTTCACAAAGAAGCCACAGAATAAAAAAGAAATAAAGCATAAAGAAATCGCGCCTGAAGACAATACTGTCACTGTTATTGGTATTACAGTTTTTCTTATCGTTTTAACGCTCAATGCATTACTAGATGTTTTGAAAGTGAAGGAAGAGGAGAGAGCGCGGTTGAAACTCAATCCAGAAGGTGAAAGACGGAAGTCCTTGGCAGAGTTTGCAAATAAAAAGTCCTTGCGACGAGAATCGAGCAAGTTCGGACTTCAGCTGTTTCAAATAGCAGAATCAGTCATGGGGACTAATGAGAATAAAAAGAACCTTCGGGAAACAAGGCCTTACACTCGGGGAGATTCGATAAATTCATATTTAAGTGAGAAAGCGCCTAAAACCGATTCAGCGCCACCTTCTATTTGTGAAACACCGACTGAGCCTCGACTTGCCAAAAGGCAATCCATTGCAAAGTTAATTGGTATGTATTTTGAAAAGTAGTATTCACTATTTTTGAAACCTATGATATTATGTAAAGCTTATTACGTGCAAGTTCTTTGATGTTTCTTAAATAATTGCCATAATTTATATGTGTAATGTTTACGATTTCAGTGTTGTTTGGATGTTCATTGTTATTATATTATTATCTTTACTGATTCTTCTGTCACCGTTTACTTTCTGTTTCCTTATAAGGTCTGTCTGACGACTGAAATACACAGGTAATTGAATTTTTCTTTCACCTGTAGTTAGCGTTACACCTCAGACTATGCAAGGTTTTTTATAGTTTTATCACTTAGTTAGACTATTAGATTTTATAAACGTTTCATAGATTTGCACTAAACTCCCTAGTACTATAAATATGTAGCCGTAGATAATATTGTAGAATTTTGTAAATAATAAACAAACTTAGCAACGAATTTCGGTATTTATTTATTTCCTTATTTGTATTTAAGTCTTATTTCTTCTATTACGTTTCTACTAATAAACTTATTTAGATTATATTTATAAATATTTATAAATGGTACGTAAGTTACTTAAAGTATCAATAAACGAGTACCTTTAATTCCCATATACCTACATAATCTTCATAATTCTATTAAACTATTACCGCTCATAGTTAAATAATAGTTAAACGCGCTTTGCAGATTTAATTTTTATTAGACCTGACTTAACTAATTATTGAAAATTAACTATTTATTGAAAATAAAAATTAATAAAGGCTTAAGTAAATTATATCAAAAACAATAATTAAAAAAAGACAATACCGATTTATACCACAAAACATTTCATTGGTCGCTCTTAGAATTTGTAAAATAGATTTGTAGAAAAATATTGGAATTATTGTGGTAAAATATTAACCAATAAACATTAACTGCCATTATTATTTTATTGCCAATCTTTTTCCTCTGTTACTGCTTATTTGGGACTTTCGGATGCAAAGAAAAAATCGGTATCGTTGAGTAGGTACATTATTAGTTACCGAAAAAACTTTCAACTAAAGTATATACCTACTGTTCTTTTTTTCTTTTAAGTCTATATTATTCTTGAAATGAAATGAAAATATTTTATTTGTACAAAATGGGTGAAAAAAGGTTTTACAAAATATTAAGAACTCCAAATTTACCCCTTAGGGTGTACAAATTTTATTATATTATAATAAAAATAATTATTTTAATGATTAAGTAATTAAAATAATTAACTAATTAACTTAATAAACTAACTTAATTTAAACTTAAATTCTTAAAATGACTTTTTTATGAAATAAAGTCTCGACAAGCAAACAGACTAACAGACGGGCTTCAATGTTGTCAATAATGCTATAGGTACCAAAGTTTGCTAGGGATGTTTTTCTTATTGAAGTACAAAAGTCCAAAACGGAAATAAAAATTAATAACAGATAAAGATAAAACAAGTAAAAAATTAATACATCTACCTGAATTCACCTTCAGCTGATACTCAAAATAATTTGCGGTTCAGTGATTATTACGTTACAAATGATTAATCAAAGCGTTTGCTTGAAATACGAGCTTTTTGAACACAAATGTATGTTTTCATATATATCTACTGTTTATCTTTACCACATCACAGAGACGTTATTTACGAGTAAGTACGGTACGGTGAAAATGTAATAGTCAAAGGCCGCTGCTGCAGCGCTCCTAGGTTTTCTAAACAAACCTCAGGTTAGACGAGATATTGGACAAAGCTCAAAGGCTGATTCTTTGACTAAAGCGTTCAGCCTGTCTTAGTATCTCCAAGGATTGAATTTTGACTGAAAAGTTAGTTACCTCTAGTTTTGACTAAAATACTCCAGTCAAAGGCCGAAATTTATTTGGGGATTTGCTGAACATAGGATAAACCAGATATTCCGCGGATAGACTGCATATCGACCTTTGCCTTAACCATAATTATAATCATATTGTTCCAGTAAAATATTAGTAGAATAGACATAAAGAACATTAAAATATGTAGCATAAATATTAGAAAAGGTAAGTAGATGAGTTTGATCATGGTTTGATCCGCTCTAAAATGGATTTTTAAGTGTAGCTAATGCTTTTGCGTTTTATCTAGGTACGTACATGTTTTTGTTTTTTACAAATTAAAACATGCTTTCTTACTTAGCTTAACGGTTTATTTTGAGTCAAATTTACATTACGAAAATAGGAAATTCAATTTCATGACACTAAAATATTTCACTTGCAATAATAATTCTAGGTAAAATTATGTCATGAAATTAATATCACGAAACTAGTTTCATAATGTAAATTAAGCCTTAATGTTGAATATTAGGTATGCGCACGTGCAGTTCGGAGGTGAGTTGTCGAACAAAAACTTCCACAGAGTTCCGAATAAACCGCACCCCCCAGATTTCTCTGTGAAAACTTCATACATAGAAACTGTCTACATATTTTTACTTCTAATGTCATTCTAATGGCAGTCTATAAAATGTATTTAGATTTTTGCTTCCCCTTCAAAGTATGTTATGTGGAGAGACATGTGTGTACCCAGGTTCTTGATCAGGGGGGGTAAGTGGTCAAGAGGGGGCAAATTTTTAGGTACTTAGTCGGAAGGGGGGCGCAATTTTGTTTTCATTCTAGGTACCGCGCGTAAATTTGCCTTCCACGTTACACGCAAGCACGCACACAAAATATTAAATCTACAAAGGCAACAGTAGGATGTAGCATATCTCTGAATGTGGACCTTGATCCAGGGCAGCAACTGTTCCCCCCTAGCCCCCTCCCCCCCAGAACGCCCATGAATATAGATATATGCATGCAAGCATTGCGTCTTTTGCAACCACATACAGTACCTACAAACTATCAAACACCATCATCACCATACATGCTATAAATGGAAAATCTACCTTTTGTGCCGTGTAGAAATTAATTTAACTCTCCAAATAAATTCAATACCTCTATGAGGCTTAAAGTAATCTACAGTTTGTATAATGACGCATCATTACTAAACTGATTGTAATAATTTGAAGCTTTTGCACATTAGGCCTTATTCCTATAAAATGCATTATATAATAGGACATAACTTTGTATAGAAAGGTAAGTATAGTAAGCACTTTATAGTCAAGGAGCACACACTATAGTCAAGGAGCTTAATTCAATTTCCCTTCATGGTGTATGATGAGTGTAAGTTGAGCAATCACTGATTATATTATATTTAATATTTTACACACTTACGTTATTTTAAACGAATAAGCAACGAAGCGGTATTTCTCTAAACGGTAATGTAATCCTTAAAACAATGTAGATACATTACTGTCATTATCACAAGACTAAATTTTAGGAACAAAACAACTTTTTATTAATAAAATAATGCTGATGATACAAAATAAATACAAAGAAATGGCGGCATTGTATAGTTCTATCTGGATCTTTAGGCTTTAATTTTATTAGAGGATAAGAAAATGAAAATCAAATTTTAATATCTTAAAAATATGCAAGATACGAAGACAATGCCGGATCGTGAGTCGTGACGTCATTTTCGTGTATCAAGGTACAAAATTTTAGGAAGGTTCATTATCAATAATATTAAAAACCTTATAACTCTGCTGTTTTTAACCAAAACTGATTTTGACTTGATTTAACTTTACCAACTTTACAGGCGCAAGACCAGCCCCTATGGTACGGCGGTCATCCTACCCAGCCCTTCCCCTGAACCCCGAGATACAGGCGCTCATGCTGGGCGGCCGACAACCCTCATTCGACAGCGATGATGAAGACGGGAAAGGACGACGTGTTAGAATCATCCGCAGATACTAAACAGCAACATCCATCAGGGATATGAAATACATTTATCGCGACTATTATCGCGTTTTTCAGTAATTTATACAAGCATTGCGCATTGTGCTTCGGTATATAAATACCTAAAGTAATGGTACTCAATTTAAAAAATGTATTTAAAATTCAAGTCGCTGTTTTTAATAAGATTACCGCGATTATTATCGCGTTATTCAATCATTTATACAAGCATTACGCATTCTGCTTCGGTATATAAATACCTAAAGTAACGGTACTCAATTTAAAAAAAAATGTATTTCAAATTCAAATCGCTGTATTTAATAAGATTATCGCGATTATTATCGCTTTTTAATTTTATAATCATGCTTAGGTAGAAATGTACCTAAATTAACGGTACTGGGATTTTGCAAAGTATTTTCGAAATTATTAATTACGTAAAAAAAATATTGTGTTATTTTATCAGTGATGCACTATAAAGCACAAAAAGTCTTTAAGGTTTTTGGGATTTTCTTCTACATAATTATTTTCTATTACATAAATCAGTAATGATTTAAATACCCAATGTACCAATGTATTCTTACATCGAATTATGCTAAGTGTTAATTGTTAAGTAAAAACGGTTTTTACAAAAATAAATAATTTATTTTTAAATAAGAAATAATAATATCTGATTTAAAACTATACATTATAGATTATGGCCTAAATTAAACGGTGACGGTCAGGCAACAAAAAAATGCGAATTATTTACTATTAGATCAAAAAGATGTTTAAATTTTCATCTCTATTTTGAACTTTTCTCGCGTTTGAAAATATACCTCTAGAATTACATATGATTAAAAGTAAGTATGTTTGTCTTTATTAAAATTAGGTAATACAAAAAAAACTCAAACAATTATAATTAGACAAAATATAAAAGTAGGAAAAAAAATAGATAAAGTATTTAAACATTTTATCAATTTATATTGCAAGTTAAAATAGGCACTTTATTGAAATATTACTTATCGCAAATTCATGAGCATACAGTAGTCACCAGCTCGTAATACCTGACTATTTGTAAATTGAAGAAGGTACTTTTTTATTTATTATTTTGGTATTATAGATTATAGATTATTTTGGTATCCTCTTTTGGTTTCGGCGAAGAGAGAACTTTTTATAAAATTTCAAGCTCATAGTTGCATTTTTACTCTTTAAATATTTAACAGGTTTAAAATACTTATTAAATATAGGTATATAATAAAAAAAACATTTAATAATTTTAAAATTATTATTAATCTATATCAAATTTTGTCAACATTCTTCAATAGCTTTATTTATCTTGATAGATTATCATTTTTATTGTATTTAAATGGTCTATAACGTAAATAATCAACGAGATAACTTAATATCCAAAAACTAAAAGAAGTTTAACTGACTTTAATACTTATTATGCTAGGTACTTAAAGTTACGATTACTTATTTCTACATGACATGACGATGACGATGATCGTGACGATGTTAAAACGTCATACATTAATTTATATATTACTATATGGAGAATATAGCCCTAAAATACATAAACTCAAGTTTATTCGTGTTTTGGAGAGTCTGTGACTAAGTATAAATGAGATGTGATAATATATGACGATGAGGGATAGCGGCACGCAGGGTTTGGAGGAAAGCTAGGCACAATTTGTGCCAAAATAATAATTATGATGATGATCAAATTTAATGAGCAATTTCTATGCTTTTGGAAAAAGTGCTACGTGACGTAACAAGTAGTAGCAACGTAACATACGATCTTGATACCATAAGTGTTTGAGAAGTTTTCTGAAATGTTATAATTTTTTTAAAACATGTAGAGCATTTCCTGCTAAGGCAAAATACGCGCTTAAAAGCTTGTGTACATAAACAATGGCGTTCTTTTGACATTTTGAATGACATCAGCTGCGACAGTTGCCATAATATATTTAATATAAGTGCGTGTAGTTGCAGCAGTAGTAGTAGCAGTACTACAACTGTACACGCGCAGAAAAATACGCCGATTTGAAACCGCTCTAAAGGTTTACATCCTATTAAAAAAACCTATTACTCTGTAAACATATCTTGTTCTTTTTGAAACTCTTCTAAGTCTGATTGAGAACTATTTTCTTGTAATGAGTGTGATATGTAGGTAGGTCCCTTATACCTAATACTTTATATATGAGCATAATTTTAGCTTTAATTTTCTTACTATAATGTATATTTATAGTTATAAGATTTAAACTATAAGTACAATAAATACAACGTTCATGTATTTTGATCTCTCTTGAATAAAGTTATCGAACATTCATTGTTGTTTTATTAAGCCTCAGGGAGTTTTTTGATACTATATTTTGGCCTGTCTGAATTCCAATCTACAGCTTATTACAAGATTATGGGCAAATTTTTATTTACCTTTTACACTCATAGCCCCACATGTGACGTGGGTACCATGGACACACACTGAGACAGAAACAGAAATATCTAGATCGAGTACAGAAATTTGAACTCTATTCAAATTTCTGCCTCGCCAGGAATTGAACCCGGGACCTTCCGATCAGCAATCCGGCATGGTAACAAATGCGCCACACGGGTCATACCACCCATACAAACCGTAACACCATTCAAACAATACAGCTTTTCTGTTACCTTTTTAAAATCCCTACTATTTTAATATATATAAATTACGTGTCACGTTGTTTGTCCGCGATGGACTCATAAGCTACTTAACCGATTTTAATAAAATTTGCACACCGTGTGTAGTTTGATTCAACTTGAAAGATAGGATAGCTGATATCACAATTTATAGTCGCAATATTATTTTATTACTGATACTTTAAGGCAGGACAACGTCTGCCTGGTTCACTAGTAATATTATAAATTCGAAAGTAACTCTGCCTGTCTGTCTGTCTGCTACGCTTTCTCGCTTAAACTACTAAGCCAATTTTAATGAAATATGGAACACAGATAGAGTGGACCTTGGGAAAGGACATAGGATGGTTTTTATTCTACGGGAACCTTTAACACTGGTCCACGCGGGCTAAGCCGTTGGCGGAAGGCTAATCAGTATACAATATAGCATTCAATCTTATGTTGCTAGTACAAAAATCAAAAATATCTCTTTATTTGAAAATTTCAATTTTTTTGGGAAACCCTTTGCCAGAATTACCCCAAGTGCACCTTACATCGACATTTGTTTATTACTTATGACAATTCTAAATAAAAAACGGACTGTATGTCGACATTCATCTATTCAATTTCATCCCAAAATACGACTGCGTCGAATCCCATATTTCCATCTACGCTGACGCTTTCCTTACGTCAATGAACCGGGTTTGTTACGTCATTTCTTTGCTTATTTAGCACTCAACCATAATTGTTTTTCGCCACGCCAAACACCACAGAGATGCCAAACACCGTAGTTTAGATTTCACAAATGGCGAACGTAAATACTCACTGTTTATTGCTGAACGTCCTCGAGATGGCGTGCTGGTAACGCGTGCCACGCGGCCACTCGTTGCCTTGGTAAATGGTGGTGATGAAGTGATTTACACTAGGATCCCCTGTGTCGTGAACAGAATGGACACACACAAGGATAGGAACAGTAAACATCAAGAATAAAAATTACACAAGAACAAAAAACTCATCACTCAAATTTCCTCATCGCTGGGAATCGAACCCGGGAGCCCTAGATCGGCAGTCCGACCTTGCGCACCGTAGACATCATAACATTTTAAGTATTTGTCCATCGAGATACTATGTACAAAACGTTCGTATTATCGTCAGTTTTCGTCAGTGTCCCGGTACTCGTCATTCATAGAAAAAATATCACTTTTGGCAGTTTTTCTATAGAATGGCGAGTACTAGTACGCTGTCGACATTATGGACCTTACTGTGTTCGGCGTATTTTTTTGTTCCCCAATCGTGTAAAAGACGAATATTTTTTTCTTTTAAAAATAGAATATTGATAAAACAGCATTAAATATTTGAAACACATGCAATGCAATGCATTCTCTGGTCTCTTTATTTACGAAACATTTTATATCGTTCGAACCGTTGTTCTATTTTGGCATAATGTGTTATTTTCATCAACCTTGCGCTCAATCTCATAAGCCAAAAATAAATGTATCAACGATGTATAATATGTTCTCATTAAATTTCTTTACGCTTTTCATGTTTGAAGGCCTAAAAACCTACAAAATTATGAAAGAAAAACTATTTAGGGATAATTAATAGTCCAAGAACATTAGTGGTTAGAGTGGGGAAGTACCACCGCTGCACCTACTTCTGGTAGTAAGGTGCAGTTGCCGGCCACACTTACATGAGGCGACAATCGGCGTTCGGAATAGCAGGGCAACTGCATATGTATGACAGTCAAGACTTAAGGTGGATGATGGTGGTGATGTGGATTGCATGCTCGTCTGCTAGTCCATCAACCTTTTTTTTTATGTCCCACTGCTGGGCACAGGTCTCCTCTCACTAGTGAGAGGGATTTAGGCCATAGTCCACTACGCTGGCCAAGTGCGGATTGGTGGACGTCATGCTTTCGAGAAATTATGAATTCCTCTCAGGCATGCACGGCGATGGAGAACATCGTAATCAATTAAATATCACGATATTTTCCATCACTGTGGAGCAGCGACAAATGCGCACATTACAAATTTCTTTGTCAGAGGTGCGCGCCGAGGATTTGAACCCGGGATCGATCGCGTTGAAGACCGCGGATTCATACCACTCGGCCATCGCTGCTCTAGTTGCTGCTGCTAGTCCATACTAATGAAGAAATACTAATTTTCTTATAATTATTGTATTTAATTAGATACGAGACTAGTTGGCTCAATCGAGGGTGGGGGTGGGGCAATTTAACATCCCCACCGCCCCCCCCCCCTAAACTGAAATCCTAGACCCACCACTGACCGGCAACACTTATGGTTGTGTGTGGATTGCATGCTCCATACAACTAAAGAAATAACTTTACTATGTTATTAATATTAACAAAATATATTATGAGACTTGTTGGCACAAATGATGCTAAGTAACTTAGTACTTAGTAATATCTAAGTTACTTATGTACCGAACTATTTAAATCTAACCGAAACTTACAAGCATTCATAACTTTCAATCTGGATTCCGTTCAGCTATAAAAGATTCGCTTTTAAGAGCTTGGGTTTCGAAATAAAGTTTCGGCTGTCATCAAGAAATGAACATTAATTGCTAAGTGGTCGACAACGCTTTCTGTTTATTATACAAATAAAAATCTATCATTGATGCGTGAACTAAATTTACACGTAAGGCCTTGTTATATTTTAAAAATAACATACGATAGTCTCGCGTGTCGTGAGACGCAGTGTTCTTCAGGCGAGAAGAGATCCAACTTGCCTGAAACGTTGCGAATAGTGTTTACGATAAAAAATTACATTCATTTTAATATTAAAGTACTTACTGATCGCATGAACTGGGAGCTAAAAGAAAAAAGTGTTGGCGGCGTGTTATTTTCGATTTTTTTAGTGTTTTAGTTTTTGAATTAATTTTATTTAGTTGATGTAGAAAAATACTGAAATTCTGAATGAAAAACTAAGATAATAAAAAAGAATCACTGGTTACTTTTCGGTTTTCCCACCAAAAATCGTATCCCCTCACTATTTTCTCAGTGATTTGAGTACCAAAAAACCTATAGGTAACTAACTCGTCTAATTTCGGCGATATGTTGCTATTGTAAGCAAAACAAAGGATTAACAAAAAGCAAAACAATAATGAACTTCAACATAAACGCAGCAAATGTATTGCATTGGAACTACAGGGGCTTCACAGACTTCCCTCTTCATAAAATACAAGGCGAAGAAAGTGACATAACGGACATTTACCTGAAGGAAAACCTTATTACACGTGTTCCCAGTGATATAGGAAAACTAGAGAATTTAGAGAGTCTATATCTAAGTGGAAACGATATAACGGAGCTGCCGAGTCAGATATCAAAGTTGAAATGCTTGAAGTGTCTCGATTTGAGTGGAAATCGTTTGAGACGCATCCCGGATGAGATCGGCGAAGTGAGAAACTTGAAGTTTCTGATATTGGACGAGAACGATCTTTGTGAGCTGCCTCTGAGGATAGCTGATCTGCGCGCCCTGCGATACTTATCGGTTTGTGGTAAACATTTTGTTGATTTCGATTGTTTGGTTTTGATATGTGCTTTAATTGTTTGTATTCCGCTTCGGCAATAGAAACAGATTTTTTAGTCATCAAACTGTTGAGTGTTTTGGATGGAGCAAAATACAAGGTATAGTATTATCTGCCTATCATACCAAGCGGCTTAAAATGTAACCACGTATAGATTTAAATCGATCTATGTCACCATGGTTCTCCTCACTGTATGGAATAATAATATTGTAACTAATATTGTTTGACAGTTGCCTAAAGCCTTTTCTATTTCAAATGAGATCTGTAACCTACAGCAAGAAGTTAAAAAGAGACGAATAAACAATCTTATTATTATTTATTAAATTCACTATTTCTCTTCCATTACCTCTAATTTTGACGAGGCTATAAGAGGTAACTCACCCGCTAAAGCTTAAAAATCTTCATGTTATTAAGTAATTTAACTAACCTTGCGCATTAAAGCACTCATAGCCCGGCGGTTGCCGTAGAACACAAGCGATCTACGGTAGCTAAGCCAAACAAGCGCGGTCAGGTGTGAGATGGGTGACCGGTAGTGGCAAATAAAACTCTCACAGGCGTTTACGTGCTTCGGACTTTTCTCATTGATCCAGCTGTGGGTAGGCATCAAAAGCTAATGATCCCTTAAGATTATTCTTTACGGAACTTAAAACCAAACATTTTAGTTAATTTTAATTAATAATATTGTATGCCAGAAAATGGTAGACTGTTTAAAACTTCTATAATAATTTTAAATATCTTATTCTATGTATTTCAATATTCAACAATAAAGTTAATTCATTTTACGATTTAATTTAAAGTGCTTTTAAATCATTCAAACCAACATTTTCACCACACAACCCGTACAAATGCATTCTAACTTATGATTCCGCAAATTCAATTTGTTGTTCCAATGTTTGCGGAACAATTCAGTTGTAATGGTGCCAAATATACTGCTTTCCTGTTTCACACTCGAAGATAAACCCATTATTTATATGAGAGATTTTCAACCTTACAATGTATGGAATTGAACCGCAAACGTGCATTTATTCATTCAATGAAACAAATAGATTTTTAGAAGTATATTAAATGTGGAATGAAGGAGGTTTTTTAATAGTATTTTTTTAGTTCCAAACTAGGGTAAGCGTCTATACATATAGGTACATATTAGTCAGCGTCCCAGTAGGTACTCGTCATTTCAGAGATAATACGTTTCAGATATAAAAGCGAAGTGTACTATACAACAGGTACCTATCTATACTTTTTCACTGTTCGCAGATTAATACGTTTATAGCGGCGCAATTGTTTGCTTGGGGTTAATTGGGATTTTTATAAGACAGAGTGACGTAGTAGTAGTAGTAGCAATGCTTTTCTTGCTCAGCGCCACTGCTAGCTGGCTGCTGTCCCCATTATTAAGAAGACCTGGAGCGTACTTTACCACGCTGCTCCAATCTGGGTTGGTGGAGACCGTGGATATGCGGGATTCTCCAACCTGCTGTCGGATGTTTTCCATTACATAAGGCCTCCGACAAAGTTTAACGTTTAACGCCCGTTTGGGTTAGCTGCTTGATCGCTTGCACTCTACGCTAGCCGGGAGACCATTAATTTTAGGAAAAAAAAACACGTATAAAAATAAACGTTACACACTCATAGCCCCACAGTAAGGTAGTTAAAACCCTGTGTCGTGGGTACCATGGACACATACAAAGACAGAAACACAAACACCTAGACCGAGAACAGAAATTTAAACTCATCATTCAAACTTCTGTTTCGCCGGAAATCGAACCCGGGACCCTTCGAGTGGCAGTCCGGCATAGAAACCATTGCGCCGTGCGGGTGTATGTGCTTTAAGTTTTGACTAAAGTTTTGCCTTGTAACCCTCCTATAATAGGACCTTTTTTTAAGTGAGACCTTTGACCACACATCATAGCTCACATTACAAAGAAAGAACTGTTTCGCCGGGAATCGAACCCGGGACCCTTCGAGTGGCAGTCCGGCATAGAAACCATTGCGCCATGCGGGTGTATGTGCTTTAAGTTTTGACTAAAGTTTTGCCTTGTAACCCTCCTATAATAGGACCTTTTTTTAAGTGAGACCTTTGACCACACATCATAGCTCACATTACAAAGAAAGAACTGTTTCGCCGGGAATCGAACCCGGGACCCTTCGAGTGGCAGTCCGGCATGGAAACCATTGCGCCATGCGGGTGTATGTGCTTTAAGTTTTGACTAAAGTTTTGCCTTGTAACCCTCCTATAATAGGACCTTTTTTTAAGTGAGACCTTTGACCACACATCATAGCTCACATTACAAAGAAAGAACTGTTTCGCCGGGAATCGAACCCGGGACCCTTCGAGTGGCAGTCCGGCATAGAAACCATTGCGCCATGCGGGTGTATGTGCTTTAAGTTTTGACTAAAGTTTTGCCTTGTAACCCTCCTATAATAGGACCTTTTTTTAAGTGAGACCTTTGACCACACATCATAGCTCACATTACAAAGAAAGAACTGTTTCGCCGGGAATCGAACCCGGGACCCTTCGAGTGGCAGTCCGGCATAGAAACCATTGCGCCATGCGGGTGTATGTGCTTTAAGTTTTGACTAAAGTTTTGCCTTGTAACCCTCCTATAATAGGACCTTTTTTTAAGTGAGACCTTTGACCACACATCATAGCTCACATTACAAAGAAAGAAAGAAGAACGATTTTATTGGTAACCAACTAGTAATACGTAACCGAATTTCGAATCGTAAACCACCGGATGGCGGTTAACTTTAACCGTTTAACACGGTAGTCGGCGAGAAATAAATCATTAGTCTTCCTCATTGATTTAAACTCGACCTAGTTAGAAGTTTCGTCAACAATTTTAATATCCAATGAAGTAGCAATCTTACTTTGGTGGTCCGGAATATTTATTTTATTCTCATAATTAGCGGTTTGTAGTAGAGTTTAATCATCATAGATTTAAATGTATGACTGCAAGGCAATATAAAAGAATACTATAAGTAAGTGCGAAAGTTTAGGTTAGGATGGAAGTTTGTGGCTCGATCACGCAAGAGCAAATGAACTTTTTTTTTATTTGAATAGAGCAGCAGACGAGCATGCAGGCCACCTGCTCGTACTCGTACCTATGTACAATGCGTAGATCTAAGTAGCTAAGCTTTTTAGGAGCAGTGTATGAGATGGGTTATCCATTTGGTGGGCACATTTCGCGTGTCGTTTCCTGCTTTGGAGACCACGTTAAGACGTTGGTCCGGGTTGTTATAGGTAATTAGAAGTCCATAATCCTTGTCGAAGGCCGGAAACCCACATTTTTACCAATCCGCATTGGAGCAAGGTGGTGGATGGTAGAGTAAGCTATAGACCTCTCCTATTGTAGGTAATAGCTTTCTGCCTTAAATAAATAATTAGATGTCATTTTCTAAGTAGCTACCTACCCTATCTACCATATTGGACCTGCATAGTCTTAATTCTGTCGCAACTAGGAACGGCCACAAGCTGGCGTTCCCGAAATGCCGGCTTCATAAAAAAGTCATTTTTTATTGGGATGTCCATCAGTTATACAATAAAATCCCAATAAAGATTCAATCCCTGCCTTTAAAACCTTTTAAGAAGGCAGTCAAACAAGTACTCTGCTTTAAGGCTTATTATAACAATAAGGACTATCTTAATGATAAAGGAGCGTGGGAATGAATCTCGCTCACACAAGGCTATTTCTTCATAAGTAGTATGTATTAGTTTTAGTAATTACTCGCATCTGTGAGCAGGTGGAAGTGGGTTGTTAGTGTCTCACATGATCAGCTGTCACGTGTGCCCATTATCAACCCATAGCCATTCTGTTATCTCAAATATATAAATTGGGAGTTTTTTCCGCCGCGCCGCCTTTTTTCTCTCAGTTCAACATCTAGCCCAAACGGCCACCTAAAGGCGATGACTAGGAAAAAATTACATTCATGAAGCGAATATTTTGTATTCTTAATATGAAATAAATATTTTTTTCTTTTCTTTTCTTCTTTAACCATAGACTAATGATCGCATCTAAATGTCTCTTCAGTTAGTGTCCGTGATAAATCAAGTTCCCTCCTTCCTCATAGATCTTGGTCCGACCTATTTGAACAGTTCGGTTAAAAGTTGTGCAACCAGAACGGCTTTCCGACCCATTAAATATATTGACGATAACACTAATGTATTGGAGTAAAAATAAATAAAGACTTCCTATTCCATGATGAATTGGCTGACTGGAAAAAGATAAAATAGGAACTGTATTTTTGACCTACTTTATTGCTGCTACCAGTGATTATAATGTATAAATAACGTAACATAACTATGGTGAGTTCTCCGAGGAACTTTTCAAAGTGATGCCTACGTCACCATTTCATGATTATATCACCAGACGAAGGTTAAAGTTCCACCAACACCATCTGGACTCGTGGCGGTCCTCCACAGTCCGCTTTGCACGCTCATTTTTATTACGAACGTGTAAGTTATGGGACAAACTTCCAGCTGAGGCATTTCCGGTGGACTATGACTGTCAAAAAAGCTCTCCTCCAAAGCCGGCAATGCTCACCTGTGGTTGCCCGTGTCCATATGCATTTTAGTACAGTTTATTTATTAAAATACGACTTCAACACCCCCAGCACTGGGACTGTGAGACGGACATACAAACAGCCACCGAATGTCTAATGTTTAATACAACCGAACCATTGCCACGTTATTTATCTTGTTCAGTAGGCTTTTTTAACCTTTTTACGTCTCACGGCGGGGGACCGGTCTCCTCCCACAAATGAGAGGTTTAGGCCATCGTCTACCACGCTGGCCAAGTACGGGTTGGTGGACATCATGCCTACAAAAAAAAATTTCTCTCAGGCATGCACGGCGATGGCAAATATTGTATAATCAATTAAATATCACAATGATTTCCCTCACCGTGGAGCATCGATAAAAACAAATTTATTTGTTAGAAGTGCACGACTGGGTCACGGGGTATGAATCCGGTATCTCCATGTCGGAGACCACGGCTTTTACCGCTCGGTCATCGCTGCTCAATATAGGCTTACGCTTACGGCACAGTAAAAGTGGATGTAAAAAATTTTCTCTAATATTTTTTCTTTTTCTCATTCCAGATAACAACTTACAATGGCTGCCGCAGAAACCAGTTTACAACTACCACCATTGCGAGTTCAGATTCTGGAGGAATATTGGGTTGAAAACCATTCCATACTCTCTTTGGTACCACATGTTTAGAGGACAACAAACTAGAAGCCTTAATATTGGGTAAGAAAATTACATAGATCCTTTATTTTATCAGTTTACTAACTACCACCGCTGTATTATTTCTGCCGCAAAGCAATCACTGTATTTCAGTAGGAAGGTAAAATCATCTGACACATTTACACCGTGCCTACTTATTTATCTACCTAACATAAATAACTAGGTATGTCGATACTTATATTAAATAGTTATGAACATTAATAACAATACATTATTATAGCGTATCAGATGACTTAAAAAGGAGTAGCATGTAGTTATTTTTTAACCAACTTCAACAAAAAGGAGGGCTCCCAAAAACCTAATTTGGAGTCGGTGTAGTACATTTCAAAATTCCGAAAATCGCAAGATTGTTTTTATTTTTTGTTTTAAATTAAATTATTCAATGAGCGACCTACTTTCATCTTATCTGTCTTGTTTGTTAATTAGCAAAATTAACAATCATTAACGTTCTTATTTAATTAATTTGTGTGTATTAATAATTATTAATCCATTACACAATGTAAATAAACTCCAATAAACTAGATGGCGGCCGTTGACATGAAGCATGAAAATCATAGCCTTAATTTGTCAGTTCTTTTTATGCACACTGGAGAGGAGCAGTGTTAATATTTAAAGTCTGTTCAGTAATAAAATATACATGGGTCGGTAAAGGGTTTTATTTATTTAAACTTTTCAACCGCACAAAAGCAACCATTGATTTCCGAGTAGAGATAGGATAACTATCTAGAGGCAAAAAGGCAGGCACTTCTGTTAGCTTTTATTTATATAATGAAGAATATTGTATTAGTTCATTCCGTATAATTATATTTTTGGTAGCAGTATTTGATTGTTCTGTTTCCGGCACCATCTTGGTTCGTCAGTTTTATTTAATCATATCCGACTTCCGGTCGCACGAATGGTCGTTATTTACTCTGACCAAGCGGCAAGCATTCGTGTTGGAAGCACTGAGGGATCGAGACGTGGCTAAGGAAAAGCATTAGTAAAGAGTAAAAGTGTTAGTGTATAGATAAAATATTAAGTGAAACAAGTAAAGGATTGAAGGAATAATAGTTAAGTTGATTGTTAATATGTAAGTACTCCATTTTTGTTCTGTTGGTGGTTTATTCGTTCTTGAAACATTTACATATGTGATTTGTATACTGCATAACTACGAAATACACGTGCAATTGTAAAGTGTTTTATCTTTTATTTAACAAAAACCCGCATTCTGAGCTGTGAGCCAACAGTTCAGAAGTGGGATAATAAGAGAATTTACTGTTTTCTTTCACGTCCACAACGGCCATGTCTGTAAATATTCTGATATTTTGAATTTTCTTGAATTTGTTGTATAAATATTTCATCTATTTATTATCGAACCGGCGAACGCTTAGATAAATACAAAAGGATGGACGTCAATTATTTTGCAACTACATGTTTTATTAACTGTTATTGTAATAAATTTGCAGTATACTTATCAGCTTATCACCCCACTTTATATTATTATGATCAAAATATGCATATTGTATGAGAAAACGCTGATATTTAAAGAAAGGTAATTAATGAAATTAACTTAATTTCTTTTCTCTAGAGCGGAAACACCGCCGTGGTGTATAGACTTAGATATGATAGAAATATTTGATGACGTGAGAATGGATATTACCTTCTACATATATGTTTAGTGCGTTACATTATATATTATTTTAGATTAATAATATGCATGATTAATATCTTTTTGCAGCTGTGGTATTTTAGATGTGAACAACCGGTTTTGATGAAGGCTTTTATAAATGTGACTTTTCTTTTAAATTTATTGCCTTTACAGGAAGTCGGTACCCACTTTTTATTTTTTTTAATAAGATAAATGAATATACAATGGCTTGAGTTGATCTACCTTATTTTACTTACTTCAACAAAAAGGATGAGTTTCTCATGTTATATTTAGTATTGCATCGACATAATCCATATATGTAATAATAAAAATTTGACACTGACCTTTGTAAATATGAATGAAAACTGATATCATACACCTAGTAAAGTATTTATTTGATGCTTATAATTCATAATTCATTATCTTTATTTGCAAGAAAAAAAGGGATACAAAAAATGGGGCTGAAATGATACGAGTATGTAGTTATGTACGCTTTCAACTTATTCTTCCTTGTCTATATGTAAATTGATGTAATTTTACAGGCATCAATCGCTACATATTCTAGGAGACGTATACACCGTGCCACAATGTTAACTGGGACCTAAAATGATTGTTAACAAAGATTTGAATGTTTCGAGAATTTGGTTACACTGTAAAATTCTTACATGATTTCAATTTACAAGGGGGTGCCAACATAATGTTTTCGTATTTGTCTTACAGTTCTATTGGTCTGGCCAATATTTTTTCGTAAAATAATTCGGGTAGGTATCTATGTTCATATAAGCATAAGATTTTAATATACAATGAAGGTAAGATAAGCATAAGATTTTAATATACAATGAAGGTAAGGTTAAAACTTAGTGTTTGAGAAATGATAGCTTACAGATAGTGCAGATGCTATGCTACACTACAAATTATTTTGTGAACTATCCTCGATTATTCTTTTTGTAATGGGTGCAGTACAATCTTAAGGGTGCTTTACATGAAAAATGATGATGTTGACAATAACAACTATGATGGTGATGATGATGATTATGAGGTGATAATGACGAAGACAACGATGATGATGACTACGACAACGATGGTGCTGAGGGTGATGATAACAACAATGATGGTGATGTTGGTTATGATGGTGATAATATTGATAATGACTACAACGATGATGGTGATGATGATGTCATTTTCGAGAAAAATACATTCCTTTGTCTGATTATTTATTCATTTATTTAAGGTTCATCAACGCGCGTGGATAACACCTAGTAAAATATATTTGTAAACAGTAAAATAAGTAAAACCTTGCACCCATAATTACAGTTGAACACTGCATACATATTGAGGACTCTGTGTACATATAGAAGTTTGGTGACGTTTTTCTTTAAATTGTACAATTCAATAATATATTGATTTTTCTTTTCTCCTATTCGATTCTAAAGTTTATTTGAAATCGAATATGTACTTAAACGTGTTATTTTGCATTTTTCTTTAAAAAAATTTGATAATTTATGGACTTTTCGTTTTTAAAGTCGGTTTATAATGGAATATGTACTCAAATATGCCATTTTGCAGATATTATGGACGAATACCAACGAGGAAGGCTACCTAGGATTGGAGTTATAATCAGTTTCGAGAGCACAGGTGATCTCAGGTTAGAAGGCTAAGGTAAGCACACATGAGCCCAGGTCTGAGGGCCAAAGGATGCTCTGGTCGAGCAGGAATGAGCCCAGGTCTGAGCGCCAAAGGATGCTCTGGTCGAGCAGGAATGAGCCCAGGTTAGAGGGCTAAAGGACGCTCAGGTCGGGCAGGAGCGAGCCGAGGCAATGGACGCTCAGGTCGAGCGGGAGTAAGCCCGGTAAGCAGCGATATACGCAGGATGGAGGGAAATCGAAGGGAATACTAGAGAAATAGGCAATGTGGGGGTCATCCAAGAGATTCGCAACGTCTTGGTAGAAGGAAGCAGTATCTGAGCGGTATTTTGAAATGAAATGAAACGAAATGAAATCATGAAATGAAATTATTTATTTTGCCAAATGTGGTACATGAATAGTTGGTTTTTAGGCAGTTATAGTTCATGACATTAACCAAAATTTGGTGTGCAAAGTTACTATTAACATTATTTGAATTAAATTATTTAAAAAAATATTTGAGCTACGTTGAGTTTTAGTTGTAGTGGTAGTCAAGGGGATTTTGAAACTGAGATAATTTTCGATAAAGTTCTGCTAATCCTAACCTAACGTATAAAATTTAGTTCCACTGACGCGTCCTTCTGTCTGTCTCTCTATATGAACGAGATACTCAAACTACCGAACGGATTTCAATGCGCTTCTCACCAATAGGTAGTGTTAATTTTGAGGAAGGGATAGGTGTATAACTATGGTTTTGTGTGAAGCTGGGTTTGTTAGTTAGCTTCGGCGTTTGATGCGGATTAGAGTTGTCCTTTATACTTTATACTATATTTTGGAACATGGATTCAAGGTTTTATGCCACCGTAAAACATTAACTCGGCGAGCCAGCATAAAAAGACGGCGTTGAGCGGAATCCTGAATCGAAGGCAGTGTTGAAAGTATCACGTTAAGTTTAGGTGGAGTAGCATAGTTAATTTGTTCAATAGGTAGGTTTGGTTGTTTTTAGTTAAATTGGTAAAACTGGAGAACCTGTCTCTAGAGTCGATCTGGCAGGGCTGGGCTGGGTCGCTGATTTTAAAATGATGAAAATGAAATGAAATGAAATGAAAATGAAATGAAAATAATTTATTTGCACAAATATGGGTATTACAAAAGTTGTTTTATGTACATTTATTAGTTCGCCATATTTACCTCAGCGAGGTATGCAAATTTGGAGCACAGAATTAAAACGTATATTAACAGTATAACTAAAATTACTTATAACTAAATTTATTATAATTGAAGACAACGTTGATTTTATTTTAACCCATATTTTGCGGTTTTTATTGCGATGTTTTATCAATTCTACTATAATTATAAAAGGTGTTTATGTTTAATACGAGTTATATTTTTATCTGGGCCATCGGCTTTAGGCACCCAATTTACTGGGTTTAACAAATTACTTGGGATCAATCAAAATAGCGGTGTAATACCGGATTTTGACCCTATGTGTTAAAAGCAAACTATTTTAATCTGGTTTAAGAAGATGGAAGAATATTCAGAAATATATGGATAGGACGGAGGGGAAACTATTTGCTGCGCTCTTTCAAAGTTGGTCTGGGTTGGCAATGTTTGTGGAGGGCTGGTAGTGGAATGTATTTTACGGGGCGAATAATAACCTAGTAGTTGCAGTAGGTATTCAAGAGGCCTTATTTACCGAACCTGGGCGGGTGCGAAATTATTTTTGGGACAGTCACTCTAGGGCATCGTAAGGTGTATCGAAATTGCGGTATTGAATGTAGGGTTGAAGCCTGATACCCAATCCTTCTTTGCTTATTGTCAAATTGATTATTGGCAAAGCAATTTTTAGGATTTAGATGGTAGTGTTTCAGATTACTTAGTTCTCTATAGATATAACCGGGACTTCGACACTATAATAAGCAATTGACTTTTATGATTTAGATGGTAGTGTTTCAGATTACTTAGTTCTCTATAGATATAACCGGGACTTCGACACTATAAAAAAAATATTGATAGGATGAACGTATGAAGTACGCACATCAGAAATTGGGAAGTTTTGCATTTTGGATCGTGAACTGGTTTTATTTGCCCGAGTTTTTGGTTTGTCTGACGGAGGCATTTATATATATGTACATGGATAGCTTGAGGGCGCGGAAATAAAGTGTAAGATATGGAAGGTCGATTTACTCATTTAATGCGCTTTATGGATATTGTATCAGAGGCTTGTTATTTTACAGATGGATGTTCTGGATTTCGCGATTCTGAGACCTACATGAGAGTTTTTTTTAAAAAAAAAAACTTCTATTTTGGTTGTAATAATGTTTGTGAGTTAAAATGTATCTCTGGTACGGGGAGATGGAATTTGGGGTATTGACTGATATTATAAACTGGTTTGATCTTTGTAGAGGATTTGGCAATTTTGTTGCAGAGTTGGCGTCTAGACATCAAACATATAAATTTGAAAAGTGTATGTGCGGGATGTGATCGTTCCAACTTGGAGGATAGAGATAACAGTGCTGGTTAGTGACGTCGCTTGCCTGTATTATGGTACTGGATGTTGGTGGGGCTCGATTTGCTAGAAAATGATAGATCAATAATTAATTATGTTTGGTATTCCAACTATTTCAATTTATGTGATGGTGGGTTGTCTGTGTTCGTGTTTTGTTTATAAGTGGCACATTCTGAACATCAGTCAACTACCCAATTAACTTAGATGGATGTAATAGATACTTATGGAGAATAGTGAATCTTGAGAGTAGTAGAGGTTCGACACTAACTGTTTGTGCGTCCAAGTTTGATGTGAACATTTACGGGGATTCACTTGCAGTAAGGGCCTACAAATGCAGGGGATTGGGGAGACTCTAAATTGCGGTCAAGTGGTTATGACTGGCAATAGGCAGGCACTGAGTTGCGGTAAGGGTTAGGACAAAAGGCCGATCTCGCTTGGAGGTTTTAAAAGACAAACATAGGGATTGCTTCTCTACTTGTTTGAGATACCTTGGTTTTACTGATATTGGTGTAAAAGTTGCGGATTGATGTGTTAGTAAGGGTTGTTCTTGTATATTTAGTTAGCCTTCATGAGGCTTGCACATATTACAGGGATTGATCACGGATATAAAAGTGTTTATTGTTTGTTCCCATTATGCACCTCTTATAAATGGATTCTTGTTTTTTTCGGGTTGAACCCGATCGTCGGCTTTGTGAAAATGAAATGATAATGAAGTGAAATTGTCTGCAATGGGTAAGGTAGTTGCGGGCTGGGTCTTGCATCTGAGTGAGAAGGTGTCTCGCATTAGTCTTTGTAGGGAATTTTTGGACATGTTTATATTTTGCTTTAGAGTTGATTACTATGAAGGTTGGGTAGAAAATATGTATACTTGAATAGTTCGCCGTTGAGTTGAATGAGTCGTTTAACACATTTGATCGGGTTATTGAAAGAAAAATTGACATAGTTCTGATGGGAAGTGTGGAATTGGTGACTTGATTCTTATCTAAAGCGTTTATTTGAGTTGTAGGGGCCATGGGATGTGTATCCCTCATGTGGGGTCTTCAATAGAATATGTTTATGTAACTAATTCGATTTCAAATACAAATTCAAAAAAATATATAATTATTTTATATAAATTTATTTGAGATTTCATGATAATTTTTCAGACATTTCATTTCAAATGTTGATATGAAGTTATTTATTGTTGGTTTACGGTTAATGGGTTCTTAGGATTAATAAACTAAGGTCAATTTATTTTTGTGTGTGGGTGTAAAAATAATGTTCTTTCCGTTTGAAATTAAAAATACGATTAAAATAAAAATATATTATAATGATTTACTGCATTATTTGCTATTAATACATTTATTGAGTACAAGTGAACGTAATTTCTTGTTTTTTTTTATTTTATTAACGAGATTTCGATAAACATATACTATATTGTACATTGTACATTAGATAATAAAATAATGTGTTAAAGAATGTAATTTATAGTAATATTTTTAGAAAATTTATAGTACTTTTGTGCTTGTAAGAAAGCGTGAGGACACGCTATAAGCAGGATGGCCGAGCTGTTAGCTTTTATTTATATAATGAAGAATATTGTATTAGTTCATTCCGTATAATTATATTTTTGGTAGCAGTATTTGATTGTTCTGTTTCCGGCACCATCTTGGTTCGTCAGTTTTATTTAATCATATCCGACTTCCGGTCGCACGAATGGTCGTTATTTACTCTGACCAAGCGGCAAGCATTCGTGTTGGAAGCACTGAGGGATCGAGACGTGGCTAAGGAAAAGCATTAGTAAAGAGTAAAAGTGTTAGTGTATAGATAAAATATTAAGTGAAACAAGTAAAGGATTGAAGGAATAATAGTTAAGTTGATTGTTAATATGTAAGTACTCCATTTTTGTTCTGTTGGTGGTTTATTCGTTCTTGAAACATTTACATATGTGATTTGTATACTGCATAACTACGAAATACACGTGCAATTGTAAAGTGTTTTATCTTTTATTTAACAAAAACCCGCATTCTGAGCTGTGAGCCAACACTTCATACAAAATTTTACCATCACCGATTCTTCTGATTGTCTCACTAGTTATCTCTTAGAAAAATTTAGAACATAACCTACCAAGCTGAACAACTTTTTTTTATTTACTTTACTACTCCATGTAGCAGACGCGCATGCGAGCACAGAGTACATTTGTATATACTGAAACATGCGAGTTACTTGACGTTAAGTAAACGCTGCATCCATACGGTAGTAAGTATATTCTAAGTCTATCGCTGCATCCTATTGATATCCACATACTGCCATAAACAATCCTTATCCGTGTCTGAGGTCGGATGCAAATTTGCTGCTGCTCTTGAGGCTGATGTTCGCCTCATGTAAGTCTCACCGGCTCAGTTCAAGTTGTTGGAAGGTATGTGCGCCGGGAATATACTTAATCCAAAGAGTGTGAAGCTGTCAAGTATATCGGCAACCTTAGATTAAATACTACTTAATTTTTTCAGATGCTTGAACTTTCCAAAATATCAACACACTCCTAGAAAATCAAAATGTCGTTTACAACTGATGCAAGGATCCAGGCAATGGGACATAGATATACAATTTCCCCCTCAGCATACTACAATTATAGAAAGTAACAAACCTTCACCCCCGAGTCTATTTGAGCTCAGCAAAAGATGTCTTTATGACGTCATCCATAAAGCGGCTAAGAGGTTGTTAACGACACCTCGAAGTATTTATTCTGATGGATGGCATAATAGAAAGAGTAATGATTATGAGAACAATAATAATGTGAACAATCTTCATGATTATTTCGAAGGCTTCAGTCTAAAGTGCATTGATTATAACGGCAATGGAATATCTCCAGAACGCAAAAGATACCACAGTACAACCGATTTAATAAACGAATATTTCTTCTATCTGCCAAAATTTATCAAAGATGACTTATGCAATGGACCGGTGTCTCGATGTGAGAATATAAACTGCAAGAAACCAATTTTCGATCATGTGATATATGAATTTTGTTTAGAGTGAGTTTTATCATTAATTTGAGAACTTAACTAAAAAGAATAATTTTGTCAAGAATAAACCACCAAAATCCGAATAATTTCAATTATTATGGCAAAATACTCGTATAGAATATACATTGTCGCTGAAATCGTATGGGCTCAAGTTAAGATTTCTTTCTTGGATTTGATATCGAAAATATAGCGTTATATAACATGTTAACAAAATTATTGTTATTAGAATTAACATACTTCTCAATCGCACTGACTACTTATAAGAATATTAATATTTTTTGTACTTTCAGGAAAATTATTCTCATTGAAAATACCGAAGAAGTTATACTGAGTGCTGCCTTTTGTTCCAAGGCTTGTGCAGACTTTTGGAAATTCGGCAAATCCTCTATTCTATCATGGACTTTAGTAAAATGACAACTAACAACTATATTAATTATATTTTATTATTGGACGAATCGTGAGTGTACAGTGTACACTAACATTGTAGTTACATATTATACTACTACACTCACATTAATGTTTATAGGGGACATAGAATAAATACGTATAGAATGAGTGTCTTCATACAAGCGCGCTGTCAAAAATTGAAGCACTAAATAGATTCCTACAGCTGTCACATCTGACAAACAAAATATCTTTATTTTGACCAAATTAACTTTACTATAAAATACTACAAAATATTGAAAACACTCTGAAAAGTTATTTTATTAGATTTCTTTTGTTTTTAAAAAGTGTTGTGATAAAATTTAACATTAGTCTTACGGAGCGGCCCGGCGTTTGGTGCCATTAATGGCATCAATCAACATGCTTCAACTTGGGCGCGCGAACTTGGTTTCTATACCTAACATAATTGTAATTATTCTAAGATAGGGGATGCCGACATGTTACATGTCGACATATTAATATACCACTAAAAGTTAATAATGTACAAAATAAAAGTCAGAATATTTTAAATTTTCATTTTATTTACCTTATTAAACCAACCACCGCAGGTGTTATAAAAGAGAAAATAATTTATTAAATACGAGAATCAAAAAATACTATAGACAATCAAAAAAAATGAAATCTAGCTATCTATCTTTACAAAAAATATTGTTACTATTCGGGAAGAGCAAGTAAAAAAAATGGTTTGTGAAATAAAGTTTCCAAAAAGTCACAACCGAAAATTATAACGCAACTTTACCAGTACATGGAGGTTAACAAAACCCCAAAACAAATAAGATAAAATATTTTCTTCTTCTTTAAAATTAATAAAAAAGTGCAATTCAAAAAGAATGATTACTAACTTGGAAATTGAGATCAGGCTTTTACACAGCTCTTGTAATGTTTTTTTTTTACATTTCATTTAATATTTTTAACATTTTAACTATAGTAAAGATACTTCAACTCAGTTGTGCGCGCGGCGCTATGTGTGCGTGGGCTAGTAATTATGCAGTTTTAATTTGTGTGACAGTGACGCGGCCGTGATCGTCCGAGCAACTTCACTGTACCTCTTGTCACGCACACAAAGTCACTGTGTATATACATGTTTACCCACACATAGCGCCGCGCGCACAACTGAGTTGAAGTATCTGTACTGTATTCTTTTTGAGGTTATGTTATCTTTACATAGTGTACCAGTAAACTTGCAAGCGTAAAAACATCACTTATAAAGCACATTGAAAAAATGCAATACATACATTACAAAAATATTATAAATTAAACATGTATGCAAATATTGACATAGCTATGATTCTTATGAAATTAAAGGTATAATACAATAATTTATATTCTTTAAAATTATAAAATAATAAATTATATAATAATTGTTTCTGCCTTTGTGTGTATGGTACCCACGTCACAGGGAATCCTAGTGTGGGACTATGACTGTGTAGCGTTACTTATTTAATATTTTTAATAATTTTTTATTATGTATATGCATTGCATATTTTCAGTGCCATTTAAGTGTTATTATGACATTCGAATTTTGCTGTTTGAACACAAAATACAGTACTATAAAACTTTAGTTCACATCGGAATAAAAACACTAATTGTTCAAACTTATTATTTCAATTTTAAAGACTATTTCTACCCATCGTATAAGATTATCAAAGTTCTTGTGAATTTGAAGTACCATCTAACTTTTTTGTACTAACAGAAAGTTATCTCTCTCCAACACTCTACAGATATAAGGAGAGAATTTTCAATCAATTACAAGTATATGCGACACAGTCGAGGAGACATAATCAGGTACTTAGTTACCGTAAATAGTAACTATTGTAAGCTGACTGGCAGCTCCGTGAAATATGACTGATACTGGTTCAGCAACTAAAAAAAAATTTGTGAAAAGGTCGTGAAAAACGTAAAAAGTAGTAGTCTATATTCCGATGTGAAACTACAGTAACAAATTATACTAGTCCCACATTTCTGGAGGTAGAGATAATGGCGCTATCACACGATGTCACATCAGCATACTACTTTAATTATTTTATCTCAAGAATAGTAAATCACCATGGTAGTGCAGGTGTATGCACGTCAACATTGCCTGTGTGCAAGTTGACGTCAGTGTCAGTAGTTATCCATCAGTCATCTCAAGTCATTATAGTAACTACTATAATAGGGAATAAGTATAAATTATGTTTACGAAAAATGACAAAATGAAAAGTGTTTTTTTTTTCGCAAACTAGGAAATGTGAAATATGATTTTTTTTTATTCTATCCATTCCAACCAATCCAACAAAAAAAAACAAATATGACAACTATATACCTAAACGCAGTTTTTAACGGGTAAAATTGCAAATCACTTTTATTTTCTATAGTTTTTGGTACTGCGAGTACTGCGTTTTCAAACGGTGACATCTGTCGCTTCGTTAGGTTCGGTGAGGTTTTAACCTTAGCTCACATTTCTGTCTTTCGTGGTGCTCCAATCGATATGGTCTTTTAAAAGCTGTGTGTGGAACACTTGATCCCCAAGCCAAATAGGATCGGTTGATATAATAAAAAAATGTATATTCCCTATTGCCATCGGGCTACTATTATTTCTTACAAGTTACTATAGTTACTACTCGGTCGAGTTAACATGACACCTGGGAGGCTATTCTGTATGCATCCGTCCATAAGTTCTAACATTTTCGGAATCATTTTTGGCATATTTAGACACTTTCTTTTTTCATGAATTTAAAAGATTAATATTGTCATTGATAATATGAAGCCACTGAATGAATAATATTGCTAGAATTTCATCAGTCTTACTCAAAAATGAGACCCGAAAATTCACGAAGTTTCGGATACGGGCGTACAGAGTAGCCTCCCAGTTGTCATGTTAACTTGACCGAGTAGTACTTGCTGCGTGCCTGGCGTGATTGATTGACAGCTTTTTAGGTAACTAACAAAGACAACGTGAACGTACTTACACCCCTTCGCCCATGGTGAACACGCATTAGTGATAAAACAAACAGCTTTAAGTTCTTTTACTATACTCCGGTATTTTATGAAGATCTCCAACAAGTCTCACATATGACACTTTTCAAAAGTTTTACAAATATCGCTACAATTTTATTAAAAATAGTTTCAAATAAAAAATTATTCACAAAATTTGTTGACAAGAATATTGATTAACTTTGTTCTGGATAATGTCACTCCCGTTATATTGGTTTCATGTGCGCGTCAATTGACAGTATAGGGACCTTATAAAACCGGGGTTTAATAGCTATAGAGAGTATCATATGTTAGCTCGAATCGTTGCTAGTGAGTGGACGGAAGCAAACGATATAATGGTTGTACTTCTTTGAATTTCGATTATACTGTACGTCGATGATGACGTATTCATATAGTACAATAGATACTTTTGTCATAAATACGGTTGATTCTGTTTTTTACTTTATTTACTTTTTTACTATTCGGACTCTTCTGACCAGAGGTATCTTTGTCTTATACAGGCGACAGCAAATAAAATGTGAAATCCAAAATTTGTATATAATGTATTCAAATAAAAATGTTTTGAACCCCTGAAACTTTGTTTACATTCTTTATCTCGTCTCGTTGGCCTTACTTTAGTATGTAAGTACAATCAGGGTTTAAAAGTGGTGGTGACGTGATAGTGTTCCGAAAATGATACACCACATTTGCACCTTACTGTACAAGTAATATTATTTCTTACTGTTAGCCCTGAAGGTTACCGTAATGCTGACAACATAGAGTTTGCATATTCAAAGACACCACCGACGTTAGCGGAAAAAGAAATTTAAGCGGTTATTCAGGGATCATAATATCTGAAGACTGATAATTTGATTATATTTTTGTCAATCATTTTAGCTTGTATTTTGACAAAAATATTTTATGCATAAGAAAAAATATAATGCGTGTATATTCCCATACAGACACCTTATTCCCAGGCTGGATTAAGCCTGTGTATAGCAAACACTATGATACGTTCTATAGCCGAACTCAGCGATGGTTATAGGTGATATACTTGCCGTATCTATGTTAGCCTCTTGTCGTATCGATATAACAATATAAGCTACAACAGAATAGCCAAAATACGATATATAATAACATAGCTCAGCCTGCGAATAATTACATCAATATGAAAAAATATATCGGACTATATTCGCCAAAATATCCGAAAGTTATTCCTCTCATAACTCAACCATTTAAACTCTACTTAAATTTACAATGGCGACAATGGTAAAATACACATCATATTATTATGTTAGATCGAATGTTGTCGTTTTGTCGGCAGCCATTTGTAAAACAGATAACAAATTTATTTTTACATTTGAACACATAACTGAATCGATCTGTACAGAAATGTTAATAAAATAATAAAATTCAAATAATTACATAATAATATTTAAAAAAAATACACATGTAATTTCCACAAAACACTTTTAATATCTTACTGCAAACCATTTTTCGTTTTTGGAGCTATTTCACCACGCTGTTCCAAAGCGGGTGGGCCCCTAACCCATCCGCTGTCGGAGGTTATAAATTGTTCACAAGGGGCCATCCATAACTTGAGGTCGTCACACGTTGAGGGGGAGGGAAGGGGTCGAACAAGTGACGATGTGACAATGGGTGGAAGGGGTCTTTAAATTCGTGACGTCACGTTTCAAAATTCTAAATATCTAGAAAAATTAAAAGCACATAATATGTAGATATAAAATGATTTTTCTTTAATTTAATAACTGTAACTAACTGGTGAGGGGGAGTTTCTCAATTGTGACCAATTGTGACAAGAACGGGGGAGGGATAAAAAAATCACGATTTTCGTGTGAAGTAATATAGATGGCCCCTAAGGCTTCCGACAAGGTTTGCTATCAATGTATAACAACACCGGCTTTACGTGCCCTCCGATCCACAGAAACGGGTAAGTACTAACCACCGATCTAACGGAGAGTAAAAGCAAGATTAAAAACAATATTTCATTTTAGGGTTTTTATGCATAGTTTTGCATACAGCTGCCGACCCTAGTCTTACCTACAGTTACGGTTGGCTTTTACAGTCTGTCAAAATAAATAAAAATACTTTTTAGTACATTTCATTTCCCTTATCATTTAAATAATTTAGTCTACTCGATTTTAAGATTAAAATTCAAATTTGTTTTAATATTAGTCTTAAATGTAATGGAAATTTTAATTCAATCTTAGCTCCTAATCGAAGCCTACTGCACCCAATCGTTGGGCCAACAAGTATTACATATAATGGAAGTATTACACTGTGAAACCTCCATATTTATTGAACAGGTATTTGTATAGTTGTATAAATGCGATATAAAAATAAAATCTGAAGCGAGGCCTAACTTTGGATGCAGTAAACGAACTTGATATTATTTTTTATTTCAAAAAGCTGTTTAAATAAACGGCTTATTTTTTCGTCATTTTAATTCTTTCAATAAAAACACTGGCGGTAAAGTATTTTTTCGATTTTATTGAAAAAGTGTGAGTGAGTATATAAAACAAATATATAACTGTAAAACATTACAATAGATCGTTTCGTATCGTATTTAAAAAATATTTATATCCGTTCATTTAAATAAAAATATACAATAATACTTATAAACAAAACGATCAGAATCATTTACACTTACAATTTGGAAATTCGTAACCATCGCATCATACAAAGACATTAACAAAAAAAACTTATCAAGATCATAATTTATCACTAGAATGAATTTCGTTTTTCACTTTCACAAGTCTAAACTCAAACTATGTACTAACAAATCCTTTAAATTACACGTGGCATTTTCCTCCAAGAAATAACACGGACATTGACATTTCTTTGACGCCCCATTTATAAAAATGAATTTCTTTGAAATTAATGTTCAGTCAATATCTGTTGAATAGTTCCAGGTCATCTCCATAATGTTTCAATACAATTGTAAGTATAGAAGTTCCATAACACCAAGTCCGTTCGGCTATGAATGTTGTAGGGCGTGCACATACACATTCTTTTAGTGTGTGTAACGTCGAATGCACTCAGTGTCGAGTAACGTCAGCATGACAATGAAATGTCAAAGAGTTGTGTGAATAAGGTTTTTAAAGTTTTTTGTTAATGACAAAGCCGATGAAGTGGGAAAAAGACCGTATAAATAAATTCATAACTACAAAATAAATAACGCAATATGGATTAAATAAATAAATAACATGATTTGTAAATTTAATAAATAAATTAGTTAAAAATTATTCAGATTTAAGTGATTTTAGTCAGTACACATCACTACTACAACAAGAGCCGATTGAATATCGTGAAATGGAATATCTATACATTACGCATTATATTTTATTCATTTGGCTTTCATTTGGCTTTCTTTTCAGCTTCTATGATTTTGAGCATTATAGAGACGACCAATCTTTTGTACTTTAGATCCCAATATAATCTCAAAGATATCGAATATTCAGTCATTCCCGTAGCAGCTTTCAAAGACAACAATTACACTAATTTACCCTAACGATTCACACACCGCTCAGACTTTGTTTAGGAATTATTACGTTTAGGAAGTACTATTGGACGATTGCAGTTGTTTTGTCCTCCGATTGGTAGATAGAACATCTCGTTGATGAGGTAGGGACTCGCTCTAGAATACAAGAAAAAATTGTCAGTAATAAAAATAAAAAATAATAGAATAAATTCTGACTAAACGTGGTTTTCTCGCTGCTCGCGTTGAAGCGTGCATGGCCCGGCGGTTAGCGTAGAACGCAAGCGATCTATGCAACTAAGGCAAACGGGCGCGGTCGGGTGTGAGATGGGTGACCGCTAGTGGCAAAAAATTTCATGCACGTTTCCGTGCTTCGGAGGGCACGTTAAGCCGTCGGTCCCGGTTGTTGTCGATAGATAACAGTCGTTAAACCTTGTCGGAGGCCTTATGGGCGGTTTAAAAACATCCGACAGCGGGTTGGCCACTAACCCGCATCTCCACCAACCCGCATTGGAGCAGCGTATTGGAGTAAGCTTCAGGCGTCCCCAATAATGAGGAGAGACCCGTGCCCAGCCCACTGCTGGAAAAAGTGTTGCAGCCAAGCCAAACGTGGTTTTCTCACTGTTCTGGTCACTACGACCGCGGTTCGACTCGATTTTTACCCTCTGTAGATAACCCACTTTTCAGTCGAAATTATATACAATTGCTTCTCAATTTCTATTCAGGTTAAAATTTTATTAAGATTGCAATTAAAAATTTTATTATGTTGCTCAGTATGTGGGTAAAAATGAAGCATATGATACAGGCCTCCCCTAACGTTCGCCACTCCAGGACAGGCGTGACCTGTCCTGCGCCTTTTGAATCCTGAGGCTTCCCGCTGTTTTGTTCAGGTCATCAGTCCACCTGGTGGAGGGCGGCCTGTACTCCTTTTGCAGAGAAGTGGTTGAAATTCGAGGACCTTTTTTCCCCGTCGGTTGTCGGTCCTCCCTAACTACTCGTATATGGCCTGCCCATTGCCACTTCAGCTTGAAAATTTTGATAGATATGTCGGTACCGTCGATAACTTCGTTACCGTCTACGGATTTCATCGTTACAGATTCGATGGGTTGTCGTTTTAAAAAAATATATTTAAAAATCCGTTAAAAAAATTACGGATTGGTAAAATCGTTTAAACTATAGATGGGGGGAAGTAGGAAATAATTGCGTTTAATGAGAAAATTGCTATTGCTAACTGGTTAACAGTCATACTAAATAGATTACTACTAAAAGTCACTGCATAGAATCTCAGGCAAAACTTTGACTTGCTTGAGGTTGTTTGTAGATGTGAATGAACTGTAGCGACCAATAAATAAATAAATAAATATCTTTGGACAATTCACACGCCATCTGATTCCATACTAAGCAGAACTTGTGCTATGGTAATCAGAAAGCTGATAAACATACGTATATTATTCTAAATACATTCTTAAATAGATAAATTAACACCCAGACACAGAACCCACGACCTCACGCTTCGCAGTCGGCTCATCACTCACTACGCGACGGAGGCTGTCAACATGAAAACATTTAACAATCCGGTCTTGGACTACCAAATCAATTGAGATAGTTTTAATGAGCTGTCAAAATGTGACGTTCCCATACATTTAGTATGAAAAAGTGAGTTGTGACGTCACTTATCGTTCATAGTCAATTGAATTTTTTTTATTGATTTATAAGGCAGTAAAAATTGTGTTTAAAAATAAATTTACATATACCCTGATTTGCAAGCGTGGTTTAGTGCCACCTTTTTAAGAAATGCATCTTGATTTTTGAAGTGAAAACTTCTTTAGTGGCGTTGTGCATTTTTTTGGTATGGGTAAAAATTGTAAAACTCGTGGCCTGATCGAATATTCGTAAAACGGAGGGATGACAGCTGATATAGTCAATCTTGACTGTCAGTCAAGTGTTAAAAATATGGAAATGGAACAAAGTGCATCCATTAATGAAAAAGGCGACGAAGAGACAGTTAAAGAAAATGAGTGAGTACTTTATAAAATACTAGATTGAAATGAAAACCTACTGAAAATACTACATGAAAAATAATAGGTACTGATAATTAAAGCGAAATTATTGCCTATCCATTTCAAAATATGAAAAACAACGTTAAAGTTTTCGCTTCTGCCGGCACTCCCGGAATGCAACTGGTTTTTTTGAAGTGAAAACTTCTTTAGCGGCGTTGAGCACTTTTTGTGGGATGGGTAAAAACTATGAAACTCGCGCGAGGTCACGTGTGCTGATCGTAAAATTTCGTAAGATAGTAGAGGAGACGAGGAAGATCGACCTTCACCGATCTGATAATTCGATGAGACATATTGTTTACCAAATATAATTTATAAACATATATGCCTATGATAACTTGACTATCAAAAAGTGTTCATAGCTATTTTTAATTTAATTAATTTTAATCAATTTTCTTTCATATCACCTTCACTCTTGTAACAACCGAACGAGTGAATATCTTCACCGGCTCTTAGACCAAGACGGAGGGGTGACAGCTGATGACGGCTCATCTGACGGCTGTCTATACTTTTTTTTTTGTGAATGTCCAAGCTCCTATTAACACCACGTGTCCACGCTCGTCGGCTACACCATAGCCATACAAATAGGAAACGTACGCATCAGCGGGTCCGCGGGGCGCGGGCTAGGAGGCGCGGCTGGTGTAGAACAGCACGCAGGGGGACTTCCACCACGCGCCCAGCTGCACCACCTCCTCCGCGCTCACCGACACTATGCTGCGGGTGGGACAACATTTGTTTTGGTGAGGGCCTCTTTCACCACCTTCAAGTAAAGTGACATGTACGTCGTTGTTCGTTGACGGTTAAAGTCACCCGTATCTTCTATTTCAATTTGACGATGTTCGAGTAGCGCTAATCATATGATAAAGTGACCCGTACTCATAGCTTTTACTTGCCAATTAACTTTACTTGGGACGTAACTAATCAACACTTTACTTGGAGATGGTGAACGAAGCCTTTAGGTTATTAATTAAGTCTAAGAGCCTCGTTTACCATCTCAAGTAAAGTGTTGATTAGTTACGTCCCAAGTAAAGTTAATTTGCAAGTAAAAGTTATGAGTCCGGGTCAATTTGTCATATAATTAGATTAGCGTACTTGTCACTTTACTTGAAGGTCATGAAAGAGGTCCTTAATCCGTAGCTTCGGAATTAAGAATGGAGCTACAGTATCCTGGCGACTAAGGTGGCTTCTGGGGTTGCGGGCGGTGAGAGTGGGGGCTCCATCCGTTCAGCCAGCAGCCCCAGGAAGGACAGCGGTATGTGCGTGGCCGCACGCCGCCTTAAACATCTGAAGGTGCAGGAGAGCACATTTTTTCTCCCGAAAATTGGCCCCTTTTTTGGTACAGGGGGGGGGGGGGGGGGGGGTAACTTCAAAAGGTACCCAGCAACTTGGGAGAGGATACCGGGTTATGTGGGATTTGTACCACACTAAAACCCCCTCGATAGCCTGCCTCTGCACTTGGGGAGGACACCGGAATCTCCATTGGAACACACCAGTGTAGTCACAAGCTGCCTGGCACCTTTTATGTTTAAATGTCTAATTATGTTTAGTAAAATTAGTTAAAATGTGGTCAGCGTGATAACTAGTATAGTAACTATAGCTTCAAAGCTATGTAGTCCTCCTACAGTCGCAACCAGATCTCAGGCTAGACCGTTCATGGTCCCACCCTCACCGTCCGAAACGCCTGAAGCCTCATTTTAATTGCCCCTTATGATCAGGCAGAGGATACCATAGCCCATATTCTTAATCTGGAGCTACAGGGATTTGTGTCATACTTATAACAACTCTAAAAAAACAGACTGTACATAAAGTAAGGCCCACGAGACGAGATAAAGAATGTAAACAAAGTTTCAGAGGTTCAAAACATTTTTATTTGAATTTATTCAAATAAAATATACAAATTTTGGATTCCACATTCTAATCGCTGTCGTCTGTATTTGACAAAGATATCTCGTCAGAAGAGTCCTAATTAACCGTATTTATGACAAAACTATCTATTGTCAATATGGCTATAAAAATTGTCCTCGACTTTTATGAAAAATGAACTTGTTCACAAAATGGCGGACTAAATGTTGACAAATGAGGTACTGGCTGCTTTCCTGTACCACGAAACACGCAACGACAGCTGTCGACTAACTGACGCCATTACTGCATACGAATGAGAAGGACAGAGATAATAATCGCTCGCTATCGCAATGTAACTTGGTAACGGTCCGTTTTTTTACATTCTTTATCTCGTCTCGTTGGCCTTACGTTAGTCTCTATTATACAACATACCTTAAATCGTTGAAGAGGTACCACGCATGGTCGGGACCGGTTGGCACTCGAACATAGGCGACTAAATTCCTAGGATTGTCTTCTACGCACACGACGGCGGCACTTAGTAGGTACTGTTGTTCCGAGCCCTTTTTCCCTAACGGTAGAAGGGCACGGTTCGGATCCGATGGGGATAGATCGCTCTGAAAACAAACAGAAATATAAAAACGACAAAAATTAGCCGCTACCCAACAAACAAATACGTCGTATAAGTCTTGACTTGTACGACCTAAAGTTGGATAGCAGTCTTACAATGGTAATGATATAACTACCAGGTCCTATATACGTTTTTAATGTAACTAATTAGTCGTGCGTAGAATAGGTCATAGTAAACTGGTCTTAGCAACGTTTGGGTGACTAAACTATATGACGTTATATTACATCTTAGCTAAAACGTTTGTACGACAACGCAATAGTCATACTAACGTTATAGTCCGATAAATGTTTTGAACTGACCAAATTATGTCTTTGGAAAACCTTTATATGACATTTATATAACGTGCATATTGTATAGGCGTTTTCACAGAGACGTTTATATAACAATCACTATCTTGTTTTACAGCGGTCAATTAAATACTCTTAAATTACTTGGTTGTTTATTGACGACTCAAATATAACCTTTATATTACATGATGTCCGTTTAATGTCATGTCCTGACTTTAATCAAACTTGCAGTCGCATTTAAATCAGGTTTTGACTTTATAATGACTAGGCGGCCATTTACGAACTTTTGATGAAATTTTGTTACGGAAATGGAATCAAAAAAATCGTGGAGACGTTAACGAGAGTTAGATTAACGAGAATTTTGGTGAATATTCACAATATGAAAAGGGTTTTTTATGTTTCTTGAGGAACCCTAATAGCTAGCTGTCATGGCGACCATTATCATCACCATCGGGTCGTATAGAGGTAAGTTTGCGACAAAAGCAACATGTCGGACATTTTTAGAAAAAAACCTATTTTTATTAATAAAAATCTATTGATTTTAACTCAAAATTACGAGGGGGCATGAAAATCTTAATAGTATTCACATAGGTATATTATCATAAAACTTCAGTTCCCAGTCGAACTAAATAGCATGAGAGACAGATAAAGTAAGTAAGATATGAAAATGACATAAACTCAGCTAGCATTTATTTCCTTGTAATTATTTATTTTACACTAAAATCTTGAAACGAAACCACAAACATAATACGAATAAGTCTTACAGGTATTGTCTCTTGACTCAAATAAAACGTTTTAGTCATTCAGTAACACCTGTACGACCACAATACAACAAAGCGACGAAAGTTATGGTTATCCCATAACATTTGTACGACTTTTGAATGACGTTAACGAAGTTGGCTCGAGACTACTGTATGACCATTATACGACCATTGAGGTCGTATAACTGGGGCCATTTTCGCGTTTAGTAAAGTTATTAAAAAGTTAGTATGACTTAACTATTGCGATGTATGGTATTCAGATAACGTTTACTAAACCTTTATACAACGATAAATTGTTACTTGGGTATACATATAATTAATATTCGCATTAAACGACTCACTAAATCTACTAACTAAGTAAATTAAAGTCACTCAATTTCAAAGGGGCAACATTATGGAAATATCTTTTGAATATTATAATTAGTTATACATATACTCTGCTTAGAATAGTAAAGAGAAGTTTGAAATGAGCTTTATATCAAGGGTTTAAAACAGTGTAATCCCCTTGTAATTGGACAAGCCTAAGACTGTTGCTATATACATTAAATTTTGGCAAATCTTCACATGTTTAGACGGACAGGTTGTAAATTGTATGCGCCACCACTAGTAATCGATTGCAAATTGTAGGACAAGGCCCTCTTAGTCAAATAAAATTAAATGCGGACTATAGAGTTTTATGCCATACTCTATAACCAGAAAAATTCGACAATCCGACATCGCCCTTTTTTGTATCTGGGGGAAACCTTCAAAAGGTACCAGGCACCTTGGGAGAGGATAGCGGGTTATGTGGAATTTGACCGCACTAAAACCCCCTCGGTGGCCTGCCTCTGCGCTTGGGGAAGACTCCGAGATCTCCAGTGGAACGTAAGTCCTCCACGCGCGGCGCCCCAGAACGGGCCCATCTTCGGGAGAGCAGATGTGGTCTCCTGCACCTTCCGATGCTTATGGCGGCATGCACCCACGCACACTCCACCGTCCTTCCCGTGGCTGCTAGCTGGACGGATCGAGCTCCCACTCCCACCGCCCGCAAACCCTGAAGACCCCTTTTAGTCGCCTCTGACGATCAGGCAGGGGATACCGTATCTCTATTCTTAATCCCGAAGCTACAGGGAATCCGACATCCGACATACGTAAAGCTAACCTTATCATTAATAACGATATCTCCATCGGCCTGCAGTCGAATATTCAGCATCTGAGGTAGCACGCAGGTAAATTCTTGCGTGTTCTTCAACGCTGTCGAGGGAGTTGGGGCAGGCGGTCTGCAAATGTATATTTTACTCAGTGTAAAACACTAAAAAAGGGTTAGTTCAACATTTCTCAGTGTAAACTGACTCACTCACTACAAAATTGTTAGTTCAAGGTTTTAATATTTTTTTATCACACAGAGCTTTAAAGTTAAACATATTGAAAAGTATAATATCAACATTACGTATTTGATGACCCCGTGGTGCAATAGTTACCATGCCGGACTGCCAATCGAGGGGTCCTGGGTTTGATTCCCGGCGAAACAGATATTTGAATGATGAGTTTAAATTTCTGTTCTCGGTCTGGGTGTTTGTGTTTATGTATTTGTATGTGTTCATGGTACCCACGACACAGGGTATACATACCCTACTGTGGGGATAGCCCAGTGTTGCCAACCCCAGGAAAGCAAAAAGCAGCAAATGGAACTTAAAAAAACAGCAGAAAACAGTAAAATAGTAACTTCAAAACATCAAATCTACTGTCCTATCGGATAGCCCCACAGTAGGTTACACACATAGGTGTGTGAAGCGTTATTTTATATTTTATCAACATTACCAGCATTAGGTTAATTCTAAGAATCAAGGTTATGGGGGTGTATACTGTGAATGAATCACTTGATAATATTGTTACTAGTAATTTACTATCGATGTCAGCTTATATCGATAGTGTGACTGACATGTTAAATCATCTTACGTAAGTAATGCATACAAACACCGTATGCACGAACATAAACCCCGACCACCTTGGTAAACCAGCATAATAGAGATAGAGAGATAAAGAAGAGAGATAGAAGAGATAAAGAAAGAAAGAAAGAAAAGTTTAGGCGCGTTTTTAGAAAATATCAAATCAAGCTCGTGAATCCTTTGTTTTATTTAAATAATCTTCACATCCAGGGTGCGGAGTGCATTTCAGTTAGAATAAACTGGTAATAAGAAAAACATATTACTCACACAAACTTACAATCAACATTATATATATGCCCAACCTCGATCTTCAATTCACATTCAAAAAGTTTTCTGCGAAGAAACACCTCCCCGCTCAATCCCCGCTACTAAAGGAGGCCTGAAGCATACATTACTGAGGCCTCCTAAGTAGCAGGGAGAGAAACGGGGCAGTTATACACGTTGCCGAAATCCATCGGAGGCTACCGTTGCGTTGCTTTAGATGAAGATCATTCATAAACACCCTTATCTATACAAATAAATAAATTGTTTGCCTGTCTGTCTGTCTATCAGTCTGTCTGTTTGTTCAGGTTAATCTCTAAAATGGCTGAAGCGATTTTGACGAGACTTTCAATGGCAGGTAGCTAATGTAATAAGTAGTAACTTATGCTAGTTTTATTTTGTCTGTCTGTTTGTTCCGGCTAATCTCTGAAACGGCTGAACCGATTTTGACGGGACTTTGACTGGCAGGTAGCTGATGTAATAAGGAGTAACTTAGTACCCTAATTTTATTTTAGAGAAATTCAAAAACTAAACTCCACGCGGACGAATTCGCGGGCGGCCGCTAGTTATACAATAAACAACTAAGAAGAGATATGTCGAAAACAAATGAATTGTTTCTGAAAAAAAACGTGTACGTATTGGTAAACCTAATAAATTAAACATTAATACTGCATCTTCCGTTTTCGAGATTGAAAGGGCACGTTTTGTCATTTGTTTGGTCATCAAATATTTATCGGAGGACTTAAAGACAGTTTCTCAGTATCCAACACCAGGTTAGTCACTAAACCTTAACTCCACCAACTCGCATTATTGCAGCGTGATGAGGCCTCTCAGTTGAAAATAGAAAATACTGAGTGGCATTCTGATTTTAAAGTTTAAAATTGGAATCACAGGTTTTTTTTTAGGTATAATGTTAGCCAACAGATTCAGCATATAAACCAGCATGACACGTAAAATAATGTTGAATTTATCAAGCTACAAAACTTCACCTGTCCGGATGCTTGAATCTACATCCGGGCCGCGCACAATGCAGTCCGTACCGACACGGTTTGCCGCTGCCGCCACGTTTCGCTATCTCCAACTGAAAATTACAATCACCATTATTAATACAGGATACAAGGATATCTTTTTATTTATTTGAATGGAGTAGTAGACGGCCACGTGGTATTAAGTGGTCGCTGCAGCCCATGGACATCTACATACAACCTCAAGCAAGCATAGGTAAGTCTTGTCTGAGGGCGTATGCACTTGCGCTGCTACTCCGGAGACTGGTGGTCGCCTTATGTAAGTGTGGCCGGCAACTGCACCTTTCCATCGAAACACAATAGAATTGGTTCACGGCAGAAGTGGGTGCAGCGGTGGTACTTCCCCGGGCGAACGATAATAGTTCTACCACCTACCAAATCTAATACATTACCATATCCTGTGTCCACAGTACAAACAACGAAAGGACACATAAACCAAGACCAGGAAGAGACATCTAAATTCACCATTTAGATATCTCCCCCACTGGGAATCGAACCCAGGACCTTTTGCCCGTCACTGGGCGTGATGAGCACTGCCCCATACAAGTCGTACGAACCACGGAACGGTTATCGAAAGGTGGCACTTGACATTGACTTCCCGCACAAGTGCATTTTCATGTTGCAACAGACAATGGTGTGCTTCACAGACCATACATACTCGCACATTGTAAATTTTTAACTATTATATAGGACTAACGGCCGCCCGCGACTTCGTACGCGTAGACTTAGGTATTAGTCATGGCATGATGTTATATAGCCTTCCCCGATAAATGGACTATCCAACACAAAAATATGTTTTCAATTCGAACCAGTAGTTCCTGAGATTAGCGCGTTTAAACAAACAACCTGTTGATCACAATTAATACAGTTTTTAAGTATTATGTAATGTTATTTATGTAATGAATTACCGTTTCTTTCTGAGGTCCTTTCGTCCAAAAAGCTTTTTCGTGTGCCGACATTCCACCGCAATTGATAGCTAAGATCGGCGGTAACCTGTCAGAATAGAAAAGGATTAATTAAATCATATTACATTTAATACAATTAAATAAATTTTGTTACACAATGTTAATGACATGATAGCTCAGGCTTTTTCTGGAATGCATACAATAATATGGGTCTGCGCCTTCCCAACTTTATAGCCGGGGACCGTTAAAAAATGGCGTGGTACTGGAGAGTGTAGGAGATTATCATCACTGTCCCAAGATTGACTCGTTTTGCATGGAGGTCATCTGTGCGTTCCGCTGGAGAATTCGAAGTCCTCTCCAAGAGCTGGGGCATGCCACCAAGGAGGTTTCATTGCGGTATGAATCTCACATAACCCGGTATTTTTCTCTCCTTTTGATAGTCACCGAACCATAACAAAAAAAATGTTCATTAATTATCTTAAGCAGGAGATTTTATCTGTGAACTGAGTCTGGGCAGATATGGATGGATACTTCCGGGGGAGAAGGATAATTTGCACCTTAAAATATAAACAACGCGATCATGACAGTATGTCTTACTGTACAATCTTGCCCCTTTGCGTAGTGGGCATAAACCTTTCACAATGTTTGCACCAAGCGGGTGGACCTCTGCACGACTAACGATGCCTTTACTAGCTCTATGAAGGCCCGCGCTTCGCCCTCTCGAGTGGGTGGAGTGTTGTATTGAAGAGTGCAGGTTATTGTAAGGTAGGCATTAAACAAGACAACTCATGCTGATAATTTCAGCATTCAAATATCTATCGTTCATTTACATATCTCTGCCCCAAGAATAAAAAAGAAGTAGACGGGGGAGCCGCATTGGAGCAGCGTGGTGGAGTAAGCTCCAGGCGTCCCCAATAATGGGGAGAGACCGGTGCCCAGCAGTGGGACGCAAAAAGGGCAACGCACAAAGGGCAACCAGCCAGAAATGGGACCAACTCAAAAGTAAATTACCATGAAGTTCGAACGGCCCAACTACGAGTGCCGACTACCGACCCAGGCATGACAGTGGCCTGCGACATACGAAAGCTAGAAAAGGCGACCCTGTGTATTACAGTTAGAACGCAGAGCATCACATTTGTCAGCGAGAAAGATGAGTGCAGAATCTGGGAAGATATCGGTGCATCTTTTGGGTATGTATTAAATGCTAAGGACCTAATGATAACAGTACTGTCCTGCTTTACCGTTACATCACCGTATGTCGTAGGCGAGTACGCTAAATACTTTGTATTTAAAATATTCTCCAGACGGAAGGTTAATTTCTATGTAAAATAGTGATAGTATATCTTACCGTACAATCCTGCCCCTTTGCGTAGTGGGTGTAAACCTCGCACAATGTTCGCACCAAGCGGGCGTTGACCTCCGCGCGGCTAACGATGCTCTTACTAGGTCTATGAAGCCCCGCGCTTCGCCCTCTCGAGCGGGAGGTGTGTTGTATTGGAGAGCGCATGCTAGTACTACTGATTCGCGTTCCTCCTGTTTAAAAAGGGGGTATTTTAAATTATAGTATTACTATGGTAATCTCGAACTAATTTACCCGAGCGTTGCACGAATAAAAATCATTCATTTTTTTCAAAGCAAACGCTCAAAATTTCAAAATCTCTACAGAAACACGCGATCGCGCTACGATATGCGTGCTTGTGTGCGTGCTTAGGTGTGATTCGTTCATTTGAAATCGCGTGATTGTGCGGCGCTAAGATTGGCTAGATTTGAAATTGCAAATATGTGCGTAAGCTTCGTATTTATTTAAGTACAGATGTAATGGAGGTGAAAGGCGGGGCTTGATCGGCGACACCAGTCTTCATACGAACGGCGCATTATTGCCGTTCTACCTCTCTTAATAATGTAATTGAAACATGTTTACATTGATCCAGTTCCGATTTACCGCTGGATCAATGTAAATCGACCCTTACTTAATCTAACTCACTAGTATTAGTAACTAACGCGTTCTTCCCCCAAGAAATAGGCATAAGCGATCGTGTAACTTGTGAGAATACGACCATTTAAAGCGTCAGTGAATGATCTAATCATACACACCTCCTTATTACACTTCAAGCACCTATTGAGCTGATGTCGTCCAATAGCAAACAGTTGTGATATCTCCGACTCTTCCCGATCTTTGCTCGGGTGTTGGCTGTTCGATAGTTCGTGGTTGTTGACTGGCTGTACCGGAGTCGCTTCGGGTACCACGACTTTAACATACAGATAACACAAACGGGTCAGAAAAAAGGCAAATAAAAGAAATAGAACAGCAGTTTCAAAATGGATATGTACCCATTTTTAACAGACTTAATTGTAGGAACATTGGGCCACTTGCAAAAAAATTTGTTGGAAACCTTGGATTTACATTTTTTTCTCCCTACAACTTTGTATTTTATATAGCGTCCGTTCTTGTTAGGGGGTTCAATGTCCGATTACGTAACTCAACCATTACTCCTTACAATAATATTATTATAAGTTTTGCAATTGAAAATCATTGTAGTCGTTAGTACATGAAAATGTAAGTCACATTTAAAACATAAGACAATTTATTTATTAAATAAATAATTTATGAAAGTAAAACTTCGAAGGAATGTTAGTGTTATTAAATAATTAAATTTCTCGTAATTAAAAAAATAAAATGTGCGTTAGGTTTCAACAAGCATTTAGGAAGAAGACTGGAGAAGTTACTTTAGGCATGCATTTCTTAACGAAACTGTATTACAACAGTAAAAAAATATACTAATAAAGAACAAAATACATGTGAATCAACATTTTATATAGGTTATTATTAAATATTTCAATCTACATCACACAGACAATCACTTGTCTAATCTACAACAACGAATAAAACACAAATTGAAACAAGGATCGCTTTTGACTTACTTATGTATCCTTAGTTGTCAGCAGAAAGAATTAAAATATTAAACCACTCATATCCCTATTATAATTATTAATTATGTACGAGTACTTCGAATTTATATGAAACTTGTGTAATCAGAAAGTAAATTACGATAGGCCATGTAAATATTTAAGCTATACGCTAGACAGCCTCCGTGGCGTAGTGGGTGATGAACCGACTGCGAAGCGTGCGGTCGTGGGTTCGATTCCCACCCAGGACAAATATTTGTGTGATGAACATGACTATTTGTATTTATGTATGTATTTAGAATTATATACGTATGTTTATCAGCTTTCTGATAACCACAGTACAAGCTCCGCTTAGTTTGGAATCAGACGATGTTGTGTGAATTGTCCAAAGATATGTATTATTATTATTATTATTATTATATTCATAGACTAGTGCCGCCCGCGACTTCATCCGCGTGGACTTTGCTATTAGTCATAGCATGATATTATATAATATAGCCTTTTCCAATAAATGGACCATTCACCACAGCAGTTCTTGAGATTAGCGCGTTCAAACAAACAAACTCTATAGATTTTCCCCGTTTTTGCAAAAATTTTCGCTGATGCTTCGCTTCTATTGGTCGCAGCGTAATGTTATATAGCCTAAAGCCTTCCTCGATAAATGGACTATCTAACAGAAAAATATTTTTTCAATTCGAACCACTAGTTTCTGAGATAAGCGCGTTCAAACAATCAAACTCTTCAGCTTTATATATTAGTAAGTATATGTAGAAGTTGTTATTATTAAGTATTAATTGAAGCTAGAGTACCTTGTACACTGAAACAGCAATAATTTATATTAATAAGTTTAGGTATGTTGTTGACACACTAAATTTCCTTAAATGAAAGTCGCCAACCTTAATTTAACCTTAAATGCGAGTGGCATAGTTAAAATTGAATATAATACTTTATTTTAACCATCACTATTGCAATATACTCGTATTATTACTATTTTTATCAATGTACAATAATGGATTTTATTTTGGCGTAAAGTTATCACTACTCTAACCATTTTTTTTTAAATTATTAATAAAGCAGCTATAATATGAATTGAAAACAAATTCTGATGACTCTCTAATGATGATAATAATATGAAGCGCGCATGAGCTTGTGGTTTGTTGCGAAGCTGTCGGATCTAGTTGTTATGTACGTATAGATAGCGGTAGTTGAACCTGTCTAATGGACGATTTGTAAACATCCGACAGCGGGCTGGCCACTAACCTGTATCTCCGTCAATTCTTATTGGAGCTGTGTGGCGAGGTAGCCTCCAAGTCACCCAATCATGGCCAGAGCACAATGGGGCGCAAAAGAGTTTGCAACAACAGAACATACCTTCCTCCGGACTCCGCCAAGGCCCTTCAACACCTTCCCTATACACCTCTGGTTCATACTCAGTGGGTCCCATGAAGTCCAAATCCGTATACTGATAGTCCTCAGCGTACCCATTGGTCAGTCTATTCAGTTTCACTATCCGCGGCTTGGGCGGACTCGCGTTGGCTAGTAACGCTAGTTCCTTCTCTTTCTTTCGCGTCTCTAGGATCTCGTAGTGGATTTGGTGCAGGATGAACCGTATCCAGCTCTGTAAAGCAAACATATTGATTTCATTACAGGTGTTAAAACACTCTTTACGACTGATTTATTTACTTGGGAAGTATCCTAAGATCTTTTTTCGTGTCTAAGATGAATATATTTTTGAATATTTAATATTTTTGCAACACATAAATCACTTTGAAAAAAGAAACAAAATAACACTTACTACTTACTTAATTAATATCTTAATTAATATATGTATTAGGTTACATAAGAAGCTGTCTATCAACCAGCAATCACTATAGTTACCAGGTAACTATAGTAAGTAAAAAGTAACTATATTTGCCTTGAGTTAACCATCATTAGTTAGTATTGTTACATTTGTAGTATAGTAATTGATTGACAACTTCTAATGTAAGGCAAACAATGACAATGTGAGTAACTATAGTAACTGATGATAGACTGACAGCTTCTTAGGTAACGCACACAAAGACAATAATATACGTGCATCCATCCCCAGAAGCGAAACAAACAGTAGAGTAGCCCACCTGTATAAGAGAAACCAAGTCTGTCCGCTGAACTATCCCCCTGCCGGGTAGGATCAGGCCCAAGACGGCCGCCTCGAGGTCCGTCCGGAACGCTCGCAGGAAGTTGCCGGCCTGACGTATCCAACATTCGAGTGATACAAGAGATATATTACAGAATAACTCACTTGTATAAGAGAGACCAAGTCTGCGCGTTGATCTGTCCCTCTGTCAGGCAGGATCAGGCCCAAAGCGGCCGCCTCAGGAACCGTCCGGAACGCTCGCAGAAAATTGCTGGCCTGACATGGCGCTCCACCTGACGTGTCCAACATTCGGAACAGGAAACCTGGAGTATTAGACATTACAGGGTTATTAATTATTTTATTTACTGTGCGTTTCTCTTCCAAACTCTTAGCGAACGTTATTTTATGGTTTGCTTTGGGTGCGCTTACGCTTTGGTCAAAAGAAGTTTAAAAGTAAAAAAATAAATAAGCTTGTTTCCCCACTAATGCAACCAGCGTGATTGTGAAGGCGTAGGGACAATATGGGCACACTATCTCTGTGTACATGTCCTGCTGGTCATCAACAAGCTGTCAATCAAAAACCGACAGGTACTATAGTTACCAATAGGAAATAATGCTTACCAGCAGATAGTAATGTTAACTATAGCCAACTACTGGCCGCTTGGATGTGACTGGTTGATTGACAGCTTCTTAGATAACGCACACTGAGACACTATGCACGTGCACACACGTTATTTACCATCAAATTACTATAGTCACCAAGTGGTAAACATAATAACTTGACTGATTACTCAGATATAACCAACCTTGTGTGCGTTGGCTAAAAAGCTAAAAATTTTTATCTGACGCATACAGATATAATATGCTCTAGCATTCACCCCCACAAACTTAGTAAAGCCTAATTTATATGCTAACTTCATATAAAATGAGATATTACCAAGTTCGCAGCTCAAACAAAATTCTTTCGCACATGTGTGGGCGAGTAGCGTCGACTTTAGGGGTGGCATGTAATATAAAACCTGGAAGCAACACTCTCATTAAACATGACACTATTATTGGAAAATTAAGAATATAAAAGGTAGTTAGATAATTCGATAAGGCCGCATAAGAGTAAAAAAAATATTATATCCTAAAAAGGTACATATTTAAGTTAAACTGTTTGTAAATTTCAAAATAATAATATGTGAAATAATTCAAATATTCTGAATTCATTATAATGATGGACTACAATTAATTGCAAATTGCAATTGCTATATAAGCAAATAATATATAAATGCATTTATCTTTAATTAATTTATTTTGTTGCGAAATGTTTCCTGTCACTTACTCGTATGCGGAAAGTAAATTTAGAAAACGCACCAGTAAACAATGAAATCAAAAATTGTTTCCTTAAGACTTAATTGTCAACATTGTGTTAAGTATTCAAATATGATCGAAAATGTAAAATATTTAAAAACATTCCGATACATACTCAGAGGCTAGAAGTTAAGATATAGATTTTGAGCGCTTGCTTAGAGCATCACAGGTATGACACCCGTCAGAGGAGTGGCCTTTACGGGCGAACCCCTCGTCCCAAAGTGCATGCACAATGTGCCTTCTAGTTATGTACAACTAGTGTGTATGTGTGTCAGTGTCAGTGTTGTCGGTGCATAGAAAATGACGTTGTTAAATTGAAATCGACATATTTATATGCGTCTGTAGCGATGAAAGAATATTTGTGAATGTGCGACAAAATTAAAATGTGTGCGTTCTTCCCCCCGCACCAGATTTGGCACAAAAATTATATATCGAAGCGAGGCGCAATGCCCTCTCCACTGATGGGTCAGTACCTTTGACGCTTTAAGAGTGCCTGACGTTAAAGTAATTAAAATTATGTTTTGTCGATTTTAAGTCAGTAGAGTATCATGCAAAAAATGAAAAACTTAAATAAATATAAAAATTCTGTGTTAGTCTCTGGAAACCATAGTGCAAATTGAATTTTTAATTTCATCCTTCATTGGTGTAAAAGTGTCAAGAAAAAAATTATAATAAATGTAAAATAATTCCATGGCACCAAGAATTACTTACGACAGCGGAAAGTCTAAGCATTACAAAGTATTGCGTGCAGTATACTTGCTATAGCGATCTGAAGAATGAACACAAACATTTCATATTACATATAAAGCTAGGAAAATACATTATAATATTTGTATGTTCATGTTTAGATGTTTATACAGTTATATTTAAATGATTCTAATATTTCGCAGTGGTGCGTTTTATACAATTTGTGTATGTACGTTAAATGTAAAACAACAGACTATCGATACTACATTAATATTAGAAATTAATCTGTAAGTAAGTAACTCTGTCTGTCTGTTACGCTTTCCCGCTTAAACTACTCTACCAATTTAAATCAAAATAGAGTGGACCTTGGGAAAGGACATATAATGGTTTTTATCCTACAGGAACCTATAAAACGGGTCCACGCGGACGAAGCCGGTGGCGGAAGGCTAATACGGCTATTATGGACGTATTGAACGTGCAAATGTGAATGTATTAAACGTGCCAATTATTCAGTAACCGCATAGATGGGCATATAGATATCTAATGGGCTTCTTTGGACAATTCTTTCCTAGTATACAAATTCAAAATTGCACTGGTACAGAAAAAATGTTTTCATTTGAGAGCAATCCCGTGCTTACCTTACGATGGCGACGAACTTAGAATTTAAAGAACTTTTAAAGCTTTAACGTGAAGCAAAATACTATGGACCCATTTTGACGATAATTACGCGGACAGAGGAGTATAATTTTGGGCACAGTGAAAGGGTTTATATGGAGTAGTGCAGAATGCAAATATTAATTATTATACATGTGCTTTTATAGTCTATAGTTTTATAGTCTGTAGTTTTAACTATTCAACTTCAATGTTGAAAACAAATGAATTACAATTGAATACAACGATTTTACTACACAAAAGAATATTGTCACCAAAAAATATAACATAAATTAGTAACCCAAATTCTTTGTGCATATCCAATAATAAAGTATAGTACCTGTAACATAGGGTTGCAATAAGAATTTGGAAGTGTCGCCTCTAAGCCTGGCAACCCTGTTTTGTTGCAGTGTTCCAACTCTTCATTCGGGCCGTGTTTATTAATTCGTATGTCCAGCTGTAAAATGATATAAAATTTATCTACATAATTATGATTCGGCCTATAAAGGCACTACTGAGAGAGACCTATTGTAAGTAACACTAAGAATAACACAATACTTTTAAACAGGTCACATAATCTTGTGGACAGAAATGGCAAATAGACTGAAAAAAAAATGTTTAAAATATTTAAACTCAACAAAAATTTTAAAATAATGAAGTACCTAGTTGGTAATAAAAAAATTCTGCATGATTTTATTTAGCAAATTATAAATTTTCGTATATCCCACATAAATCCATTAACGTAAAAAACTCTGGAATTGGGTGCTCAAAGCCGAAGATGCTGATAAAAATACAGTATAAATTTGTTAACAATTTTCCTTTAATCAGTAAATCATAAATTTAACTGATAAATTATAAATGTATGAAGCAACTTTTGTAATTATTGTCTTTTCAAAAAACTTACCAAATAATATATTGCATTCCTTACCTTCTGATAGTGCTTAGGGATTGGCTGTGCGCGATATTTATCCTCGCTTTTCGTTTTGAGGTCCTCTAATGTATCTGGTATGTAAGGAATCTGAAATAGGAATAATATTTTTTTTTTATATAATATAAACAAACCGAACAAAAAAGGCAGATGGCCTGTGATCACCGTCGCCTATTGAAACGGGCAACCCCAGGGTAGCCAACGAGCATGGCAGGCTTTGGAGGAGGGCTTTACAGCTTTCTTGAAGATCCCCATGTCATAGTCCACTGGAAATGCTTCAGCTGGAAGGTTGTCCCATAACTTACACGTCCGTGGTAAAAAGGAGCGTGCAAAGCGGACTGTGGAGGATCGCCACAAGTCCAGATGGTGCCGATGCCGGTGATAATAGAAAATAAATATAAATGGAGTAGCCGACGAGCTTGCAGGCCACGTGGCGTTAAGTGGTTCCTGCAGTCCACATCTACACACCACCTCAAGGAAGCCTGAACCTTGTTGAGTTGCTCTGTTTCTGTAGCCTTGTTGAGTTGCTCTGTTACTCTCGACCTTTGGTCGCTTCTAAGTCCAGCTGGGAAATGCATTTTTCCACCGAAACACAACTGAATTGCTACATGACAGAAAATTGTTGTTGAAAATTGTTTCAAATCAAAAAGTACTTACCTGATTTCTTTTCCGGACTTTGGGATTCGGTGCATAACCAATAGGGCCTTGCATTTTCATAGATTTGACTACCTCGGAATCTATTGTCCTAGGTTTCCTGAAATAAAAATTATATATACTATACTATATTGTAATATATGTAAATCATATATTATAATAGTTAGTTAACATTTAGAAAAAAATCCCTACAAAATACAAACGTGTATTTTAACTAAATTTCGATAAAGTTAGACACTGCCGTTATTTTTAAGTAAATAACCACAGAACATATTAAAAGAGTAGAATGGAAATGTGGGCGGGCCAGACGCGCCAAGGAATTTTGAGCAAACGCTCAAAACTCCAAACTCTCTACAGAAACACGCGATCGTGTTACGATATGCGTGCTTGTGTGCGTGCTTGGGTGTGATTCGTTCGTTTGAAATCGCGTGATTGTGCGGCGCTAAGATTGGCTAGATTTGAAATTGCAAATATGTGCGTAAGCTTCGTATTTATTTAAGTACAGATGTAATGGAGGTGAAAGGCGGGGCTTGATCGGCGACACCAGTCTTCATACAAACGACGCATTATTGCCGTTCTACCTCTCTTAATAATGTTCTGTGTAAATAACTATACAATAATTAAATCTCTAAAGTCTCTTAAAAATCTTAGTGTAATGGTAAATTTTTTAAAGTGAATTGGATGGTAACCTTGTGAAGTCTATATAATAATATGTAATCGTTTAGTTTTGTTTGAAGCAGCCTGAAAATGTCGAGCCAATTTTGTAGTGTACCCTTATGCCCACCCCACACTAGCTCGTTCGTCGGTAGCAGTGGCAAAATTTCATTAGATAAATCGTTTTCGATTGCGTTTGCACAGTAGTTTATTGGGTCGTGTGGATGGCGGTCGTGATCGCTCAGTTCGGAACCCCGCTTGTGTTCGGACGTGCGTATCACGCAAAGCGCACTTTATGCAATAATATGTATATTCCTGTATGTATGATACACAAGTGCGTCATCATCATTTTCCATAGTGGATGACATGTTTATCAATGGAGTGTGGAGGCACTAGGGGCGTTCGATTTATCTGCACAGTCTAAAATCATTAGATCGGGAAGGCATTACCTATATATCCTCTTAAAGAATTCTTCCGACAGCTCGTTGAACCATTTCTTGCCTGTAGTGAGAGGTGGTAGTGACACGGTTGAGAAGTTGAAGTTGTTGTCTGTCACACGGGCGTAGGGAAGACCTGGTACAGGGTCCGCGAATTCGGTTTGTCTAGAAACAATAATCAGAATCATTTAATTTACATTTTTTTTTTTAACTAGATCTGGTATTTTTTAGTACTGTCCTTTAGAACCAACCTTCACAAGACCTGCAATATGGATTATGGCGCAAAATACCTATCTTTTATTAACAAATGATCTGCTAGCATATAATGCTGCCATACTCACCTAGAAAAATTATTATAAAGAGGCTCATGGTTATGCTGAGCCGAGAATAGGTGAAGATGTCCGCTCTGATTTCCAAACACTAGTGCTTGGCTGGTTGATGATACATCCATCACGCTGCAAAGGGAGCTTTGGGTGTCCACCTGGGGAATAAATCAGAAAATAAAATCAACCATTTGCGTGTCAATTGATGTTCCTATATAATTGTTACTGGATGATTTACCATCTGAGATCAATCAAAAGAAGAAGTCAATGTCAACTCACAGAATCATTAAAAGCTGAAAATCAGTTCAATATTATAATCTATTGAGATTATATATATAACACAGGATATGAAAATTGATTAGAATACACAGTTCAGTTTTGTTTTTTTTTTTTTTTTTTTCAACTATCTGTTCCAGTTTATTAATTATCGAGTTGTTTTTTTAATGTACGAGTATAAAGTAACTAATTTGGATCAATAATTCATTACTAATTCAAAAAGAAACATCAACTTATGTCACTATTGAATTCAGCAAATAATAATTTTAAATAATTAGAATACATTAGAATTGCAATATTTCTATGTATAATCTCAGGTAATTATTATGTCAGTTAAGTAAATCAAATCATAATCATAGCTCCAGTGTAGTAGTGTAACTACATACATTGATATAGTACTGCATACAACATTGAGACACATCTTGGCTGCAGCACGTAATTAAAACTATTGGCCTTGAAATTGAAATATGATATGAATATTGCGTCGCAGCAGCGATGGCCGAGTGGTAAGGTCTCCAACGCGAGAGATGCCAGGTCCAAATCCTCGTCGCGCACCTCTGACAAATAGAAATTTGTAATGTTTGCAAAATTTGTAATGTGTGCATTTCATCGCTGCTCCACAGTGATGGAAAATATTGCAATAATTAATTTATTACGATATTTTCCATCACCGTGCATTGTTTGAGAGAAACTCAAAATTTCTCGAAGGTATGATATCCACCAATCTGCAGTACGCCAGTGTGGTGGATACCTCTCACTTGTTAGAGACCTGTGCCTAGCAGTGGGACATAAAAAAAGTTTGGAGAAAAAAAGAATATTCAATGAAAACTGAATGAACAAAGTACCTGGAAGACAGATTGGCTCTCGATGGAGGATGGTGCGTTGACCTGCAAGAGCGCCACGTGACCGTCGCCGGACACAGCGGCCGCTCTGCCAGAGAACACTGGCAGGAAGTGGAGCAGCAGCGGCGGTGACGCGGTCGGTATGGACCAGGCGCCTTCTGAACCAGAAACACTGCCACGAAGGAAGCGGACGTCCCATACTATGACGTAGGGTTCTGCTACTGCTACACTACCTCTGTGAAGATAACAGTAAAAGTAAATAAAAATCTGTGTGCATTACCTAAGAAACTGTCCACCAGTCTTCAGTTACTATAGTTACCCGATGGTAACTGGTAACTGTAGTAACCCAACTGTTCAGTATAATGTGAAACAGTCAGATGTTTGATAGTAATGACAAGAATGGGATGTTTGTTCCTGATCTGGGTGAAAGTCTTGTTGGGAATAAAAACCAAAAGACCATCGAACAGCATTTGCAAATCACTACAGTATATACATTATCAAGAACAGAATTTTTGTTCTTCATCTATTTGAACATAAGAATGTCTGTATGGGAATCAAACCTAGAGCCTTTGAAGAGTAGTCCAGCATGGCCACATAAGTCATCTTTTGTCTTACTCACACTCATGAGAATTCCAAAAAAACTATATCAAATATAATGTTTACTTACGTCTGCGTAAAACCGCAAGTGATCAACAGATCGCCTTGCATGTCGAGATCGGAGAGGCACGCCGAGTGAGCTCTGAAGCTGTGTTCCGCGTTGCGAAGACTGCGAATGTCCCGCAAAGAAACTGTTCCATCGGCGCTGCCGCAAGCGACGAGCGAACCGCCGCCGCTCCGTAGCACCGCGCAGCCTTCTTGTTCGATTGGCTGGATACGAAAAATTTTGTCATAGTAATCATGTACGTTTTATTTATTTTGGGTGGCTGTTTGGTACCAGCCGATGGTGGGAAAATAGGATAAAGAGTGTTCAACCGGTTGAATCACGAGCAGTGAAAGAGCAGCACAATGGCCAATAAACTGAGGTCTACGACATAGACACAGAGTTCAAAACCATAGCATGCTCTAACAAACTTGTTACTTAAGTACATATTATTGTTGCTCTTTGGTTAGGGAAAGTATTGTGGTACTTAATTAAAATCGACATTTTCTATTACATTGCATGAAAGGAGGAGAGTAACTCAATTTTACAGATGCATCATCATGCACCACCAATCAGCAGTTCGCCTACATCTCTCCCAATTCTGATACCTGTGCACAGCCACTGCCACATGCAACTGCACATAAAAAAGGTTAAAAAAATGCTATGTGCCCTCTGAAGCATGGATATGTGCATGAAATTTGCCACTGATGAATGAACACATTCATCTTACAGCTGAATATCCCCATTTTTTTAGCAATGTACACCACTCATGACAGTAAATCAAGAGTCAATTTAAAAAGTGGGCAGATTTCATCTCTGCCTTATATTGAAGTCAAAAAATTTCTAGATTCCCAATAAAAAAAACTACAAGTTCACTAACATTAAAATAATATCAATACTTACAATAACAGTTTCTTTCATTTTCGTGAGATCCAAATCCAAAAGTTTGTCTTGGTGACCACCCATCAGAAGTCTGGTTTTGCTGACTTCATATAAACATTGCATATCAGTCATGTTGTCAGATCTGTCAGGATAGAAACAATAATTTATATTGCCAGGTGGATGCAAGCAGAGCCAGCAAATGTCCAGAAATTATCTTGGAATAATTCAGCAACTCCTAAGGTAAGAAAGAGTTCTTCCTATAGGAAGGAAAGAAAATTAATGACCACCAGGGTTATGGTCTCCTCTTGGAAAGCTAGCTGGCAACCATACTGTTTTACTAAAGCTTTACAGGATGGTTTCACTACAGAAATCATCAATCACATCATACAGAAATCATCAATCACAATACAGCAGCAATATTTCCCCAGTAAAACTATGAATGTTATACCATCTGTAAAATATACGGCTGATATGAAATAAAATAACATTACTTTTTACTATAAAATTAGTTACCTATAAGTATGCTTTGGAATGCCTCTGCGGATCTGATGACGCAAGGTCGACTTTGTCAAGGCATAGATCCCTTGTTCCACAGTTATGATGTCTCTCACTTCATCTGATTCATGTACTTGGAAAGATGTGTATTTCTGCATGCTTGGGCCAAAGTAGGATGTTACGTGACCCTGAAAAATAGATGATATTGAAATCTACCAATGTGATAACATAATACTGTTTTATCTAATACAATATGAACATATTATTATAGATGGTCATGTAATGTTTAGGCTTGCCAAACTCTTGTGAAATATCAGTGTTTTTATATTATTAAATAGATAAGCAAATTACTAAATCTGAGGATGACATGATAATCACACATTTTATTTGTAAGCTTATAGATGATTTTAGATGTATGAGATATGATATTGCTATAAATTTATTAAAAACATATTCAAAAATATTATCAAGTATTAAACTCATTACGTGGAACCATAAAAACAGATCATATTAACTTATTAAAATATTGATTTCTGTACAATCTTGTATATATATATTGTAGAGATAAAGTAACACAATTTTCTAAATTAAAGTTAAATCTTTTTGTGGTCCTCAGCAGCTAACCTTTAGGCTTAGTTTTGAAAGAAATTGGTCAATAACAATTGAAACTATACTCACACCCTGATTCCCCATCCACACAAGCTCCTCAAATTTGTCAAACACAACAGATGACACTCCAAACCTGTCCCCTCCGTCCACCAAAATACTGTTGCGGACCTCATACTCAGCATCCTGAGCTGGTGGTATGTATGTGTGGGTGTGGGAATGGTATTCGGCGTGGTATTCTGAAGTATATAAAGATTACATCGATACATTATTCAAATTAAGGAATTGAAAAAAAAAATCACAATACCATTGAAAATCTGTCTTGTACAATTAAATGGCATTACATGAAACTAGTCAAACACTAAACAAGTACTTAAAATAAAAATATGTATCGTAAGTAAACAAACACAAATTGGGGAATGTCAAAAGCAGATAAGATTAATATTAACAAGGGATTTTTATCTTTACATATTGTTTTTCCAAATAGTTATTCAATTATTTACTTTAAACTGTTACAACAAAAAAAAATCTCTGCACAGCAACAGCGCAATTTAGCCACGAAGCGAGTTTTCAAACAGATTATAAAGGCCTTCAAATATTGTGAGAAACCCAAGTAAATACGACGTTACCTTACCTTCTTGTAGGATAAAACAACTTGCTGAACAGTATTCTATAGACTACGATTCAACTTTCAGTAGAAATGTATAAACCTACCAGTCAAGATGTGATTTGTTGGTATACATAGGTCGGAGTAATGAAAGTCCATTTGAACTTCGAACACACTCTTATTAATCCCCGCCATGACGGCGATGTATGTTTAAAGGTTGCTTTAAGTTAATAGCGAGTTTTTATCGCTAGTAGGGGTTGAATTAATTGAAAAAAACCCACGTCGAATACACGGATGCATCACCAAGCACCAAGCTTTCTACATGAATGAAATGAAATGAATGAATGACACTGACAGTTGAAAGATATGAAATGATTATGGAATGAAGTGACGACATTTTTTTTTTAATTTATTTTACGGCATTGGATAAAATCCTTGCAGCCATTCAATATTTTCGTTTCATTATTAAATAATGGCATCGCGCTCTGTGCATATTGCAAGTGTCAAGTAAATTTCTGCATCGTAGAATAAATCAGTAAGTCGTCAGGTATCAGTCAGTCTAGTCAGTCAGATGTTCAAGTAAAGCGATGACTACTTTACGAGAACATGTCCGAAAGAGCTTTGGAGGCAAGCCGAAAAAACATGTTTTCGCACTGTTATTATATTTCACAACACTCGTGCACTGTGATTAACCTATATCGAAAAAAACGACATCAACTTTATCCGATATAACTCAAAAATACACAAAGAAAATGAAAATAAAACGAGCACAACTTGTCCCTTCAGACTTCCCGCCAAAACTCCGTGACGACATTGATTGGCGAGTTTTTTTTTTTTTCAATTATGGCATCGCAAACTCTGTGCATAATGCCAGCGTCAAGTATAATTTTTGCATCAACTTTTTGCCAGTTTCAATGAAACTGGACGAACGAAGTAATAACAGACAGTAAGTAAGTCGTCAGTAATCAGTCAGTCTAGTCAGTCCAACATTCAAGTAAAGCGATGGCTAGGCTACTTTACTAGAACGTGTCCGATGGAATTTTGGAGGCAAGCAGAAAAAACATATTTTAGGACTGTTATTCTATTTCACAAACACTCGTGCACTGTAATAATTAACCTATATCAAACAAAATGACATCAACTTTATCCGATATAACTCAAAAATACACAAAGAAAATGAAAATAAAACAAGAGCACAATATGTCTTTTTCAACTTCCCGCCGAAACTCCGATGGCGACATGACAATCATTTTTTTTCTTCAGTTATGGCATCGCAAGCTCTGCACATTGCCAGCGTCAAGTATAATTTTTGCATCACGTTTTTGCCAGTTTCGGTGAAACTGGACGAGTAAAGGACAGGTAAAGTCAATAAGTCGTTAGTAGTCAGTCAAGTCAGTCATGTCAGTCAGTCAGTTTACTAGAACGTGACCAATGGAATTTTAGAAGCAAGACGTAAAAATTTATTTTCGCACTGTTATTTTAGTTCACATCAGAAGTTCAGAACACTCGTGCACTATAATAATTAACCTAAATCGATATCGAACAAAATGCTATCAAAATCCGTTATTATAACTCAAAAATACACCATGAAAGCAAAAATGAAACAAGAGCACAATACCTATGTCTTTTTCCACTTCCTACGGACTCCTTTCCTTCCGACTATGGCCTAAATCCCTCTCATTTGTGTGAGAAGGAGACCTGTGCCCAGCAGTGGGACATAAAAAAGGTTGAAAAAAAAAGTAAGTAGGTAATTTAAAAAAAACAGTTTTTCCTATTGGTTTTCACAATTTTCCAATATCTTTTATTGGATGGGAATTAATCTTTATACATACATAGACATAATCTTAGCTTATAATTTATAAACTTAGGCTCAGATAGTAGTAAGTCTGTGGGTACATATTACTACTCCACAAAGTAATTTATTTGTTCACCTTCCTAGCTACTGGGTATACTTTCTAATGGGATTATCCAGAACCTATTTACAGTAGATAGATTTATATCTATGCTTTGAATATTCTTATTTGTTTTAATTAATTATTGTCTTATCAGTAAATCTTAATCATATAGGAAGAAAATATTTACATATTAAAATATTTAATTATATACAGATCAAAGTAAAATAAAACCATTCTCTATAACTTTTAAGATTGTTTTATTAAATAAAATTAAATAAATTAAGAGTAGAATTACAGGACAGTCACTTTAATAAATGCTGCAATGTTAAAACAAATAACATTAGTTTATTAACCTTTTATTATATCTGTTGAATATTTTATATGAATATTTAATGTATTTGTGTATTAGTCTATTGCACAGTTGTGGGCAGAAAATGCTGATAATAACTTTTAGTAAACTCTGTCATGAAATCTGGCATTGCTTCTGGAAGTGTTGTGATAAGTCGAGCAGGACTTCCAGAATATCTTGCAAATGATGGAACAACTGTCTCAGCAGGTAGAACAGAGTTGTCTTCAATCATACAGCAGTCTTTTAATACACATCTCCTACCCTGAAATAAAAAAAGAAATGTATTGCTTCTGTCTTCTATCTTTGATTGAAAACACAATTCTCAGGAGGTACTGGTTTGAATTCAAAAAAATGTGTTGGATATTCATTTTATCAAGAAAGGTTTAAGGCTATAAAATATCATGTTAAATCTAATAGAAATGGATTAATGTATCTCTGATTAACAAGTCTCTATCCACGAATAACATCCCAGGCACAGCTAGTTAAAAAATAATGCCTGAATGAGATTATAAGAGGTAAGTACGTACATCACGAAAATAAGTTGCAACAACATGGTAAAAATGTGTACAAAAAGCTCTTTAAATTTTTCATTGAAAACTGAAAGCACTGACAATATTAATACCATATGAAATGTATCAAAATAATAGTTTCTAAGTAAGTAACAGTAAAGTAAAGGTGAAGGTGAACACTACACTATTAATACCAATTTTCTAAACTGATTATAAGTACTTTATCACTTTGCTTTGCTGGCTTAACATTATATACATTTTCTGTTTAACATCTATCTACACTAATATTATAAATAAAAAAGTTTGGATTTGGATTGGTTTGTTGCTGAATCACACATGAATTTAGATGCCAGATTAGTATATTGAGTGTAGTCTTATAAACTCAATCACCAGAGCGAAGCTAGGTTGAATCACTAGTATTTTTTATAAAAAGAGATCTGCATTTGGAAGTATAGCAATCAAAATAGCAATGATAATGGAAGGCAATACTCACTATGACTACATTTTTTCCAATATAAACATATGAACCAACTACAGCAGCATTGACCACTGTGTTCTCACCAACAAACACATGGTCACCCATTTGTAGAGGAAAAAAGGCCACTCTGAAAAGTTTTATTATAAAATTAGGTAATGCTGTAAATTAAACAACACAACAAAATCATTGGTCAGTTTAATAATAATTCAATAACGCTTCACACTCATAGCCCCACAGCAGGGTAGATAACCCTGTGTCGTGGGTGCCATGGACACATACAAAGACAGAAACACAAACACCCAGACAGAGAATAGAAATTGAAACACATCATTCAAATTTCTGCTTTGCCGGGAATCAAACCCAGGACCCTACGATCTGCAGTCCGGCATGGTAACCATTACGCCATGCAGGTCATCAAAAAATAATTATATCCTTCTTCTTCCTTCCTGACTCTTATATTATGTTATTCTTCCTTATCTCAGTTAAAATTAATGTTATTCTTTTCATATTACATAAAAGTAACAATGGTAGTGGTAATATTTATTCAACAAATACTTTTATCCAGGGACAAAATCGTTGGGGAAAGCAGCCCTAAGACATATGATTCTCAGAACAAGGGGTTGATCCAAGTTCAGGACCAGTACCACTGAGAAAAAAATAATTGTTATGTGCGTCTCATTTGGTATTTCAAATGATATTTCATTTTCTGGAGGGACTTACTTTTTACCATTTACTAAGATACATCATTGTTATTACACATTTTCAATACTGTTTCTTTAAAAGACAGATTTTAGGCCTTCTTATGGATATACAGTGTTCATGAGAATATACATTAATTTTGCTTATTGCTTCTATAGCTAATAGTAAACATAATCTTCAAATGGTATTTGTTTTAAGAGCTTAGTTCCAAAGTTATTGCCCATTTAAATTTTATTAAGTTAATTGGTTTGCGTGGTGTGAAATTAAGCTTTATTTGTGAGATGTTGCCACTTAGTGCATAGTTGAAGTTGAAAGAAAACTTGTTGTCAAGGTAACGAAGTAGTTATTTACAAATTGTCACTTGATTGTTTAATTGACTTGTCAATGTGATAGAAATATTGACTATGCCCATTGTGAAAAATGACCATTTTAATGGTCTTAACAAGATGCTAAAGTTAATGAGTATTCTCACGAACACTGTGTATAGCATAGGACATCAAACAGTCTGTATTGAACTGAACATACCCTTTACTAAATTTCTTGAAAGGTGGCCTTATGACTGACCCTTTGCTAATAATACAGAACCTTCCAGTCTTCACATTAGCCAGGTCTCCTCGTATAATAGCATCACTTTGTACAATCACCTTCCCATGTAGAACAATGTTCTGAGAGCCACAGAGGACTGTTTGGCGGCTTACTTTATTGCCAGATGCCTGAAAAGACGAAGTTGATTTTATGTACAATGAACTTATAGTTATTGAATAACAGTGAAACATTTCAAAAGAAAACGAAGGATATGCTACTTAGGCAATATGCTTGGTATAATAACTGCTGTGGTAGAGAGTGAAATATGCATGCATAAATGAAGTAATTTTATGATTTAAGCATTATTGCTACAGAAATCTAGTTAATATTCACATAACAATAAACGTCATTTGGTCTTTCAGTAAAAATACATTCACCAGAAGGCTGTAGTTACTCTCAAACTTTAAATTAATATCAACGATACCATGTAAGTACCTATATTAAAAAATAAATAGTACGCAGCTTACCGTTTCGACGTATTCTGATTTGTTATAATAAGTGTCCTGGAGTTCCATCGTAAAATTATTACCTGAAACTGTGGTCTTCGGTTCTTCAACTAAGTATAAAACCTGGTCTGTAAACACTGAATGATAATGATTGGTTATATTGAATTAAAATAAATTCAGTTTCAACAGTTCATAATAGTTAAAATGAAATAAGCTCGCTCGATTGATGACTAATTTAAGTAGTTACGATTTATTTACCACTGTCGTAAAAATAAGTACATACAAGAAAGATTAATATGTCAATTGTCAAAAAAACTACACTGAAAGCTGTCAAAGCAAATTGTCTAGTGTCACTGTCAGTGTGAGGCAGCGCTGCCAACATAATAGTTTCCATAGACATATAAAGTAGCTGCTACACCACCTTCAAATTATGTAAAATGTTAAAAAAAATATGAAATTCTGTTATTTATAACAATCAATTTAGTTTGATTTATCGATCAAGTATTGTTAGTAATATTATTTTTATAACCTTGAATAGAGGTATTGTATGGCATATTGTAGTACCACTCGTATCCACGTCCATTGATGAAATTTTATGGTGTTAGTGTGCACCTGCAATGTGAAATAAAATACACTATTATTTAAAACAAAAAAGTTCCTAGTTTCACCAATATAACAAATTATTCGTTTCTCGCACAGACTAATAAGATGATACGCATATTTCTCGATGGTAAAGTTGGTGTTTGAAGTATACGCATTTTTATTTTATTATTATTAATATTTTATTTAATAATGCATGTAATTTGTTTACCTCACAGACCTATATTTATTAATTTTGTAATAAAAGTAATTTTTTTTTTAGGTTTATTTTGAAGGCAGTTTAACTAATTTTTTTGCCTTTACTGTATAAAAAAAAATATTCCCGCCTAATTTGAAATCTTAGATTAAGAATAATGTACTTACGTACGTACTATTTGAAATTTATTTCTGTGAAAAATAAAAATATCGTCATCCAACCAAAAGACCGACATAAAGTTTGAATAAATAGTTCGGAGACTATTTTGAAATAATTAAGTTATTTTTGAAATAGTTCTGAAATACGCTATGGATCGCTATGTTATTCGAGAGCGAAGACCGGGTGCAGGTATTTATAAATTCATTATTATAATAAATAATATTTATGCCTAGGTGCATAGGTATATCATCTTTAATTTCAATTTTATTTTTAATATTTTTTTCTCAGCCTACTATACTTACATTGTATAGGTATTTACACACCTATACAATGTAAGTATAAGACCTTTGAATAAATTAAAAAAGGTTTGCTAATAAAATAAAAGTTTGAACAAAATTTAGGTACATCATCGATACCGCGTAAATTATTTCGTTTACCTAATGTGCCGCACTGAAAATGAATGCACATTTTTTAAAATATTTAACTGACCAATGACAACGGCTTAAGAAATATTATATGATATATTTGAAAGCGTTAATAAATAATGCAACATTCTCCGAATGAATATTGTTCGTTTTCAGAGTATCCACAGGGAAATCAAATGATGCCGTTTTCACCAAGCAGCGCGGCAGGAAATAATATTACTATGTAAGTAGCAAATAATTTGAAAGCCGAATGAAACAAATCCCCTCTCTAGAGAGATTAGCAGTCTTAATGCTTTGAACTCGTCGAGTATCACTGAAAATTTTTGATCATTTTTAATAAAATTTTGTTCTCTGAAAGAATAACGTGCCACAAGGGAAAAGGGATTAACTGATATTCTTTATAATATACCTAGACATTTTGTCATTTTGTCGTACGATTTCAGGTTGCATTATTGTTTTGAATGAATTTTTTGCCGTTGCCACTATATTATATGTATAAAGGCCATGTAGGCCTTTAGAGCTTCATCTGGTTTTGGTGTAAAGATAGAGAGTCTCAGCCGGAAACATTTATCCAACTCAAGAAGAAGATAGTATTGATAAATGGAACTTTCATGGTTCTACCAGCGAAGCACCACTGCTGCACCCATTTCAGGCGTGAAACAACTCTATTGTGTTAGGTGGAAAGGTGCGGCTGCAGACCAGGCTAACATGAAGCGACAATCAGCCACTAAAATAAGATCGAGAGTTGCTGACAGTTTTCCGAAAGTTCTAGGTCATTTTAATTTTTATTAATGTAGAGAACATTCTACTCTAACAGAAACCGCAGAGTTCTAGTTCATTGGTGCTCTATATGAGAAACATTTTTTTTTTCAATTTCGATAATTTTCTTCGTTACTTCTACTACGCTGCTGCTGGTACGGGAAGTTAGCAGGGCATTTCGTGAATATTTTATAAGTACTGCCTATATTTTTGTATTAACGGCAGAACTATTCATGAAAACTATAAGGAACTCTGGAACTCATGCGCTTGCCATCAGAACACCAATTTATTTTTGCTCTTCTAACAAATGCTCTGCTAAGTTCACTGAGACCTTTAACATCGCGTAACTCAATAAAAAACTAGCAGTTTTTTATCTTTTGATGCAATTTTTAACTTACTTAAACCTTTATTTGCTTAAGCCTTAAACTGCCCTTCCTCAGCTCTTGTACGTAAGGGCTTCGAAATCTCCTGTAGAATGCACGGGCTCCTTCTTTTGACTTGGTACTTTTCCACTTAATCTGGTGTTGAAGATGGTAAATTCTTCTTATAGTCACAGAGTATCATAGACGCATCTGGAGGCGCACTAAGCAAAAAAGAAGTTGCGAATTGCGTTGCGAATGCATATTTCCATCGTCTTCTCTAGTTTTGGTATTAAATATTTTCTAGGTGCTATAAAATAGAACATAGCTTGAGGCGCTTACAAATATAATTTATTATTAGTTAGTAAAATTATTGTATTGCTTAATAGTATTATAGTAAAATTATTATATCTAATGACTTTTATAACGTTATTTAATTGTATTATTGATACCAAAATAATATTTTTGTGACACGAAACGAACACATTTTTTATGTATGTACATTAAGGTATTTTTTTTATAATTACTATTTGTACTGAATTATATATTGAATTGAATTCTGTGCTTTGTGTAAGTAATAAGTGTAAATTGTTCATGTCATCGATCTTACTGACAGTAGTTGAAATAGTAGATATTCAAATACCAAAGCCGAGGTAAAAATGTTATTTCGATCATACATTTTATACCCAATCGATACTTACATATAAAATTGTCATCATTTCAGTCCGGACGTATATTACGGTGCTTGTGAGATGCCGGGCGTGCAACGAACGGGATATGCGAATGTCAACATGAATACCCAGCATTTCGTGCCGAATAATGTATGTTTACGATTTATTTGTGCTAAAGTAGGTAATGTAGCACTTTAGAACATGTTTTTATCAATCACATATTAAGGTAGATAGGTAAAGAATGTGAAAATACTACTCATTTATACCATTTATACACAACACCGAGCAGGTGCCTCTCTTATATAATAATAGAGACGGCAATCATTGACACTTTTATAAATGACAAAAATGCCATGACTAAGCGGCACATTGAGAAACTGTGTACTACTCGGTACATAGTATCTCGATGAAACGGCACGATTATTTCCAACGCTTCTTACCATGCAAAACTACAATGCCCAAAAAACTCAAAGCAGTTAAAAAGAACTCTCCTAAAAATAGGCTACAAATTTTTTCGACATATATCCTGCTTAATAATCCTTAATCCTTAATAAACATATCCTGCTTAAATAATAAAATAAGTCCATAGGGACAAAATTTGTTGGCCTAAAGCATGCTTGCTATTTTTATTTTTATATTCAAATAAATGGCATCACATTCGAATAAATATTACAGTTGGTCCAGAATCCCGCTGCGATGGTATCCGGCATTGATCCTCGTTATTTAGCTGCGTATTCGAGCAACAACGGTCCATTTATTGCAGGTAATGAATGAATAGCTGCTATGGTTTACTATGGTTTAATAATAATATATTTCATTACAAGTGCGGAAAGGCTGTCATTGCAATGAGTTCCGACAAATGTCTAGAAGTTTTTATGATTCATGCAAATATTTCTAAAAAGAAGCTACTAATTTGTTTCAATATCAGATTTAATGATTTGATTCAATGAATTAGGTTAGGTTTCATTTCATTTCATCTCATTAACATTGTCATTTCATATTAATAAAAAAAATCTACTGAAGACTTGGCTGTATGGGCATATTTCCCTTTGCCTACCCAGAATGGGTGAAGAATACAAAAAAAAGATCTCTGCATATAAGTAGGAATTCTTTTACGGTTGGCGCCATTTTTCAATAAATTAAGTTTTTAACAAAAAAATAGAACCGACTTCAAACGGTAAAAAATAAAATTGTTCAGTACCTACTTCTTCTTGCATGGTAATGACTCTTAAAACTATTTTTGGAGTCGGGCCCTTAGTATAATGTCGTAGGTACCATTTGTTCTAAATGGGCATCGACAGTACAGACAGTGGGACAGTACCTACTTCTTCTTGCTTATGTTAATAACTATTAAAACTATATTGGAGTCGGTGCCCATTCCGAACGAAAGGTACACTATATTTACTAAGACAGGACATTTTACTAAGGGCCCGACTCCAAAAATAGTTTTAAGAGTCATTACCATGCAAGAAGAAGTAGGTACTGAACAATTTTATTTTTTACCGTTTGAAGTCGGTTCTATTTTTTTGTTAAAAACTTAATTTATTTCACTCTTTTTAGTAACTTTAATAATTCTGTACATATGTATAATATTGTGCTTATTAAGTTTCAGTGTTTCCCTCGATTTGCCCAGTATCACATCATCAGATTATGACATAGTGACAGTTGGACCACCTTAGGAGTTTAAGTTTTAGAACAAAAAAAATATATATTGAAAGAATTTGCTCTCAACTCCTAATCGTCGTAGTACCTTCCATCATCAGCTCAGCAACATGATATGATGATAATTATACACAAATGCCTGTTTTGCTTTAGTAAAAATATAAGAATCATTTGTTGTACTATAAAATTTGAATGTTCCTTTCCATTTCTTTGGGATTCCATCATCAGACTTTGACTTGGTGACAGTTGGACTACCTCAGGAATGTAAGATTTCGAACAAAAAACCATTTATTGAAAGAATTTGCTCTCAACTCCTAACCGTCGTAGTACCTTCCATCATCAGCTCAGCAACATGATATGATTATAATTATACACAAATACCTGTTTTGCTTTAGTAAAAATATAAGAATCATTTGTTGTACTATAAAATTTGAATGTTCCCCTCCATTTCTTTGGGATCCCATCATCAGACTTTGACTTGGTGACAGTTGGACTACCTCAGGAATGTAAGATTTCGAACAAAAAACCATTTATTGAAAGAATTTGCTCTCAACTCCTAACCGTCGTAGTACCTTCCATCATCAGCTCAGCAACATGATATGATGATAATTATACACAAATGCCTGTTTTGCTTTAGTAAAAATATAAGAATCATTTGTTGTACTATAAATTTTGAATGTTCCTTTCCATTTCTTTGGGATCCCATCATCAGACTTTGACTTGGTGACAGTTGGACCACCTCAGGAATGTAAGATTTCGAACAAAAGACCATTTATTGAAAGAATTTGCTCTCAACTCCTCACCGTCGCAGTACCTTCCATCATCAGCTCAGCAACATGAGATGATGATTACAATGCACAAATATCTGTTATGCTTCAGAAACTATAAGAAAATCAATGTGTGTGCCTATAAAGTTTGAGAGTTCCCCTCGATTTCCCTGGGATCCCATCATCAGATCCTGATTTGGTGACAATGGGACCACCTCGGGAGTATAAGCATACGAACAAAAAAAGAATTTTGAAAATCGGTCCACAAACGGCGGAGTAATCGGTGAACATATATAAAAAAAAAAAAAATACATACAGCCGAATACAGTACCTCCTTCTTTTGGAAGTCGGTAAAAATGTTCTTTGCGAGTTTTTACTATTTTATTAAATTGCTTCATTTTTTCGCAACTGTATTAAAAATAGTTGTTCAGTACACGTGCGGAACCGTCATTGGAAAGAGTTCCGACTGTCAACCCTCACCTTCGGCTGCGCCTCGGCTCGGGTAGACATTTGTCGGAACTCCTTGCAATGACAGCCTTTCCGCACTTGTAATGAAATATCCTATATCATTATTATACGAAAATGTGTAAATACAATATTTTCATTTCATTTCGCTTCGCTTCACTTCACTTCACTTCACTTCATTTCATTTCATTATAGTTGAAACAAATATTTTACAAATTTAAATCGAAATAAAAGTATCCGATCTATTCCACAGGGCAACAAATGCATCAAGAGCAAGTAATCTTTCCCGAAGACGTAGCATTTGGAAGCAACTATCAGAATAGAAATTTGGTTCCCGTAGAAAAAGTCACGCCGAAACCTTTTCAGCAAAGATTTTCTGCTGGTAAGTAATATTAATAACCAGATTTTTTAGTAAAAATATTAAAATTTATGTAGAAGTTATAAACATTATCTACCTAAAACCGTAATCTCGAATTCATCCATAAAACCTCAGTAAATAGCTTCCTATGTATTATTTAATAAATTGAATTCAACAAGGAAGTAATTTTATAGCTACATTTTAAACAACGTACATGAATGCCAGTTTTTATAAAATCCATTTAAATACGTTTTAAAAAATTTATAACGTTAAGTGCGAATTTATTAAACTCTATGATGAAAGAAAATACACTATTCTTTGAGTACTCCAATTCTACTTTTTCTATTCTCTCACTTCTAGACTCAAAGGCGTCTAAATCTCTAATGATCAAATACTCAGGGTATTTGATAGACAATGTGATTGGGTATTTGATTACATAATTTTAACTTAATTGGTTCTTAAATGCTTTCGTCATCATAGCACCTTGGAAAGTAAAGTTACCTATTGTGATTTTTTGGCCAGGGATTCCTGGCCTGGTCATTATTCTCATCCTTCTTGAGATTGATTTCGTGATTTCTTTTCGGCTCAGCCTTTCTGTATCGCCTTAAAAATCCGATGGAGCTGCTCAGGCCACATCTGCAAATAGTCCATTAGAAAAATAAACTTTAAAAAACCTGCATCCCTAAGAAAAACCCAGCTGTGGGACATAGCATTATTGTTGATTATTACTTATATGTATAGATGAGGATGAGGATGACTAGACAAAGAAGCCGTCAGAACCGTTTCCCTGACTCTAATATGTACCGAAACTTTCCCCTCCATTTTCTGGATAATTAAGTAATTACAGTCGAAGTGTTCGTCAGGCGAACGTTTCCGAAAGTTAGAAGTTGCTGACAAACAGTTTTAGCAAAAGTATTGGCAGACATAAAACGTCTTCAGCTTCGGTAAACTTTTTTCGATAACAGCGTCGGACTATTTTTAGTGTTAATCCGTGATCCGTTAATATAAGTAACTGGACGGCCGAGCGTTGCTCATATAAAAACAATTTATTTTCTTGGTTTAGTTTCAAAACACTCATTTGATTAGTTTTACTTGTTAAGTAACGCCATTTGAAGTAGCTCCCAATAAAAAAAAACAACGGGTTGCACTCCGGGAGTGCCGGCAGAAGTGAAAACATTAACGTTGTGCATTTTTGATGTCTTGGAATAGTTAAGGAATAATTCCGCACGAATTGCTTGAATTATAAGTATTAATTTCTGTCTAGTATTTTTATAAATTACTCACTCATTTTCTGTAATGCCAATATGTTCGGAGTTATATATATTACTTTACCGAGCGAAATCCGCCGAAATAAAACGAAATTAATATTTGAATGAAGTACAATTTAATCGATTGACCTTTTTATACAGGTAAGTTGACTAATAAATGATCATGGAATACTTTAATATTTCTTTCAAGAACTGAATACCCACTGATGTCGATGATATTGCGACAATGGCGCGGATTTCGCTCGGTAAAGTAATATATAACTCCGAAGGTATTGGCATTACAGAAAAAAGTTTAAGAAAAAAATTGTTCATAATTAAAAGATCTACACTTTGATGACCGGTAAAATTTAATAAAATTGAATGGTTGGGGAGAAAACGACGCAAAATAGAAAAAAAAAGTAAAATTTTTGCCTTGCGGGAGTAATAAGTTGAAAAATATTAATGTTAAAAAAAGTTTCAGATAAAAAAGTTAGTAAATTAAATTGAGAAGAGAAAAGGTCTCTACAATTTTTTGCCTAATACTAACCATTCTCGAGATATCGAATTAAACGCATTTCCATCGAAATGACCTTGAGCTGACCTCAGTAGAACCCCTCAAATTGGAATTTATGCTCAGAATGCACCCCCCTACCGATCCTTATAATCCCAAAACTATGTTCGTTCATGTTTATTTATTTCGTAATTTGACTGGACTATTAGGTATATACAAGAATTGCTCGTTTAAAGGTATTAGATTTACGCACGTTGACCTAATTTCAAAATTTACGAAGCAAAGTTTCACCCACCTCGGAGAACCTACTAAGTAGTAAACATTATCTATTTTGGGCTCGATAAATTCGCTTTATCTCATTAAATCAGTTAAATTCTGTGTATCCAACATGCGTAGTATAAAAGGAACATACCTATGTAGTTTTTTAAACAGGTAATTCATTATTTTGATCAAGATATTATCTCATCGCTCTTTTTGCTATTCTTATTTTGTAGCTGGATTGGTGTAAATTTGTCATTACTGTATATACCTAGGTATATATAGGGTGGATTTCTGTTTGAGGAGCAGAGCAACAAAAGCCATGAGTGAGCTGGAATAAAGTTTATCTTTATCTATTTAAGTATGTATTTAGCATTATATAGGTTTGTTTATCAGCTTTCTGATTACCATAGTACAAGCACTGCTTAGTTTGGAATCAGATGGTGTTGTGTGAATTGTCGAAAGATATTTATATTTCTTTGTTGTTCTAATATTTTCCTGTTTCTTCTGTTATACTACAGATATCGTCTTATACTAGTGCAAAGTGAATATTATTTCAGGCGCTATAGGCGTACCACCTACAACAGAGCATCAGCGTTTCGAACCGCAACCAATAATACGAGTTGGGAATTATGCGAATCAGAATAATTTAGATACTGCTCAAAAAGCGATTACAACTTTAGGTGAGATGATTTTACCCTGATCAATTCCCATAGTCATGAGAATAGTGTTGGGCTTGTCTAATAAGTATTTTTTTTAGATTTTATACATTGTAGTTGCTATAGGTAAGTATTTACATTACTACCTTGCGGGTTTTCTCTCCAGCTGATGTTTTTTTTATTTGAATGCTGCTACTCCATTCAATCATGCGAGCATGCAGGCCACGTGGTGTTAAGTAGCTGCAGCCCATGGACATCTGCACACAACCTCAAGCAAGCATAGCTAAGTCTTGTCTGAGTTCGTATGCAGTTGCGCTGCTACTCCGGAGGCTGGTGGTCGCCTATGTAGGTAAGTGTGGTCGGCAACTGCACCTTTCCACAGAAACACAATAGAATTGCTCACGGCAGAAGTGGGTGCAGCGGTGGTACTTCCCCGGGGGAACCATAATAGTTTTACCACCTACCAAAGTTTCAAAGTTATATTACAGTTTACAGTTTATACCCTGTGGAAATATTACTATAATGCTTCTTTCACATTCAAAAGATTTAAGATTTAAGTTAAGTCAGAATTTTCTTTTCCAAAATAATTATTGCACTATTTCAATATAAATACTAACTATACTTCAGGTTCACCTCTTACTAATAACGCTCATTTTGAACCACAATCAAGAAGAGTGACGGGAAATTATACGAAAATGAAAGATTTGGAAACGTCTCCAAAAGTAATTGCAACGAATGCAGGTAGAATTTACTCCTTTAATTTTATCAATAAGCAATTTTCCTTTCAGATAAATTTAATTCTGGAAGATTTGACGACCCGCGTGGCGTAATGGTTACCATGCCGGACTGCCAATCGAAGGGTCCCGGGTTCGATTCCCGGCGAAGCAAAAATTTGAATGGCGAGTTTAAATTTCTGTTCTCGGTCTGGGTGTTTGTGTTTCTGTCTCAGTGTGTGTCCATGGTACCCACGAAACAGGGTAAATTTACCCTACTGTGGGGCTATGAGTGTGAAACGTTTTTTTATTTCAATTTTATTCATAGGCAGAATGAAAAAAAATCTATGTGCATCTATAAGAATGTGACGGTGGTAAATTGACCTTTATAAAATAACTAAAATAATACGATCAAGATTTCAAAAAGATCTCTAAAAAGTTCAAATCGCATAAAAACTAAATTAAACTTTTCATAGAACTAAACGCAAGTCATAATTACTACTTTCTTAAATATATCTCCCAGTCTTGTTACAAAGTCGGTATATTAAAAAGTTAAATATGTTGTATAATTTTTTATCTATACTTTTATTTTATATCTATACAAATATTATAAAGAGGAAAGATTTGTATTTTTGTACGTTGGTGATGAATATAAACATTAAAACTACTGTTCCGATTTCTAAAATTCTTTCACCATTCGCAAGCTACATTCACCCTGAGTAACATAAGCTACTAGCAACGAAGCCTGGAATAGCACATAGGCTATTTTTTATACTACGGAGACCCATTAAACGGGTCCACGCGGGCGAAGCCGCTGGCGGAAGGCTAGTTTACTTATAAATTATACATATAATATATATATACTAAATTATATAGTATAAATTATACCGTATATAACTTCCAAAAAATGTGTACTGATATAAAGGTCATTTATTTAGTTATTATCAGAACCCAGAAAAATACATAAACTTCTAATTTTTCAAACTAAATTTTGTACAGTTATTGATTGCAATGTCTTAACAAAATCAACATCGATCCCATTACAAATAAATTACACTTAAATTCCATGTCGTTTCAAACTCGCTAAATCCTAACTCGTTAACAAGCGTATTTCAAAACGTTAAATAAGTTGCTCAAACATATTTTTTTTCTCACAACGTAGTCAGTTATTTATTAAGTTAGTTTAGAATTATCTAGAAAAACAAAATGCATTTGCTAAAAAAGTTTGAACATCTCATTACAAGTGGGTAAATTACACAGCCGTTTCGCTATAAAGTATTTTGAACTCGCTAACAAGATCATTACACCGTATTTCAAAAGTTTAAATAAGTTACTTACTCAAAAGTGTAAATAAGTTACTTACTCAAAAGTTTTTAGTTATTTTGTCACCATGAAGCTACTTACTATTATATATATATATATAATTACTGTGACATTAAATTTATACAGAAAAACCTTGTTAATGTTTTCTATAAACTTTTTATAGCATTCTCTATATAAAGTAATCAAATTGTAATCCAGGTTAATTAGATACACTTTTCTGAAACTGTAATGTAAACATACGGCAACAAACACGGAGTATATACCTAGAATACCTTTTTTTGGTATCGGGGGGAAACCTTCAAAAGGTACCCGACACCCTGGGAGAGGATACCGGGTTATGTGGGATTTGACCGCACTAAAACTCCCTCGGTGGCCTGCCTCTGCGTTTGTGAGGACTCCGGGATTTCCATTGAAACGCACCGGTGTCCTCTACGCGCGGTGCCCCAGAACGGGTCCATCTTCGGGAGAGCAGATGTGCTCTCCTGCACATTTAGGTGTTCACGGCGGCATGCGGCCACGCATACACCGCAGTCCCTCCTGGGGTTGCTGGCTGGACGGGTCAAGCTCCCACTCTCACCGCCCGCATCCCCGAAAGCCCCCTTTTAGTCGCCTCTCACGATCAGGCAGGGGATACCGTAGCTCTATTCTTAATCCCGAAGCTACAGGGACTATACCTAGAATACCTACCCTACTGTAGGGCTATGAGTATGAACCACAGAACATATTAAAAAGAGGTAGAATGGCAATAATGCGCCGTTCATATGAAAACTGGTGTCGCCGATCCAGCCCCACCTTTCACCTCTACTACATCTGTACTTAAATAAATATGAAGATTACGCACATATTTGCAATTTCAAATCTAGCCAATCTTAGCGCTGCACAATCACGCGATTTCAAATGAACGAATCACACCCAAGCACGCACACAAGCACGCATATCGCGTGTTTCTGTAGAGATACGAGCGTTTGCTCATATCCTTGGCGCGTCTGCCCCGCCCACATTTCCATTCTAACCTCTTATATGTTCTGTGGTGTGAACCGTGAAACAGAACGCCATTTTTGAGTGTTTCTTAATAGGTGTGTAGTTGTTTACATTTTTGATTTAATTTTTCTCTGATTGTTGAGATGTTGTTCGGTTCTAAAGGTCTGACTTAAAATATATTTTTAAATTATTTTCCTCATAAACCCATGAAATCCTCCAAATATCCAACTGTGAGGCATAGTTCTTCAATAAGTTTTTTTTTTGCCGCAAGAGGACTTGTAAATCGTATAGGTCAAGTTGATTTCAATTTCGCTACCAACGCACCTTTAACTTTTTAGGTAATTTAAATCTGAGAGGGGCTTTGACGGTTCGGCGGTTTTGTGATATTCTATGAGTTTATTTGATTTATTCATTTCGTGAAATAATGATATGGAATATTTTAATTTTAAAGTGATGTTACTAACGACCAATTTTTGGACCGTCTGATAGGTGTTATTGCGTGGGTTAAGCTTTATTTAAAGAACATAGGTACGTTATTTGAGTTACAATACATAATTCCTTCTGAAGGTTTTACAAAATTAAATATCTGCCTGCCATATTCTGTTGCTTAACAAATTGGTTGTCCGAAAATATATTTTTTAAACTACTTCTTTTAAACTACTTATTATTCTAGGTACTTATTGAAGTGAAAACTTCTTTAGCGGCGTTGAGCACTTTTGTGGGATGGGTAAAAACTGTGAAACTCGCGTCAGGTCACGTGTGCTGATCGAAAAACCGTAAGACGGTTGGAGAGTAGTGTTGTAACATCGAAATCGTTTAATCGAACAATCGATTGTTTATTTTTAATCGATTGTAAGGGTTTCGATTAATTAAAAATAGATTTTTTTAAAATCTATTTTCATAAAAAATGGGTTAAATTTTTTTTTCAAAGTATGAAAAAAAATTGAAAAGAATTAGAAAATGAAATATAAATTGTAATGTTTGTGTACGATAGCGCAATAAATAAATATTGTATTCTACGACATAAATAATAGTACTTTTATATTGATAATAAAAGCAATTCGTTCAAAATTATTTCCTAACTATTCCAATAAATCAAAAATGCACAACGTTAATAATCAAGTTTTCACTTCTGCCGGCACTCCCGGAGTGCAACCCGTAATTTTTTTAACTAATCAAATTAATCGATTTAAATATCAAATCATTAAAATAGAGTTTTGGTGGAAACTTGAAAGAAGCACGAAGTACATGTTTGATTGACATCAATTTGTTTGACATAGATTAATTGCAGTGCCCAAATGCTTTGAATTAAATTAACAGTACGAAAACATTTTGGGTTACCTCCAGAACTCTCACACACGTTCTGTTAAAATAGCCATCGCTTTACCCTGAATAAACTTGACAACTGACTCGTCTTACTATCGGAACTGTCAACAATGGCATCGCAAACTCTGTGCATATTTCTAGCGTGAAGGATAATTTTTGCATCACCTTTTTGCCATTTTCCTTAAAACTGGACGAAGTGGAAATACATAAAATCAGTTAGTACTGACGACTAACTGATTTTATCTATTTTATTCAGTCGACTCAGTCAGATGTTCAAGTAAAGCGATGGCTACTTTACGAGAACGTGTCTAAAGTCTTGGAGGCTATCGAAAAAAACATGTAATTAAACTATATGTAACAAAGTGCCATCAACTTTATCCAATATACACAAACTAAAACAAGGGTACAAAATAAATCCTCCAACTTCCCGCCAAAACCCTGGACAGATCTTGCGATACCATCACTGAATGAGTAAAATTCACAAATAAAACAAAAGCTATCAAGTAAAACACAAGTCCAATTTCATTAAGAGGGCTTCACACTAACTTCGGCTCAATTTTAAAACAATCCTTTGCAATTCCTCTAGCAACTACTCGAAAGCAGTCAGAAGTCAATTTACTGAAGAACGAAGCTCAGAGCCAAGTTAGGACTCGGTCGGAGAAACTAAAGGTAAGTATCATTGTCTTGCTCGAAACTTTTCTCTTTATTCCTGCCTCATCAGGAAAATGGAATTGGGGATGACGGTTGTTCACACGGGTCCTTGCTCTCTTGCGTTTTTATTGTATACCCGTTTAAACGGTTACTGGTTTTCGACGTCGATTTCTTTAAAATTGAGTATTTAACTACAAAATTATAATCTACAATAGTGCATAATATATTAATTAGTTGCATATTTAGAAGCTCTTATCAACTTGTATGTTATAAAAGTGAAAACGCGTACTAGGGATAAAAAGATAGAATGTATTCATATATTTCCTTACCACTGTTTTATAGATTCATATTTATTTCATTAACTATCCTTTTATTCATATGCATAAATGAGAAACAAAAATCAAAATATTTTAGGTATATGACTACAGAGGTTTTACAAAAATATATATTTTAACAGCCATATTTATTATTTTAATAATGTTTAATAATTAAAATAATAATTATTTACAATAAAGTGCACTAAAAAACAATAAATTTGAATAATTATACATTGTTATAATTACATAAATAAAAATTAATGATATAAATTAAAATAAACTTTAACTCAGTTTTCTGCCCAACCGTACGGTGTTCACCGTCAATACCATAGGAAGATACCGTCTGCAAAATATTTATTTTATTTTATTTCATTTCATAAATGCTCTTAATTCTTATTCTCTATGTTACGTGCATAAATATCTATCTTGTTGATAATTTATTGTAATTTAATGTTCAGTCTCTATATAAACGAACTCTTTTCGCTCAGACAGTTTTCGTCGTCTATATTTTTTTGTAAAAGATTAGAATTTGGATGAAAACTGACGTACCTAATAGGATAATATAGACTGGATGAGTCAAACTATCAAGTTCTTTGTACTCAACAGTTTTTCTTAGACACAATAATTTAAAACACATTTTTTTCTCCCTGTTCAATGCCATCTATATTAATGAAATAGAAGTCGTTTGTTTGTCTGAATGAATTTATTACATTTAAAATTATCTTTAAAATTTTAATTTCGCAGAACGTTTCATTTGTTTTGTTCTAGAATATTTATTAAGATGTGGTTTTGTAACCTTCAAAAATAAAATTAAGAGGAATAAATAAATCGCAATTGCTTTCATATTAAAAGGTCTAATAAGCTATAAATAATTCGTATAAGCTACGTTTACCACTTACAACGTAAGTAGTTAAAGGATTAGCTCATCCACAAGAATTAGTGTATTTATATGATTTCACGTAAGATAAAAGCAAAAACTATTAATAAACATTAAAATCTCTACTAAGCGGAATTAATAGTAAAGGACGGCGTCCACGATAAAGCAAAATCTCGTTAAGTCTCAAGGCAATTTGAACTTATAATAGGGAATTTCAAAGAAAGAAAATTAGACAGAAAATGAAAAAGTCTTATATGCCTAAATAGGCTAAGACGGAAAATTTACGAACAATTTTCTGCTTTGTTTGTGAACCAATTTTCTTTAATAAAATAGTTGGTAAGTAACTTTATTTGGTTTCATTTTTTTGTTTATGTAGATCGTAAATAAAAAAAATATAGCAAATTTTCAATGCCGTCAAAGATTAAAGAATGGCGACTACATAATACTTTGTACAAAATTATCTCTTAACAAAGTAAAGTAAAACTAGTTGCAGACAAAAAAATTATAAAGCTAATTAAGGTGTACTTTTTAAAGGTCTTAGGTGATTTATAAAATAAAGGGTTGTTTTATTTGTTAGGTACGGTAATCAATGGGGAAGAAAGATCCTCAAGAGGCGATCACGTCTAGGTTGCAGGAGCACAGGCCGCCCTTCAACTAGGTGGACAAACGATATGAAAAAGACTGCAGAAAAGCTGGATTCAGAGGACGCAGGACTGGTCCTGCGTAACTATGTGATTAGCATCCCCACACATGCCTATTCCATTTCTATACAGACCAACTTATTACCTTGGTATATACAGTGTATGTATATAAGTAAATTTCAGGAAGTTTTCCTACGGCATGTCTCAGAAGGTAATGTTCCATCCACTCATTCGTCAGCCTTTTCAGGTCTATTGCTGGATAGGTCTCCCCTAACATTTGTTACTTCATCCAGTCCTGTACCGTCTGAATTTAGCGGCTCATCTTCAAGTCGTCCGTCCACCTGGTTGGTGGCCAAATTCTGTTTCCTTTGCTGAGACGTGGTCACCATTCATGGACTCCCCCTTGGTTATCAGTCACGTTACCCGTGTGCAAGAAAGTGTTATTATTTCATATTGCTATTGATTATCTCTCTAGCTCAAGTATTTAAAGCGTATATACAATTCAATCTGCGAGTTTTTCCTCTGTCGTGAATGACACCCTCAATACTTTTACCCTGAGTGGTAACGTATTTACGTTTACCTCCAAATACTTTTATCCGTTGCTAATCTGTTCAAGAGCCTACTTAGGAATTTACTGGATTATTTACCTTACATGATTCTCTTCTTTGCAGAAAGTGCCTGCTTAATAATTTAGTCAATTTAAAGTCTATTTTTGTATTGTACCTTTACTTACTTCTTTACAGATACGAGTACTATGGTTTTAAAATGTAAAAACATTACGTTTAACTTATCCATACTAATTGGAGGAAATCCGGATCGACAAGGACCAGATTTGTAGGATAAAGGGGTGGGACCTCCGGTTCGATATGACCAAAAATGGTGGTGGAATAAAGGGTGGAAAGGAGGGTGGTCCCCCCCTGCGGGATGTAGGAATTGTGGACTGTAAGTTGCGGTTTGAATTAAATGTGGAAAACGAGAAGGATTGATAAAGGGAGCGCACTACTAACCTGGTGCTGGAGCAGATGCTATGCTCGTGTACTGATGCAGCCTTCTCTTGCCCGGGAACTGATGTTGTCTTTCACAATACACTGTTTATAGCACTTCTTCTTCACTTTAAGTCAGTTAAATCACAACTATTGACAGCGGTATGGTGGCGATGCGGCGAGTCTGACCACGTGTTAGGTGGCTTGCGGTGCGGTTGTCACTAGAGGACTTGCATACGCGTCGGCGGCGTGCGCGTCGGCGGCGGGACGAAGGCAGACTGAATTGATACATCTTCCTGATCCATATTATGTAATAGTGCGCTTGCGGGAAAGAGAGGGAGGGTGAAGGGGAGGGAGGTGAAATGACTTAATTGGCGCGAACATCCCCCCGGCCTTGAGGTCTCCTCAAATAGCGAATTAAAAAAAATAAAAAATAAACATAAATATATACAGCGGAGTTAATATCATGTAGAAAAAACTATATATGCGGTGAACAGAGGCGATGCGATGAATATAATTAGTAAATTAATAAAAATATTATAATAGCGGGATGAGAATTTATACTTAAACTATAACTTATAAAATATAAACTACAATATTATTGTGTTGGTAGAGGGCAAAGTCTAACAATGGGCCGCTGCAAAGTGGAGCTCTTAGTCTTCACTTGTGCAACGCGCACCACACCATCCCTACCAGGAAACAGTTCAGTGACGACGCCTAGCGGCCACTGAAGAGGCGGAGCGTTATCCATATCGATAAGAACAACGGTTCCTACAGAAATGGAATTAATAGAATGTTTATTCCACTTTTCTCTTGCTTGTAGTGTATGTAAGTATTCTGATCTGAAGCGCTTCCAGAATGACTGAACTATCGAATCAAGCAATGAAAAACGTGATAAAAGATTAATGCGTTCCTTACTAAGATCAGCGGCGGGTAAACATCCAAGTGGATTAACAGCGAGGAAATGCGCGGGCGTAAGTGCAGTAGGTTCCGCCGGATCGCTACTTAACACGTAAAGCGGTCGTGAATTTAATATGCGTTCGACCTGAGTGAGGACAGTAAGCAATTCCTCGTACGTGAGGATTTGCTTACCTATGACGCGAAATAAATGATACTTTACTATCTTTATATTTGACTCCCAAAGCCCACCAAAATGCGGAGCGTTTGGAGGGTTAAGTTTCCATGTGATGCGGTTATCAGAAAGGACCTGATTAAATACTTTGTAATATTCGTCTGAACGTAAAAAGGAATGAAGTTCCTTCAAGTATGAACGCGAAGCAATAAAATTAGTAGCGTTATCACTATAGATAAACTTGCATGGACCTCTACGAGATATAAACCTCTTGAATGCGTCTAAGAAGCTGGCAGAACTTAGATCCGAGGCCAGCTCTAAATGAACTGCTTTAGTGACGAGACATATAAATAAGCATAAGTATGCTTTTTGACTGCGAACGCCGCGCCTACGTGTCAACGTGATGTTAAGAGGACCAGCGTAGTCTACCCCCGTGTGTGTGAAAGCGTTGCACTGCTCGAGTCGGCAAGCAGGCAGCGCGGACATCATCGGGTGCGCTGCTTTAGGTTTATGTCTAAAACAAACATTGCATTTATGGACGCGATAGCGTACAATGCGTCGTGCAGATAATATCCAATACTTCTCACGCAACGCGGCGAGTAAATATTGCGGGCCAGCGTGAAAGTTTTTATAGTGATAATAATCTATTAAAAGATCTATTATATGACCACCCTTTGGTAATAATATTGGATGTTTTTGCGACTCTGGTAAAGACGAATATTGAAGACGTCCACCCACATGAAGCAGATCGTCTGCGATAAACGGAGTTAACTTGCGTAAGGCAGAAGAGCAAGGACGCCCCTTTTGAATTTTAGTCAAATCCTCCGCGAAAGCGTTAGATTGTACCACTTTAATAATAGTTTTCTCTGCGTATTCTAAGTCAGAAGCGGTTATAGTTTTATTACGCGGTAATTTTTTTATAAATTTCAGTACATAAGCTACGGATCGGAGATATTTATTCCATTTTGAAAATTTTAAACTAAGAGTGATAAATGGATGCTCCGGACTATTACTAACGGTACATGTTACAGTTTTTTGTTCCGGTAGATCGGTGGTAGATAGTGAAGATGATTGTATTGGCCACTCACTCCTCGGTGAGGACAACCAAGCGGGACCGTGTAGCCACAGATCACAATTTATTATTTGTGACGGCAATAAACCGCGAGAAATATAATCGGCGGGATTTTCAAAACCAGCCACGTGAAATAAATTATCAGGAGATAAAGAAGACTGTATTTGCGAAATGCGGTTAGCCACAAATGTGTTAAACCTGTGGGGTGAGGAGCGGGCCCAACAAAGGGCGACCTCAGAATCCGAAAATGCATAAATGTTACCAACAGGATGCCTAGCGGATAGCGTGTCATGTACGGTACGCAGTAAATTAGCGAGTAATACTAAGGCGCATAACTCGAGCCGAGCTAACGAAATAGTTTTTAGCGGAGATACTCTTGACTTAGAACAAATCAGCGTTACCACTGGTGAGTCATCATCATTAACGATGTGCGAATAAATCACGCAGCCATACGCCTTTTCACTGGCGTCGGCGAACGCGACTAGCGAGACTTGGGAATTTTTATTTATACCCATATGGCGAGGAAACCTTAATTTCGATATCAAAGGTAACTCTGAAATATATTGTTGCCATGCAGTGACAACGTGAGCGGGCGGAGCCTGGTCCCAGTCAAGTTTGAGAACCCATAAGGTTTTAATGAGAAGCTTAGAAAAAAGAATTACTGGACCCACGAGCCCCAGAACATCATACAAGCGAGCGGTTGCGGACAAAATAGAACGCTTGGTACAAGCGAGCGGCGGCGGCGAAACTAGAAAAGAAAAACAATCAGTTGCGGGGTGCCAACGAAGACCCAATACCTTAAAAATACTTTGGTCGTCGAATGAGACCTCGTCAAGCTGACGGTGCGTTGCGGGGATGTGCTGTAAAAGCTCTGAACTGTTACTAGTCCATTTAACCAATTCAAATCCTCCACGCTGAAACATTTGAATTAGTTCAGTGGCTACGTCAACGGCGCTGTTGACGCAGGGCGCGCAGGACGCGATATCGTCCATATAAATATCTCGTTCGACCACCGAAGCAGCCAAAGGATAGGACTCCCTCTCCTCGGAAGCCAACTGACGTAGTGTGCGTAGCGCAAGAAAAGGAGAAGAGCGTAAACCAAAAGTCACACGATTAAATTCGTATGTTTGTATGTCTTCCTCATTAGAAAAGCGATAAAGAATGCGTTGAAACGCGCGGTGCGATTTTTGTACTTCAATGCATAAATACATTTGCCTAACGTCGGCAAAAAAGGCGATGCGATAAACTCGTACGTTTATTAAAATATTAAAAATATCAGACTGTAAATTTTGCCCACTATGTAAAATATCATTTAATGAAATGTCATTGTCTGACTTAGCGCTTGCGTCGAGTACTATTCGCAATTTAGTTGTACTTTTATCATTACGTATGACAGGGTGGTGCGGGAGATAAAAGCAAGGTTCCGCAAAATTATTTGAAGCAACCAATGATAAATAACCCTTGTTGATGTATTCTTGAATAACTTCATTGTAGCGGGAGCGAAGATCGGGACATTTATTAAAACGTCTCTCTAGGAGCGAGAAGCGTTTTTTAGCGGTTATAAAAGAATCACCTAACTTATCAGGCGTGTCCTTGAAGGGCAGGGCGACAACATATCGTCCGTTCAAATTGCGACGAGTAGTGGAAGTATAAATATTCTCACATTCCTGTTCATCAGGACTCAAATAAGTTTTTTGCGGCAGCTCCTCTAACTTCCAAAATTTTTCGAGCAAATGCGTGAGCGACGTTTGACTATTATCAATACGAGTAGGATAAGAAACTAAAGAACGCGGCATGCATGTAGGAAAGTCGATATCTGCATCTCCCATTATTATGTATCCTAGTGACGTTTCTATGGCACTCGGCGATTGCGAATTAATTATTTTATTAGTTAACAAAATTTGTAAATAAGTGTTAACCCCTAATAAAACGTCAATGTCACCTGGTTTATGGAATTGATCGTCAGCTAAACGTAAATTATTTATATAACTAATTTTCGAAACGTCTATTAACGACTCGGGTAATTGTCCAGTTATAGCGGGAACAACTAACGGTTCAATATGATAAAGTTTATTTTCATCAAAGCGGGAGCTAAACTGCAAAGAAGTAACACCTAAAATCTTCTGCGACACCCCACCGATTCCTTGCGCCTCTTTAACTGGTGTTTTATTGGAGATCGGTAGGTACAAACGTTTGCAACACTGTTTCGTGATGTAATCACATTGCGAGCCAGGGTCCACTAAACAACGCAACAAATATTGGTGTCCGTATTTAGTACAAACTTTAATCTTCGCAGTTCCCAATAATGTAGTGCGGTGCGGCGCATTACCACAATCGCGCGAAACGTTACATGACGTGGATGCATTTTTTTCTCCTGGACCTTGTTCTACCGAAGGCTGATCGACCTTATTCCCACTACTAACAAAATGAAGTAGCGTATGGTGCGAGCGGGAGCAATCCCTACATCTACGCTGTGACTTACAAAAATGAGTGGCGTGTTTATTACTTAAACAATTAATACAACATTTATTTCGTTTTACAAAATTGTACCTGTCCTGTGCATTTATTTTTAAAAAATGCGGACAGACAAATAGGTGTTCGTGATCACCCGATTTACAGAAAATACATGACCGATTCGAATCTGTATTAATAAAAGTTTTGCTTATATTTTTAGCGGGAGCGGGAACAAAATTACCTTTAATTTTATGGTTGTTAGACGTATGCGAAGTATTTATTGTATGGCATAAAGCCCTATTCTGGTCATGTAAAAACTGAACCAAAGCGGAATATTTCGGTATGTTTACGTTGCGACATGACATTTCGAACGACTTTACGGTATCGTTATCTAATTTTCTAAGCGCGATATTTAGAAATAGAAAATCAGATATGTCATCAATATTAAGTTGCTTAAGAGCGTTAATAGAAGCATCAAATTTATCCATAAATATTTGATAACCAGCGGATGTGTTAGTGTTTACGTTCTTCAGTTCTAACAGCTGACTGACGTAGGTAGTCGCGAGCGCACGCTCGTCGTTATATCTACGTATGAGCGCGTTCCATATCACAGAATAGTTTTCAGCTGTAGGCATTAAGCCTGAGCAGATTGATAATGCCTTATCACTAAGTTTACTAACAAGATAATAAACGCGTTCAGCATCTGTTAATTGCTGATTATCATGAACTAATGTTTTAAATTGTTGGTAGAACATAGACCAGTGTCGTATGTCACCATTAAAAGAAAGTAATTCTATGGGCGGAAGCGATGGTATAATTTTTGTAGGTAAACTATTCTGTGATTTACTTGAAGATGAAGATGGAGCGTTTAATTTGGACACTTGACTTTTAATACGACTATATAGATCATGAAAAGATTTCCACGATCCGAAATCGACTTGCGCGTTTGGATTTAATTTTAAATTTGTAACATTATAAGATTCTAACGTGTCCTTGAACTCAGTACGCAAGTATTCAAGGTCAGATGCCGTGTCAAGAAATGTGTCCTGTTCGTCTGACGAACTTAATGCACCTATAGATAAATCATAAATTTGTTGTAAACGTTCGTAAATAGAATTTCGTTTTGCAATTAATATTTTCAATCTAATTTCGTCATTTGAAAGCGTTTCAGATTCAATTTTGCCTTTAGTAGACATTTTGTCGTGAACAAGATAAATCAGTTAAAACAGTTAAGATTATAAAAATTATGTGTGGCGTAATGAATGAATACGTAGGTAGTTGCTAGCGAAACAACGATCGCCGGTCGCGTCGGCTCCGGCAACCACAAATATGGCGGACTTCAATTAATGAAAAATAGAATGCGTACCTATGAGGTGTAATTTCGATTACAAATATAGGTAAATAATGGTGCGAATGGTGCGAATGCGCTTTGCAAAAATAATAATATACCTACGTGAGCGGTGCGTTATTAATATGCGGGATATAAAATAATCGTAGATATAATACTTATTTGCAAAAATAAATAGCGGATGGTGCGGTGTGTTTTGCAAAAAGAATAATAATATACCTACGTGAGCGGTGCGTTATTAATATGCGGGATATAAAATAATCGTAGATATAATACTTATTTGCAAAAATAAATATGAATAGGCACTTATAATATATTACATGAAATACATATGTATGCGTATTTATGAGATTAAATAATTAACCCGGGTGATGTGACCAAACTATTGGCTCGAAATGCGGCTCGACTGGACCAAAAATTGGAGGAAATCCGGATCGACAAGGACCAGATTTGTAGGATAAAGGGGTGGGACCTCCGGTTCGATATGACCAAAAATGGTGGTGGAATAAAGGGTGGAAAGGAGGGTGGTCCCCCCCTGCGGGATGTAGGAATTGTGGACTGTAAGTTGCGGTTTGAATTAAATGTGGAAAACGAGAAGGATTGATAAAGGGAGCGCACTACTAACCTGGTGCTGGAGCAGATGCTATGCTCGTGTACTGATGCAGCCTTCTCTTGCCCGGGAACTGATGTTGTCTTTCACAATACACTGTTTATAGCACTTCTTCTTCACTTTAAGTCAGTTAAATCACAACTATTGACAGCGGTGATGGTGGCGATGCGGCGAGTCTGACCACGTGTTAGGTGGCTTGCGGTGCGGTTGTCACTAGAGGACTTGCATACGCGTCGGCGGCGTGCGCGTCGGCGGCGGGACGAAGGCAGACTGAATTGATACATCTTCCTGATCCATATTATGTAATAGTGCGCTTGCGGGAAAGAGAGGGAGGGTGAAGGGGAGGGAGGTGAAATGACTTAATTGGCGCGAACACTAATATTATAAATTCGAAAGTAACTCTGTCTGTCTGCTACGCTTTCCCGCTTAAACTACTGCACCGATTTTAATGAAATTTGAAACACAGATAGAGTGGACCTTGGGAAAGGACAAAGGATAGTTTTTTTTATCCTACGTGAACCTTTAAAACGGGTCCACGCGGGCGAAGCCGCTGGCGGAAGACTAGTATATTATATTTGACTAAGTTACTAAATGTTCACCTAGTTTACAAGTTTAGTGCTTAACATAGTACCAGGCACAGGCACTTTTTATTACTAATAATAATAATAGGGTCTTGGACACTATGCACAAAAAAATTCAAAATCCTTACCTTAAAAAGGTTGCACTAAATCACGCTTGGAAAGCAATATAATTGTTAATTCTTTTTTATACATGATTTTTATTACCGCTTAAATCAATAATAATGAAGTCGATTGACTTTATATGATAAGTGACGTCACTTATCATTTTCTCATACAAAATGTATGGGGATGTCACGTTTTGACAGCTCATTAAAAGTATCTCAATTGACTTGGTAGTCCAAGACCGGATTGTGTCCCAGGGGGTTATATTCTCGCCCCACGACACGAATTTGGTAACTCAAAAGATTTATTGGATATAGAAAAGATATATAATAGATATTATATTTATTTTCAAAAATCCTCAATAAAAAATTACCAAATACATGAATATTTTATACGTTAAAATTATTAATCGTTAATTTAACTCCTTAGGTGTGGAGGATCTTTTCCAAGTCGTTTCTGCGTATCGTTGAACCCACTGCCAAAATTACATAGTTTTAGTAGTTTGGGATTGAAAATAGTGAATGTGTTAGTCAGGGCAAGGAATTTTATGCATAGTAATTACTGAACTCTGAAAATTAAAATCCAACATTCCTTTTTATAGAGTTAAGCTCATATATAATGAAGTTACCTTACATAACAAAGATTCCATGAGCATTTGTTACAAGTATTACGATCTCATTCACCTTTACTGACACAAACGAGCTATTTATACGGGTGACCCAAATATCTCACCTGATTCGATTAAAGCTGAATATATCAGGTTGTACAAAAATGTCTTGTGGAAGTTAATATACATTATTTTAATCTTTTAAGTCTACCTTTTATTCCAACTTCCACCAGCGCGGCCTCTAAAGCCGCGACATGGTGGCCCATGAGGGGAACGAACTGGAATCAATCCGAAAAATAAGCAAGATCGGAAAAACCAAACCAAACGGGAACATAAACAAGAGTGAGCTACTGAATGTGCAGCAGCAACAAACTCGGGTGACCGTTTAGGAATGAGTAAGAGTGAGCTGGTGAACGATCAAGTAGATAAGCTAAAGTTCTACATCGTGCAGCAGCGACAAACTCAGCCGAGCTACTCGTGACAGTGAGCTGGTGAAAGATCAGTAGTTCAGCTAAAGTTCTACATCGCGCAACAGCAACAACTGCACTAGGCTCAGCAAAAACGATCAGTAGAGCAGCTAAAGCTCTACATCGGTAAGAAGTTATTTCAAAATATGTTCTTTAGTGGAACATATGGTGGCTTCAACTAAACATTATTTTATAAAATTCACGAATAATTCGGTACACATTTCTAAAAAATATATTGACAGTAAAAAGATATAAGATGACAATTTTGACACACAAGAAAGGAAGTAAAAAAATATAGACAAATAAATTAAAAATAAAGATAAAAAAGTATTTATTCATCAGGGGCCGCAACATCCTCCGGCCCGTTGAAAGGCCACTTTCAACCAACTTGGTTTGCAGCTCATAGCAAAGGGCATAGTTGTATAGCAGCCCTTCGAACTTTTCTTTAGTGGTTTTAATGTCCACTACTCCTGATATAATAATATACTCCATCAGATCCAGGAAATAACTTCTTACCGATGTAGAGCTTTAGCTGCACTACTGATCGTTTTTGCTGAGCCTAGTGCAGTTGTTGCTGTTGCGCGATGTAGAACTTTAGCTGAACTACTGATCATTCACCAGCTCACTGTCACGAGTAGCTCGGCTGAGTTTGTCGCTGCTGCACGATGTAGAACTTTAGCTGATCTACTTGATCGTTCACCAGCTCACTCTTGCTCATTCCTAAACGGTCACCCGAGTTTGTTGCTGCTGCACATTCAGTAGCTCACTCTTGTTTATGTTCCCGTTTGGTTTGGTTTTTCCGATCTTGCTTATTTTTCGGATTGGTTCCAGTTCGCTCCCCTCATGGGCCACCAAATTATGTTCTTTAGTGGAACATATGGTGGCTTCAACTAAACATTATTTTATAAAATTCACGAATAATTCGGTACACATTTCTAAAAAATATATTGACAGTAAAAAGATATAAGATGACAATTTTGACACACAAGAAAGGAAGTAAAAAAATATAGACAAATAAATTAAAAATAAAGATAAAAAAGTATTTATTCATCAGGGGCCGCAACACAGGTACAAGGACGAAACTGCTTTTTAAGTCTGTCCATCCGTCACACCGTAGAGTAATACTTTTATTATTGTAAGATAACTATGTTCGGTATTCCTTGTGAAATGTAAATTGAGTTTAATTCTATTTCATAGTTACAGTTAACTTGCTTTTAATTAAAATATAAGTAAGTTTTTATTAAAATAACACATTTTTTTTACACATACAACGTTGAAGATTGTTACAGACATAGGTAATAAAAATATAACTTTGGCAATTTTCTTAAAAAGGTTTCCTCTGATAAAGTGAGGAGTTTTAAAATCTTCCCAAGTAAATAAAGACTTCATCTTGGAAAGTGCACCGAAGTGCCGCAATGCAATATCCGTTTGTCCGTTGTGTTTTCTGTGGAACTACTTACTTATAGATTTCCCGTCTCTGGCGAAACTGCTTCATGTACTTACTTACCTATGTATTTGTTTTATAATGTAGTATTCTGGTAAATATGGGTAATTTGAGGACCCGTGTGGCGCAATAGTTACCATGCCGGACTGCCAATCGGAGGGTCCAAGGTTCGATTCCCGGCGATGAAATTGAAAATGAAATTTGAATGATGAGTTTAAAATTACTGTTCTCGGTCTGGGTGTTTGAGTTTTTGCCTTTGTGTGTATGGCATCCAGGATACAGGGTATAGCTACCTAACTGCGGGTCCATCAGTGTGAAACGTTATACTTATTTATTTATATTATTCATTAATAGTGCATCATAATAGAACAAGGTTTTAGGTTACATTTTTAAACGACTTCGAAAAAAGAGGCAATTGGTTCGACACCGATCAGCTTCATTACCGGATCAGCATTATTTATTTTCACACGTATATTAGATCTTTACATATGAAATTGCCGATACTCAATACTGCCAATTTTAAAATCAAATATTATGTGTTTGATAAGGAAGTCCAAATTGAAATTTATTTCAAAATAAAGCCAGAAATTGCTAGACGCTAGCTTATTTATATATTTATTTGTAATAATGAAACTTCGGCATTGAATTAAATATTAAAGGAGAAAAAAATATATAACTTACCATTTTTTAATTTAATTTATTTTTATTTTTGCTCAAACTTTGATAATTCATTTAAAAAGTGCATGGCTTAAAATTTTATCATAAAAGTTACCACACGGTGTCATGGCCGGCTTACCCAAATAGCTATATCAAGTAAGTTGAGTCATAAAATGAAAACTTAAAGGAATTGCTATCATAAAAGTGATTGCATCACTCTTCTTTGTCGCTGACTTAATACGGAGTTATTTTGTTGAGTCTATAAAACAACTTCACTGCGCAGAAGATTTTGGTTACTAGATAATAATATAATACTAGATAAGTTAAATGTAACAATGTTATATAAATTGATTATTTAATAAATTAATAATATCTACAAAAGCTGTAACAGTAGACATTTATAAAGAAAAGAAAAGTATATATTTTGCACAAAAAAGGATTTACAAAAATATTTAGATCGCCATATTTACCCTTTAGCGTATACAAATTTTGTTTTAGTAGTAACCTAGTATAAGTTTAAAATTAAATTTAAATTATAAACTAATTATACGCACGCACGCACGCACTAAAATACATTAAATGCTATAATATAGCAGAGTATAGTACACTATAACGATACAGTAGTCAGTAGACTATGAAGATTTGTTAGTGGTTAAACAAGATAATAGAACTAGTATAGTTCTATTTATTAAATATTATTGTTCTTGGTTGTTTGCCTTAAGAATACCCAGCAATGCATTTAAGTACAAATTCAAAACTAAAGCTTAGTTGATATTGGATGTCTGTATACATATTACTATGTCCATGGGCTCTACAATCGTCCTAACATTTATTAACCGACTGCAAAAAGAAGGAGGACCTCAAATTAGTTGTATTTATGTATATAACATAATCAGATTTTTTATTGGTATAAATCAACTTTGATGTTTCATTTTGTGAAACGAATAACGTTTCACTATTTTATATTCTGAAGCTTCTCATCATCATCGTCATCATCAAATTCAAATACATAGCTAAGACATTTAAGTTGGCTTAATTTTGAACGATTTATTATAAAATTGGATATCGTAGATTTCTAAATTGTTTTTATTTGTTCCATGTAATTTTTAGTATACTTAATAGTATGCTTAATGTAAAATTATTAACCTTACTGTGTGAGAACCTGGTGCCTGACATGGGTTAATAAACCTGTACCTTCGATATCTAAGCATTTAGTGAGCAAAAGTCAGTAAAAACTTCGTCTACTGTGACTTCATTAACAGCAGAGTGCCGGCGCCGGGATGCAATATCCTTTTGGCCGCTGCGGTCGTGTCGCGTAGTTTATACATATGTACGTACTACCTACACTGTCCAAAGCTCTAATTCTTCTATTTAAAAAGGTATAAAATTAAATATATTTTTCATTATTTTTATTACATTTTATTTTATTATATATCGACTTTCATATAACCTCTTAAAAGTATGTAAATAGAAAACATGTATATGTTCTACCTATCTATAAAACAATTTAAAGGCCGCAACCCTAGGCCAACACAGACACGGATCTTTAGCCATTATTTTGGAGGCATTATTGGGAGGCTTACTCCACCACACGGCTAGTGAATGCGGGTTCAATTCAGTACTTATTATTATTATATTGAATATAAAACACAATTAATATATAATTTAAGGTTTTTTATTAAATTATTCATAACGATATTTAGGTGCTAGCCATCGTTGCAATTACTACCACTGACCTACTCAGGTACATTACCACGCTGCTAATTTTATTTTACACAAAGTGATTTACACAAAGTAATTGGTTCGTTCTACTGTTGTACAAACATTTAAAACTTAATTCAATATTTAGTCGATAATCATTATTGGGTTATGTAGATCGAGTGCCATCAAAATATTGAAGAGAGGTATTTATTTTACGTAATTAATTATAAAACCCGCAAATGATGCAGATTTCAATTATGCCAGTTTGCCGAACGAGCTATTTTAATAGGCATTAATAATCATCATCAATGAGTAATAAATATTAAGGGCCATGGATTTTATTAGCATGGGTATTGCAAGCCTTTTTTACACAAACCTTCAAAAGGTACCTGGCACCTTAGGAGAGGGGATACCGGGTTATGTGGGATTTGTTCCGCACTAAAAGTCCGTTGGTGGCCTGCCTCTGCGCTTCGGGAGGATACCGGGATCTCAGAGAAAGGTGGTGAGTGGTGGCTCCAGGTGTCCCCCGCGCTCGGCGCAAAGTACGGGCCCATCTTCGGGAGAGCCAATGTGCTCTCCTGCACCTTCCGATCACCGATCATTTACACCGTCCACAACCCCGGAGGCTGCTCTTTAGTCGCCTCTTACGATCAGACAGGGGATATCGTAACTGTATTCTTAATCCCGAAGCTACAGGGACTACATCACAAAAACCTGCCCTCAGGTAAAAAAAAATGTCGTGACATTAACGATACAATTTAAAAGCAATCATCAGCCGTAAACCACTTGAAATGCGGCTTCTCTGAAACAATGTGGTTCCTATTCCGTTATGAACGACTCATATATCATTTGGTATGACGTTTTTTAGATTGAATTACTTTTTCTTTCGTATGCTCGATGCTATCTTATAAAAAATTAATGAACATCAGATATTCTGTTACACGGCTTTTATATGACACCGTATTTTCTGATTCAGCACAGGTTTTTAAAGGTAAGAAAAAAACGTAATGTGTCCTTAAAAATGTTAAAAACTGATATTCCTTCGTCTTTAAATTATAAGAAAGAATAGAAATTATTAGTTCAAGTAAATTGTCAAGTCGATAATTTATGTTTTCTTTAAAGTACAATTGAATAGAAAGACATCTCAGCTAGTTTGCCTAAATGTTCTGTTATTTAGATATTTATTTGCATTTTTCTCAGAAAACAAGAGTGTAATTTTATTGGTACATCGTTATTTTTAACATAACCGACCAAACGTCGTTGACGTTGAAAATAGAACATTATTTTTAACAACGTTTTTTAATTAATATTTTAATAATTAATATTTCAGCGATAAGACCGCCTTTTGGTCACCACTGCTGTTTTTTATGTTGTTCTATTTTTGATTTTATGTGGTGTACAAATAAAGAGTATTTGTTGTTGTTGTTTGTTGTTATATTGTAGGACACAGTCCACTATGCTGGCCAAGTTCTGTTCTGTGGTTCGGTTAGGTGAAACTTTATTAAGGAGTTGTTGGTTAAAATTTAAGCATTTCTGAGGCATGCAGGTGTTTTTCCAATGTTTTCCCTTAAAATTAAGCAAGACCTGTTATTTATATTAGTTAGTTATCATAACAAAATCCTAAAGATTTCAGTGGTTCAAATGCGCGTCATTAATATTATTTTCGCAGTAATATTTCACATCCACGTTTTAAATCATACAACGATCTCGAAATGAGCATCCGTGGTTACTGCGGAGAGACTACAATATGAGCGAGGTAATAATTACGTGAGCGACGTAAAATTAATATCCATTTTCGGAATTTGTTGTATATCTTTGTGGAGACTACCGTTAGCTTTGGTTTTGCATGCATTGGTTTAAATCGAAAAATTTTACTGTCAAGGTTAAGTAGAGTTAAAAATTAGGCCATAGAGGTTTTTATATTTGATCGGTGCTATACCGATTCCTTTTTATAAGTACGTTTTTAACATTTTGAAGATATACGTATGAATAATATCTGTGTATTTTATTTACAACTACTAACATTTTTCTTTAAGTCAAAAAACATAATGTCTATTCCCTTTTATATTCGCTTTTTATATGTATCTCACGTATAAGCGCAAAATCTCTATTAGATTCCTAAACAATTTCTCTGCAGGTACGTAACAGTACGTATCTACAAGTCAGGTAAATTTTCTCTGGGCATGAGGAATCCTGCAGGTAGGTATAATAAGCATTTATGTCAAAAAAACTTCTTTATTTGTAAATAATAAATAACAATTAAAAAGATTTAAACCTATTTAACAGACATAATGAAACAAATGATTTTAATTCAATTCTAAACCCGTAATAACATTATGTAATTAAATTAGATATCCAGGTAAAGCCATTTGTTATTTATGCTAACATATTACACATGAGATAAATCTTTATGTTGGAAGCAAAATCATATCACAAAAGAGCTTTTAAAGATAAATTATCCATTTATTCAGCTGAAGATTAATTTTCATTTTGAACCCACATTCCTGCTTATTTATGTTCCATATTTATCTACTAAAACATGATATCCATACAGATTCAACAGTTTATCGTATATTTGAAATGTAACTGTTTTGCATTACAACAAAACAATTATTATGTGTCGGATAAAACACAGTGTTGGGTGAAGAAGCTGTCTATGATCTTTGCTGAAATGTTAACCATATAAGTGCATAAACTCACCAAATCGTCCAGTAGAGGAAGAATCTTGAATTGTTTACCTTTTCTTGACACAGAGGGCGCCTCACTACATGCATTCTCGACGCGCTGTTAGGCTTCATAGTGTCTTTCACCACACCAGCAAGGCCTTGCTGCAACACTGTGTTTTATCCGACACATAATAATTGTTTTGTTGTAATGCAAAACAGTTACATTATGTGTCTTTCTAAAACACAGTGTTGGGTGAAGACCTGTTTGTTATCTGCTGGTGTCAAGAACATTTCAATTCTCAAGCCTGTCAAGCACAAACGCTATTTGATATATTAATAAAAACAATAAAATCAAACCTAATGTATGTCTATTATTTGCTCATATATAAATTTGTTAGGGACAAAATAGATATTATTATCTTCTATTAAGTCACAGAATTTAGAACATTTTTAATTTCAATTCAATAGCATAATAATTGAATTAAGCTATAGTAATTAATGAAAAAATATAAAATAATAAGTAATCCAACAAAGTTGTCAGTTGTCACTTTGCTTATTCCTTTGTAATTTTCTTAAGTAATATATATTTTAAAAGGTCCACACACTTTTGCATTTCCTAGATCCTAGAATCCTGGATGCTACTGTAGCCCTAATGCTTGCAAAAAAAGGCATTAATATTAATTTGCAATATCTTTGAAGTTTTCACAATACTTGTCTTGTTCAATTAATAATAAAGGCCCACAGACATTGTCCTGCTTTTAAGTGTTGAAAGAGGATTTGTTTCTCTATCATAGTTTTAACCTTTTCTGGACTTCTACTAATATTAGCCACATCGGCTTAGCTGTTCTCAAGTTTTATTCAGAGAAAAGAACAGCAATTCATTTTTATATATGGAGATACATCACACTAGTCACAGAATTGAGGAATTTTGTAGTAACATTCTGAGACTTACCTTCACTTGAAAAGCATCTACATAATATGTGTAAAAAACTGAAAATATTTGGGCAGTGATTCTTTTTTGGAACATTTGGACTTCCTTTTATGAAAATCTAATTATTTACCTCAAATAATGTATGTACCATAACTTGGTTGTATAATAAGTGGCAGTTTGGTCACTATAAATATAAAATAAGGTTTTAGCATCATTCATTAAGAATATTAACCAAGCAGTACAAAATCTATCTATGTTTAGATGCCTTATGCAAAGGAAATGTCGGAAACTATATCTTCTAAAAATATAGTTTAGCCAGACACCTTGCTACATCATCACTATACTATTCAGTAGTCAAGGTGCAATGATGGTACATTAGTCAATACAGTAATCCATCTTTAGTGATAATCCTTTTATTCTGGCTTAATGGGACATACAGTTCCATTTCACCCCCCCCCCCCTTTTCAAGTAAGCTACTTTGTATACTTGAAAGGGGCAACTGGTCTGACATTTGGTCTACCAAGGTCTTCCGCAGACCCTTATTTGGTAATGGGTACTTTAAGCTATAATTTAGGAACCCAAAAAACCTCTTATTAATAAAATGAGGAACTATTAGAATGAAACATTCTCTTGTAAGCATGTGTGTCAGACCTTGTGAGTACAAGGTGGGGGATGAGACCCATCCAAACAGACGGGTGTACAGATGGCTCCAAACGTAGCAAAAAGTTGCGTACGTGCATGATTTTCACCAAAAACATTATTCGGAGCTTTGATACTGAACAGATATGTTGGGAACATCCCAGACTTTATATATGGCTATGTGGCCTGCGACAATGTGCCATTGAGGAAGTCATTCTCTTCCCTCGGATAGATGGTCTGAAATTCTATTAAGCCTTCCTGATCAGTAACACGCTGAGATGTGGTCTCGAGCTGTTCGATCAATCTAGGTCCTTGAAAGTCAAATTCAGGATACCTAGAGCAACTTCCCCTTTATTTTCTGATATAAGTCAGTCCAAAGTCCACCCCACATCCGCTGTGTTGGTGGTTCAGAAGTAAAACTGTCTTATGGCTTATTGGCATCAAATTAAGGCAAAATTGTCTTATTTATGATCTAAAAGATCTCATTGAACAGAACAGGGACCGTATTTTTACACAGGTGTGCCTTGTCAATCTACAAAAGATTGCATTCTGCAACAATGAACATATGTATGTATTCAAGCATTAACTATTGCTCTTCAGATAACATGTTCCTTTTATTAGAGAAATTGATGACTTATTTTTTATACCCCCGTAGGGTTTAAGTCATTCTGTTTCTGCTTTTGCCTGTTTTTGTAGCCATGTCTATATATATTAGGTTAGAGCGCATGAGGCTCTATAATTAAGTTTGGGTAGTTGGGCCACTGCCCGGGGTCTTAGTTGCTTACTAGTGTTATATGGCTTTGATTCACTAGTTGAAAAACATTCAAATGTTGTTTAGCTTACAGGATTTCCGCAACCCAACTTGACACTGCTGAGGAAAAGAAATCCTGCAGTACCGAAGATAGAAAAACAGACCAGGCTGGTATACACATGTATTGTGTGGCTCTGATTTACTAGTAGATAGTTGCCTAAGTACAACAACATCCTTATTTAGTTCAAAGGGTTTCCGCAACCCAACTTGACACTGCTGAGGAAATAGAATCCTGCAGTGCAGAAGATAGGATAACAGACCGAGCTGGTATTCACGAATATGTATTGTGTGGCTCTGATTGGCTAGTAGATAGTTGCCTAAGTACAACATATTATTATGCATTTAGTTCAAAGGGTTTCCGCAACCCAACTTGACACTGCCGAGGAATTAGAATCCTGCAGTGCCGAAGACAGGCCAACTCTCAGAGCTGTAATTGACTACAATGTAATATGTGGCTTTGATTGTAAAGCAAGTGGTTGTCCTACTGCCTAAGTGGACTCACAACTTAAAATACATAGATTAGGTTTCCACAACCCAACTTAGCACTGCCGAGGAAAAGAAATCCTGCAGTGCTGAAGATAAACCAACAGATAAGACTGTTATTTACTAGTACTATACGCCTCTTATTGATTCGTAGGTAGTTGTCTAATTAGACTAACACCCAATTGTATATAGCTCAGAGGGTTTCCGCAACCCAACTTGACACTTTGGCAGTGGAAATAGAATCCTGCAGTGCCTAAGACAGGCCAAATGACTCAACTGTTATTTACTAGTATTATATGCCTTTATTTTATTAGTAGGTAGTTGTCCAAGTAGACAAACACCCTGTAGTATAAAACTGAGGGTTTCCGCAACCCAACAGAACACTGTGGAAAAATCCTGAAGTGTTGAAGATCAGGCAACAGATACATCTGTTATTTACTAGTATTATGAGGTTCACTTGAACACTATTTGCAAAAAACATCTGTATGCTTTTACCAACGTTAAGTGTAAGTATATATTTTATAAATCTTGTGTTTAATTTTAAACACTCCTGTAGAAAGTGTTCTACATCAGACTGAGAGATTTAGTAATAATATTACTGCATGTTTGTTGAGTCATCAACAGTCCAAAATTGGCCTTACCTGCTTGTCTAGTTATTCACTTAAACAGACTTGCTGGAATAGAAGCTTGGTTATTGTCAAGTCATTAGTTCTCAAATATTGTTATATAAGAGTTTTCTTACCACACTTGTTGTTGCCAATAATACTGACATGCATAAGATATTGTAATATTGCAATGAACAGGGGGAGAAGCAAGATATTGTATTCTTATGGTAAAATGTGTAATACCCTACTATCTGGGATCTCCCTCCCCCTTAATATTTGGCAAACAATCTGAAGTTTCAAATATTCATAAATTGAAGGAATACTTAAGATGTCCTATAATTAGTATTATCTATTTCTTAGAGAATATAGTAACACTAACTACTTCAGTTTGCTGAACACTGCATATTATACACTTTTCTGTTAATGGTTAGGTGAACCTAGACCAAATAAACTAGTACTTAGGTAAGCGAAATTTCCGATTCTCTGGAATAAGTACTGTATAGTATGTTTGAAGGCAGATTTGTATCTGATCTAATCAGAAAAAAAAAATCTAATTTAACCGTTTTTTGGTTTTGAGTAGATACTTAATAGAGCATCTTTTAGTTTTATCAATTTGGCTACTTTCATTCATGTTTCAGCCTGTAAGCATTGCTCTTTTGTAGGTATCGAATACTTTCATGTTTGATAATCAAGTTGATGCAATCTATCTAGTGAATCTAGTCAGTTCCTAATTAAATTTGCGCTTGCGCGCACAATTTTAATTTCATCATGCTTGATGTCAATGTAGCCTTAAAACAATGTCTTGGTATTTAAGGGCTAGGAATTTCTGAAAAGCTGTTTTTTTGGGTTGGGGTGTACCCTTAGGGGCACTATGGGCCAAGGACTTAGAAAATTTTTCAATGAAAAATTTCTTTTTGGAATTTTAAATAGTTCGATACGCCATCGCGTAGGGCTCATCAAGAGAAACATTTTAGGTCATGTTAATTTTTTTCGTAGCACGCACCGTTTTGGAGAAAATTAAAAATTTTTCTTCTCGTTTTTCAATGGCGTCGGGACTTAGAAATTTTTTACACGAAATATTTTTTTTTTATTATTTCTTTTTTTTTCGCTTTCATCAGAAAGACCTTATCCTAACAAACACTTTTGGTCATGTACATTTTTTTGATACGACGAACCGTTTTCGGGAAATATGAGTTTAATTTTTTTTCTTGAATTTTTCAAAAAAATATATCTCGGAAACAGTGCGTCGTACGACAAAAGTTCATATCACCTAAAATGCTTATATAATCTTGCCTGACACGATGGCAAGTTAAAAAACAGGTTTTAGCAAAAACAAAATTTTCGTCAAAAATTCGTCTAAGTCCTGCGCCCCTAACGATATACTTCATACAAAACTAACGACACTTAGTAATTTTTTCGATGAAATTTTTTTTTTACAATTTCAAATATTTCGATACGCCATCGCGTAGGGCTCATCAAGAGGAACATTTTAGGTCATGTAAATTTTTTTCGTAGCACGCACCGTTTTCGAGAATTATTTATATTCGAAAAATACCCAAACCGAATCAGAGCACCCCACTATCCACGTGGTCTTGTCTGTACTACCCCTAGAGTGTATATAAAAAGCCGGAGGCGCGGAGGGAGACCACTCCCCGCCCGCCGTAGGAAAGCGCAGGCATCAAGAGAGCCGTAGCGGCTGAGGCTGGTCGCCGAAGGCGACCAAAAAGCCGAAGCTGCGAAGGCGAGCGCAGGTACCGCGCTTTCTTACGCTAGGGCGGAGGGAGTGGTCTTCCCGCAGCGCCGGAGATGTCACAGAGCCACTTGTTTTGTTACATTATCTAAGCCTTGGAAGATATGATATAAAATTGCTAGTTAATTATTGGGTATTTTTCGAATATAAATAATTCTCGAAAAAGGTGCGTGCTACGAAAAAAATGAACATGACCCAAAATGTTCCTCTTGATGAACCCTACGCGATGGCGTATCGAAATATTTGAAATTGTAAAAAAAAAATTCATCGAAAAAATTACTAAGTGTCGTTAGTTTTGTATGAAGTATATCGTTAGGGGCGCAGGAGTTAGACGAATTTTTGACGAAAATTTTGTTTTTGCTAAAACCTGTTTTTTAACTTGCCATCGTGTCAGGCAAGATTATATAAGCATTTTAAGTGATATGAACTTTTGTCGTACGACGCACCGTTTCCGAGATATATTTTATTGAAAAATTCAAGAAAAAAAATTAAACTCATATTTCCCGAAAACGGTTCGTCGTATCAAAAAAATGTACATGACCAAAAGTGTTTGTTAGGATAAGGTCTTTCTGATGAAAGCGAAAAAAAAAGAAATAATAAAAAAAAATATATTTCGTGTAAAAAAATTCTAAGTCCCGACGCCATTGAAAAACGAGAAGAAAAAATTTTAATTTTCTCCAAAACGGTGCGTGCTACGAAAAAAATTAACATGACCTAAAATGTTTGTCTTGATGAGCCCTACGCGATGGCGTATCGAAATATTTAAAATTCTAAAAAAAAAAAATTTCATCGAAAAAACGACTAAGTCCCAGACCCCTTTAAAAAAAATTTTTTTCAAAAAAAAATTTTTTTGTGTTTTCTTTGCGTTTCATAGTGCTCCTAAGCGTATACAGTAACTCTAACTCCCCGCCCCTAAGGAGACACTCCGACCTGTTTTTGCTCTACGCAATCAGACTGAGAAATACTGAGAATAATTAATATACTGCGTAAATTCTGACCATATTGCGAAGAATTTATTATACCTACCGGTAAGGTCTGCGCTAAGTTATTTGAAATATAAATTCAAGGAACTCACTCACCAAAATGTTGATTCGTGGATTGTAAATATGAGTTTTTGAGGTGTTTACACCTACTTACTCACTTTCTTGGATGAAGGCGGCGAAACACTTAAATCTTTGATCCTCCGGGGATAAAGAACAAAACTCCAAAATTCGATTTTGAAGAAAAACGATCGAGTCTGTCTACCATTCGAAGCGACAGCACTAACTTTTATCGCTATCATTATAAACCGCCGTCTTCATAACACTAAATATGTTAAAAACTGTGTTTTATCCAAAGAGTAGAATAAGTATATGTATAGTATATGGTTTTATCACATAATTTCACTTTTCGATACATGATCGAAAAAACTTTGATGTTGCCGCGGCAAGATCACAAACGCTATGAAGCCTAACAGCGCGTCGAGAATGCATGTAGTGAGGCGCCCTCTGTGTCAAGAAAAGGTAAACAATTCAAGATTCTTCCTCTACTGGACGATTTGGTGAGTTTATGCACTTATATGGTTAACATTTCAGCAAAGATCATAGACAGCTTCTTCACCCAACACTGTGTTTTAGAAAGACACATAATAATGTATTTTTTCAATTTGCACGAGGTGTGTCAGAATTAGGTTATATACAAAGATAAAATATGAAAAATATTCTGAGTTTTTAAATATTGCAGATCTTCATTAGTATTAAACAATATTAAAACAATGAGCCATTGCGGAATGCGTGATATATGAGGCATTTAAATAATTTTGCGTAGATATCTACGTTATCTGCATAAAGCGACAGATTATGAACGAAAATAATCCATAATTTATATTATAAATTCGAAAGTAAATCTATCTGTCTGTCTGTTACGCTTTCCTGCTTAAAACCGAATCAATTTTAATGAAATTTGGAACACAGATAGAGTAAACTTTGGGAAAGGGCATAAGGTGGTTTTTATCCTACGGGAATCTATAAAACGGGTCTCGCGGTCGAAGCCGCTAGCTAAACGCCTACCTATGATTTTAAAATGGCAACATTGTCTTACATCGTATTACAAATGAATGTAAAAAAGTGAAAGATATTGGCACATAGACTATTTTTTTATCCTATGGGGACCCATAAAGTGGGTCCAAGCGGGCAAAGCCGCTGGCGGAAGTCTGGTTATGTATAAATGAGAAACAAAAACAGTAAAAAAAAAAATATTCACAAAGGCACTTAGTGTTCATAATACGAAGTCATTTTCAGTTAGGAATTACGTTATTTGTTGGTTAATTCGTTTAAATTTGGTATCTTTCAATATATTTTTATAAAGCTGACAAAATGTATACTTGAACTCTCTATTAGTTTTATTTGTTTCCCATTTATTAATTGTCTATTCAGAAAACAATAAAAAATATCAAATTAAATCAAATCAATTATTTTAAAAATTATAATTATATGATTATAAAAATATTATATTTCATATTAGCACAAAATTTTGTGTGGTTTATAATTATTTACCCTTAAAATTGGGGTATTTCCATATTACACGACTTATTTTACTGAAAATGATCCATACTTTTACCCCGTAAAAGGAATCCCACCAAAACATTCTGTAAAAAACTAGCCAAGTCTCGATGGAGCTGCTTGTTTATCTCTAAAAAGTAATGAAATCTAGAGAAAGTCGTGCCAAGTCTAAGGTTCCTTACTGCGATTTCTTTATTATTATAGTTAACGTTGTGTGACTTGGCCGTTGAACATTCTTTTTGTTTACACGTAATGTTATATCTGTTTTAACTACCTATGTTCATGTACGTACCATGTATGTACCATGTTAAGCGAGATAATAGCCCATACTGGTATTGGTAATTGGACGCTAGTGTCTCATTTTAGGCTGTTGTTGCTTGTGCAACACATGCATTCAGCATTGAGAATGCTGACTTCTGCTCACTTCTTTTTGGAGCGTCAAATCGACCACCGATCTAACATAAAATAACACTTGTGTATCCTTCAACGGCCAAGTCACACAACATTAACTATAATAATAAAGAAATCGCAGTAAGGAACCTTAGACTTGGCACGACTTTCTCTAGATTTCATTACTTTTTAGAGATAAACAAGCAGCTCCATCGAGACTTGGCTAGTTTTTTACAGAATGTTTTGGTGGGATTTCACTTCTTTTTGTAGAAACGTGGGCATATTGATTTATTTTATTAGATTTTCTTATTTGACACAGTTTTTTTCTTTTTATTCGAAGTACTGCCTAAATGTAAATTAAACCTAGAAAACTAAGAGTACTATTTATTTATTTATTTATTATTCACAACAATTGCTTGTAGCGCTTACAGCGATGCCAAATCGCACTACCAGCTAACATTATTACATTATAAAAATATTATTGAAGAACTACAATATTAATCATATTAAACACAAATATTATAAAATAGTACATAAGCAATTATATTGTATTACAAATTAAATTAATTATTATTTAACATAAAATTTAAGAATTTAATTAGATTTCAATTATTATTAATTGAATTAAAATTTATTAAAAACAAATAATTATCAAAGATTATGTATTGATACAATTTTAGCACAATAAAATATAAACTTATTAGTGGACGTATAGAATAGGTCGAGTTCTGGTTCATGAGTGATAACAGCATTAAGCAAACGTATGGCCTGTGCGGTGGGAGCGTGCCGCGCGGTCTGCGTGCGCGCGGGCGCAGCGTTGCCGATCGTAAAAATCAAAATTCGGTAGAAATAATATGAAAAATCGGTATATTGGAATAAAAATCGGTAGATTTGCATTAAGCCTTTATTTTTACCCGACTGCGTCAGAAGGAGTCACTCTCAACCTCGTCACTTTTCCACTTTTTGTCCATTTTGTTTAATAAATTACTCCACTTTAATGATTTCCTTTCCCCACAGGTCAATTGAGATTTCCCCTTCTCCGGATTTTTTCCCCTCAAAATTTATTCCGCTTTTTTACTGTAGTAGTAAAAATCTGCTCAACAGTGATTATGAAGTAATAAAATCACCTAGCATAGGTACCACAGCCACAGCACAGTATAAAAATATGGTATACATATATACATAAGTACAATAAAATATTTCTTTAAAATAGTAACACATGCAAAAATTAGTTCCGAAATTTTATCCACGATGCTTTATCCACGATTTCCCCTTTTCAACTCTTTCCCCCTTTTTTCCCCTCTGGATCTTAACTTCTCCTCGAAAAGGGAAATTTTCCCTCATTGTGGAAGCACTGTACTTATTTAATGCAAAGCCGAAACAATTATTTTTACCTATAAGGCATTTTGTGTGCAATTACAAAACCATAGACAAATTGAACTCCTTGTATTTGAACGAAATTTAATAATCAATTTCCTTGTATATTTAAATAAAAAAATGACCTATTAATGTTCTAAACGGAATTACGAATTCAATTATGCTCAATCCTTCAATTTTAGACAAGTTTTTAAAATAATTTGATAAAGATTGGCTCGAATACTTGTTGTCTAAACCCCAGTTCCAGTTCCAGTTTCAGGCAGTTAAGATCCCTTTAAAGCTAAAGACGACCTTCTATCAAAGCGTTAAGGTTGACATCAATAAGTTCACACTCGTAAATTAACTTCCTAAAGGCCAAAGTTCAACTGTACTACGAACCGGTCCGTGGATAAGTCCAGGTACCGTGTGGATAGCGTGTTAAAGTTTATCGGTAGATTTAACCTCGATTGATAGTCGTATCGGTAGATCGGTAGATTGTTAAAAAAATCGTTTAAAATACCGATTTTTCGGTAGCATTGGCAACACTGGCGGGCGGGCCCGCCAGCAGCCGCGCCGCGCGCCGCCGCCCCCCCGCCCCGGGATGCGACATTCAAAATAAGATGATGCTTTCTTTTCCTCGCGAGCGCTGGCCGCTGAAGTAACGCATGCCATCAGTCTCTTCTCTTCGCCACGCCACTCCCATCCCATCCCACCATGATACCACCCGTGACCACTGTCAACGATGGACGCGTACTTTTTATGCCCGTATCGCCCGCGAAATACGAAAATTTCAAATTTTATTTCATTTTGTTTAGTTTTTGAAAATATATTTTGTTTCTTAGTAAGTAAGTATTAGGTATAAGTTATTATTTTTAGTAAGAATTAGGTAATTTTAAAGTTTAGAAAATGGGAAATAAAAGTAAAAATAAATTATCAAAACGGAAATATTTACAATTCAAACGACAGCAAATAGCTTATATGAACGAAGAAAAAAGGTAAGTAAAAAGAAACAATACCCGATATATCGATAATCTATTTACAATAATTTTTTTCGTAATATATTTTATTTTAGGCTAGCTATCTATTTATGAGCATAGAATATTTAGGTTACTCGGTAGTCACACTTGGTCCTTATTTCACAATTTGGAAAGTAGCGTCTGTAGTCAAGTTTTTGAAGTCTTGTTTCACTCACGTTTGCAATACGACTCAGGTTCGATCCCCAGCGTAGCATATGTTTTTTATATTATATAAATTTGTTTTTTTTTACTATTTTAAAATTACAAATAATTTTTACAATAAAAAGCTTATAAAAAGACAGACTGAAAACATAAATATTTGAAATTCTTACGGCCGAAAGAAGTCTACATGAACAAAAGAAAAGTACGTAAGTAACCTAGGTACAAAGCTATGATTCATTATATACTTTAGGTGTTTATTTTTTTTTACACCGTAATCAATTTTGTTTCATAAATAAAAACCTACAATTACACTACAACGACAACGACACGACAACGAGAAATCCTTACGTAGGTAATGTGTAGCCATACTGATCCTTTATTTCACTTTTAGTGAAGTAGTGAGCGTAGCTCGTAATAAAATCTCGTGCATTTTGTAGGAGTGTTCTGGGTTCGATTCCCACTTATACAGTTTTTGTAAAATTAGTCCTCAACCACAAATATTTTTTTTACAGTGAAAACGTTTTTCCGTTTCTGATTCATTAAAAAAGTGAACAAAATTGTGAATTTATTTTAAGTATCGATTTTTTTACTTTATAATTTTACATATGAGCTGCGGCCCACTGTATTCAATCGTAGAACAGTCGAAGCTGTACATTCGTATTTTTTGCAATGTTTAAGTACTGTACGTTGCTGATATATTAAACGTATTTGTTCAAAATTTTGTTACTAAATGACATTGTTGCAAGACAGTTATTTGAGCTTCTTCGTTGTTCCGCTAGGTGACGCTGGCTCGTAATTTAGAAATCAACTTATTTTTACGTAAACCGATAGATGGCGAATCCCCGCAAGGGGAACATCACCCCGCCGCAGGGTAGAGGCGTGGCTTGTGATTAGGTATTTCGCATTGATGCATGCCCTAAACCTTAGCAAACCTCACGAAATAATAAGCGAAATCAACAAAATGCAAATAATCCATCCTTATCCATAGCAAACGTTTTCAAGCGCAGTAGAAGAATGTCGTAAACGAGTCGATTGTAACGCAGCCGCAAGCGCGTTTTAAAATACAGTCAGGCGCCATCTAGCGACCTCACTATCACCGCCACTCTTAGTCCAATGCATTATATTTTGACCAAATGAGCGAAATTAATATTTTAGTGTAATTTGTTTATTTAATTTACCTATGTAATGTTCGAGTAGAATAAAGTTAATCGTTCGACTGTGTCTTCTTGTATACTTGTAAGTATAAGTATAAAAGCCAATCTTCTCTTATCCAGAGTTTTCCTTTAATTTTATTTATATGCGTATTAAAAGCAGAAGGGGAGGCATTCGCCCAGCATTGGAACGTAATAGGCTAGATTAAATTAGATCTTAATAAAAAAACTCAAAGGAAATAATACTGAACCTACTCAATCTATACAAATTATAAACATAACGTTAACTCTTTATCTTTATTATTAGACAGGTGTTAATATAATTAATATTTACATAATATAATCAATGAACTTTCTACCAAAGGAATTACCTACTGTCCTGCCTCCTGGAGGACTCGAGGAGAGGGGGTTGAGGTTCGAAAAAACTTCGGGTCACTTATTCTCGATGTCGAAGTAAGGATGTGACTTCAAGCCCGATTTATTTGCGATTGCTTTAAAAATTTTCATACATTGGGTCTTTTAAACAATTTACCCAGAACAGCGTGATTCAGAGTGTACATTACTAACGCCATCTAGCCCGATATTGCAGAACTATTACAACTTACAATTTTAATTGCGCTCCGCTAAAGCACGGTCGGACACCTACCTAGTACTGAAATACAGCTAAATTAATGATATTTTTAAACGAAACGAAGTAATATCTAACTAAATAAACGAAATGTAGAATACTAGAAAAGTACTTATAAATACGAACGCGATTCGAAGTACTGCCTAACTGTAAATGAAACCTGGAAAACTAAGAGTACCTACTAAATAATCCTAGTTATCCTAGTTTTTATAGTTTTCCCTTTATGTGGCCATTAAACCCTAACTCTGTACCAAATTTCAGCTCTCTGGGTTTATGGGAAGTACTAGTTCTATTTTGATTTTATGAGTGAGGTGAGTCTCGTAAAAGCGACGTAAATGCGAAACTTTGCTTTCGCTTAACTTCGGAACTAAATAACCTACAGACTTGAAATTTTGGATTTTAAGTATGTGATTATAGCTTACTGGATGATGAAAATTTCAGCGCTCTGGTCTTATCCAGAGGTTCTCAAATAGGGGCCTGAAAATGCGGCGAAATGGTTCCAGTAAAGGATGGACTAAGAGTACTAAATAATCCTAGTTATCCTAGTTTTTATAGTTTTCCCTTTATGTAGCCATTAAACTCTAACTCTGTACCAAATTTCAGCTCTCTAAGTTTATGGGAAGTACTAGTTCTATTTTGATTTTATGCGTGAGGTGAGTGTCGTAAATGCGACGAAAAATGCGAAACTTTGCTTTCCCTTAACTTCGGTACTAAATGACTTACAGACTTGAAATTTTGGATTTTAAGTATGTGATTATAGCTTACTGGATGATGAAAATTTCAGCGCTCTGGTCTTATCCAAAAGTTCTCTAATAGGGGCCTGAAAATGCAGCGAAATGGTTCCAGTAAAGGATGGACCAAGAGTACTAAATAATCCTAGTTATCCTAGTTTTTATAGTTTTCCCTTTATGTGGCCATTAAACCCTAACTCTGTACCAAATTTCAGCTCTCTGAGTTTATGGGAAGTACTAGTTCTATTTTGATGATCCATGAGTGAGTGAGTGTCGTAAATGCGAAACTTTGCTTTCGCTTAACTTCGGAACTAAATGACCTACAGACTTGAAATTTTGGATTTTAAGTATGTGATTATAGCTTACTAGATGATGAAAATTTCAGCGCTCTGGTCTTATCCAGAGGTTCTCAAATAGGGGCCTGAAAATGCGGCGAAATGGTTCCAGTAAAGGATGGTACGGCAGTGTTGCTTTGCGCTCGACTTGTCGGGGGCACTCCGTGCCCCCAGATTATAAATCCATCTGTATATTAAAGATCCGTGTGGCGTCGCGGTAACCATGCCGGACTGGCAATAGGGAGTTCCCGGTTCGATTCCTCTTCTCCGATTCCTATTCCTTCGTTTGGTTATTTATGTTAATGTTTTTGTCTTTGTATGTGTCTATGGTACTATATCTAACATACTGCGGCGCTATGAATGTGAAAGGCTTTTATTACTTATTTTATTATCATTCATATTTATATACAAAGTATGCTCTTAAAGTCTCTTGTATACGAATGGATATAATAGTCGTTTTGTTCATTTCAATACCTATTAAACCTCATGCAATATATTTAACGAAATTCAAATATGAGGACCTGCGTGGTGTAATGGTTACCAAGCTGGACTACTAATCGAAGGGTCCCGGGTTCGATTCCCGGCGAAACAAAAATTTATATTAATTGGTTTAAATTTTTGTTCTCGTTCTGGGTGATTATGTGTCTGTCTTTGTGTCCATGGTACCCACGACGCAGGGTATATGTACCCTACTGTGGGGCTATGAGTGTAAAACGTTATTTATTTATTTAATAAGTTGCTTGCCGCTCGAATCCTATGGTTATTTACTGTATTTGAATAGTCTTCATTCACAGACACTACCATCACAATACAAAGAGCGCCTTATATCTCTATTGTGCTACCATAGAGAGTATTCGGCGCGTAACCAAAGTAAATCATTATATTCGTTTCGTAATAATTTATGATCATCTCTGACCCGTAACACATCCGTTGTTTCTGTTACTCTGCTTACACATACAGAATAGTTTGTGATCATAGTAAACATTGTTTTTCTTTATTATTTGCCGGAGTTTTACGCAAAAGACATGCATAGTTTATGCTTCTATATATATTATATTTTTGTGGGCGGTAGAACTTTAGGGTTTATCCAGAGAACTATCACCATTGCAACTATTTCTGCAGTGAAGCAAATCCATTTGTTCAAAAATTACAGTTGCTGACCTGGCTTACATGACTTAGACTTGTTTAAAGCTTTGTAATATTCATGTTAACGACGACTTAACACAACAGGTCATGCTTTCACATAATTGTTTACTACAAAATTTAAAAAAAATCATAACAATATTACACGAACAAAAAAGTCCACATAACTATAATAAAAATTGTACAACACAACCGCAAATCCGTGTCGACTCAACATCACGTCATAATACAATACATGTACATACTTATAATATACTCGTAATTTTAAAGCAATAAACGTTCTTACTCAGGCGCTACACAAAAGCGGTCCGAGAGCATTTTCCGGGCCCGTGGAGAAGGTCCTTAAGTGGCACAAGTCTTTACAGGACATCGGGCTCTTGGTGTTGTACGAGATAGTCGGTAAGTGGATAGATTTTAGAAAGCCTCGTTTTTGCAGGCTTACAGACTAAGTTCCGGGGTCTGATAGCGTACTTGGGTGAGTGATCATTGTTTGAGATATCATCCTATTGTATTTGTATTTTTGCTGCCTAGAACATTTGTTTAGTATATTTGTTTCTGTATAGTACAAATGACAGACTAATTTATAAACAACTTATATGTTTATGTATTATTTATTGATATTTGTTTATCTTAATTTACAATTTAATAAGATGGGAAGTATAATGTGTACGTATGTTTGTAAATTGTGTTTTTACGTTGACGTGGAGAGAATTTTTATAGAAGTAATGTAGCAGCTATATCTGATATAAATGATATTATGAATTCGTAGTTTTTGTAATATTATAATAAAAACTTTACATATATTGGTTACAACAATATGACGAGTGAAACTAATGAAATTTCGTACGTATAAACCGCTAGAATTAAGATGCTAATTGCTTTATTGAAATCCAAAATTTTAATTATTTTAACGTCAGATTTATTAGAATTTATACTACTAAGGGTGAATCTTTTAATCCTTTAATCCTCAGATAAACAAGCCAATATCATTTATTCTAAAGATACTAGGATTTTATTTTTTTATCGTCATATAGGCAGTCACTACCAGTTAAATACTTTAGTTTATTCAACAGATATTAAATTCAAGTTAAGTAGTAAAAATACATCAGTTTACAGGTACCTACTACTAGTACCTGTAAAATAAATTGAGGTATTTTGACATTCAAAGAGATTGTAGGATATACATATTTGTGCTCGACTCTTAAACTAATAGTGTATTACAAACGCTTCTTAAAACAATCTTCAACAGAAACTTTTTTAATTACCATCCTAAGTACATAAATCGTACGGAAACGACATTTTAATATTAGGTGCTTGAAAAGTTGGCAAGTGTTGGCAAACGTTACTCAAAGGAGCATTAGCATTAAATTGGGGAGTTCGTATTTTATATAATAATATGATATTATTAAGGTAATTTGCAGGGAAAAAATTGGGATGAAAAATTTATCTACAGTTTTCCGTTTTTCCCAAATCTCCTTAAATGTTTTCATGTGTCGGTGAATAGTCGCGTTTTACGCTCAATAAGCAAATACTCGTTTTTTAACACAGTCATATTGTTTACCGTAGAAGCAACAAATCTCGTAGTCATTGTAGCTAATGCTTCGTAGTCGCCGGCGTAGTCTTAGTATCGTAGTAAGGCGAGATGTTTGGTACGTAGTCAGCGTAGCGTAGTCATAGTCTCCTTACCCGCATTGGAGTTGGCTCAGCAGTTTCCAACCTCACATCTGTTTTCTTTCTTTATTTTTAAAGCTATCAAAATGTGTTTAAAAATCTACCTATAAGACCGTAGTCAGCGCCGTAGAGCACATTGACATATTGAAGACAGCGATCTAAAGGGGCCGTTTTGGTCGCTCACATTTTATTTTCATTATTATAGTAATAGGTTTGCCCATAGATTTTTTATATATACTACGTAATCAAAGTCATAAGTTTTTAGCAAAGTGTTTACCTTTATATAACAACGCCTTCATTTTAAATTCCTTTTCAGCTAAATGCGTAAGCGTGAGGCCAGGAGAGCGATGTGCTAAAAACATAGTCGTGCGAGATGACAGCGGGCCGGCCATGCAAGTCGTTTACTATGAGGTTGACTTTCTGCTGCCTGAATTGAAACCGCCTTGTACCATTAGGTGTCTATAAATTTATAATAATAATATTTCTTTGTCCACCAACCCGCATTGGAGCAGCGTGGTGGAGTAAGCTCCAGGCCTCCCAAATAATGGGGAGAGATCCGTGCCTAGTAGTGGGACGTAAAAAGGGTTGCAGCCAATATTTTTTTAAATGAGCAGCATCAAGTAGGTATTATGTGATCACAGCCCATGGATTTAAAAATAAATATATTAATATACGAATGAGGCTGGAGAGAGATGTGCCAAGAACATAGTGATGCCAGACGACAGCGGGTTGGCCTAGTAGGTCGTAAACTACGAGGTCGACTTTCTGCTGCCTGAATTGAAACCATCTTGCACCATTAGGCGTGGATAAATGAACTGAAACCGCCTTTCACTATTAGGTACATATGAGTGTAAATAATATTTTTTTAATATAAAGTGAGCAGCAACTTGTAGGTCACATGGATCATAGATCCACAGATGTGATCACAGCCCGTGGATACACATAAATAAAATTGATATAAGTATGTCGCCAGTGAGAGCGATGTGCCAGGAAGTGAAGTGTTCTGTTAAGGTAAGGTAAGCTAAGGTCCTATGCAGTTGTGCATAGGACCTTAAACCTCATTCTGAAAGCTGTCATAAAAAACTTATGTCTGAAAAAATCGATCGACAACAGACATTTGAACACATCCTATGAAAGAATCGCATATTCGTAAGTGCATAATTTTAATCTGCTGTAAATTGTGATCCTGTAATAATCTAAATTTTGTACTGTCTACGATAAAGCTGTAATTCCTTCAAATTTGATCATTATTAACAGAGTCATAGGCCGCATGATACCAGGCACGTGTAGGCTGCAAGCGTTCAACGTGCGACTTGCGACCGGAGACGACGTGGCGACTCTCCCGCGTCGTGCTGCTGTCGCGGCGCACCACGTGGCCAAGCTTGCCAAGGAGTATGGGAAAGATAGCGATAAAACAACTATAGTACTGCCATAAAGTCATATAATTATTGTTCAATAATTTACGCCTATTACCTACCTTGTACCTATGTACATTTTATATTTTTTGTGATTTGCTACTATTTTAAGTACTATATTATTTTCCACAGCATCCTGAATAAGCGAGGATCGTGTAAAATAAATTAACATGAGATGGAATAAACTCTAAGTTGGTATATATCCGGAATACAAGTATTTGTGTAATAAAAATAAAAGAGTAGTGTTTATTTCGTGAGTCGTTAATTACATATGATCTACGATCACTCTATTCAGACCCTTATTTAGTTGGGGGTATATTACATTTCGTGGAGGGGATGTCGATTTTTTTCCAGTAATTTTGTGTTAAATTTTAGACACGACTCGTAATTTTAAGGTTCTGGCGTTACATCTGGTCTGACATTTAGAATAGATCACAATGACATGTAGTAGATCATACGATACTAGGAACCCAGGAACGTGTAGGCTGCAAGCGTTCAACGTGCGACTTGCGATCGGAGACGACGTGGCGACTCTCCCGCGTCGCGCGGCTGTCGCGGCCAAGCTTGCCAAGGAGTATGGGAAAGATAGCGATAAAATAACTATATTACTGCCATAAAGTCATATAAATGTTCAGTAATTTACGCCTACTATAGGTAAGGTAGGCCTTGTACCTACGTTTTATATTTTTTGTGATTTGCTAATATTTTGAGGTACCATTTATGTTAAGTTTAATTTTATTTGCGACCGCATCCTGAATAAGCGAGGATCGTGTAAAATAAATTAACATGAGATGGAATAAACTCCAAGTTGGTATATATCCGCAATAAAAGTATTTGTGTAATAAAAATAAAAGAATAGTGTTTATTTCGTGAGTCGTTAATTACATATAATCTGCGATCACTCTATTCAAACATTTATTTAGTTTAAGGTACAATTTATGTTAAGTAATTTTATTATGCATTCTGTATAAGCGTCGATTGTGAATAGGAAATAAGTATATTAATTTACATACATGTCATGGAACAAAAATTCTGTAAGTTCGTAAGTGTCAGGATTACAAGCATTTGTGTAAGAAATATAATAAAAGATAAGTAGTAATAAATAATAATAAAACTATTTGCTTATGGTCTGCGATCACTCCGTTCAGACCTTTGTTTAGTTGTAAGCTTATTTTATTCCATTGAGAGAATGTCGACTCATAACTTGAAGATTCACAATAATAAATAGTCAAAAGCCTTACGATACTAGGATACTAGGTACCTACAATCATTTGTATATTTCCTACTACTTTTAGAATATTTTCTTTCTTAGTAAAATTAGCCTTGAACCTACGTATGAATTACCATACATTGTTATAAATATTTTATGATTTGATACAATGTTATGTCAGTTAAGTTTTATTTTACTTACGACCGCATCCAGAGGAGCGCAGATCATGCAAACAAAGTTAACGTTGCATAGAACAAAAGCTCTAAAAGTTAGTGCGCGTGATATAAAATGTATAAAATAATTTATTTGTATTTAATAGTTTGTAAATTGCGCTCGTAGATTAGGCCCTACCTTAGTGGTTCAACGAACGACTCTGGGCAGTAAGGAAAGCGTAATTGACAAGATTGTGAAAGCACTATTACAGCATTGTTACTTTAAACTACAAATTACCACATGATATGTCTTTATCATCATCATGCTATTTTTGCTTAGATTTTTATGTTATATTTTTATACAATAAAGAACATGGGACACATAATTTCTAGTAATGTAATATAACATGACGAGAATGGGCACCTAGTTTTAAGCCGTAATTTTACCTTATATGCGACCAAACTTTTAATATTAAGTTTTCTCCTACTTTATACATAAGAAGTATCAAAACCCCAGTAATAACATTTCTGTAGTTTTTATGTATTAATTTATAAAATAGAGGTTTATGTACCAGTATAAACTTGAAATAAGAGGCTTGTTTCATCACTTTCGTATTCACAGCGCATCGCGCGATCGTACTGACTTTTTGTAATAATTTTTTTTCTAAATTTATATTCATTATTACTAATAAAACCTTATTCAATGGTTTTAGTGGTAATTTTAATAACAGTTTAATATTAATATGTTTATTCTTTTAACATTTTTCATCTGTCTCAGAATACGAAAGTCATGAAAGTAATAATGTGAAATTAATTTTGTAAACTTTTGTATGCAGTGAAATTAGAAGTCTGTAATGTGACATGACTGTCGTCTTAGAAGTTTAAAACTTCGAGATATAAAGCTTGTTATTAAATTAGTTAGTATAAGATGTGTTGTTTCTTGTTTTGTTTAATAAAATTTCTTATAACGTTTTGTGTATTATTTTCGTTCACAATCTACCGTTTCTATCCTAACAATAAAGACGTGTTCAGTAACATGTATGTATTTCTAATGATCTCAAAATACTTGTTCATAGTTTTTTTTTCTTTTTTAGAAAATCAAAAAAAGAACATCATTTGTGATGTAGGTACTCTGTATTCAGAAGTAAAAATAATCACTGAGTTTTGGCGGGAACATGAAAGAAGCTTGTCGTAGTCGAGTAGCTCCAAAACTCCGTCAGATGTTTTTCATCCATAGTAAAGGCAAAAATTAATGTACCTACAGCGTCGTTAAATAGTATATTTCATTACAAGTGCGGAAAGGCTGTCATTGCAAGGAGTTCCGACAAATGTCTACCCGAGCCGAGGCGCAGCCGAAGGTGAGGGTTGACAGTCGGAACTCCTTCCAATGACGGTTCCGCACGTGTACTGAACAACTATTTTTAATACAGTTGCGAAAAAATGAAGCAATTTAATAAAATAATAAAAACTCGCAAAGAACATTTTTGAAAAATAGCGCCAACTGTAGTATTATTTATTCTTATGCCAACTGTAAAAGAATACATATATGCAGAGACTTTTTGTTTTCTTCACCCATTCTGGGTAGGCAAAGGGAACTATGCCCATACAGCCAAGTCTTCAGTAGAATTTTTTTATTGATATGAAATGAAAATGTTAATGAGATGAAATGAAATGAAATGAAACCTAACCTAACTCATTGAATCAATTGAATCTTTAAATCTGATATGGAAATAAATTACTTTTAGAAATATTTGCATGAATCATAAAAACTTCTAAAACTTCTTGGTTGGTTTTTTTTCTTTTTAATAGACATGATTTTGACAGTTGGGAAAGAAAACGCACGAGTGCGGAAAAGGTAAAGAAAAAGCACGAGTGTGTAATAGCCCACATCCCGCACGCTATACGTCCCTGCAATACGTCACTTTTTGAGCAACTGTATTAAAAAATATATTTCATTACAAGTGCGGAAAGGCTGTCATTGCAAGGAGTTCCGACAAATGTCTACCCGAGCCGAGGCGCAGCCGAAGGTGAGGGTTGACAGTCGGAACTCCTTCCAATGACGGTTCCGCACGTGTACTGAACAACTATTTTTAATACAGTTGCGAAAAAATGAAGCAAATTATAAAATAATAAAATCACAATACACTCAACTAACTAATCATCTAAACTCGCAAAGAACATTTTTGAAAAATGGCGCCAACCGTATAAGAATATAAGCAGATAATTTTTGTGTTTTATTCACCCATTCTGGGTAGGCAAAGGGAACTATATATACAGCCAAGTCTTCAGTAGATTTTTTTTATTGATATGTAATAAAAATGTTAATGAGATGAAATGAAATGAAACCTAACCTAACTCATTGAATTTGATTCAATTTATTAAATCTGATATTGAAACAAATTAGTAGCTTCTTTTTAGAAATATTTTCATGAATCATAAAAACATCTAAAACTTCGTGGTTGGTTTTTTTCTTTTTAAGAGACATTATTTTGACAGTTGGGAAAGAAAATGCACGAGTTCGGTAAAGGTAAAGAAAAAACACGAGTGTGTAATAGCCCACTTCCCGAACGCTATACGACACTATACGTCCCTGCAATATGCCACTTTTTGAGCAACTGTATTAAAAAATCTAGTTTCAAGCAATATAAGAAGTAATAACATACATATGTAGGTATAACTACTGAAACGTGAATCTCAAACTTGCTAGTAACTGAGTACCATATCACAGCCTCTTAGAAGCCATGACGGGATGTGGTGGTGTCTCGAAGGATCAAGCTCCTATGTATGTTCTACATTTAGATTGTAAAGTTTACGAATGCCTCCAAGACACTCCATCACAGCAGCTTTGTGGCAGATTGCACTCAATCTCGGCTTAGGAGCTTTGTGTAAGTAACCGTGTTCTGTTGTTTCTTTAACACAGTAATTATGTAAATTATTTTTATTTCAAAAATTTAAAACTGACTTCCATATGACGAAATGGGCTGCAACCCTTTTTGCGTCCCACTGCTGGGCACGGGTCTCTCCCCATTATCGGGGAGGCCTGGAGCTTACTCCACCACGCTGCAGTGGGACGCAAAAAGGGTTGCGGTCAGCATGTTTCGAGCTGCATGACGAATAATAATAGTAAAACTACTATAATGTGAATCTAATATTCCCTAATAACTAAGTACCATATCACAGCTTCTTAGTGTCGTAATGAGAAGCGGTGGTGTTTTGAAGGATCAAGCTCCATGTATCTTCATGTAGATTTTAGAGTATACGAATGTCTGCACGGCACACCGTCACAGCAGATTACACTCGATCAACATAAAATCAAAAGAATCAGTGTTCTGCTTAATTTTGTACGCCGTTACGAGAACCGTAGGAATTAGGTTTTTATGTAAGTACCTACAATTTTTTTTTTTAACTAAAAAAAATCCACTTCCACGTTACTGAATTAATTTTATTTAGCAATACATTGTACGCTATACTAAAACAAAATTAAAGTAACTAATGATAAAGCAATGCTAGAGTAATTTTCTGAAGATATATGAACTGCTTTTAAATAAGGCTTAAGCTTAAGTATTCATGGTAAACATTTGTTTATCAGCATGGTTGCATATAAACATGTTGCAGAGTTGCTGTCAACATATTGCGGGCAGCACTTGTGTTGCGGAAAGTTACCGATATAGCTCTTAAAATTTGCAAGCTGAAGTGGCAGTGGGTAGGCCATATAATTAGGAGAACCGACAACCGATGGGGAAGAAAGATTCTGGAAAGGAAAGAAAGAAAGAAAGAAAAGGAGTACAAGCTGCCGCTGGATTCAGACGGCGTAGGACCAGCGGTGAACTACGAAAGGCTGAAATGAAGAAAGAAGAAGAAAGATAAAGCCTACCATTAACTGATTTTTGTTTTTGTAGCTACGTTAATAAGGTTTTTATATTTTTTTCTTTGTTTGTTAGTGGACGTGTTACTAAAGTAATTTAACTTTTTAATATCGTAGCGAAATGTAAGATTGTACGGTTTTTACATATTAAAAGAACCAGTTCTCCAGGGTCGTATAAATATGTTAGAATGAGCAAAACAAAGTTTAGGAGCTAGTAACTAAATAAACTTCAGGCAAGGGTGAACGTAAAAGTTCACAAATTACTTGAAAAACTTACTAGTTTAAATTACATATAAAAGTTTAATACGAAACAAGAACCTGTAAAAAGGTTTCTTTTGTTGTAATTAACTTCCAGTATTTTTTGTATATATTTTTAAAGTATCAATTTTTCGGCAAAAGTAAACTATTTATTCCATTAACTACATTAATAATCATAATAGTATACTTTTATTAGAATTCTGGAAGCAACAAACAAGAAGCTCTCTTTATATTGTGACTGAGCTCTGAATCTATATAGATAGCTACTGAACCCTCCGAGTAACGCGGTAACGGTTGGCCTTACATGGCCGGGTACATTTTGTTCATTGATAGTACCAATATAAATATCAATGAAATAAGTGTACCCTTGTGTACGTAGAAAAATGTACGCTGAGTATGGAAACTACGACCCAGCAGCTTTCAGCCCTTCATGTCATCAAAACTTAATTCATTAATAAACGTGTTCCTTTTAACCTAAACTTTTAATGGCAAGCGATTTCGACAGTATTTTCTTGGTCTGATATATTTTTCCCATAACAGCAAACTTAAATTCATTTAAATTCACTTTAACGTAAATATTGTTCACAGAGGTCCAAATTCACACAAGCCTTGAAAATTTCATCAAAGGTAAATTTTACGAAGATAATTTAAGGTTTCTCATTTGAAATTCTATTGCAATATCCCTTGCGATACCTAGAAAATCTTGTTCCGAAAGCTCTCTACCTTTACACCGATACGAGATATTCATGTAAGTTTATTGCAAGCCACTAAAGTCGTAAAGGGTCTATGAATATGAAGTTGATCCCATGGCCCCTTTTTATAGCGTCATGATCTGCACGCGTAATAATTTTAAGAGGCTTAACTCATTTGTAGATAAAAACTTTTACTCGATATTGCCAAGTAAAATTTTGTTTTATGCGACAGTTTAGAGGTTAACGGGTAAATGTTTTTACCTGTTTTATACGAGTACGTGCGCATCGAAGTAGGTTTAAGCATTATAGTCTAGAAACGCGAGTTTTTTTACGACTCGCCCGTTATGGTTCAATTTAAATTCGTCATAGCTCAATCATAATTATAGTCGACTTGCTCTGCAGCTTTATTCATTGTAGAATTTTTTCTACGTTATGAACTTGAAGTATGAAGAACATTTCTTTGTCTTACGTATCGCTTCCATTTACGAGTACGTTACGCTTCCGTTGAATAAAGGGATTCGAGAATGAATTAATAAAAAACAGTGTTACGGCAACGTCTATTTGTTGCACATTAAAACTTACTAAAGTTACATACGAAGCTTTAATGGGCGTGAACGCTGAAATTGATATGTGTAACTACGAAAATCCCTATTCACTCTCTCGCCCACATGCCAACATATAACATAAACTTTCAATATGAAAATACCTGCTCCAGACACATGCCTATCAGTGGTACAACGCTTTCCTGCCTAATCCCCATAGATTCTAGGTTATTGCTCATCAACTGTTACTGATAACGCGTTGACGTGTTACTTAGTTTTTGACCAGTGCAGGGTGCACACGGAGAACCCAGGGTGTTCAGGAAATCTCTTGACCTTCACAAAGAATGAATGACCAAGCGTATTTTTAGGCGCTTCATAAAACAAAGAACGCGTGAATGCGCCGAAAAATACGCTGCTCTGTAACCGTAAAATAAATATATACACACACACACATATTAATATACCTATAAATATAAAAACATGCCCATATAGTATGTATATAAATGCAAAGTCATATACCTAATATTATACCTATCAACAGTTTAACAGATTTTAATGATCGTGATGATGGAGATAATGACTAAAAACACATAGTAGGTAGACTTTTCAAGAAGGTATGAGAGAAGATTCTTTTTTAATGTTGTACTCGAGGGTTTACGGAGATTTTCAGGGAGCGCGTTCCAGTGCCATGCGGCTTGAACGGCAAATAAAAAAGACAGGAAACCAGAATGGTGAAGAGGGATAGAGAGAGCCAATGTCTCGGAAGAACGTAGCTGCCGTTTATGAGTGTCACGTAGAAATTGAAACAACAGTTTCAGATAAGTGGGAGAGAGATCATCATACAAAATAGTGAAGAGTGTAGAAAGGATCCTGAGTTGTCTATAATAATTCACAATAAAATACGCATTATCGAAATGAATCGAATACTACGTGTCCTAAGTTCATTTATGAGACTTACGATGAACTGAGACGTATACATGGGCGTACCCAGGTTCTTGGCCAGGGGGGGGCAAAATCTTGGCCAGAGGGGGCAAAGTCTTAGCCAGGGGGGGCAAAGTCTTGGCGAGGAGGGGCAGGGGGGTCAAAATGTTAGTCGGGGGGGGGGGGGGGGTTTTTAGGTTGTTGGTCGGGGGGGGGGGGGGAAGTTTTTCAAGCTGGGTACCGCGCGTATACCGCGTATACCGTATACCGCCATTCACGTTATCACGTTATAGACCAGTGTCGATAATTTTTGAGACCAAAAAAAAATTATACTAGGATGAAACCCATTGAAAAAGGTAGAGAATATGTAAAAGGAATTTTTTTTACGCGCGATCTGAGATCGAGAAGGGGGAGTGAAGGGTAAGTTTTTAAGGGTAAATAACGATTTATGTCGATTTCCGGAAAAACTACAAGTTCTATAAAAAAAGTTAAATGGCAAAGTTGTAGGTAGTAAAAAGATCTACATGTTTATAACTTTTGTATTTACACTTTTTTCAAATAACTTCAAAATTTTGAAATATCAATAACTAAGTTTTTGATTTTTTATTTTTATCTTTTGCTAAAAAAATATTTTTTCACAAAATTTGGTGATAACCTACCTTTTTATCAACCAAACACATAGTAATTTTTTCGGTTTAAAATATTATTTTTTTCACCTAATTTTGAAAAATTACCCTAGTTTTCAATGGAAAATTATCACGTTAAATTATCTGCTTTTTTAACACGCTTTTATTAGCTTGAGCTGTATGTATGTATGTAACAGAATCTTTTAACTTCATTTTCACTTACTTCTAGGAGTCTGATTAATTGAAAATTTGCACAGGGTTCAAGGGCCGATGATAATACAATAATCTCATAACTTTATGTTAAAGTCCTAACTAGGATAGGATCATCAGGATAAAAAAAATATATGAGGGGCGGCTGATAAGTTCGCGGCCTAAGGTCCTTAATGAAACAAATATAAAATTTTATATTTTTAACACGCTTATATTAGCTTGACCTGTATGTATGTATGTAACGGAATCTTTTAACTTCATTTTCGCCTACTTCTAAACATCTGATTAACTTGAAAATTTGCACAGGGGTCAAGGGCCGATGACAATGCAATAATATGAAAAAAAAATCCAACAAAAAAATTAAAAATAAATAATGTACTTTAAAAAACAAAAAACACGTTTTTGTGAAAACGAACTAAAAAGTAAAAAATAAGAAGAAAATGTATTTTACTGTAAAAAAAAGCGTGGGGTGCGGTGTCAATAGTATCTTTAAAACCACCCCACGCTTTTTTTACAGTAAAATACACGTTTTTCTTATTTTTAACTTTTTAGTTCGTATTTTCAAAAAGCGTGTTTTTTAGTTTTTTAATTTAAAAGGTCGGTGTGCTTTATGTTCGATGAAATCCCTTATTTCTGATGGTATAAAAATATACAATACTACAGTAAATGTTCTCAGAAAATACAAATAATGAAAACTCGAATCCAAATTTCTTTTGAATCATTATGTACAATTTTGGCCTATTTATTAAAATTTATACTTAAATTACTCGAAAAACATAATGATTTTATGTTATATTGTATACTTATGTGTTTCGTAAAAATTTTCCTTTCATTTTTGTTATATTCTCTACATTTTCCAATGGTTTTCATCTTACTATAATTTTTTTCACTTTTTACCATTTTCAAAATTATCGACCCTGGTCTATTATACGAGGACTCGCATACAAAATATTAAATATACAAAGGAAACAACAGGAGGTAGCATATTATCTAGCGTACTCTTTATAGGTATCTTTTTTCGTTTAGGAGATCTTTTGGGATTTCTGAATCCCTGAATGTGGACCTTGATCCAGGGGGGGGCAGCTGCCCCCCCCTGCCCCCCCCCTGGGTACGCCCATGGACGTATAAGTTTTCCCAATTTACATCACTAATTGGTTCAATAAAGCTCACGATCATTTTCAAGCATTTCAATGCATGCTCCACAAGAGTATCGTTAGTGTAACAAGCAGATACAAATTGGCACCTCAGACGAATGTTTGTGTTCCGTGTCAGTACGTATGTGTCTCGTGAATAATTGTGTCTGGGAATACCTTTATAGTTTACACATACCTACTAGTGGGAGCAATAGTAATAACGAGCTTTGTAACTGTTTATAAAATGTAATAGTATATTTCATTACAAGTGCGGAAAGGCTATCATTGCAATGAGTTCCGACAAATTTGACAAGGTTGACAGTCGGAACTCTTAGCAATGACGGTTCCGCACGTGTACTGAACAACTATTTTAACATAGTTGCGAAAAAATGAAGCAATTTAATAAAATAATAAAAACTCGCAAAGAACATTTTTGAAAAATGGCGCCAACCGTAAAGGAATACCTATCTAAGCAGAGATTTTTGAAGTGAAAACTTCTTTAGCGGCGTTGAGTACTTTTTGTGGGATAGGTAAAAACTGTGAAACTCACGCAAGGTCACGTGTGCTGATCGAAAATTTCGTAAGATAGTAAAGGAGACGAGGAAGATCGACCTTCACCGATCTGATAATTCGATGAGACATATTTTTTACCAAATATAATTTATAAACATATATGCCTATGATAACTTGACTATCGAAAAGTGTTCATAGCTATTTTTAATTTAATTAATTTTAATCAATTTTCTTTCATATCACCTTCACTCTTGTAACAACCGAACGAGTGAATATCTTCACCGGCTCTTAGACCAAGATGGAGGGGTGACAGCTGATGACGGCTCATCTGACGGCTGTCTATACTTTTTTTTCTTCAATTATGGCATTGCAAACTCTGCATGTTGCCAGCGTCAAGTATAATTTTATCTTAAAATTCGTTTATATCAAGTATTTAAAATATGGACATTGAACAAAGTGCATCTATTAATGAAAAAAGTGACGAAGAAATAGTGAAAGAAAATGAGAGAGTACTTTGTAAAAATACTAGATAGAAATTAATAGGAACTGATAATTCAAGCAATTCGTGCGGAATTATTCCCTAACGATTCCAAGACATCAAAAATGCACAACTGTTTTCACTTCTGCCGGCACTCCCGGCATAAGAATAAATAATACTACGTAGAACGGAAACTCCCGCTCCAGACGGGCTCAAGGTCACGATATTAGCCTACACGTTACTTTCGGCTAAACAGAATACTGAAGTCGGGCTGTCTCGGACGGGGGCGTCAATTACAATAACGGCGCCAAGTTAATGTGGTGTGTTTGGTTGTACAAACAATTCTAAAACAATGCCAAACTTAAGTTTTTTTAGTTTGCCCAAAGATGATGCGAGATAAGTAATATTTTTTAAATATTATTCCTTTTCCGTACCTAATTTATCAAAAGGATATGACCAGTTCTTTTTGTGTAGCCAATTGTTTCACTTTCACTCAATTATAAAAAAAATGTTAGATAACTAAAGCATTTTAACATGTCGCCAAAATATTTTTTAATAGCCCCCGCCATCGGTCATTGAACCTTTCTCGATTGTTTTGCCTCGCGATTCCGGCGCCGCGGCACTGGCGCACGCACGTTATACTTAATATGTAATTCGTTTATTTTAAACCTACACTACGTAAGTACTTACACCTATGTAGGTAAGTAATTAATACTTACTTAAATGGCTTCATTTGGTATGGCCTACTTATAACAGTATAACTTATTAAGTAATATTATTTATAAGTATTTATAGAGTAGGTAAGTATTTATGATTCTCATATTTTGTAATACTAAACTAAAATAATGATTTTTAAGTAAAGAAAAATTTATATTTTTGCGATATTATCTTTAGACATAAGCATTACTAACAGTTCACAACCCTGGAAACGCGCCTGGGCGACAGAGGGGCGTAACGGGGTGAAGAGGGAAGTAGGTATATAAATTGCGGCATATCGATGGCGGTCAAAGGAGATTCCGTTCTATGTAGTATTATTTATTCTTATGCTCCCGGAGTTTTTTGTTTTCTTCACCCATTCTGGGTAGTCAAAGGGAACTATGCCTATACAGCCAAGTCTTCAGTAGATTTTTTTTATTGATATGAAATGAAAATGTTAATGAGATGAAATGAAATGAAACCTAACCTAACTCATTGAATCAAATCATTAAATCTGATATTAAAACAAATTAGTAGCTTCTTTTTAGAAATATTTGCATGAATCATAAAAACTTCTAAAACTTCGTGGTTGGTTTTTTTCTTTTCAATAGACATTATTTTGACAGTTGGGAAAGAGAACGCACGAGTTCGGAAAGGGTAAAGAAAAAGTACGAGTGTGTAATAGCCATCGTAAGTACATTATTCTTAGTCTAAGGTAGTAGCCCACTTCCCGCACGCTATACGTCCCTGCAATACGTCACTTTTTGAGCAACTATATTAAAAAATAATTTACAGGCTAAGACTTGAGGTGAGTTGGTGTAAGCGTGAACGCGAGTATTCAGTCACTCGTGACCGGCCCGGCTTCGCTCAGGTGATTTGAGCTTATATCTAGATTTGAGTTATTCTAATCTTTTCCACGGAAACAGTACATCTTTTAGGATAAAAATCTGCTTTTCCAGACTATAATCTATCTCTGTGCCAAATTTCATTCTGATCCGTTTAGCCATTCTTGCGTGATTAAGAAACAAACATCCAATCAAACATACTTTAAAAGCCATGTGTCACAATCTTTCTTGATAAGTGACTTACTTAACATCTACTCCTTATTTTAGTTATCTTCAGGTCATCGGTCGGTCCACGTGGTTGAAGGGGGACCTGTGCTCCTTTTGCCGAAATGTGGTGCTAGAACTGCTTTAGGACATTTCTTGGAAGGACTTATAATATAAGTAGTCGAGAAGAACTTACATATAGTAAGAACAATGTGCGTTCTGCTTGTAGTCACGTCAAAACAAGTTACCGTGTTAGTCGTTGACGTAACAAGGAAAATCAGATTGGCACCTGAGACTTTGTTTGTGCTCATAAGACAGGCTTGTGAATAATTAGTCTGCTTATGTAGTAGCAATTAGATTATTTCCTTGTCTTACTTAATGATGCCTAGGATGCTTTCGTTACACCTATAATATTTTTCATTTTCGTAAGCAGGTTGTAGGTCTAAGTAGTTAGGAGCAGCGATGGCCGAATGGGAATGACCGCGGGTTCCGACACGTAGATACCAAGTTTAAACCCCGGTGCGCTCTTCTGGTACAAAAAATTGTTATTTACGTATTTATCGCTGCTTTACAGTAAAATAAAACAATGTAATATTTAATTACATCGCGTCATCGTGCACGCCTGAGAGTTACTCTTTCTCTCGAGTTAATTTAATCTCGAAGGCATGATGTCCACCAATTCGCACTTGGCCAGCACGTGACTATTGCCTAAATCCCTCTCACTTCGGAGAGAAGAAGTGAGCCCAGCAGTGTAACGTAAGGTCTAGAAAAAAGTAGAATACTGCCGTTTTTGAGGAGGTAAATAGAAAATATTCATAAAATAGTTTAGACTGGGTACTCTCAAACATACACATATTTCTTAGATTACCTCAGTTAGTCATTGGACATTTTATTTTAGTCTTAATACCTCGTAAATGAGTGCAATCTGAAGATCAAGCATCACTTAAAGCAATCTCCTGCTTGGACAAAAACAAAACATTTTTAAATTATATTTATTATGATACTGTTTGCACAAATTACGTCTCTACGTGTTACGCCATCCCAAGCGTCAACTTAATCTTTCCACAATCGCTTCTATAACGATGCTTTGTGCCGTGTGAATGGTACATTGAGTAGTGAAACGAGGCGTTTGACATAAGGTGCGATTCCCGAGAGATTGTGCTGTTCGCTCTTGAATGCTTGCCAACTGCTATCAGTGTTCAACCCTAACATTTGTATGATATTGGATTTTAATTGGCTTCTTTCTTTGCACATTGCACATCATTAAAGAGATAATGATTGTTATACGTATACACTGTGCCAAATTTTATCTCTGCAACTTTGAAATATAATTTCTTGTCTATATTCTTGAACCCGGTCAAATCCAGTTAAATCCAATTTCAGAGAAAGCCGGGATCAATACCTGTGGCAGCAATTATTTCTATGTTGCTCCAATACGTGTTGCATTAAATTTCATAGATTTATTTTATCTCTAAAACAAGTTGTTATGATTCATTTAAAATGAACAGCGATTGAACTTGGAATATAAAATAAAAAGGTGCAAACTATCGATTTCAATAACAATGGGTTTCTACGGACCAAATATCTGGCACGGTTCCAAACGTCGATACACTTTCCACATTCGCTTCTACACTAACGGTGATCTGTACACCATGCAGTGAAACAGAGCGTTTAACAAAGATGCGATTTGCAAGACATAGCTCTTGAACGCCTGCCAACAGAGCCAACCTGCTATTACGGCGATTGACTCTGAAGTTTGTATGAAACGATATTTTAATAGACTTCTGAGTATCTTTTCTGATATCTGGTTATTCTAAGTATCTAAACGTGCCAAATATTTAGAAAAAACGACGGGTTGCACACCGGGAGTGCCGGCAGAAGTGAAAACTTAACGAAATATTAACGTTGTGCATTTTTGATATTTTGGAATGGTTGGGAAATAATTTTGCACGAATTGCTTTAATTATCGGTATTATTTTTCATCTAATATTTTCAGTAGGTTTTCATCTAGTATTTTGATAAAGTAGGTACTCACTCATTTTCTTTCACTATTTCTTCGTCACTTTTTTCATTAATGGATGCACTTTGTTCAATATTTTAAATACTTGATATAAACGAATTTTAAGATAAAATTAAACTTGACGCTGGCAATATGCAGAGTGTGCGATTCCATAAATGAAGAAAAAAAAGTATAGACAGCCGTCAGACGAGCCGTCATCAGCTGTCACCCCTCCGTCTTGGTCTAAGAGCCGGTGAAGATATTCACTCGTTCGGTTATTACAAGAGTGAAGGTGATATGAAAGAAAATTGATTAAAATTAATTAAATTAAAAATAGCTATGGACACTTTTCGATAGTCAAGTTATCATAGGCATATATGTTTATATATATATATATGTTTATATTTGGTAAAAAATATGTCTCATCGAATTATCAGATCGGTGAAGGTCGATCTTCCACGTCTCCTCTACTATCTTACGAAATTTTTCGATCAGCACACGTGACCTCGCGCGAGTTTCACAGTTTTTACCCATCCCACAAAAGTGCTCAACGCCGCTAAAGAAGTTTTCACTTCAATAATGCTTCACAATGGATAAAATCTTATTTAAGTAACAGAAAACAAATAACTGAAATTAAACGAGTTGACAATGAAACAAAAACGGAGGAAAAGTACTTATCTCAACCCAGGGATGTAGTATACGGGGTACCTCAAGGAAGTATCCTCGGTCCGTTGCTTTTTTTAATATATATTAATGATTTTCCAAAAGTCATCGAGCAACCAATGGTTCTCTTTGCTGATGACAGTACAGTTATATTTCCAAATGATAATCCAAGTACATATGAAACGAATATAAATAATGCCCTTGAATTATTAGTAGATTGGTTAAATAACAATAATCTTAAAATAAACCTTGAAAAGACAAATGTAATGACATTTAAAAATCGTATATCTTATGGGAGATCTGTAAATATCAATTATAGAGGGAAAACCATATGTGAAACCGAAAATATAAAATTTTTAGGCTTGTACATTGATAATAAGCTCACATGGAGACTACACATGGAACATGTATGTAAAAAACTTAACAAATTCTCTTTCGCTCTTTACAAATTGTCAAAAATAGTAAATAAATCAGCGGTATTAAGTGCGTATCATGCGTATGTTGGTGCAACTCTTAGGTATGGTCTTGTATTTTGGGGTAATGCAACGGGTATTGAAACAGTTTTTAAAGCGCAAAAAAAATGTATTCGGTCAATGTGTCAACTACGACAGACAGACACATGCAAGCCACACTACCAAAGTTTAAATATATTGACGCTCCCTTCGTTATATATCTATGAAATATGTGTAATGGTCAAAAACGACATTTCTAAATACAACACGTTAAACTCAAAAAGACATAAAAATAAACTATGCGCAATAGCCTCTAAAACTAAACAATATCACAATAGCGTCTTTTGCATGGGACCAAAAATATATAATAATTTACCAGACTTTCTTAAAACCAAAAGTTATAACGAATTTAAAAGAGAACTAAAAACACATCTAATTAAAAAAGCGTACTATTCGGTCACTGAGTTTATTAACGATAAATAAATAAATTAATAAAATATAAGAAATAAAATAACATAAATAAAATGACTAATAAATAATTTTGTCCGCGGTATAAAAACCTGGGAGGTTTTTTTTTCGCCAGCTTTTTTTCCTCTCAGTGTACAAAACCCATCCTGGTGGGTGCCCAAAGCTGATGACGGCGAACCCCGTATGGTTCAAATAAAATAAATTATTATAAAAAGCACAAAATTGGGTTTAAGTCTAATTAATTAAAACTGTAAAATATAAAACTACTTTAATGTTTCTTATGTACCCTTCTGTAATAGTTATTTTAAGAATTTATGTTTACATTATGTTAAGTCATTAAAATAATTATTTTATTTAATATAATAAAATTTGTACACCCTAAGGGGTAAATATGGAGCTCTAAATATTTTGTAAAACCTTTTTCACCCATATTTGTGCAAATAAAATATTTTCATTTCATTTTTCATTTCATTTCATTTCATTTCATTTCATTTCATTTCATTTCATTTCAACAAAATGCTATACCTACTGCTCTTTTGATTTTACACCTACCAATTTATTCGTAGATTTTGCCAGGTTTGCATGGAAATTGAAATTTATGGACAATAGTACAGAATTTTGTATTTAGTTTTTATGAAACTCTTAAAAGTAGCTAAAATTCTCAGTATATGCTTCTGTAGTAAATAAGAGTATTATATTTAAACTTATATAATAGATGTTAAAGTTCTTTTGAATCTAACAACTAATAATTATGCTATTTTTTCACCTCTTTTTTAATGAACAAGCCGGACTGACGTGTCTCTGATAGCCCATCGAAGTGTCTTTATTTAATTATTCCATCTTATTTTGTACGTGAAATTTGTTTTAAATAAAGCTATATTCAAGGTATAGTATCCAAATTTCTTATTCCTCTTTTCATTCAAAACAATTAAAACGTGTTAGAAGCTAGGATCGCTAATGCACTTGAGCGCCTGCCAAATGCTATCACAGGAGTATAATCTCTGAAGTTCGTTTGGAATTTTATTGTAATCGACATAGATCTGCAAGTATGTATATATTGTAAGTATGTAATGGCAGAGGTTTAAACGTATTTATGAGATAAAATAACTAATCATACCTAAGCCCAGGACATTGGACATGTACATAACTCAGGAGCTTAATGTATCATTATAGCTTCACACACATTCATCTGTCATTAACATATACTAACATAAATAAATGGCGCTATTCCATTTGGGCTTAAATTAAATCCATGAAAGCACTTACAAGCTACATTAGCTGCATTTGATATTCCTGAAAGCGCGCCAACTGCCAGCGTGCGAATTGCACTAGGTATTGACCATAATTTGTACTGAAATAGATTTTTTCGCAGTACAATATTGTTCAGTAAAAAAAAACGAATCAAAATGTAATCCATCGCGGAATACTTGGTATATGTGGAACATATACATTATTTTGCACGAATAATATGCATAGAAGGATACTTTAAGAAAGAAAATAAATATGTATCAATTAAACGTGTGTGTCGTTGTATTCATCGTTGCCGATCGATCCATTGTTAGAAAAAACTTGGTACATATTCATGAACGGACGAGTCGACAGACACACACTTGATTTTAAAAGTTTTCCGTTTTATTATCTTAATTTACGAACAGACTGATGACAACTGAAGGTGTTCGATTAATGCATTTTCTCCTGCCATTTTGCAGAAGTGTAAAAGCCGAAATCAAGTTATATGACGGTGGATGTTGGACAATTGCGAAAGTCCGTAACTTTCAAACGTCATAATTTCAATAGTAATCATGTACATTGTGAAGGGACAACCGCAGTATAGCGGTCTACTTCCAGCTGTACAGTAGTTTCTGAAGTTTCTTTATCCTACGTACTTTATCTCAGTGAGAAATAAGTCTGTACTTAAATAATTATTATTTAAATATTAAAGACAGTTGTTAATGTAACATTGACCGATTTTAATATTCTCTGTAAATCTGGCAACATCTTACCTCTTCTTTAAATGCCGATAGCTAAATAGTTTCTGCAGTTGCCGGCCAGACTTACACTAGGGAAACTGCCTACGAACACAAGCTTAGACTTGCTTAAAAGCGCGTATCCTTGTCTGCTTGGCCATTTAAATAAAAGTACCTGGATGACCGAGAGTTGCTCGGACAAAAACAATTGATTTTCTTGGTTTAATTTTGAGCAAAATACTGCTTGGCTTAGTGTTACTTAACAACGCCATCTGAAATAGCTCCCAATTAAGAAAAGGTGTGACGTTTGAACCTGGGTAACCATTCGAACAAAGAGTAGGCATGATGACACTATTAAAGAATCATAGAATAAACGGTTTTACAGAAAAAAATATGCTAAAAAAGTTCTAAAATATGATCCCGTTTTAATATAAACTTTAAGATTAATAAGATTTTCAATAAAATAAAGTATTAAATACAGCAACCGGCCATGTTATCTGAAACGCCAATCAAAAGGAATGACGTCACGTCTCAGTTAATGTCATCGTGTTGCTTGAAGTTTGACGAGCAAGCCGACGCCATGACACCTACGAGCGTTTTCGCGCTTAATTCAAATTACACATCAGAAAATACATTAATTTACGTTAAAAGTTGAGATTATTGCTGAAATAAACTTTTTTTTCGAAACTAGGAGACGTGTACCTACAATAAGGAAAGGTATTTAAAAATCTGTCATCATGCCCATTCTATTGACGAGATTTTATAGAGCTTTTTCAAGCCGACATTGTCATTTGTTTGAACGGCGGATTGGCGGATGACGTTTGACGGCGTTCTACACCACAATATTATTAATATTCTCCAATAGATTTCACTAACAACCATATTTTTCAGTTTACATTTAAGTTGATTATCGCTAAAAATTCGAATAAAACGCCAAATCTAGACACGCGGCAGCGTGTCAAGCCAAGTTCAAGCAAAGGAACTGGCTAGCCAGCGCCAAGAGTAATATTACACGAACCACTTGGTGCCACTTTTGACCCTTCTATAACTCAAAACCTATTTAACGTAAACACATAAAACTACGTGTGTTTAATTATATCCATAAGGACATCTAGGAAGCTAGCTGCTTCCTAAAATTTGGGCTTCGAAGGGCTTGGGTTTAGAAGGGTGAAATTTGGAATCCAGCTCGGCAATCGTGTGTAAGCGTAGGAAAAAATCTAAAAATAAAAAAAATAATTCAATAATAGGGGGGTCCCCATAAAAAAAAAGTTTTTTGATTGTAGCGTTTTCGAGAATGTAGCCAATAACATAAAAAAGAATACCACAAAGCGGAAACGCAAGAAAAAACATTAAATCTTTCCTTTTTTACATTTATGTTTTTGGTGGGATTCTAATTCATGAAAATCGTTGGAGCCATTTCCGAGCTTAACATTACATATATATATGAACAGAACGAAGCTTTTTATCGCAAAGCAAATAAATAGTTCATTAAAAGTAGCTTTTTCCTGTAGTTTTATTCACTAGACTAGCTGTGCCCGCGACGTCGTCCGCGTAGATAAAGACTTGTACAAAAGGCTTGATTAGGCTTGGATTATTTGTTCCTCCTCCTCCTTAGTCGTTCACTCTTGTCAGAGTGGTGGTTGCTGATGAGGTTGCAATTTCGTTCGTGACCGCTTTCCCTCCACTGTCCCTTGGATTATTGTTACCTTTTATGAAATTACTTATGATACAAAAGTTCATATTATTATGTTGAGTAGATACATTCTTCCTGAGTCCTTACAATTCTTACTGTACTCCTCTTATAATATCGACTTTTCAGTCGTTATCATCAGTTTCTCTTTACAAATTAAACGTATTATAATAGCCTGTTTTTAAAGTGTTCAGATAGTACTGCTGTGCCCGCGGAAAGGATCATTATAATTAAATAATTTGTGCTGCAAATAATGCATAGATTCATTATCATTATGTAACTTAAATATATTGCAGAAAGGTGGTGAAATGTCTACGCTATGTCAGGCGTGGTTAGTAGTTGGGAGTCAAATTCTTGGTTGCTTACACGTTGGTTGCAATTGTCGTTAACATACTGTCGTTCATACTTAATGGAGGTATTTTGAGCGATTTAAAACTTGCGACAGCACTTAGGCCACTAACAATGAAGACGTCATCAACCTGAATTGGAGCAGCGTGAGAGGATCAGGCCCCACGCGATTAAGAGTCAATTGGTCCTATTCACGTTCTATTAACAACCCTTCACACAGCATCAGAAATAAATATATCGATTACTAATATTATTCTGGGCGTGACCACCATGCCGTGCTGCTGCCGTGACGCTTTAGCATATTAGTGTAACACCAGTGCCAGTACTGCGTATGTATGTAATAGCTCTTATTAAATTAACCACTGAAAACGTCTGCTCATTTCAATAACATTTTTTATTAGACCCTCGGCAATTGCTTATTCGTTTATTCGAAATCACTTTTTTTATAAAAAAAAACGAACAAAAAGGCAGGAAGGCCGCGTGGTTAAGCGATCACTGTCGCCTATGGAAACGGGCAACCCCAGCGGAGCCACCCGAGCACTGCCGGCTTTCAAGAAGAGCTTTCTTAACAGCTTTCTTGAAGAACCCTATGTCGAAGTCCACTGGAAATGCCTCAGCTGGAAGGTTGTCCCATAACTTACACATCCGTTCAAACATCAAAAGGAGCGTGCAAAGCGGCCTGTGGAACTTTAACTTTCGACTGGTGGTGTAATCATGTTATGGTGACGTAGCTATCATTTTGAAAAGATCACTCAGCATAGTAAAGTCGGTAGAACACTTTGATTTTTTTTACGTTTCACACTGATAGCGCCAGAGTAGGGTAAATATACACTGTGTAATGGGTACCATGAGACACACAGAGACAGAAATACAAACACTTAAACCGAGAACAGAAAATTAAACTCATCATTCAAATTTCTGCTTCGCCGGGAATCAAACTCGAGACCCTTCGATTGGCAGTCCGGCATGGTAACCATTGCGCCACGCGAGTCCAGGCGCGGTCGCAGCCTTCAATTTTGGGGGGGGGGGGTCGCCAAGAAATTTTGGTGGGGGGTCACTAAGAAATTTGGGGGAAGAGGTGTCTCAAATTGGCTTGATTCGCCTTCCATCTACGCATGAGTGAGGGATTTTGGGGGGGGGGGGTCATGTCCCCTGTGACCCCCCCTGGGACCGCGCCTGCGCGAGTCGATAATTATTATTGTCTATTAAATAAGGTCGATACCAATAATATGTGGATGTTACCACTGCGCCGCGCCTCCATAATGCTCTACCACAATGAGTACAATATCAGCGCCAGTTCCAAAGCTCTCTAAGTTGTTAATTTTTTATTAGATACTTTATTAAGTAAATATACTCGTAATTAATTATTTGAAATAATCTCCACCTATCCATCCACTTTGTAATAGCGTTATTGGGTAAAATAATGATTATGTAACACCACCTGTAAATCTACCTGTAAAAAGCAATTAAATATGAATAAATGAATAACAACGACATCTATCGTATAGCGTGTAAACTAAATTGTCGATATACCGAATTTGCAACAGATCACTAAATAGTTCTGAATGTGAACATAGATGTCGGCAGTAGCCTCGTTTTGTTAAGGTTTTGTACATTTTGTATTGAGGATTTCTTTGAAATGTGGTGATATGTATGGTTTTTTTAAATATTTAGAGATGAAATCTATTGATTGAAAACTTGCTATCAGAATATTAAGAGATGTTATTAGTTATCGAAACTTGTGGTGTGGCCGCTCGCATTAACTTTATTATAGTGTAGAGGCGTTCATCCATTTCATCATTCTTGAAATTGACGTAACTTTTTTGTTTGTGAACCGATTGAAATAAAACAAACCTTAAATGTTAATCCAAAAAAATACTAATACTTCAGTGAAAACCGCATCCTTCTACGTTAAGCCGTTCCTGAGATTAGCGCGCACAAACGAACAGATAAACAGACAAACAGACAAACAGACAAACAGACAATAATTCTAAAAATCATTGTTTTGGGTTCTATTACGCTAATAAATAGCCCTAGTGACAGTTTTTTTCAAATATCTTCAATGTACAGAAACGGACTTGTTACAGATTTATTATATGTATTTATTATTATATGTATAGATAGGAAAAGTTCATTACCATGATCTGATACATTCAGAAATATTTCACACTTTTTCATTATTTGGTCATAAATTATAGTTAGGTAAAAACAGTCTCTTTCATTAAAAATTTACCTTACCTATATTATTCTAAATTACAGCTCATATTCTCTAAAACTATCGCAACGAAACTTTACTAAAAACCGCACTCCACTTGGTAAGTCTGCATTGCTACTGGGAGTTAATAAAACTTTGGTACTTAATGGATATAGTTCAAGTACTCATCGTCCTAGGGAAAGGACAGTGGCGTCCGCGGTCCTCTTTCGGACTTTAATTGCATCCTGCTCTACTTACGTAAGTACTTTCAACTTAACTGTTTCTGCTGACGAACCATCAAAATGGACTAACTCCGTCAATTCGGCAAGAATAAATCCCTTTTTTATGATCTTAGTTTAGTTAAATGACTAGAAACCTTCTTTTTTGAGAGATACCGGGTTATTGTACTTTTTTCTATGTCTTGGGAAATTCAATGGGAAAAAATCCGTTGGTCAGACTAGTCTGACTACCAATCTGGGAAAAACTCCTTAAATTCCCTCGGTGGCCTGCCTCAGTGCTTGTGGAGGAATCCGGAATCTCCAGTGGACCGCACCGATGTCCTTCATGTGCGGTGCCCTTAACGAGCCCATTCTTTGAGAGCGATGTAGCACACTCAGATGCTTACGATGACTTGCAGCTACACACATCGGGCAGGAAATACTGTAGCTTATATTCTTAATCTCGAGCTACAGGGACCAGTACAGGGGAACTTAAACTTTAAACCTAGCAAAAAGAATACCTTGTGAAGTCATCGAGAGCCACATAAAGTGTTTCTTAAACTATACAATGTATATTGTATAAAAATAATATTTTCACGTCACATAAAGAGAGTGAAAATTTGCCAGAATTCAAGTTGAAATATAAGAATGTTGCGAAATTCTAAAAAGTCCGTGGCGTTGCAACTTTGCCGTGAAACTCAGAACGGCAAAAATGCACCTCCATCCATTATTCTTAAGAGCTTTTGCTGCGTGTAACGTTTCCTTTCTTTATTATGGTTCCCCGTTAACCTAACGAGTACTTAGTATGATTATTGTTGTTATTTGAGTTATTTTTTATTCAATTTTTAAAGAATAATTTAAATAATATTTAAAAAATAATCAAGGATATAAAATATAACATAAAATTATGAAAAATTCAGCCCTTGCAATTTTCACCTCCCTATTACTTATTGCAAATATGCAGAGACTTCCACTAATTCTAGAAAAATCGTTTGTTATTCAACAATCAACTTGAAATAATATGAAAATACTTTATTGTTGACTGTTTACATACATACAGTTAGATGTTTAAAATTATTATAAGAGTTTAAACAGTCTACCATGCTCTGGCATACAATATTATATTACTAATTAAAATTAAAGTAGCTAAGTAGTAGTAAAAAAGTTTTATTTTAAGATCCGCTAAGAATATTCTTAACGGATCATCGGCTTTTGATGCCTACCCACCACTGGGTCAATGAGAGAAAAAAATCCGGTGGAAAAAAAACTCTCAGGCATTGTTTAGAGTTAATATTTTACGCGGAAGCTCCCCAAACCATTTTAATGCACGATTTAGAAAGTTTGGTCATCAAAAAATTCGTTTATACTATAGTATACTTTTTTTATAAGCCATTGCTTTAGTTCCCTTTCAAATTTATTACCTGATAATTGCTTGAAATGTATGGGTAATTTATTGAATATTCTAGTAGCAAATATGTATGTAACTTCAAGTTTTCTTCTTTTGTTATACAACATTACAGTTAACCACAGAACATTAGAGACAACCAAGAGAGGTAGAACGGAAATAACGCGCTATTCGTATGAAGATTGGTGTCGCCGATCAAGCCCCGCCTCCATTACATCTGTACTTAAATAAATACGAAGCTTACGCACATATTTGCAATTTCAAATCTAGCCAATCTTAGCGCCGCACAATCACGCGATTTCAAATGAACGAATCACACCCAAGCACGCACAAAAGCACGCATATTGTAGCACGATCGCGTGTTTCTGTAGAGATTTTGGAATTTTGAGCGTTTGCTCAAAATTCCTTGGCGCGTCTGCCCCGCCCACATTTCCATTCTACTCTTTTAATATGTGCTGTGTAGTTAACTGTAAAATAAATATCAAGATGTGTACAGGAATCAAAAGGCAAAAAGAAACAAGAAGTAAAAATTAGTGGAACTCCGAAAAGCTTTCTTCTCCTGGCGTTGCAACTTTGCCGTGAGACTGAGAACGGCAAAAATGCACCTCCATTATTTTCAGTAAGAGGTTTTGCTGCGTGCTACGTTTCCTTTTTGTGTAATTGCTTCCTTTTTAGCTGACGAGTACTTCATATATATATTTTTTTTCTAAGGATTGTACAAGAGTACAAACAAAAGGTGAAATTATGAAGAACATAGAACTCCCATTGCTTGCTATTAGATCCTTTATCTATACCAAGCCTATTTTTTTCAGATCAGTTTCTTAATGGCACTAAAAATAATGATAGTATAGATGTTATATGGCGCGAAGTCCGTTCAACTGTAAATGTTGTGAGGAGTGCAAATGCACATTAGTGTCCGTAACCTCGAGAGCACAGTCAGTGTCGAGTGACGTAACCTGTTGAGGTTAAGTATTGAGTGTCAAGTAAATGACTGCTGAAATATTTTTATTATCTATCTATATAGATTAAAATGAATGTTTGTCTGTTCCGGCTAATCTCTGAAACGGTTAGACCGATTTTGACGGGACTTTCACTAGCAGGTAGCTGATGTAATAAGGAGTAACTTAGGCTACTTTTATAAAATCCACGCGGACGAAAACGCGGGCGGCCGCTAGTTGTAAACAAATTTACGGTACGTAGGTACGGTACTTTTACTTATAGGTTTTTCTTACGATGTTTACATAATGTAAGTAGGTATGTGATACGCTTACAACTTTTTCTAGAAAAAAAAATTATAATTCAATTTTTTTCATCAATGTTATTGCTGTAGGTCCATATCAAGATATGGACAAGAAATTCACAACTTAGCAGAATGATAGTATTTAGGATAGATGTATTAAGTGTCAGTCACGAAGCTCCGAAAAGGTTACTTGCCGCGGAATTCAGAATGGCAAAATTGCACCTCCGTTACTTTAGAAAGGGCTACTGGCGATGTATTCTTTCAGTGCAATAGTTAGACTCATCATCATTGTGCCTTGCCATTGCCATGCCATAAATGATATTGAGGTTAGTAAAACCATTTTTTTTTCTCGAGGTCAATCGTTTAAAAGATAGGGGACTCCCAAAGTAATAAAATGTGTCTTCCCTCTAAGAATGAAATATCCAAAAAATTACGGTGTTAATCTCAATGAACACATATAATAAAAAAAATGCCTATATGTATAAAGTTTTCAAGATAAAGATTTTTTTTTTCAAAAAAAGCAAATATAACATTGTCATTAATAAAAACACTATAAAAACCTTAGACTAAGAATAATGTACTTACATAAAAACAAATGTTACAAAAACCTCAAAAATACGCCAAAATAATGAAATCAAAACATGACTATGACACAATACAAGGAGGAGCGCCTGCCTATGACGTAAGTACATTATTCATAGTTTAAGCTATGTTATTTCCTTAGAGCAGACTGTCAGTTTTGACGCTCTACGGATATTTCACATGTTCCGCCAAAAACCCTTATACTACGTAAGTACATTATTCTTAGTCTAAGCCTCATACACATCAGTTTTCTTCTTAGAGCATCAAGGTATTGACAGGTATGACATCAGGGTGAGTCAGTACCCTTGATGCTCTTAGGTTTTCTTTACCTAAACTTCTGCCCTCCCATCACAAAATTACAGCTGGCCATACCTTTATATCATTCATTATTCTTAGTCTAAGCTTTATATATACATATAATTCTTCTGTACGTATGTTGACAGTGAACTCCTCCTAAACGGCTGGACCGATTTTAATATTTTTTGTGTGTGTATTCAAGTGGATTCGAGGATGGTTTAGATTCACAATTCGGTCCACTGGAAAATGTTTTCTTAATTATTTTTTCATTTATTTAGTTTTCTCATATAAATTGTTCCCAACTGTCAAAAGTTTGTATTTCGTGCCGTGTCATTCTAAACTTTGACACAATCAGAATAACAGGATAGTTCGTAAGTCATTATTTGTTTTATATTTTTGTTTGACAGTAACATGAAATCTCTTTAAGATGATAAGAAAACAAATCTTCTTTCAATACTTTTAAGGCAGGACAACGTCTGCAGGGCCCACTAGTCTAAAAGTAAAAATATGACCTCGTTCACTGAAGGGCCATTCGACGAGGGTTAAGATACTTAATCCGTTGTTAATCAGCAGTCAACGGTTATTTTACGACTAGAAACGAGCCTTTGATCCTTTAATATCAACTTTTAATAGCCGGCTATTTCACGAGAATTAATATGAAATTTGCATGTTGATCGTCCATTCCAGGGAAAATCCTAATTTTCAAGATGAAGTTTCTTACCCAGTTAATTAATGAAATTTCTAGCGAGCATCAAATTGTTCCTAATCAACCGTTTTAAATAGTAATTTGGATTGAATTTAAGGACAAAGTTAGTGAGCTAAGAATAGATTGAGATTGCAGATGGTGAGCTAATTTGGTTGAGACAAATGAATAGCTCCGATTTCATTAGCGGAGCCGAAAATTAATATTTGTTCAGAAATTCTTATTATCAGATAATATTATTTAGTTGCCTTAAAATTTTATGCAGTTTCACAAAGTTATTTAATCAGCGTGCTTATTTCAAATTATGTCATTTAATTTAAAAAGAGTTACGTTTAACTTTAAAACGTCGACTGATGTTAAAGTAGTGGTAACATTGTGTGACTGATCATTAAATTTAAAAAAAATCATAAAAAAATGGATTGAACTAGATACTTTGATCTGCAATTTAATATGAAAGCCTACGTGGTAGAAATTTAATGTAACGATCGCATAAGTAATTTTATGACGTAAGTTTGCTTGAGCTTATGTACCTTGTTCATGGGCCGCAGACTCCACCTTAACGGATATAGTCATTCAGAGACTCTTTGAAACTAACTTAAATGATCAATACCTGAAAGAGTCTTATTCGTATATTAGTATGGGCGTACCGAAGTGAGGGGGGGGCAAGGGGAGGCAGTGCCCGCCCCCTGGATCAAAGTTCAGATTCAGGGATTCAATAATCCCAAATGACATCCCAAACAAAAAAAGAAACCTTTAAAGGATAAGCTAGATATGCTACTTCCTGCTGTTCGTTTTGTACCTATACATCTATACATATAAATAAAATTGGAGTGTCTGTTTGTGAAATTAAAATAACCGCATTTTACTACATGCATATGGATGTATATACGGTACATATACCAAAATAACATTGCTTACAATTTTTGTCAGTCTGTCTATCTGTCCGTCTGTCTGTTTGTTCCGGCTAATCTCTCAAACGGTTAGACCGATTTTGATGGGACTTTTACTGGCTGACTTGTACAGGTAGCTGATGTAATAAGGAGTAACTTAGGCTACATTTATTTTAGAAAATTTCTAAAACTTAAGTCCACGCGGACGAAGTCGCGGGCCGCTAGTATTTAATATTTTCTAATCTTTAACTATTCGACAATATGGCTCCAATTACCAGCAATCTCATATCCACAGCTGCATATCGCGTTTCGTCACTCGAGCACCAACGGCGGAACACTTCGCCAAACAAATTGTGTTTGTTCACGTTATTCTGAGCTAGGGCTGTGCAAAACTTTCTATATTTTTTTATTCAAGACAAAATCTTACGCACGTTTTGATAGTTTTCAGTTTCATGGACAACCCCAGTACAAGTTCTCGTTATTTATGCAGTAAATGGAGTACTACTTGCATCTCTGGGCAGGAACACCGAAATACCAGCTACACCCATTTGATCCGTTGAAAAGCGCTCAGTTCGAATCGTCAACAACCCAAGATTAACATCCGTGTATTCTACCGACTTTACTATGGACGGTCCTCCGAGGAACTTTTCAAATCGATGCCTTCATCACCATTCCATCCACCACCAAACTAAGATTAAACTCGGTCCTCCACAGTCCCCTTGGCATGCTCCTTTTTACCATGTCCGAGTATGGGACAACCTTCCAACTGAGGCATTCCCAGAGTCCACTGTTAAACAGTACAATACAGTTATGCTGTTCTTCAATGAAGCTGTAATAAAAGCTCTCCTCCAAAGCCGGCAATGCTCGGATGGTTTCTCTGAGGTTGCCCGTGTCCATAGGCGATGGTGATCGCCTAACACCATGCAGCCCGTCTGCTTTTCTGCTGCTGCTTGCTGTCACCCCTCCATCTTACGAATATTCGATCAGGACACGTGTCCTGACGCGAGTTCAAAATTTTTTACCCATCCCAAAAAAAGTGCACAACGCCGCTAAAGAAGTTTTAACTTCAAAAAGTTACTTGTCTCATCAAGTGCATGATTTTGGCATGAACAAATCTAATATAAAGCTTAAAATGCTACTTGAATTACCTTTATTAATTCAAATTAATAGCAACTTCTGGCAACCCTCGAAGCGTACGAGGTCCTTTCCGCTCCCGCGTGAAAGTAACCGGTCGGTTTTCCTAAGTTTTCCACTACTTACCTGTCTCGTTGCGCTCTTAAGCGTTATGACAAACTGCGTTAGGTTATGCTTTAAAATAGCGCAGCTCAAGTAGGTACTTTAAATTATATTTTAAAGTCTGAGAACCAATAGTGTCAGGGGTCATGATCATCTCGACGATAGGAAAGGGGGTTTGATCACAGAGCAAAGAAACTTGTTTTTCTATTTCTATGGGTTTGATCTTTCTTTATTGAATGTGGTCGTTTCTTTATTTTAATCGGTAAAAAATATATCGTTCAGATTAAGCATTCTGAGAACGTAGATAATATTATGTATTTTATCTAAGAAAATAAATCTCTTGCTTATAAATCAAAAAAGGTTGCAGCAAGGAACTTAGGAAGAATGGAAGTTTCTTGGGTTACAGTAAATAATAAATCTAAATTGTTACTATAACTCTTAGAGCATCAAAGAAGGCGCTCGTTGTATTGTGTCAAAGGTACTGACTCACTGAAGGGTGTCATACCTGTCAATACCTTGATGCTCTAAGCTATAACTTTATGGATATAAATGTTTTGATGTGTCGTCATCATGTTTATTTTTATTTTTTACTAGCTGTGCCCTTTGACTTTTTGCGCGCCGTTATAATAACTATGATGTGAACATACTCACATTTTTAAAAGGACGATGCATATAAAGAATGAAAAATAAAACCCAAGCCCCGCGCAAATAAAACGTAAATTAAATCATAGATACGAATAAGTAAATAAATGCTATCATCGTTATCAATGAGCATCAATCAATTGCTCAAAAGTTTAAAGGTTTGAATGAGTTTTGAGCATTACAATTTGAGTCACAAAAACTCAAACTCTAAAAAATCTCTAAAGTCGTCTGGCTTTCTCTAGATATTTACTATGGTAGATATTTATCTATCTATCTGACTAGCGATCTAGATATTTAATATGGTACTGATAGACTGAATTTAATGTAAACCACATTAAATTTACGGTCTTCCAGTACAATTTCTCAATTGTCTCGGTCGGACGTGAAGCCGTTACCTCGGAGAGCAATTCCATTTTGTGAATTTTTCATCGCATTAGAGCAATAAAAGAAGCAGATATTCCATCTCGCTGGTTTATCGCTGTGGAGTTGATAAACGAAACCGCTTCAATTATCACTTTTCTCTCTTGTAATGGTCCTTGCAATTCATATTATTTTGATAAACATTTTAGTTTTATTAAATTGAATTCATCCCAACTTTTCACTCAATGCTGCCTTGAAATGGAAAATGGAAAATTGAAATTTATTGTTTTGGTGGAAATGTGTGGTTGCCAGTTAGACCTCAGGCTCTTTTGAGGGTTTATGTAATTTACGAGTACATAAAACCTCAAAAAATTGTTAGAGCTGGAATTGTTACAGCAACGACTTAACATCACGTCATTGTTGCCAACTTAGGGTAATTTTCCCTAGATTTAGGGTATAAATTATCCGGTAGGGTAATTTTCATGGTATAATTTTAGGGTATTATTTAGAGTAATTTATTTACTTGAGGCATTTTTAGGGTGATATCATTTTAGTTAAAACATTTTATAAATCTGCTGTTAGAGGAATAAAAACTCATAGACTTAGGATATACTACCGTATAGACGAACATAGCATGCGAGGGAGAAGTAACTCGTACAGCAAGACAGAAAAAGACAGGCGAATCTATTGTTCCTGTAACTGGTTTTTGATTAATAGCCGTCACCAATCGACACACGAGAAATAAGCCCTGCAGTATTTGTGTTTTTTGCGTGAATCGTGATTCATTTCTAGTAAATACGATTTCGAAATTAGCTTTGTCTCTTTTGTTGGCGTCTATATCTAATGCATATATTTCACAATTCTTGTGTTAACTTTGCTCCTTGATTCAGTGGCTGCAGAGGATACTTTTATTGTAATGTGCCAATAATAAAACATATTTATTGTCATTTTATTTGCAAAGGAAGAAAACACTATGAAGGAAATTATATTTAGGGTAGGTATTCTTTCAAAATTATTCAGAATCTAGGGTAAATTGAAACCAAGGGTATTGCAAAAAATTGAACTGGCAACACTGCATCACGTTATCTTTATGCTCCTGCTACTCCATTTAAATAAAAAAATTGCTAGCTCCTAGCTTGTATGTTCAACGTACGAACTGTAGTAGTGTACTGTGAGGATGATAAATGACAGTGTAACAGCATCATTTAAACAAAGTACTTGATATTTACCCAGTCACGTTCCTGGAATGCAAAAATAAAATAAATACTTATTTACAAATTCTCTCTTATGATGAGACTGAAGCTCTCATTGGACGACAGTGAAAATTTTGGCACGCCCATACATACCTACACACTTTTTCACACACACACACACACACACACACACACATATGCACGCGCGCATGGGCGCGGGCACACACACACGCACACACATACTTTACCTCGCTTTAGCTTTATTTAATTTAATTTTATATTAACTTAACATTAAGAAGAACAGAACTAACATTAGTGTATAAGTCTGACCGATTATTTGTATATCACCTACCTTATTTGTTATGTAGAACAAATTTACTGATTGTTTAGTGTTTAGTTTACGGAGGGCGTAATCTGCTGCGACACAGTTTTAACTTTTGTAGTGGATTACGATCAATAAGTTGTGTATATCTTAATTACCTATGTTCAATAAAATCTTTGGAATCTTTGAATCTGTGTTTTGTTTCAGTATTATATTTACTATAATACTACTGATTTACTATTACTTTATGGATATAAATGACCACCAATTTCAGCGGCAACTCAACTTACAGACCAAATATCTTTTACCCAATCTCCAAAATTTTTCAGCAAAAAATCGAGTTCACTGAGAATCACAGTATTTTTATACCGATCCCTTATTTAATATAGGATAGAAAAGACCAATATTAATACCGAGAATTTCATTGCAACAAATAAATACGGATTTCTGAAATTTGTAATCTTGAAGCCCATCCAATCTCCAGAAAATGTTTCTATAACAGAATTATCCCGCAGTTTAATTAAGCGGAAAATATTTAATGGCAAATAAGGAAACATTACGTTTTGGTGAAAGCTACAGCCTTATTGCGGTTTTTTACCGACTTCCAAAAGGAGGAGGTACTGTATTCGGCTGTATGTATTTTTTTTTATATATGTTCACCGATTACTCCGCCGTTTGTGGACCGATTTTCAAAATTATTTTTTTGTTCGTATGCTTATACTCCCGAGGTGGTCCCATTGTTACCAAATCAGGATCTGATGATGGGATCCCAGGGAAATCGAGGGGAACTCTCGAATTTTATAGGCACACACATTGATTTTCTTATACTTTCTGAAGTATAAGAGATATTTGTGCATAGTAATCATCATTTCATGTTGCTGAGCTGATGATGGAAGGTTCAGCGACAGTGAGGAGTTGAGAGCAAATTATTTCAATAAATAGTTTTTTAATCGAAATCTCACATTCCTGAGGTGGTCCAACTGTCACCAAGACAAAGTCTGATGAGGGGATCCCTGAGAAATCGAAGGGAACATTCAAATTTTATAGCACAACAAAATGATTTTCATATTTTTACTAAAGCAAAACAGGCATTTGTGTATAATTTTCATCATATCATGTCGCTGAGCTGATGATGGAAGGTACTACGACGGTTAGGAGTTGAGAGCAAATTCTTTCTATAAATGGTTTTTTATTCAAAATCTTACATTTCTGAGGTGGTCCAACTGTCACCATGTCAAAATCTGATGATGTGATACTAGGGAAATCGAGGGAATCACTGAAACGTAATAGGCACACACATTCTTTTAGTCATATTTTTTAACATAATACAAATATTTATGTCCGGTAATTATCACCTGATGTTGCTAAGCTGATGATTTAAGGTACAACTCCTCAAAGGTTAGGAGCTGAGAGCAAATTCTTTCATCTCTTTAACATTTAGAAGTTAAAGTGAATTTTGTTCCAATTATGCTTATACATAATAATATGTACAGAACTATTAAAGTTACTAAAAAGAGTGAAATAAATTAAGTTTTTAACAAAAAAATAGAACCGACTTCAAACGGTAAAAAATAAAATTGTTCAGTACCTACTTCTTCTTGCTTATGGTAATTACTCTTAAAACTATTTTTGGAGTCGGGCCCTTAGTAAAATGTCCTGTTATAGTAAATATAGTGTACCTTTCGTTCTGAATGGGCACCGACTCCAATATAGTTTTAACAGTCATTACCATAAGCAAGAAGATGTAGGTACTGTCCCACTGTCTGTACTGTCGGTGCCCATTTAGAACGAATGGTAAGACATTTTAGTAAGGGCCCGCCTCCAAAAATAGTTTTAAGAGTAATTACCATAAGCAAGAAGAAGTAGGTACTGAACAATTTTATTTTTTACCGTTTGAAGTCGGTTCTATTTTTTTGTTAAAAACTTAATTTATTGTTATTCTTAATAGATACTGCTGATGAGACTTTTTTTTTGAAGTTATACTTCTTTAGGCGCGTTATGAAAAACTGATGAGAGTGAAATTTCAAGATGCGCGCGCATCACTGTAACACAAAATTAACAAGATGAAGTTGCCCACTCAACCGAATAGCTACCAACGAAATAGAAATAAAACCTCTCTTAGTCGCGCATGTTGGTACGCTTGTCGCCTCTGATCACTGTTTTCATATTTATTTATAATATAATATTTATCCACATGGTTTTAGTTTTTACAGTCACAACACGTGTTTTATTTTCATACAAGTGCGAATTATATATGTGGCAATAAAATATATTCAGTAGTGATTTAAATTGAATATTTGGATTATTATTTAAGACAGGACAACGTCAGTCGTATTTGTCAACCGTTGGTGCGTCTCTGGTCTCGGCGTGTCGTTCAAAAATTTGACACACATGAAATATTCAGAGAGCTAAGCAATGAAAACTTGCAAACAATTTTCTAATAATATTTTATTTCAATTACGTCACATCAGCTCAGTGTTTGAAATCCATAATGAACTTTTGCCCCCACGATACCTATTAAAAAAATAAGCATTGATCATCAGTTATGAAAATATTTAAGGAATGGCGAAAGTTGTGAATGATTTTTTATATGAAAACTCTTGAACTAGCAAAATGATAGTTACTATTTTTAACGACTTTCATACGTGATTGATTACACGTGTCTACATGACTGAAGACCGTGAAACTTATCTTTAATTGACATACTGCTTGCTTCTAAATTTTCTGATTTTAGAAAAGTACTTGCAGTGAATATTTCATTTTAAATTGAGGTAAGCACCTTCTGCGCCAATTGTTACCAAATCCTGCTGACTGACAAAAAATATTATATACTCCACCAATTTGACAGAATATAATTTTTGTACTTTTTTGTCGTTTACCTCTCGGAATAGATCTCGAATAAAACTTTAAAACGACATCTTTCATAAAAAAAATTCAATGACAGTTTATTGAACAGTAACCTAAAAACTTTTTTAATAGTCTTCATACATTTGTTGTAAGTATATTATTGTACCATGTTGGTAGTTTCTCCAAGAAACTAAGCGCACCGCGCATGGAGGATATCAGCACGTTCTACTGGAGATACCGGAGCCCTTTCTGCGCTGGCAGGCCACTGAGGAGGTTTTAGTGCGGTACAAATCCTACACAACCCGGTATCTCTCCTCAATCTGACACGTACCTTGCGAAGATTCCGTCCCGAAAACATAATTTAAGCATTAACAATATGAGATACGGTGTCCCCCAGGTAATCATAAAAGGCGATTAAGTAGAGGGTTTCAGGTGTTTACATGGCTATAGTGGGAACTTAGACCAACAGCCACGGGAAAAACGACGCGGCGACGGCGTGTTGGGCCGCACGACTATAGGCACAGCTACCTACATTGCTCTCCCAAGAGCACATTTGTAACGCCGCGCATGTAAGACATCGGTAGGTTTCGCTGAAAATCCTGTTCAGTGGGTTTTAGTGAGGTTGGAATGTTAAATAAATACATAAGTCGCTGTATCTCTCGGGCGTTGCCTCAGATTATCATCAATAAATAATATTCAGGAGATGGCACTGCAACGCGATACTAGATTTACTCAAAATATTTAATTAAAAAGTAAAAGTCCTTTTATAATTTTATCCTAATTAATTATTTGCATGCAATTAAAAACTATTTTTTAATGATGCCAAAGAAGTATAACTTCTCACGCGCGTACATAAGTACACGCACCCATTATTTTTTCAAAACACAGAACAAGAAGCGCTATGTTGACATTTCACACAGTATCGTAATGTAATGTTTTATGAAATATGAAAGTTTGTGGCTTTGACATTGAGGCACGAAAAATTACTGCATTTGTTGCCATGTCCTGCCGTTGATGCTCTAAAACGGTTGGTATTTTTTTGCCCTAACGGTACCTACCACCAGGCTTTGTAATTAAAATAATTCTTAAGTACAGTTTTTGCTTTTTTGTTAGTAAGAAAAAAATACAAAAAAGTATACCTACAGCTTCTTTCGTAAGCCAATATTAGAATTATTTCGTCATAGCATTTATAGCAATGATTTTAATCAGCTGTGGTAGCTTTAACTTATAAATAACTTTTATTATGTTATGTTTTTATACTAGAAACAACTCCACCGTGTATTTTATTTTGTTTGAAATAGTCAAAGAACCTGACAACCTAGTAGTAAGGACCTCGAGTCCAGTGCACTATCGGGTAATGTTTTGGATTCCATTCCATTTCCATAAATAATATTTTAGCACATAAATAAAGTCCATGCTTTACACTGACAGAAATTATTATTGTTATAAATACATGCCAAGTAGTTAAAATTAAATATTAAACAATTGTTGGTAATGATGTTCGAGACGAGGCTAGTTAGAGTTTCTCTTTTACGATAGACCATCCAGCTCCAAACGTTATAGAATTTTAAGTTAATTTAGGTCGTAAATTGAAGGATTAATAACAGAAGAGCTAGCTATTAGAACAAGATTGTTCCTTGGAGTAACAAGGAACAATCTTGTTTTAATAGCTGATTTTCTCGCAAATTGATTGGAAAGATTGGTTTTATAGTAATACTAGTGGACCCCGCAGACGTTGACCTGCCTTAAATATATTGAAAGAGGATTAGTTTCTTTATCATCTCAAAGAGTTTTTATGTTACTGCCAAATAAAAATTATAAAACAAATAGTGACAGATGTAGTGTTATTCAGACAATGTCAAACTTCTGGTCAATGGCGCTAAGAGCGAATCCGGCTGACGGACGGAGTTGTCCTGCCTTAAAATATCAGAAATAAAATAATATTGCGACTGTAAATTGAGATTTAAACTATCCTATCTCTCAAGTTGGATCGAACTGCACATGGTGTGCGAATTTTATTATAATTGGTTAAGTGGTTTAGGAGTCCATTGAGGACAAACATTGTGACACGAGATTTATATATATTAAGAAGATAACACGGAAAGTTAATGAACACTTACGTATTAACCGTATTAAACAATGGACTTACAATTGGGTTTAAATTAACCACTGCAATAAAATTTATTCATCTAGCCTTTCATAGTCCACAGCTGGATATAAGCCTCAACTAACGTTCGCCACTCTATCCGGACCTGCGCTCTTTTGAATCCAGCGTCTTCTTTTGGTCATCATTTCACCTGGTTGTAGGGTTCTTTTGCTCATTCTGTCGAGACGTGGTCGCCATTCGAGGATTTTTCTTCCCGATCTGTTGTCGGTCCACTTCACTATATGGCCTGCCCATCGCCACTACAGCTTACAGATTTTGAAAGCTATATCAGTAACCTCAGTTTGTCTACGTATTTCATCATTTCTGACGCTGTCGCATATAAAAATATAAAAAAAACTACAAGAAAATACGCATTAAGTAAACGAAATAATTTCTTATGAAATGTGTAAATGAAACCAAAGTTAAGTACTGGAAAATCAACTAAAACGATTTAAACCTCGTTAAGAAAAAATAACGTAGGTTAGAGCAACAAATCTAAGTATATTTTTTATTCCCTCGATATTACAAAACCCAGTTATCCAGTTAGCTACTCCCGTAACAGCCTTAGAAACCGCTTATTAATTCCATTCGGCGCGTCTTACATAAATTTTGAAAGTATTACTCCTACCAAAATTGCCGATGTTGGGGAGCCCAAGTACTTACTCGTACCTCGTTTTGCCGTTAATAAAAAGACGATAATGGCGCGATATTATTTGGATACGACAGTCAAAAGCGAATTACTGTTAAGACAGTGGAACTCAAATATTTTATTTTCGTAAATACCTTATGAATAAATACCTTTGACAAAAATAGGCTAAAATATGCGAGATGTACTTAGTTTAGGTTTTCAAATAAAGAAATTGTTAGTAATGTCACATTAAATTTTATAGTTTTAGCAGTAGTTGAGAAATGTACTATGAAGCGATTATTTCCTTAAAAGCGCTCCTAACTGAGGAACTACTGGTTGGAAAAAATATTAAAAATAGAGTTTAAATGTTAATTTATCAAGTAAGGTTTTAGGGTTTATAACATCAAAACTATAAGGCGGGTAAAAAACCGAGGGGCCATCTCTCAAGTACAAAGCTTGTTAATAAAATTCTTACAGCAGCCGTTAAAACTTACTTTTGAAAATTGCTTATTGTAATAGGTAACCACATTTTAACACAATTTTTGTGTCATAAAGCCCTATATTTATTGGTATACATTGGCCCTTAAGGAGTCCACAAAAGTTTGAGCACCGGAACAGTAAATTATTTCAGGTTTAGGGGAAAAGGAAACTTCGAGTGTATTCAACTTCAAGAGTTAGAAACTCGAACAGCGTTGCTTCATATTCAGTTGAGTTTCGGTTTTCGGTTTACAGCATCAAATTGATTCCGGATGTTGATCGCAAATTCAGAATTTTGAATTCCAAAGCAATAGACAATTAAAGTTAAATATTAATAACAAAATTGAATATTTTGTACATTTTGTATTCATTGTACTGTTTCATAACGACTGGATGATGCAAAATTAAATACTTATTATTACAAACGCTTCGTAACACTTCACAATCATAGCCCCACAGTAGGGTAGATATAGCCCGTGTCATGAGTACCATGGACACACACAAAGACAGAAACACAAACACCCAGAACAAAAACATAAATTTAAACTCATCATTCTTTCTGTTTTGCCAGGAATCGAACCCGGAATCCTTCCATTGGCAGTCCGGCATGGTAGCCATTGCGCCACGTAGGTCGTGAAACACTTATTATTTTACTTTTCACTAAGCATTATGAGCTGGTTAACCAATAAAAAAAAATCTGTGATAATATATAGGATGCAGCGATGGCCTAGTGGGAAAGACTGCGGTCTCCGACACGGAGATATCGAGTTCAAACACCAGAGTGCACCACGGACAAAAAAATGTTAAGTGCATATTAATTACGATGTTTCCATCACTGTGCGTGCTGACAGTAACTTATACTGTCTCGAAGCCTATTTATTGTCCACCAATCCGCACTTGGCCAGTGTGGTAGACTATGGCCTACATCCATCTCACTTCCGAGCAGCAGTGGGACATAAAAAAGGTTGAAAAAATCCATTGAATGATACACGGGCCCTGCAATTAATTCATATCCAACAACAATTACTTGATTCGAGATAGCTCAACAATACAGCAAGAAAATAAAAATAAAATGAGAGAAAAAGAAAATGAATCGACATTTTCATGGTCCCGCCAAAATTCCAGCATGATTTTAATAAATCGTACTGTTTGACTCGATTTGAATTTAACTTTTGAATTCGTAAACAATGGACTGTCGAAGTTATTACAAGGTTATCTATTATTGAATAAGAAATCAACATAATAAAGTTTTGTGCATTAATATTTTATGATGAATGGAAAACTCAAACGGTATAACTCCGTACCAGGGCTTGTTTGATGAAAATCCATTTCTTAGAATTTTGAGTCTTATTCGATTTTATTACTATTTTCCATAGACCTATATTATACTTAAGTATATTATAAGTCTATGCTATTTTCTAATGGTAAAACTTCCGAACAGTCATTTATATACTTAGAGCATCAAAGTTACTGACTCAGTAGGACGGCATAGCGCCTCGCTTCGATACATAATATTTGTGCCAAATCTGGTGCGGGTGAACGCACACATTTTAATTTTGTCACACGTTCACAAATATTCTTTCATCGCTACAGACGCATACATAATGCCTCAGGATGGCTTCACGTATTATGTGGTGTGCTATTAAACATTTCCTTTAAATTTGAATACCTGGACGTCCGAGCGTTGCTCGGATAAAAACAATTGATTTTCTTGGTTTATTTTTAAGCAAAACATTCATTGACAGTGTTATCTACTTAACAAAGCCTTTTGAAATACCTAGCTCCCAATTTTAAAAAAATGTCACAAAAAACAAAAAACGCAACTTGCCTCCTTGAGATTTGAACCCGGGTCTCTAGCTCCGTAATCAGCTTTCGTAACCATTCGACCAAGAAAACTTTAATTCCATTGACGAAATTTTTATAGAGGTCTTTCATATCGACATTGTCATTAAAGTTTAAAGGGCGGATTTGACGGCTTTCTACGCCACAATATTATTAATATTCTCCAATAGATGTCAGTAAGAGTAATTTTATATTTAACGGCATAAAAATTAAATAAAACGACAATTTCTATCAATAATTTGTGGATCGATTTATCATCCCCGAAACCAGGATACTAAATTTCATCAAAATCTTTGGAGCCGTTTCCGAGATTCAAAAAATATATTTAGATTTAATACAAGAATTGCTCGTTTAAAGGTATTATATATTAGATTAACTAACATTAGGACATGCAGTCCACGAGATGTTAAGAGCGGTTTCAAACTAGCGTATGAAGGTTTTAGTTGACAAGTATTTTCATCCGTCTTAACTAAGAACTAACTTTAGTTATAAAAATATTCTTATAAAAATTAAAATTATTATTTTTACTTTGTACTTTTTTCTATGCCTTTTCCAGCTGGCAAATGAATCTGACCAATGGGAAAAAAAACCCTATTACCTACCTACGAAAAAATTTTGTATTAGTAGTAGGAACCCACGGAGTTCCAAATAACGCACTCCCCAGGAATAACCCTATTTTTCGGCGTGTTTGCGGCCGAAACGACTACGGTAAACGCGCTTACACGCGCGTAATTTTTGCACCCAAAAATAAATACACACACACACGCTCACACACACTCACACACACTCAAACACATTCTCACACACACACGCGCACGTGCGCACACACACACACATACACAAAAACGCACACGCGCCTGCGCAATCACATACTCTCTCTCACACACATGCACTCAAATAAATACATATATATACAAGTATATATAAAATATGTATGTAATGTAATTGTTTAGTTTTTTGTCAATATTTGTAATTTTATTTAAGAAACTTTAATTCTTCTTTACAATATTGTGTCCAATATTTAATCTTAAGGCAATCGGTTCGTCATCCTTCCGAACTGCACGAAAAAGTGGTACACGCTGAAAATCAGTGGCCGTGGCTCGCTGCGGCATAGGCTGAGCATGGACCCGTTTCGTCATACAATTGTTCAATTAATTATATTTGTTATTTGTGTTTCTTGCTGTAATTTGTGTGACCAGTGTGACGAAATAAATTTTCTTCTATTCTATTCTAAATAAATAAAGTTTCACACTTATAGCCCCATAGTAGGGTAGATATACCACATATAGGGTAGATATGTAATTTATAATTATTATCAATGATTTTTGTTTTTGAAATTTATTATTATTATTATTCTATTTATAATTTTCTATTTATCTAATTTTACGTTTGTTAGTGTTATTGGTTCTGTACCGTTCTTATAAACAATAAATAAATAAAAAAATACCCTGTGTCGTGGGTACCATATCAAATCTCGCCGTTTCGCGCGTACTTGAACTTCCAAAAACAATTTTTATGAGCGTAAATAAGCTGGTCTGAAACCGGTCTAAGTGGTACCCTGGAACATCAACACACAACCTCAAACACTCCGGAGACTAAAGGTCGCGTGATGTCTGGCCAATAATTGCACTTTACCACCGAGTTGCGAATCTGTCCACTTGCTACGGACGGCTAAACTCAACAGTAATGCTTCACACTTTAGAAGTATTTCCTCAGTAAAGCCAAGAACTAACTCGCTTTGAAGCAGCGTGGTGGAGTAAGCCCCAGGCCTCCCCAATAATGGGGAGAGACCCGTGCCCAGCAGTGGGACGCAAAAAAGGGTTGCAGCCAAAGCCAAGAAAGTAAAAAATCCAGGCGGTATGATACATCTTTGTTCGGATTCAGTTTGAATAATTACACATATTTTACCACCGGTATGATACATCTTTGTTCGGATTCAGTTTGAATAATTACACATATTTTACCGCCTTAAAATGTTGCAGAAAAACACAAAATGTTTTTGAATTAAATCAAAGACCTCGATTTAACTTTCTCGCAAAACAATATTAGAATTGTGAGAAAAATTCTTTATTAATAACCATTTCAAATTAAATATCTACACTAGAATGCTATAATACATTGGATAAATATACGGCTATGCAGCATGGCTGGCATTACATGATTGTTGAAATTCTATAAGGAAACCTTAATCTTTTAAGTTTTACTTTATCAGTTGCTTGCTGTTCATTTGATGTCATATCCCATGACTTTCTTCAACTGCTTACCAGCTGCATACAACTCTTCTTTGATATCTGGGTAACCTTGCAAGAGATCGTGTAGTTCTCTATGCCTTAGGACTACCATATCCACAACCTGAAAAATAGTAGGATTAAATTGAAATGATTTTGTTAGTGCAAATTCATTTATAATATTTATTAGACAGGTTAGAGTTTGTGTGAAAAATAATGTAGTAATTATGTAAACCAACGAAAACCTAGAGAAATCAATATTAAAAGTTGTTAAGTTGACCGATGGAAGACTATTTCTCTACTTTGGTTGAGTAGATACGTAACCTGATTTCATAATGACACTAAGTGAAAAGTGAGTTTCTTCTATTACAGAAACAGCTACAGCACAGTATACGAGTAAGTAATAATGTTACGTCGCGCCAAAAATCCTTTCGAGGTATGATTGACGCGGATAAGCCATCATCTGCGCCAAGGGATCAATAGCTAGTAATGGTATCGTAGCAGTGGTGTAATGAAACAGTAATCTTTCATTATATGACTGCTCGAAAATTGTTACATTGAAACATCGTTACAGCATTTATTATTCTGTTTAAATTACACTAGCCTTTCGCCAGCGGCATCGCCCGCGTGGACCCGTTTAATGGGTCCCCGTAGGATAAAAATATCCACATAGGCTATTTTTATCCTATTCCAGGCCTCATTGCTATATTAAAATCCATGGGGGCTTCCGGGGATGCGGACGGTAAGAGTGGGAGCTTGACCCGTCCAGCTAGCAGCCCCGGGAGGGACGGCGGTGTATGCGTGGCCGCATGCCGCCGTGAACACCTGAAGGTGCAGGAGAGCACATCTGCTCTCCCGAAGATGGGCCCGTTTTGGGGCGCCGCGCGTGGAGGACACCGGTGCGTTCCTATGGAGATCCCGGAGTCCTCACAAACGCAGAGGCAGGCCACCGAGGGGGTTTTAGTGCGGTCAAATCCCACATAACCCGGTATCCTCTCCCAAGGTGTCGGGTACCTTTTGAAGGTTTCCCCCCCGATACCAAAAAAAAAAAAAAAAAAAAAAGGCGTTTAGCCAGTTGCTTCAACCGCGTTGACCCTATTACCCGTTTTCACGTAGGAATGAAGCATTTTCCCGCGGTAAAGAGTAGCCTATGTTACTCAGGGTGAATGTATCTTTCTAATGGTGAAAGAACTTTTGAAATCGGAACAGTAGTTTTTGAGTTTATTCATTACAAACATACAAAAATACAAAGCTTTCCTCTTTATAATATTAGTATAGACATAGATTAGTATAGACTGTTGGGCCTCGCAGACGTTGTCCTGCCTTTACAGTATTTTTATTTCTTTATCAACATGTGTAGTTTATATGATACTGGCAATCAAAAAAATATAAAACAAATAATCATAGACGAACTGCCCTTTTATACGCAGAACAAAATGTTTGATAGTTAATAACAGGTTAAATGAGAAAATTAAATAAATTTTTGACGTGATAACGTCTTTAAAATCGTTTTAGTCGGGTGACATGTTCAGAAACTTGTGTCACACCAAAACCTCACGAGCGCGATCGCAGGTATAACGAGAGAGAGACGGACCGATCTCCCGTCTCATCTCGAGCGCTGCCAGTCATTCCGTGAAACTTGTCACGCGGAATCCTCACGAGCGGAGGCTGGCATAGCGTTCGAGTGAGTGGACCGATCTCCCGTCTCTCTCACTCTAGCGGCATACAAACGAATGGAGATTTTCTCGTGCGGACGTTATCACGTAAACATCTCGATCGTAAACCTACTTTACAAACAATATTTTTTTTACTAATTATTTCGCAATTTCCATTTTCTCACCATTTAAACCTGCCATGAACTTCTACTTATATTTCAAGACTAGCAATTACAGACAAATTTAGCTACTACGGTCCAGGTGTTCTCGAGTAAGCCAGACTAACGAACAGCAATTCATTTTTATATATAGAGATTACTGTAATAATGTTACGTCACGCCTACAACCCTTTAGACATGTAATTGACATGGACTGGCCACCATCTGCGCCAAGTGATCAATAGCCAGTAATGGCAACAGTGGTGTAATGAAACAATCATCTTTCATTACACGATTGCTCGAAAAGGAAGTGTATTGTTTCTAGGATTCAAAATATTACAAGTGTTATAAAGGTGTAGATGCTACATAGCTCTTTTAAAAATTGTCTGTGAAACTGAAGGTATCCAAGAATGTCATCATCATACTAATATTACAAACACGAAAGTTTGTAACTATGGATGTTTGTTACTCTTTCACGTAAAAACTACTGAATGGATTTTAATCAAACTTTACAATAATATAGCTTATACATCAGTATAACACATGGGATACAATTTATAAAGATATTGTGTGAATTGTCCAAAATAAGTGTCAAGTTAGTGAGAAAAATCTACCATCTGCGGGCTATTCTGGCGTACGCTGCCAAAACCGCTAGAGTTACAAATATTATAATGTACGATGGGAATGTTTATCTAAATTATATTACAAAAAAGCCTGCTACAGTAATATATCTATCTCTAAAAAGTAAAAAAATAAGAAAATGTACCTAAGTGTTTTAATTTTAAAGTTTCAAATTAATCCGACGTTTCAAAGTCGGTCAAAATCACGTTCAAAGATTCTGATACACACATATTAAAAAAAAATAGTCAAAGGTATTTACCGTCCGTGCGTAGTAAGAAAACTGGAAAGGGTAGTTCGGGAAGAGTCCAGGAACCAAACCGAAGTAACCGTTTGCAGTTATAATGGAGAGTAATTTCCTTTCTCCGCTAAAAATAGTTAAGTATGTAGTATAATAATTATGACAAACAAGCGGATTGGAAATATAAACTGTTTGTCTTTGTTTTCACCATGTTTCATTATTTTCTATAGAAGCGCGCATGGCCTGGCGGCTAGCGTAGATCGCAAGCGATCTATGCAGCTGAGCCAAACGGGCGCGGTCGGGTGTGAGATGGGTGACCGCTAGTGGCAAAAAAAAATTCATGCGCATTTCTGTGCTTCGGAGGGCACGTTAAGCCGTCAGACCCGGTTGTTGTCGATAGATAACAGTCGTCAAACCTTGTCGGAGGCCTTATGGGCGGTTTGAAAACAGCGGGTTGGCCACTAACCCGCTTCTCCACCAACCCGCATTGGAGCAGCGTGGTGGAGTAAGCTCCAGGCCTCCCTAATAAGGGGGAGAGACCCGTGCCCAGCAATGGGACACAAAAAGGGTTGCAGCCATTTTCTATACATTATTTTCTATATATCTATGTCTTTAAAAGCATTATTTAGTTAGCTAACCTTTTATCCGTGTACCATTTCTCAACTTCACCCTCATGAATGAAGTACATAGCCGAAAAAATATCACCCTGCTGCACAATGAATTTACCTGTAAAAATTAAAAATTGAAGAGTAGAAAGAGAGAGTAAACTCGGATTAAATAAATAAATAACGTTTCACACTCATAGCCCCACAGTAGGGTATATGTACCCTGTGTCGTGGGTACCATGACACACACAAAGACAGAAACACAAACACCCAAAACGGGGACAGAAATTTAAACTCATCATTCAAATTTCTGTATCGCCGGGAATCTAACCCGGGACCCCTTGATTGGCAGTCCGGCATGGTAACCATTGCGCCACGCGGGTCGTCGATTATTCTTAAACAAAGGTATTTAATGTAAGCTACATATTTTTCAGAAAGTGCACATGGCCCGGCGGTACCGTATAATATTTTTAATGTATGATAACTAAAACAATTTACGGTTTTCGCAATTTTTCCTTTATCTATGTTTAGACGTTGCATCGTACCAAATTTCAAGATTTTGAGTTCACGGGAAGTACCCTGTAGGTTTTGATACCCTTGCGAGTGTCGAAAATTTGCGATATACGGCTGAATCTTTTGATACCGCTGGCTTAGAAGTTTGATTTTTTCACAGCTCTAAAGGAAAGTAGACTTGAGTATTTGATATAAATTCCAGCTTGATATCTCCACGCGTTCCTGAGAAAAAGGGTGTCGACAGACAGACGGACTGACAACAAAGTGCTCCTATAAGGGTTCCGTTTTTATACTTACGAGGTACAGAACCCTAAAAAGTAATGCCGAGACTATAATTCTCGTACTATTCTCTTTCTAAATACACTCCAGCTTATTTGCTCGAAATAAACATAATAGACTGAATATTGAAAAAAAAAATAAGTACGACATACCAGGGAATATGACGACTCTATGAAACCTAGCAGCCACTTGCCGAATAAAATACGGAGGCAGCCCATGGAACAGTGGTGGCGCATCTAGATGATGGATGTACAAAGCTCCTAAGATATCCTCTCGAAGGCATTGCGGCGCTTGCTGAGCCAGCTCCGGAAGCCAGTTACCTGGTGATTGAGAATTTAAAAATATCTAACACTAGAAATAGGCGGATTTAACAATCAGTGATAGCCGAGTAAGACACCGATCTTTTAAGGCTGTATCCGGGATTGATTCTCTGAATTTTCGTCGAAAGAATACGTCTCAATTCTGAGTATCAGCTTACAGTCGTGAGATGTTATGTAAAAAATTAACTATTAGGTACTTTGTTATTAACAATTCAATACTCTGCAAATTTAAAAAACAACGGGTTGCACTCAGGGAGTGCCGGCAGAAGTGAAAACATTAACGTTGTGCATTTTTGATGTCTTGGAATCGTTAGGGAATAATTCCGCAAGAATTGCTTGAATTATCAGTATTAATTTCTATCTATATAATAATATATAGCATTTTTATAAAGTACTCACTGATTTTCTTTCACTATTTCTTCGTCACTTTTTTCATTAATAGATGCATTTTGTTCATATGTGTCCATATTTTAAATACTTGATATAAACGAATTTTAAGTCGAGCCGTCATTAGCTGTCACCCTTACGAATTTTCGATCAGGCCACGTGTAGTTCACGCGAGTTTAACATTTTTTACCCATCCCAAAAAAAGTGCACTACACCGCTAAAGAAGTTTTCACTTCAAAAATTCGTAAACGTGACTTTCAATGAATAAAATTGTATGGCTTTCTTTGTAGGCTATATCTAAGCTACGAGTATTTTTTGTTTTCGTGTTTACTAAAAATCTACTAAAGCCTCTTGGACCCGCGTTTTTTGGTGTAAAAATCTGCGGTAAATTCGCCATGCGGTAAGCACGGTTGTGTCACTTGTCAGTGTTATGTGGAACTCAGTAGGAGCTTGTTGACGGTTGCGGTGGAGTTATTATAGGTCACGGCGATAATGTGAATACATACATACTCGTATATCCAGCACTGTACGGCACACGCCTGCATAGCATACGCACGTCGAATTAACCGTAGATTTTTACGCCAAGAATACGTGTGTCTACAAGGACTCTTATACGCAGTTACCAAAAAACTTCAAACGTTCTATACAAAAAGTAAGGAATATCTACAAAATCCAGATTGCGATCGTTCATAGGTCTCAAGAAGTGGATAAATATTTTCTTTGTGCCACTTTTCGATATTCCATTTTTTTATTAATTTGATTACCGATTCTAATTTTATTATTAATTACATATTTAATTAACAGAACAAAAATAAAATTGGTAGTTACCCTTTTGTCTCTGCCAAAGTTGCTTTGTGTATTCCCTTACAGAGTTAAGCAGTACTGGAGAAAGTCCATTATGGGACAAATAATTCACCAGATCATTAACATTGCAATCGTAGTGGTACAGAGTCCGTAACTTGGTGTAAATGGCGCTGATCGCCATGCTCATGACCCAAATGTTTATAAGGTAGATGAAAAAGTTTATGAAAATTTTGTAGTACACTTGTTTCAAGGTTACAGCGACAACCTAGTAAATAGTAAGGAAGAATAGGATGAACTGCATTTAAAAGATTAACACCCGTATTCATAAACAATACTGTAAGGTCTCATAGTGCTCGCCAACGCATGGGGTCATCAAAACGAATTCATAGACGATACTTAGTGAAGCTGCTACTATCTTAACCCTCTGCCACTGAGGTGGTATTTTTCAAAACATTCTGCTGAGCGGTAGTCTGACAGACGTACCGTTAAGGTATCAATTATTTAAAAACGATGCAGATTTTTGTAATAAAGGTATATTCTTCTTGTTTTGTAATATTTTTGAGTTAAGAAAATCAAATATAATCGAAATAAAATTCAATATTTTAATACATAACCAATCTCGTTTAATATTACTTCAGTTTAGGAACTTTTGACACAGCCATTAAAAAAGTATTTTTTTTAATTATGAACAAAAAAATTAAAACATATAATATGACATTGCCATCTACTGGCATAAAGTTTTATAAAAAAAATAAAAGAAAAAAAATCCTTAGAGTAGTTTTTTTTAAATTGTACTTAAATTTCACTCTTGTAATCTTCACATATTTGCGCTGTACACTGCAGACGATTCGGCTTTTAGCAAGCGCAACAGGTAAACCGCATTTGTCTTTTTTTTGCTTGGACAAATACGACACAACTTCCTTGATGTTGATGGTGCAGGGTCACTGGAAGGTGGAGGAGGTGGTAAATCTCGACCCAGAACACAACGTATGGTCATGCGCAATTCTCTCGGAATTTTTTCACTATAAACACGTTGTTTCAAAGAAAGAAGTACTAATTCTCGAGCCAATTGCAACTGGAAATCTCCTCTTCTTAACTTTGCTCGAGGACAATGACCATACAACAGCTATATCAACCAAACGATAGAAAATTGCCTGTGGCCAAGCAACTATAAGAATATATAAACAAACTAGAGACTAGACGTTGTTGGTTATGTTTCAATCTCTGTTTCTGTATTAGTAATCTCTTCAGTCAAATTATTTTCTTCTTCGTAAGCAGATATTTCATTATTTTCATATATCTCTTATTACGTAATCCTTCTCGGCTACGTCATCGACAAAATCACTCAATTCTTGGTCATCTTCTTCATTTAACCACTGATGAATCTGTTATTCATTAAGGGATTTCCTCTTCTTGAAGATCTTTCGTTGTCCATATTGTTAGCCCTCTAGAAATAATAACACTATGCTAAGCTACAGCGGCGGATCTAATTTAATTTAAATATTTTACTGAGGTGACAACTGACAGACACTATGGCTATATGTAAATTGCTGACATGAAGTCTGTGAGACACTATGACATTATAATTATTTTACTGACAATACGAATATCAGATCCATCACTTATTACTGACCTTACGTCCTGTAGACACCAAACTGCTTTAATTCCACACCTGCGCTCGCTGCAGCCAACGTCGCTGCACTGGTTGGACGGCCGTCCCCCCACAGGAAGGTACAGAAAGAGACGGAACGATACGCGTTAAAATAGTGACGTAGAAACAACGTTTGTATTTTATGGTGTCTGTAAGACGTAACGTCAGTGGCAGAGGGTTAAAGCATCAAAGTATGACTCAAAACGAATTCATAGACGATACTTAGTGAAGCTGTTACTATCTTAAAGCATCAAAGTATGACACCCGACAGAGGCGTGGCCTTTACGGGCGAACCCCTCGTCCAACGTCCATGCACAATGTGCCTTCTAGTTATACAATGAGTGTGTCGGTGTCAGTGTTGACGGTGCATAGAAAATGACGTTGTTAATTGAAATTGACATACATATTTAGAAATGTATGCGTCTGTAGCGATGAAAGAATATTTGTGAATGTGTGACAAAATTAAAATGTGGGAAAGAATCCCGCACCAGATTTGGCACAAAAATTATGTATCGAAGCGAGGCGCTATGCCGTCTCTCCTGAAGGGTGAGTCAGTAACTTTGATGCTCTAAGGCTACTATGAATTTGTCAAAATCGACATGAATCGATGGCTTGACTTAACAAACGCACGTCAAATAGCGCTCTTTGCATAGCGTTGCGTTACATAAGCAAGTATGCTTCTTGAATACGGTGGTATGGTTTGAATACATTTACCAAATATTAAGGATGGTCGCCCTTAATAATACCATCCTTAATAATATATTCTTAATAATAAAGGTATAATATTAAGGATGGTCGAGAGCAGCGATGGCCGAGTGGTAAAAGCCGCGGTCTTCTACGCGACCGATCCCGGGTTCAAATCTTCGGCGCGCACCTCTGACAAAGAAATTTGTAATGTGCGCATTTATCGCTGCTCCACGGTGATGAAAAATATCGTGATACTTAATTAATTACGATGTTCTTCATCGCCGTGCATGCCTGAGAGAAATTCATCATTTCTCAAAAGCATGACGTCCACCAATCCGCACTTGGCCAGCGTGGTGGACTATGGCCTAAATCCCTCTCACTTGTGAGAAAGAGACCTGTGCCCAGCAGTGGGACATAAAAAAGGTTGATAAAAAAGGATGGTCGAGTGGTAAAAAACCGCGTTCGTGCGTCGAAGCGACCGATATCGGGTTCCAATCCTCGGCGCGCACCTCTGACAAATAAATTTGTAATGTGTGCATTTATCGCTGCTCCACGGTGATGGAAAATATCGTGATATTTAACTGATTAAGATGTTCTCCATCGCCGTGCATGCCCGAGAGAAAATCATAATTTATCGAAAGCATAATGTCCATAACTCGCACTCGGCCAGCGTGGTGGACTATGGCCTAAATCATCACTTGTGAGAGGAGACCAGTGCATAGCATGGGACATAAAAAAAGGTTGAAAAAAAGTACCAGACATACAAAAGTTAACAAGCAATTATATTGTGTTTCGGTGGAAAGATGAAATTGCCGGCCATACTTGCATGAGGTGACCATCAGTATATAGAGTAGCAACGCAACTGCATACGACCAGAGGCAAGAGCGCTGCTTGAGATTGCGTGTAAATATCCATGGGTCGTAGCAACCACTTAACACTGATAGCTTGCGTGATCGTTTCTATTCAAATAAAAAAAAGTTAGTTGACGACCCCTGTGGTGCAATAATTACCATGCCGGACTGCCAATCGGAGGGTCGCGGATTCGATTCCTGGCGGATTTGAATGGTGAGTTTTAATTTCTGTTCTCTGTCTGGGTGTTTGTGTTTGTCTTTGTATGTGTCCAAAGACCCAAACACAGGTACCCAAGACACAGGGTATTATCTACCCTACTGCAGTACTGTATTATTTCACACTCATAGCGTGTAAAACGTTGTTTTATTTTTATTAATGAATAGGCGTTGTAACCTCTTGAAAACTAGCATTATTTTTGGATGACATATTATTATGATTGTTACTATACTGGTTAAGTTTTTATAGTACAGTTGTATGAAACAATTTAGAAATCTTACCGAATCCAATTCAGAATGAGAATAAATGATCAAAATGTAAGACATCGCAACGACGTAGTCCGCTCTCCAATCTTTTGGCACAACAAAGCTAAATCGTGTTTCTCCGTCTACTTTGAAATTTCTGGTTACCTTCGCACAACCTAAAAATTGAAATAAATTGTTGTAAGTATATTGTTTTCGTAAGTTTCATTTCCTTTTTCATTCCATAAAAACCTGGGCGGTTTTTTTTCCGCCGGCTTTTTTCCTCTTAGTGTACAAAAACCCTGCAATATGGGTACCCAAAGCCAACGATCGGATTCGATCCGAAGTACAAATAAATATGAATAAATAATTAAATAAACAAACAACTAAATAAATACATACTTGAAGAAATAAAATTTAAAAATTTTAATTTTAAAATGCGCAATATGAGATCAAATAAAAAGAAAATTGATAATAATATATATTTTTATAAATTGTGTTATTATTAAGTTTTTTCTTTTTTCTTTTATCTTTGTTATATTTGCATACCTCATGAAGATAAATATGGCGTACTAAATATGTATTAACAACCTTTGTAAACACCCATATTTGTGCAAATAAATTTCTTTGTCTTTGTCTTTTTATTCTTCTAGATTTTACTTATTTGAATATTTATTCTTATATTACTTTAATTAAAATTCAAATGAATAAAATCGAGAAGTGATTTTTGAAGTGAAAACTTCTTTAGCGGCGTTATGCACTTTTTTTGGGATGGGTAAAAAATGTTAGACTCGCGTCAACTACACGTGGCCAAATCGAAAATTCGTAAGACGAAGGGGTGACAGCTGATGCCGGCTCGACTGTGACTTGTAAAATGTACTTGTAAAATTCCTTTATATCAAGACTATTTAAAATATGGACATTGAACAAAGTGCAGCTATTAATGAAAAAAGTGACGAAGAAATAGTGAAAGAAAATGAGTGAGTACTTTATAAAAATACTAGATGAAAACCTACTGAAAATACTAGATGAAAAATAATACTGACCCTAACCATTCTAAAATATCAAAAATGCACAACGTTAATGTTCAAGTTTTCAATTCTGCCGGCACAACCGGAGTGCAACCCGTTGTTTTTTTTAAAATCTATATCTTACAGAATAGAACAAGAGGCAAGACTCTTGTGCGCAGTGCCCGAGCGTGTAACACTACCTGTGTTAATGGTTAATTATGGGTAATTTGGTAGATATGGTTGAGGTAGGTGCTTATTTATACTTCTTTGTTAAGTTACATAGGCAACAGACCTGCCAAAGTGACTATCATTAAAATTTCTTAGTCGTTGGTTTGGGGACATAACTTCACATGGGGCAAAATAACTTTTAGCCCCTACAAAACAACGAAGGTACGGCGGGTTCTTGGACCATAAAACGAATTCATCAATCACTATTGGAAAGTGGCTATAGTTACTGTAGCTTACAAAGAACAACTACACTTCAAACCACAAGCAAGTCTAAACAATTAAAATATATACCATCGAAAAATTTGTCATAATTCTGGTATGCGATGGGACCTTCCACTTAATGCACTGTATCGTATCGTTTAATAAGCTGATTATCTCAGAAAATATAAGAGTATATTGTAAGCATACCTCCTTTTCTATCATTAGGATGTACCCACTCAGAGTAATCAATTGATTCGTTAATGTATGGGGGCGGAGTCAACACGTCGATAGGAAATTTATCGCCTGCATATAAAAGAACAATTTAGTGTATTAACTAGAACTGGTAAATTAAATAACGTAACTCCACCGACCCGCAGTAGAGCAGCGTGGTGGAGTAAGCTCCAGTCCTCCTCAAAAATGGGGAGAGACCCGTGCCCACCAGTGGGACGCAAAAAGGGTTGCAGCCAAATAACCAATGCTTACCACGTTATTATTAATATCAATATATTAGATTTGGAAGGTGGTAGAACTATTATTCCACCCACTTCTGCCGTGAACCAATTCTATTGTGTTTCGGTGGAATGGTGCAGTTGCCGGCCACACTTACATGAGGCGACCACCAGACTCCGGAGTAGCAGCGCAACTGCATACTACTTCAGACAAGACTTAGGTACCTATGCTTGCTTGAGGTTGTATGTAGATGTCCATAAGCTGCAGCGAACACTTAACACCACGTGGCCTGCATGCTCGTCTGCTACTCCAATCAAATAAAAAAAAGATTTGAGAAATTGTATTTCCGTGTGTACGTATCAATTCATTTGGGATTAAGAATTTGACGGTACCCTGTCTGAACGTAGGAGAATAAAAGGGTGTTGCTTTTAGGGGTCGCTCGAGTGAACCGGTTCAGTCACCGACCCCGGGAAGGATGGCGGTGCCGTCATAAAAACTTAATAATGTAGAAGAGCTGTGTCCACCCAAGATGGATCCGTTTTAGGATCGGTAACGTATATGTGTTTATAAAGTCCCGGCTTACCTCGCGGATAATTTCGGGGGCGCCCGACTTGTTTCGAAGCCTTCGCTGAGGTCACCTAGCGACTGCACGCGATGGCTCATGAGTAAGGACCTCGGTACGGTACGAAGCATGTCGAACGGCCCCAAAATTATCCGCGAGGTACGATAAGCCTTGACTTTATAAACATGTTTACATATCCTCTCGAGATATTTTGACGTGATAACGTCTTTAAAATCGTTTTAGTCGGGTGACATGTTCAGAAACTTGTGTCACACCAAAACCTCACGAGCGCGATCGCAGGTATAACGAGAGAGAGACGGACCGATCTCCCGTCTCATCTCGAGCGCTGCCAGTCATTCCGTGAAACTTGTCACGCGGAATCCTCACGAGCGGAGGCTAGCATAGCGTTCGAGTGAGTGGACCGATCTTCCGTCTCTCTCACTCTAGCGGCATACAAACGAATGGAGATTTTCTCGTGCGGACGTTATCACTTAAACATCTTGATCGTAAACCTACTTTACAAACAATTTGTCGTTTTATAGTAAAACTAGCCTTCCGCCAGCGGCATCGCCCGCGTCGACCCGTTTTATAGGTTCCCGTAGGATAAAAACCGTCCTTAACCTTTCCCAAGGTCCACTCTATCTATGTTCGAAATTTCATTAAAACCGTAGCAGAAAGACAAAGTTACTTTCGAATATAAAATATTAGTAGGAAAGTAGGGATAACGTCAATGGAAGACACTAGTGCATTCTGTTGGAGACCGAGGGTTTATATATTTTACTGTCGAGGTGTTATTCAGGCTTCTCGTACTACACATAGTTTTTATCACTTAATGGGGACAAGAAAAGATGTAAAGAGGTTTTATTACAGTCAACAATTTCTTTCTTATATAATTGGAATTGCAGACAATTTAAGTGGTTGCAGCCCATGGAGAACAACAACACAACCTGAAGCAAAGCACCTAGTCTAAGATTGTATGTCTGTAGGGAGATCGGATGTGGCCTTATTCTATCTGTACTGTTCTAGCCGTTAACCGCATTGTTCCATTTAACAGTACTGGTAGCAACTGCATAACAATAATTCCGTAAAAATATATTTTTTAATACAGTTGTTGCTGAAAAAGTGATGTAAGTATTGCAGGGACGTTTAGCGTGCGAGAAGTGGGCTATTACACACTCGTGCTTTTTCTTTACCTTTTCCGAACTCGTGCGTTCTTTTTCCCAACTGTCAAAATAATGTCTATTAAAAAGAAAAAAACCAACCACGAAGTTTTAGAAGTTTTTATGATTCATGCAAATATTTCTAAAAAGAAGCTACTAATTTGTTTCAATATCAGATTTAATGATTTGATTCAATGAGTTAGGTTAGGTTTCATTTCATTTCATCTCATTAACATTTCATATCAATAAAAAAATCTACTGAAGACTTGGCTGTATAGGCATAGTTCCCTTTGCCTACCCAGAAAGGGTGAAGAAAACAAAAAAAATCTCTGCATATGATATAGGTATTATTTTACGGTTGGCGCCATTTTTCAAAAATGTTCTTTGCGAGTTTTTATTATTTTATTAAATTGCTTCATTTTTTCGCAACTGTATTTAAAATAATTGTTCAGTACACGTGCGGAACCGTCATTGGAAGGAGTTCCGACTGTCAACCCTCACCTTCGGCTGCGTCTCGGCTCGGGTAGACATTTGTCGGAACTCCTTGCAATGACAGCCTTTCCGCACTTGTAATGAAATATACTATTATTTGACAAGATACGTGAATATTTAGAATTAATTTTACCTCTACAAGCCACATATATCCAGCCACAAGTCATTGCATGAAACATGAGAAACACAATTACAAACTTCAGTACAATTGGAGCAGCTCTACTCTGAAAACAATATTTTAAATGTTTGAAGCGAAGCGGGCATGATCCAGCGGCTAGCATAGAATGCAAGCGATCTATGTAGTAAGGCCGCACGGGCGCGGTCAGGTGTGAGATGGGTGACCGCCAGTGGCAAAAAATCGTTCGTTTCGTCGGGCACGTAAGCCCGTTGGTCCTGGTTGTTGTTGATAGATAACAGTCGTTAAACCATGTCGCAGGCCTTATGGGCGGTTTGAAAACATCCGATAGCGGGTTGGCCACTAACTCTCATCTCAACCAACCCGCATTGAAGCAGCTTAGTGGAGTAAGCACCAGGCCTCCCGAAAATAATGGGGAGAGACCCGTGCCCAGCAGTAGGATGCAAAAAGGGTGCAGCTAAATGTTTTAAATCTTAGAATGTGTAAATGCATCTTTTCTTGAAGTTGGGAAATGAATTTACTCACACCGCCGGAAATTTTCGTGGATTCCAAAGGCGTGTGGGACTCGGTGTCAAACGTGCCACTAAAACCTAATGCTAAAAGCTAATGTGTGTTGATACCACAGTTTAGAGAAAACTGTGCTTTATTTGGAACTTCGTGGTTGACACTGCTCCAAAGGTCAAAAAGTATAACTACGCAACTAAAAGACTGGATAAAATTAAAAACCTTTTTTAAGTTTTATTTTTCATTTACACAATTTACGCTCGCTTTATAAACTACTAGCTTTCCGCCAGCGGCTTCGCCCGCGTGGACCCGTTTATTGGGTCCCCGTAGGATAAAAAAAGCCTATGTGCTATTTTTATATATTCAAAGCTTCATTGCTATATTAAAATCATAGACGTTTAGCCAGTTGCTTCAACTGCGTTGACCCTATTACCCTTTTTTACGTAGAAATTAAGCATTTCCCGCAGTAAAAGTAGCCTATGTTACTCAAGGGTGAATGTAGCTTTCTAATGGTGAAAGAATTTTTGAAATCGGAACAGCAGTTTTTGAGTTATTTCCTTACAAACATACAAATTTTTCCTCTTTATAATATTAGTATAGATAACATTAGCTAACAGGCAGGTCACGCAAGACCTAACAGTCAAGCCTCGGTTCATATCCCAGTACAAACCTGTTAAGATTTTGATTTGGAACGAAAGTGAAAGATAATATTACTGATGAAACGACAATGTTATGAAATTTTACTTAACTGCAAGTTTTAATTTGCCTTAGACAATAAGTTATGGTGAAAAAGTTTTTCACGCTGATAACCTGATGTCCTGTGTCGTGGATGCCAAAAACAAGGACATTAACTCTCAAACCAGGAAAACTTACATAAATTGATTATCTAGATTTCTCACCTGCTGGGAATCGAATCCAGCGCCTTTTGTACGGCACATAGAACCATTACACGGGTCATCAAGGTTCATTATCGTTTTAAACTTTTTTGAAACTGAGAAGAGACCCAGCAATGAGACTTTAAACAGGTGTTTACAAAAATCACGAAGAGCTTCCCAAATAAGAAAAATGTAATGTTAACATTTTGTAATTACCTTGAAGCTACTACAGAAATGACGATGAAAGTGATAGAATAAATAAAGCCTCAGCAATCTAGCGAGAGCCCAGTTGTAATTTCCGAGAAGATGAGTAAACAGAGGCAATATTAGAGACAAAATGTCCAAGTAACAGTTCCATTTTTTTAAAAATCGCCACCGCAACGGTCGATCAACGCATTTTCCGTTCTCTACTGTGCGTTCAATCTAAAACAGAATATTAATATTAATTACTGTTGTAAATAAAGCTAAGAAACAACTAGGTACTTTTCTCAAACATATTTAACAAACTGATCTTCTCAAACTTAAAAATAATAATATGCTACAATTAGTTTGTTTGTTAATTAACATTGGCTATTATTAATATGAACCTAATGTTTTTTTCTGAAATTTACAAAAGGCCTGATTTTTATTTACTCCAAAAGCTTAACACAAAAAACTGAAGACAAAAATGTTTTTTGTTTAATAAAGTACCTATTTAACAAAGACGCTACAGTTCACATCCTACTTACTACTAATATTATAAATGCGAAAGTGAGTTTGTTTGTGTTTGTTTATGAAACTTTGTACATATATTCTTGGAGTTATCAAAAGTAAAATAGGATACTTTAAAAAATGCGGGTGAAACCGCGGGGCACAGCTAGTAGAATTATATGGATACTGGAAACCAGACACACGTCTACATAAGTGATGTTTTCGATCGCATGAAGTGTCAGATAGCACGAACTAATAGTCATCTCAAGTAAATGTGTACTAAAAGCACGCACGTGTAATAAAAAACATGACACTTAGAAATATTATAGACGTAGTCATAAACGAAAGGTGAAAGACTATGTTGTTGAAGACGGTCTGAATGCTACGTGATAGCACAATACGGAATAATGTTGTATTTTCTCATTTGTGTTTTTAATTACTTAGAACGTCTAAAGCTTGAGTAAAGGGAGTTTCTAAAACATCCTTTAAATGAAAAATCTTTCCAAAACATAATATTTCGAATTGAGATAAATATCACAATGGAAAACTGCCTGGCTTACCGTAAAGAATTCTGAGATGAAATTCATCAAATGCACAGTATCGGAGAGGAGTAAACACCAGTAGATATTTCGAACGAATTCCGGCGGTACAATCATGAGAATAAGGGTTATGATCGCTGAGAACGTAGGGCTGAGAAACCAAGCGGTTATCAGCCAACGACAATACCAGGAGCCATTTCGGGCCGTCATCGGTGCATCTAACCACTGGATTTCAAGAAAGTACGGATTAATAAACTTTCTAACTTAACTTAACTTTGCCAGTCGAAATAAGACAATTTCAAACCAATGCGAATGTTTCAGTCAGAAACAACGTTGTTTCTGCCCTAGGGGAGAAACAACGTTGTTTCTACCCGGCACCTTCATTTTTTTAATTATTTACGTCTTTATTTCAAGTCTGTCAGAATCGCACTGACAACTGTCGTCAAATCGTTGTCAAAAGATATTACTGCGCTATTTGTCTGAAATAGTCTTACTTCGACGGGCTACAGAAATTTAAACTCGTTGTTTCATTACATGTGATATGAAAAATACAGTGTGTAGCACGGGATGAAACACGATTTCAGTCACCTCTCGCCCTCGTCAGAAATCGTCTTGTTTCACCCCTTGCCACACAATATACTATTATTTATCTGTAAAGACAGCAGTATTTTCACCAACTATAATGTAAATAATAATATGGATTTCATAGATAGAATAGGTAAATGGATGAAATAATATCGTTGTTAAAAAAATCGTGAAAATTTCTATTAGAGTCACAGATCAGGTATTTGCTGATCAAAAATATTCATAGGAACATATTTCTACTAATAATATGATTATTGTTGTATAACGTTAGTGGATATTAAATATGTATATTACTTACGGGAAGCTTTATTGCTTTAACACCTCTGATTATGTATTTAACAGTATTATAAGGATTTTCCGGTACTATATCTTTAACTGTCATGTAATCATCTTTACATTGTGGGTTAACCAATATGTTCTTACTAATCTGAGAATACAATTAATTTCATTTTAACCCATTAAAAAATCATATAAGCAACAATATAAGGAACAGCCATATAATAACCCCGCCAAGCCGCATAATAACCCCGACTAATATCTTCAAAGGGGTAGGGTGGGGCTGAAAAACAGCGCTGCGTGAGATGTCTTATGTCTCACGTCAGCTAAAGCTGAGCCGCCTCCTTTTGCCTGTATATATAAGCTACATAATATTGTAAATTTTAATTATAAGCTATGTACATAATTTGTTTGAAGGCAATAAATGTTTATTATTATTATTTTTACTATTATAAGGAAGGTTAGAAACAAAATAAATTATTATAAGCTCTGTGCAAGTTATCTAAGAGTTTTCAATGTGTTAATCACACCTAACCTTAGTGTTCTGTGCCTAAGTCGACATTAAAGTTACTACACAGTAACTAGTATTGAAGTGCGCATGACCCAGCGGTAAGCGTGGAATGCAAGCATAGCGATCTATGCAGCTAAGCAAAACGGGCGCGTTTGGATGTGAGTTGGGTACCCGCTTATGACAATTTCATTCGATATCCGAGCTTTGGGGGGCGTGTTAAGCAGTAAGCTACTAACCTCCCCAATAAGTAATATTGGGACGCAATAAGGCTTGCAGCCAACTACTCGTAGTATACAAATAGTAACTGATGGCTGATTGACAGCTTCTAAAGGTGCGTACGGATAGCACGACAGTGGTACGAGTGTCTTTACGCGTACAGCTCCTGTACGGACCGCAACAAACCTAAACACGAGCTGAATCGATCCACGTACCAGATCGAGCGCTTCCTCTTTGACGCGCGGCCAGAGACCGACTGCCGACACGGCTCGCGCGTGAGTCAGTTCGCGCGGTATGCGTTCTCCAAGAGTGTACGCGTAGTGACTCTTACGTACGTACTTACGGACGTACGGACATGGCGTTGGACACGCGTAACAGACTACGCTATGACCACAGGAGTAGATAAACGACCAGAGTGAAAGCTTCATACAACCGCGCGAATCGGTTGCACTACTACAAGGAGCATGTGTGCGTGACCACTGGCCGCTTGTCGCGTACGCGGCGAGACTGGAAAAAACCGGTTTACGTTGGCACAGCCAGTTGACAATCTCAGGGTTTGTGCGACGTACGTTTTTTGTTTTGTTATTTAATTTTGCAAGTTTGAATATTTACTTAATATAAAAACGTGGTATTTTATTAATAACAATGGTTGTTTACTGTACGGTTTGTATGAATAATACTAGAAAAAATAAAAATATATCATACTTTAACTATCCCAAGGAGTACAATAGGTAAGTAAATATTTGATTATTACTTTTTCAAGTAAGTGGGTACCTGTATTCTGTTGTATGATTCTTTTTTTATTAAGAAGAGGATACTACATAATGTGCTTTTACCTTTTTATTATTATTACGAAATTTTACAAAACATTTGTAGGTATGTGGGTGGGTTGGTATGTGTGTTAAGTTGAAATATCGCAAGTAAGATTTGAACCACTTCCCGATGTTGTATACTTACCTGCGGAACTTTGGTGACAATCCAATAATGATAGATATAACTCCTGACAATTTTATCGCATTTGTTGAATTTCTCGAGCAAAAGTTTCGCGAATATTTTGATCTTGAAGTAAATATTGTCAATGTTGGCAACGAAATACTTCAACATATTAAAGATTGCAAATTTGATATGCCATGTGAGTGTTTCCCATTAGATTACTTGAAAAAACTATATGTTAGATATAGAATTTACCGCACCATTAAAAGAAAGAATAAATTATTAAAAAACAAAAATTGTAAAAAGAAAATTATTAGAGTAAGTAATTTGGAAAGTATTCTATCATACTGAATAATAAAACTATTTAACAAATGTTTTTATTTTATTTTATTTGTCTTAACCTATTGTGACAACCCTACCAGAATAGGTAACAATTTTTCCCGTTCTTAAGAAGCTTTCACTCTGGTCGTTTATCTACTCCTGTGCTATGCAATGACTACGCGTACCAATGTACGCGCTGTCCGTACGCACCTTAATTAAGGATACGCACACAGAGACAATGTGTACTTACATACACGGTAAACCAACGTTTGAAAAGAAAAATCTGTAGAAGCTACAATTAAATAAGTATAACATTTTTAATACACAAAGATAGGTATAAAAAATTTAATACACGAATATTTCTTATTACAAATTTCCAAAATACTTACATCTGCTATAGTTATAATATCTTGAAAAGTTTGTAGTGGTATTTGTAGGACATCTGCGTAATCATCCGCTTGAGCTGATATTAGAACCGGACGAAGTTTTTGGCCATCTAGTAGGCCGAATATGGAGCCCTGGTAAGATAAAGAAAATATTTAGGAAAAACCGGCCAAGTGCGAGTCGGACTTGCGCACGTAGGGTTTCGTACCATTATCTAAACAAATCACGTTTATTATATGGGAGCCCCCTTAAACATTTATTTTTAGTATTTGTTATAGCGGCAACAGAAATACACCATCTGTAAACATTTCTAAAGTCTAGCCATCACATTTCATGAAATACGGCCTGAAGACAGACAGAAGGACAGCGGACGTTTAGTAAAAGTAGAGCTTAGAAAGGAGAAAATGAAAAAAAAAATAAAAAATTGTGAAAAACAAATAACGAATTTATGAGAAAAGTAAAAATAGGGATTGAAATTCAAGACTATTCTGTTTTCGAACTTATCCTATATAATCAGTTATGTGTTCTTGGTATCCCGAACTGATTTTTTTAAAATTTGAATGGAGTAGCAGACGAGCATGCAGGCCACGTGGTGTTAAGTGGTCGATGCATCCTATGGACATCTACATACAACCTCAAGCAAGCATAGGTAAGTCTTGTCTGAGGACGTATGCAGTTGCGCTGCTACTCCGGAGACCGGTGGTCGCCTGATGTAAGTGTGAACGGCAGCTGCACCTTTCCCCCGAAACACAATAGAATTGGTTAACGGCAGAAGTGGGTGCAGCGGTGGTACTTCCCCGGGCGATCCATAATAGATCTACCACCTACAAAAAATTCAAATAATTGTTGGGCTAAGACTGTAAAAAACAAACCATATAAATATGAAAGCTACACAAAACAATAGTCTAAAACATTTTATTTACAGCGCGATAAACGTGGAGGAAGACTGTGGTACGTTTCGCTTAAGTCACATAAACAATAAGTATGCAATTTAATTCCTTTAATACTCGTAGTTTTAATATAAGTAACTTGCATTATATTCGTACATTTTAACGACCAGTTTAGCGCCATGTTTACCATGCCGTAGGATATAAGTTTCGATTCCCAGCGAGGAAGAAATTTTGATGTTTACTATTGTTGAGTTCAAATTTTTATTCTAGGTCTGGGTGGTGAGGTGCTCGTCTTTGTTTGTGACCACGGTACCCACAACACAGGGATTCCTAGTGTGCGACTATGAGTGTGAACCGTTTATTATAATAATATACATACATATATTATTTTGTTTTCACAATTAACCTTTGTCAGCAGAGCAACTTTCGCATGATTTTTCTTAATAAGCACTTTTCCACGATGGACCACGTAGACCCAGGGGACGAGATCCATCTCCCTGACAATTTCCTCCCCCGGAAGGAAGTAGAGTTCAGTGGCCGCGTTGCAGAGCTGTCTTTCAACGAATTCATCCCCGTGAAGAATTCTATTTAGGGCTGCAAACGTTCTGAAAATAGTTTACAGTAATAACATTTATTTTACAACAAATGTTACACAGAAAAGCATCTCTTTCAATTTATCTAGTAGTTTTGATAAATTACAATAAATCCCGAAACAACTGAAAAAAGTCAAACTAAGTCTGAATCACACTTTTGTTTCGTGTTAACTTGTACGAGCCAACTCGTGTGACTGACTTGATTGTCAATTGGGAGTCTTAAAAGGTTTCTCTTGTTAATAAGTATTGTGGTTCTGTTGTGCTAAAAGAAAAATGTCATGATTTTCGTTCACCGCAAAATTCATAGGTAGGTACTAATATTTTAAATTTCAAAATGTCTGTCACGTCACAAAGTGCTACGGATTGACCTGATTTTCTATATGGAGATAGTTGGAGAGCGACATAGGCTTCTTATTATTCTGGAAAAAATATCTAAATTCTATGGGCAAATACGTGTAGCCCACACGGGCGGTGACGCGGTCAACGAAATAGGACGCGTCTTTAAATTGTGTTGACTTAGAAATTTGAGTTTTTTCTTAATGCCAAGGGATTGCAGACCCGAGAATTTAATTTTAAATTTTAAGTTAAATTTTTACGCTTTAAATAAATAAATAACGCTTCACACTCATAGCCCCACAGTAGGGTGGGTATACCCTATGTCGTGGGTACCATGGACACACACAAAGACAGAAACACAAACTCCCAGACCGAGAACAGAAATTTAAACTCATCATTAAAATTTCTGATTCGCCGGGAATCGAACCCGGGACCCTTCGATTGGCAGTCCGGCATGGTAACCATTGCGCCACGCAGGTCGTCAAAACTTTTCTGAGAAAACACAATTTACAGACTGATAAATTTATTTACATCAATTTAAACAGTCGAAACTTACTTTTTGAAAAAGTAATAGCTTAAATCCTGTCGAAATACGATACCGATCCTTTCGTTCATTAAATTTTGCATATTGATTCCTTTTGTCCTGAAAACGAGATAAATATCATGTTTCCCGCTGTGGGACAGTTTGTTAACATTGAAATGTATATTTTGTTTTACGTGGCTTTTGCTTGCATTTTATTTTGAGATAGGCATAATTTAAAATACGCAAAGCTATTTTATCTATACAAATAAATAAAAGTGGAGTGTCTGTTTGTAATATTAAAAAAAACTGCTTTTTATCACATGCATATGAATTTATATACGGTACATGTACCGAAATAACATTTTTTACGATTTTTGTCTGTCTGTCTGTCTATCTGTTTGTTCCAGTCAATCTCTGAAACGGCTGGACCGATCTTGACGGGACTTTCACTGGCAGGTAGCTGATGTTATAAGGAGTAACTTAGGCTACTTTTATTGTAGAGAAATTCAAAAACTATAGTCCACGCGGAAGAAGTCGCGGGCAGCCGCTAGTTATTTTATAACTTAAGAGAATAAGTATGAAGTAAGATCATTGAACATCTATAATCATTATGTTTTACTATTTTGGTTAACTAGGAATGCTTAAAACATTAGTTACAAAATTAACTTTCGTTACAAAATTAATTCCGTAACTAATGCTGGCACAAGTAATTATGATATTAGAAAGATTAATTTTATGATATTTAGAACATCAGCTTTCTTATTTCTTGGAAATCTATCCATTAACCCGCAATTGATTAAAGGACCATTACCTGAGTCTCTCTCAATTCTGAGAGGATATCTGTGCCCAGCAGTGGGCATTAATAAAAAAGAACAGAAAACATAACTAAATGAAGAGTTTACCGACATAGCTCTCAAAATTTGCAAGCTGAAGTGGCAATGGGCAGGCCATTTAGTTAGAAGAACCGACAAAGGATGGGGAAGAAAGGTACTGGAATGGTGACCACGTCTCGGCAAAAGGAGTACAGGCCGCCCTCCAAAAAGATGGACTGATGACCTAAAGAAGACAGCGGAAAGCCGCTGGATTCAGAAGGCGCAGGACCGAGAGGAGTGGCGAATGTTAGGAGAGACCTACGTCCAGCAGTGGACTACAAAAGGCTGAAAAGAAGAAGATGCATTTGTATTAAAAGAATAAATAAATAAATAAACGTTACACACTCATAGCCCCACAGTAGGATAATTAATACCCTGTGTCGTGGGTACCATGGTCACATACAAAGACAGGAATACAAACAACCATACCGAGAACAGAAATTTAAACTCATCATTCAAAGGAGATGTTTCAATCTTGGCTAGGTATTGTACACCATCTCAAAAATTCGAGAAAAAACTCAAGACTCCGAAAAAAATACTTAAAATTTGTTAAAACATGTACTTTTTCGGTACAAAACCAATTTAAATCAACTATTTTCAACTATTTTCAATATGGCGGAACGACTGATTTCACTGTTAACTGTTTGTCACAGATTAATAATTTCAATTGTCAAAATGACATATTACCGCCATTATGTTTTTCTAGTATATTGTGTTGCAATTCTGACTTGAAATTCTTGTTTTGTACCAAAAATCCCAGACGTTTATTACAAAACGCTTAATAAAAAACAGCTCTATACTATATTTGCAATTTATTAATACGGTGTACAAATACCTGGCCAAAGGTCCATACATTTTGAAACATCTCCTTTCTGTTTCGCCGGGAATCTAACCCGGGACCCCTCGATTGGCAGTCCGGCATGGTAACCATTGCGCCACGCGGGTCGTCAAAAATAATAAATAATTATGTACTGTACCTAAGCCACCAATATCTGAAATGCCTTAAAGCCCGATGTAAAACCTTATTTTCCACTCTCTCAGCTTCCAGGAACTGTCGCAACTGACTTACGCCATGTTGGAAAATTGTGTTGCCACGAAAATTTAGAACTAACAAAGTCAGCGAGTAACACATCACGAACCTGGAAGTTTTAAAAAGAAAAGATGAATCTGGACGTGTTTGTTAGTGTCATTGTCTTTGTGTGTGTTATTATTAAATAACGTTTCACACTCAGCCCCACAGTAGGGTAGATATACCCTGTGTCGTGGGTACCATGGTCACACACAATGATAGAAACACAAACACCCAGACCGGCAACAGAAATTTAAACTCATCATACAAATTTATCTTTCGTCGGGAGTCGAACCCGGGACCATTCAACTCCGGCATTGTTACCATTGCGCCACGCAGGTCGTCATTATTTTTGTTGTTATTGTTGTGAGTGCAAAGTGTAATTTATTTATGTATACCTGTTCATTTCTGAATGTATCATCTTTGCTCCGTAGTTTTACTCGCGTTATAGTGATGTTAATTCTAAAATATTTTTGTGTTAATAGGATAGTTCATTTATCAAGGAAGATTGTATGATATATTATAACATATAATCTTCCTTGATAAATGGACTATCCCACTAACACAAAAAGTATTTTAGAATTTGATCCAATAGTTCCGCGCTTGATTAGCACTTTTAAACAAACAAATTCTTCAGATTTATAATATTAGCATAGATGTATGTATTTACTTATAAGTATTTATCTACTTTTTATTTAATATTTTTTTATAATTATAATTAACAATCAACATGAATTTGACATTTATCAAGGATTACAATTATAAAGATTCTTCAGTCATTGAATCTAAAAAGTTATGTGCTAAGCAAAGTTTAGGTAGGTGGCGTAGTGGCTGATGAGTCGACTGCGAAGCGTGAGGTCGTGGGTTCGATTCCCACCCAGGACAAATATTTGTGTGATGAACATGACTATTTGTTCTGTGTCTGGGTGTTAATTTATCTATTTAAGTATTAAGAATTATATAAGTATGTTTATCAGCTTTCTGATTACCATAGTACAAGCAAGCTCTGCTTAGTTTGGAATCAGATGGTGTTGTGTGAATTGTCCAAAGATATTTATTTATTATTTAAAAATTGAAATGGCGCATATAGTATTGAAATATATAAAATTTTAAAGAAAATGTAGCTATTTTTGTCCATTACGTGGTCTTACCAAAACATAAAGCCAAGTGTGAAAAGTACTATTCCCAAGCAGAGGTTCTGCCGATCAATTTTAAACTTCCCTAGATTTACTTTCATAAGACCACTCTCTGCCAAGCTCAGACTCTCTGCGAATAGCTGTAATTAAATTATTATCAGATTAAGTACTTTAATTTTGGTTATAAATAAAATTAGCTATTAATTTAAAATAATTAAGTACCAATTTTTGCTATGAATCTAAGGTGTTTGATGTATAATAGATACATCAAACACCTTAGATGGATATCTAAAATGTATTCAATCTTCTCCGTTCCTATAATTCCTGCTACATCCGTTATGATTTAGTATTTTAATTTAGATGACAATGTAATTAAGTTTCAATCATAACAATATTTCATTATCAATCTTAAATCGTCAACACTTATGTTCGCGCTCTCTTTTTGTTATTTTTTACATGACCGTTCCATTTTCAAAATGCGCGTCACCGCTTTATTTCTTTTTTATTGATGAAACATTCAAACTTTACTGCCACATACAGTTTATTAAATATAAAATATTTTTCAATGAATTAACTTATGTCAATTTATTACAAAATACATGAATTAACTTATGTCAATTTATTACAAAATACATAATATGAAATATTGTCAAAACATTACATTATGATGTCTTAAAGCATCAAGGTATGACGGGTGAGTCAGTAACTTTGATGCTCTCAGCATTATATATGTATATTGTAAAGGAAAAGTGGAGATCCCTCGTCAGGAGAGATCTCCTCTTTTGTGTCACTTCCTGGGGACCGCAGTCCTAATGCTAACTGTCTTAGTGCTACCTTTTGTACATATGCTTACACAAGATTATGATTCTATGAAACTTTGATAGAGCATTTGAGTATACGTCTTGTGGGTGGCCAGTGTCAGAATGACGTGTGATGTATTCAACTGTTTACTGTATTCGTCGTCATGCGTGTTCAGTACTGCATGTGAGGCGCGTAATATTCCTGTAAGTATCACGCCGCTACACTTGAAAGGTGCGGTTTCCAGCAAGTCTTACATGATGTGAACATCAACTTTGCAGATGGATGACAAAACAGTGGTTGAGCGACTTAATTCTATATAACAGTGAAGTCAAGCGCCATTTGTTTATTTTTTATTCTAGTTTTAAAACATGCCTCCAGTTTTAACACTTTTATGTTAAGTACACTCGTTTATGTTACCAATGTTGCGAGTAATAAAACATATTACTAAGCTTAGACTAAGAATAATGTACTTACGTACTATAGACAGAGTCCTATTTTTCATTACGCCACGCTAAAGAGAGATCGAAATATACTTAATGAACTTGTTAGAAAGAGATGGGAGCAAGATTTTCTGTCCTTTTCGGTGTAACCACATATTTTGACAGTGCCCTTTAAATAAGTGGCAGACAAACTGTGGAAGTCGGGGTGACATTGTTGTTTTAAAATATTTATGTGTTAAAATCGATTCTCACAGCTGTAAATTGTGTTATATTAAAAGCAAATAACATTTTCCGAGTTTCATAATATGGTGAGCTGCAGTATTTTAGGTTGTAAGAGCCGCAGTGAGCGTAAACAAGAAGGCTGCCGGACGGCATTACAATTTACGCGTAAGTTCAATATTTCTTTTTAAACATGTATGTACTAAATATGTATTGTTTATATATAGATATTTAATTACTTTTGTCTTATAACTAGTCATTCAACGTAAATATAGTGAAATTCGTGAAAATAAACTTATATTTGTTAATTTCAAACATTGTCAAATTCGAAATTGTGTTGTCAGATCTCGAATCAAAATATCCTGCCCGTTTTACTAAAAAATTAACCATCTTATTGAAATATTATAATTTTTAACAAAAACAGTGACCATAAATAATAAAATCAAAGATTATGTGTTACCTCATTAGTAGTTAGTTACATTTCAAGCGGGAGGCTCAAATCCCACGTTTATATATAACTATTTAAGTGGAGACCAGTAAAATGTTATAGGCTGGGTGGACATTATGAGCATTTTCCCGATATATTAAATTTCACTCAGACAGACTATAAAAAGGTACTCCATACATTTGGTATTTGGTATTAGACATTATGAGAAGTTTACCAGACGAATTTCATCTCATGTTGCTGTCATATTTTTTTCAGTTTTCCAACTGACGCTCTTGCCGAAAATAAATGGATTCAGGCCACTGGACGTATTGACTGGCAACCATCAATATAATTCCGAATTTGTTCGGTCTATTTTGAAAGCCATTTATTGACCAAAAGGATAAAGAGAAGAAAAATAATAATAAAATTGATATAAATGTACATTTTTATATATTGCGTTATAACTAAGTGTTTACTTTTATCTTTGTAATATTTGCATACCTCATTAAGGTAAATATGACGTACTAAATATGTATTAACAGCTTTTGTAAACACCCATATTGGTGCCATTAAAAATCTTTGTATTTGTCTTTTATTTTCTCCTATATGTATGTCCTGTAATTTGCTGACCCAATTAACTTTATGCCAGTCAACCAATCTAAACTCACAAACAACCAACCATAATGCACAAGCATATAAATCCTTTCACAGTTTGGACTGCCAATGTTTATAGTTTACTTGCTTGATATTGTAGATTACCAAATTTGGGGGAAAATATGATAAGTGGGTAACACTGGCTGCGAAAAAGAGATGCCAACAAAGTGGTTACACCGACCCGCTGTCTTTAGGATTATTGGTCTTTGTGTACTTACGTACTATAGACAGAGTCCTATTTTTCATTACGTCACGCTAAAGCGAAATCACTTAACGAACTTGTTAGAAAGAGATGGGAGTGAGATTTTCTGTCCTTTTTGGTGTAACCACATATTTTGACTGTGCCCTTTAAATAAGTGGCAGGCAAACTGTGGAAGTCGGGGTGACATTGTTGATTTATAATATTAATGTGTTAAAATCGATTCTCAAAGCTGTAAATTGTGTTGTATTAAAAGCAAATAACATTTTTCGAGATTCATAATATGGTGAGCTGCAGTATTTTAGGTTTTAAGAGCCGCAGTGAGCGTAAACAGGAAGGCTGCCGGAAGGCATTACATTTTACGCGTAAGTTCAATACTTCTTTTTAAAAATGTACTAAATATGTATTGTTTATATATAGATATTTAATTACTTTTGTCATATTACTAGTCATTCAACGTAAATATAGTGAAATTCGTGAAAATAAACTTATATTTGTTCATTTCAAACATTGTCAAATTCGAAATTGTGTTGTCAGATCTCGAATCAAAATATCCTGCCCGTATTACTAAAAAATTAACCATGTTATTGAAATATAATAATTTTTAACAAAAACAGTGACCATAAATAATAAAATCAAAGATTATGTGTTACCTCATTAGTAGTTAGTTACATTTCAAGCGGGAGGCTCAAATCCCACCTGTTTATTGTTATTATTAATTGTTTATATTATTATAACTATTTAAGTGGAGACCAGTAAAATGTTATAGGCTGGGTGGACATTATGAGCATTTTCCCGATATATTAAATTTCACTCAGACAGACTATAAAAAGGTACTCCATACATTTGGTATTTGGTATTAGACATTATGAGAAGTTTACCAGACGAATTTCATCTCATGTTGCTGTCATATTTTTTTCAGTTTTCCAACTGACGCTCTTGCCGAAAATAAATGGATTCAGGCCACTGGACGTATTGACTGGCAACCATCAATATAATTCCGAATTTGTTCAGTCTATTTTGAAAGCCATTTATTGACCAAAAGGATAAAGAGAAGAAAAATAATAATAAAATTGATATAAATGTACATTTTTATATATTGCGTTATAACTAAGTGTTTACTTTTATCTTTGTAATATTTGCATACCTCAGTAAGGTAAATATGACGTACTAAATATGTATTAACAGCTTTTGTAAACACCCATATTGGTGCCATTAAAAATCTTTGTATTTGTCTTTTATTTTCTCCTATATGTATGTCCTGTAATTTGCTGACCCAATTAACTTTATGCCAGTCAACCAATCTAAACTCACAAACAACCAACCATAATGCACAAGCATATAAATCCTTTCACAGTTTGGTCTGCCAATGTTTATAGTTTACTTGCTTGATATTGTAGATTACCAAATTTGGGGGAAAATATGATAAGTGGGTAACACTGGCTGCGAAAAAGAGATGCCAACAAAGTGGTTACACCGACCCGCTGTCTTTAGGATTATTGGTCTTTGTTACTAAGGTAATTGTAGGAGGAGTAGGTGGTAGGAGGGCAACCCTAAATAGGAACATAAAAAATACTTATATAATAGGTACTGGGGTAATTGCATAAGGTGATTGTACGAATTAGAAGGGCAACCCTAAACAGCCCATGTTAGAAAAAACAAAGAAGCGCCATTTTGTTTTATCTGGATCGTGTCAACAACCGCACGCACATACAATTTTACCAAAGTTTTACTTAAGTTTGCGAGCGGCTTTAAGCTTTTGATTTTGAGTGGGTCCATACATTTTATGGTAAAACTTACCAAATGTAATTGATAGATAGTAGGTTTTTCATCAAGGGCTAAGTAGTTCGGCAGCCAGCAGTTTTCACGTCGTGTCATGTCCAACAGCCTGGCGGAGTTGTCCCATTCAAAGTCGATACATCTGTTCACGAAGTAGTGACTGGTGCCGATCATTATCAGAATTGTGATAACTTGCCACTTTATTATCTGGTTTAACGAAAGAATATTTAATTTTCATCGATACTGATGTAATGAAATCAAACTCACTCTTTCAATAATAACAATATTAACAATATTTATCATCAATTTTAAAATCTTTCAACAACTTAATATTACTATAGCGCTTACATACGCCATACTGTATTGAAATGTAAGATTGAAATATTTTTTCACATATTCCATTTTCAAATTGAGCGTCATCATATTTGTTTTTTATCGATGGCGCTTACACCATGTAAACTATACTGCCAGAGCCAATTAAAAATGTAAATAAGATAATTTTTGTTTTAATATACCCAAATAAAAAAATATAAATAATTGCGAAATCATTACACTATTCTTAATTAAAAGGAAAATAGAGAGATTATTATAAGTAATCATTTTAAAGACAGAAAAACTTTACTTACTTCACTTATGAAAAACTGAGTCGAAACTGCGATTTTTTTATTTACTTTATCCTAAAAGATGAAAATAAACAAAAGAATGAGGACGATACAAACCATTATATAAGCCATATTCACGATTGGCGTGTCAGCAATGTAATCGAAATAGCCGGTCAAAAGATAAATATGAGCGAACTTGGAAACGGTATTCATGAACAAGGCACTGTTCTGATCAATAGCCTTCGTCATAACAGCTTTAATGAGACTGCTGACTGGAAGAATCCCGAAGATATCAAGCAAAAAGCCGTGGCTAAGGTAGTGCAAGAAACATTTCCATTTGTCTGTAATTAATAGACCTCGTTTGTCGTAGTAACCCAGCTGAAAAAAGACAATAATATTACAGTTGCCTTCAACCATTTATTTACATAGCTGAATGTACCTGTTATTGGGCGTAATTTAGAAGGCTACCTAGATTGGAGAAAGCTTACAAGGTGTTCCTTGATGGTGGTACGGCTTAGAAGCCAATCGGTTATCGAATGTTTTTAAAGCCTCATAAGGCTTCCGACATAGTTTTAATGACTGCTATGTATTGATAACTACTGATGCCGATAATAGGCATTGAGTTATATTACTACGTACGTAGTAATAATAACTCAGTGATAATAGGCCGCTTATTATCATTATTATCTAATACATTTAAACGAGCAATTCTTGTATATATCTAAATATATTTTTTGAATCTCGGAAACGGCTCCAAAGATTTTGATGAAATTTATTACCCTGGTTTCGGGGATGATAAATCGATCCACAAATTTTTATTGAAAGAAATAAAATTGTCGTTTTATTTAATGTTTATGCCGTTAAATATAAAATTACTCTTACTGACATCTATTGGAGAATATTAATAATATTGTCGCGTAGAAAGCCGTCAAATGTCGACCGTCAATCCGCCCTTCAAACAAATGGCAATGTCGATATGAATGACCTCTAAAAAAATTTCATTAATGGAATTAAAGCTTTCTTGGTCGAATGGTTAAGAAAGCTGACTACGGAGCTAGAGACGCGGGTTCAAACCTCAAGTAGGCAAGTTGCGTTTTTTTATTTTTTGTGACATTTTTTTTTAAATTAGGAGTAAATAGCCAATGAATGTTTTACTTAAAAATAAACCAAGAATATCAATTGTTTTTATCCGAGGAACGCTCGGGCGTCCAGGTACTGCCCTCTTAAGCACGGACGCGTGTAGGTAAATTTTTTTTCTTGTCTTACACCCGATAGCACAGCACCTACTTTCACTCAGCAACATAGATCGCTTCTTCTGGCTGCAGTTTTATGCGCACTTCATAAAAGTTATTTTGGATAATAATTGTAATAATTAATAAAAAACTATAGTATGATATAATTACACGGTTTAAATAACAAAATACCTACTGCTTATGAACTTTTCTCTGTCTTGAAACTTTCAGCTGTATTTATGTGAAAAGTGTTGTTAGCTGACAATACCAAATTAGCAAAGAAATTATGTCCGTTAATGTTGGAGTAAGTTGTGTATTAAAATTGTTTAACACAAATTAAGAACTAACAAACAATTTCAGAGTTATGTCCACAATAGCGACAGTATCACATATAGCGCCAATTACTATTAAAAATCTTCTGTAGTGAGCTCCGCTTCCACCTTGAACGAGATAAATAAAATGATACATATTTGCTGAACACAAAGAAAAAATACTCAGTTTTCTGAGGGGAGGTCTTCCCTCCCTCACACCAGTCTTCACTGAGGGGAGCTTTACTTTTAGAAAATCTTTAATACTTATTACAATGTACTCGTAAAAAACAAAACCAAATAAATCACAAAGATAAACAATAATGATCATAAAGGTATGCATAAAAATTATATCGAAACACTTAATATAAAACAATGGCTGATACTAATAGATTTAAAATTTACTATAGTAATCTACTATAGAAACATTGAAGTTAGTACATAGTACATAATAGTACATAGTAGTAAGACGTTTGTTAAAGTTAGACAAAATCCTGTTTTTATCAACCAACCTTGTAGAGCTGCACAAGATATGGAAATGATTACTGTCATGGCTCTTACTAACATCCAGACTTGAATGAACCTGTAAGCAATGTTTAAAATTGAAATCACCACTACTAAATTATAGGAAGTGAGAAAATTTATTCTTTATTCTTTGACATCATTTATAAATAATGTAATTGTAAATAATTTTTAAATTGATATGAAATGAATGAATAATGTAACCATGTGTACAGTTAAAAAATGTAACTAGTTGACGGGGGTACAAACTTCCTCAACTCCCGTACAACACTTCAGGGAGAAGGGGCGACTGAAAATCAGCGCTGCACGAGGTCAGCACCTCGCGGTAGCAAAAGCTGAGTCGCTTTTGCCCAGTACCTGAATTCTATGTCACATTTTAATATATTATGAAATTATGTAAATGTAATAATGTAAATGTATTTTGTAAATGATTGTGAGATTGAGGCAATAAATGTTTTATTATTAATATTAATATTAAATCCAAACAACATACCAAAAACATGTTCTGGTCTAGATTTCACAAGAAATTATTTGCAAACCGTAGAATTAGACATTTCTTTGGAGAACTACAACCCAGAATAAGTGAAAGAATGAATGAATTTTGAAATAAATTCAATTCTTACGTGGATTCCGGTTCGAACCATGCCAAATCTGTGAATGGTTGTTTTATAAAATCGTTCCTCACAGCGAGTGCCGAATGTGATTTTTGTTTCGGGTTTTGAATCTTTTCCTGTAGCTTCTGTTGGTACTAAAAGAAAAAGAAGGTAATGTTATTGAAAAAGTAGCGATAGCCAAGTGGTAAAAAAAACATCGGTCTCCGACACCGGGCTACCGTATTGATACCCCACGCACCTTTTTTTCAACCCATTTTTATGACCCACTGCTGGGCACAGGTCTCCTATATACAAGTGCGGATTGGTGGACATCATACCTTGTAGAAATTATGAGTTTCTCTCAGGCATCTCAGGCATGCACGGCGTTGGTAAACATTGTAATTAATTAAATGGCTGCAATTTTTTTGCGTCCCACTGCTGGGCACTCTCCCCCTTATTGGGGAGGCCTGTAGCCTTCTCCACCACGCTGCTCCAATGCGGGTTGGTGGAGAATTAATTAAATTAATTAAAGTGTGATATTAAATTAATTAAAATTTCATTAATTAATTAAATATCACAATAAAATTAAATATTTCAAATTTCTTTTGTCAGAGGTGCGTGCCGAGGATTTGAACCCGGTATCTCCCGCCTCGGCGACCGCGGTCCGTACCACTCGGCCATCGCTGCTCACGAACCTTACTAAGTAATTATGTGTTGAGTGTTGTCGCTGTGTACGGCAAGGAAAAACATTGTCATTACCATGTTTTCGTAATAAAATATTTTAGTATACTAGAGATTTGAAAACAATTGTGTCACTCACCTCCTTATGTTTTTTGTCATATTCCTCGTAAAGGTTTTTAAACGGAGTTCTAAATTTATCCATGCAATTTTCAAAGTATGCCCATTCGTTTGGATAATGTTTGAGGATGGTAAGGAAATCCTGTATCTTAATGTAAAGAATCTGGAATGGAATATCATGTTTTTAGCACTTATCATATGAAAAAATACAAGTGACAACAACTTAAGGAAGATATAATATATTATAATTTATAATAAACTGACACGCGCCACTTTATTATTAAAAAAACAATTAAAACATTGGTAATCTGGAATTCGGATATTTTGCTTTCACTGCTGGGCACGGGTCTCTCCCGCCTTTTGGGGAGGCCTGGAGCTTACTCCAACACGCTGCTCCAATGCGGGTTGGTGGAGAAAAAAAACTATACGTATTATTTAATTGTAGAAATGTGAATTTCGCGCACCTCACATTCAGTATAAGCCACAACTGTTTTAAGAGATGGTCTTCTCATTAGAGCTGCGGGAGAAGAAACCATCTCTCCAGGACTTAAAAAACTTCTTATCAACTCTCCTCTTTCATTGTGATATTCGCTTCTTATATGTCCCTGGTAAAATCATACAATGTTTAGGAATATCGTATATTTTAGTATGGATATATATAAAACGAACCGAAATGATAAACTTACTTGGACAGCCCATATTACGGTCTTGCATTGTATTCCAAACAACAATATTGTGGATTTTTTTGGCAATATTAGAAATTTTGCCTTATAAGCGAGTTCCTTTATTAATGTCCGATCAGCCGAAACGAACGCAATCGACTGTTTTATGATATTCTCTGCTACTTCACCGTGAACTTTAAACCATATATCATATGGTTCATTTTTCAGTAGTTCAGGATGCATAACATCCATTCCTTTATAATACTTCCAATGGCATATCAAATATCTATGTAATCTTCGTAATAAACCCGGATGTATCTTGTAACGTACGTAATGTCTCTTGATGTTAGATACAAAATATTGATAATTCGCTATCTCTCTATATTTCAAATATAAGCCAGCGATCATATTTGTCTGACAGTATGAGTATATTAGGAAACCAAGGTAACTGATGACTATTACAATATACATATCTAACAAAGTATATGGCAGATATTCAAAGAATAAATATTCTAAGATCCAAGCCAAATATATATTTGGGAAAAATTGTGTATCAGCGTGACATACTTCTTTGGGGTCTTCAACTTTGCAAAAAGCCTCTCCGAAAAAATAGGATGTAGTAATTTTAGGTATATTCCAGTCCAACAGATAAACCACATAAGCTGCTATATATATAAATGAATGATTCATTAATGTGTTTATATGAAAAACGTCCACTAAAGGTGGTTTACTTATGTCCCATTGGGGAAACAGTACGTATATTTTGATAAGACGATTAAGTTGACATGGATAGTACAGTTCAGGTAATCCCCCAAGAATGACAAAGTTTTCTATCCAAACGGTCGACAGCAAGTCTAAGACAAATTTTGTACTTTTACAACGATCAAACATCACTGCTGCAAAGTTGTCAATGGTATTCTCCTGTCTCATTGTAGACGTTAACAAAGATACAAATATATCTGCCACATAGACAACATCTGTCCAAAACTGCACAAATCTGAACCAGATCGGAATTTTGAGACTGGTGATAGATGCCGGATACAAGATAAGTACAAAGAATACCGTAGTTGAAACGATTTGGCGCCATATTATCAAGAAAGTAGATTCGGGTGCAAATATCCAAGGAAATTTCACGTTCGTAAACATTGAAGTCATTTGTAATTGAGATTCTGTACATAGCACCAACTGCCCAATGTACTTAGCGCAATGGTAAACAGCTTCCTCGGGGGGCAATTCACATTTTGCTTTTTCATTCTTTATGGGTCTTCTCTTCCATTTTGAAATCGCATCCGATATTTGCCACCAGCGTCTTTTCACCCAAGCTATTCCTTCGTCTTCCGACCTGTCCAGCCCACGAACATGCTGCTTGCAAATATATAACGTACGAGCATGTTTAATTCTATCTTTAGCACTTTGTATTACTATTCTTCGATCTTCAGGATGCATGTGAAGCCCTATTAATATGTCAAGACGGGATAAGGTCAAAACCTCACAATATGTGAGACAGCGAACTGTTACATTTCTTTTTCCTAGTGGCACAAAAAAGCTAATATCACCAAAAAGAGTGCCACTTGTAACAGATATTAATGGAGTGACGCCATCATCGGCTGAAATCAGCTGAACTATCCCAGACTTCAGATAATACAAATGCGTGTAGCAATTTGGTCCCGCAAAAAATCTCTCTCCGGGCATTTTGTAATCTAATCGTATATGTTCGCAGACCCATCGTTTAAATGGAGTTGATGTTTTTCTAAAGGTGGGACTGTGATAAAAAACTGGCCAAACTAAATCCTGCCGAATATCGACTCGTAGGTATTTCGGTAACTCCATAATAATATCAGGTATATGAGTAAGGCCACCACGTTTTTTCCAAAGCAATGAATAGAAATTTTTGACATCTAGATGGGCTTTGGGCGAAGGGTTTCGTCTTTCTGTTTCCTGTATGATTCTTTGAACGATAGGATAGTATATGCAAATTCGCCTCATTTTCATAAGAGCTTCAGCAAACAGCTTCGGAGACATCAGAAATATTGTGATTAAATATCCCAATATCAGAAAAATAGAAAATACAATGAATTCCAGATACGTTGCTGCTTTGGTTTCATCCAGTTGCTTATTCGTGACAAAAGAGTGAATAATGGACGCTGCATAAACGTATGTTGTGTAGCTTTCATCTGTTTCGTTTAACTGTAAAAAAGTATTTTTATAGTATCCAATATGTGAAAAACTGGCCAAATGCAAGTCGGACTCACGCACTAAAGGTTCCGTCCCATTATTTATAAAAATCACGTTTATTTTGTGTGAGTCCCCTTAAACATTTATTTTTAGTATTTGTTTTTATAGCGGCAACAGAAATACATGACCTGTGAAAAATGTGTAATGTCTAGCCATCACGGTTTATGACATACATCCCGATGACAAACAGACGGACAGATGGACAAACAGACGGACAGACAGACGGACAGACAGACGGACAGACAGACGGACAGACAGACGGACAGACAGACGGACAGACAGACGGACGGACAGTGGAGGGTTAGTAATGGGGTCCCGTCGGCACCCTTCGGGCACGGAAACCTAAAAAACACTCATGATAGTCATAATACAAAAACTTCTTGCTCTTACCTTATGTTGCACGAATAATCTCCAATCGTAAATACTAGTTTTGCAGTTATTGCACAAGCCAGTTGCAGTTAGGAGCAACAAGAAACAGGTGACGCAGTTAATACTTATAAAAGTCATCAGGGTGTACCCAATAACCATTTTCCAATAGGAATGCGTCGTTAGCATTGAGAAGTATTCTGATATTCTGTAGATACTGTAAAAAAATGATATCAAATGCCTTTGTTGTTATATAAAGGTACTAAATCAAGAGTTGCGTCTACCAAAGACGTCGGAGTTGTTTATTTCAAATACTTAAGACTTGACGTTTCTTTTTTGTATTGAAAAAAAAAAACACTCTTGTTGACCTTTGTTAATAAGATCGCAGCTTGGATTTGTTGGAAGACTATTTTTTAAGATTTCTGGATCATTCTTGGAGATCTTCTCGGAGCAAACATAAAATTACTTTTAAACGATCATCTAGGGCAATCAATTCTAACTCAAATTATTATTTTTTCGACCCTTTTTATGTCTCACTGCTGGACATCATGCCTTCGAGAAGTTATCAGTAACTCTCAGTCATGCACGATGATGGAAAACATACTCGTATTAATTAGGCCGTATACGAAATTTTGCCAATTTCGCTGATTTACGCGATTTTATACATGAGATTATTTAAAATAAAGTATTTTATAAGCTATCTTGCACAATATGACTGATCATTTCAATAGTAATCAGATACATTAGCCACTTTTTTATTATCATTACTTTACTTTTGCGTAATAGACCTAAAGACGGTGACAGTCTTGTAAATTTTTGCTGTAATAGGTATAGAATATCTGCGAAAATCGATATCTATAAATTAGCTGTGAAAATCGCCGATACAATAAATTAATCACATTTTCCATACTCATAAAAACCAGTAAAAAATCATTGAACTTCGTTAATTTTGAGAGAAAATGTACCTGAAATTGTATTTGATTTTGGCTTATTGGAATAATCTTTATAAACTTAGGTAAAAACTACCTTTAAACAATCCGCAATCAGATCGTATGGTCTTTAAACGTATACACTATAAACTTCTAATAAATAAAGTATAAACTACAGTTCATAATCAATCCGTTTCCTAAAAAAATCAAATTATTAATAAAAAAATGTTCATAATCAATCCGTTTCCTAAAAAAAATCAAATCATTAATAAAAAATTGGCATAATTTTTTAAGTAACCTAAAGCTCGCATTATAATACTCAACGCAAGCTAAAAAAAGTGGCTAATATATTAGATTAGATTAGATTATTATTGAAATGAAAATTTATCGCACTGTGTACTGTTGACTGTAATAGGCATGATGACACTATTAAAGAATCAGAGAATAAACGGTTTTTCAGAAAAATATATGCTTAAAAAGTTCTAAAATATAATCCCGTTTTAATATAAACATTAAGATTAATAAGATTTTCAATAAAATAAAAGTATTAAATACAGCAATCGGCCATGTTATCTGAAACGCCAATCAAAAGGAATGACGTCACGTCTCAGTTAATGTCATCGTGTTGCTTGAAGTTTGACGAGCAAGCCGACGCCATGACACCTACGAGCGTTTTCGGCTTAATTCAAATTACATAGCAGAAAATACATTAATTTACGTTAAAAATTGATTTTATTGCCGAAATAAACTTTTTTTCGGAACTAGGAGACGTGTACCTACAATAAGGAAAGGTATTTAAAAATCTGTCATCATGCCCATTGATACTTCCTGTATGTACCTGATGCTTTGAAAAGACAATTCCCTATACTTACATTAAGAACTCGGAAAAGTTTAGAATATTTGGCCACAGCTGCTTGGGTAGACAGATTTCACTTGTGACAAGTCGAATTAAGGGCACCAAAGACACCACATCGAGGAACATAAAAATTGCCGATTTGGGTAGGTGCTCACGCTTCATGGCTTCATCTGTGACTTGCCTAAAATAATGGATAAAATCTAGTGGTAGTATGTGGTATTATTCTATTTTATAGCATTGATTACGAATATTAGAGTATAATAATGTTTCCTTTGTCACGCGTTTTATCGCGTGTATTTTACAAAGCAAAAAGGCCGGTGTGACTTCACAGGTAAAGATTTCATTTTAATTAATCCTTGTGGTCGAAAATCTTGTATTAAACACATTAAGGGTTATGGAGCATACTCGTTCAAATCATGCAAACCAATGCAGGTGGTATAAAAGACTAGAATGTAACAATCCATGTTACTAATATAATAAATTTAAAAGTGTGTTTGTTTCTTTGTCCTTATTTCACGTCACAGCTATTGATTAATTACCCCGGGAAAGTAATAACCTCATTCATATGGTAAAACTGTGTAAAACACTACGCAGATAGGATTGCGGGCGGTAAGTTAGGAAGAAATAAATACCTGTGAACCATGTGAAGAAATGTGTCAATGCCATATATAGGATCACATAAGTACAAGTATGCGTATTTTATTAAGTGCAGAAGCTCATTTAGATCCATTACATTCCAACAGTATACAACAGGGTAAACAGCCTGAATTGGGCCCTAAAACAACAAACATAAGTTAACTAGGTAAATAATTTAGGGATTTTCGTATCTCCGGGCGCGGGTAGAAGTCTGGGTAAAAAGTTATTTAGTATATAAAAATCATATAGAAGGACTAAGGATCGAGCCACATTGATTGACGGCCTTTCGCATTTTGCCGATTGAAAAGGAACACATTATTACGCATTCTACGACGGCTGACGGCAGCGATCGACGGCTGATGGCGAGGACGATAGACGGTCGTTCCATACTTTGCACTCCTTTTATATGGACAAACTGTCAAACGCCGTCGCTCAATGTAGCTCGACCCTAAGTCAAAGACCTTTATTTGCACAAATATAGATGAAGTGGACATTGCATCGCAAATTCTAGCGTTTTACAAAATTCTGTTTTGAATTTGGTAATTCTTACTACATACTGTAAAAATAGGTAGAAATAACCTATTGCCAAAGTTACATCACTTACTAGAATAGTTTTAATAATGACGCTAATAAGCACGAAGAACTTGAAGGAAGAGTGGAAGGGGAGAAAAATGATGTTGCTCCACTGAATCCCACTGTCATCCAGCGCGAAGTCTTCCTCGTCTTCGTCATTCGTGTCGTAGAAGTTTGGTCTACTCATTTCTTGGACTTTACTCTAAGGCCTAAGATGATTCGTTTGCGAGTATCTGACGACGATTGCCAATTATCCCAACTTTGGAAATCAAATATTCGCTTAATTTTCAAGAGCACGAAACAATAGATTCTTGATTAAAAATCGATATTTTGCACTCATTAGTTGTCACTCTTTTAGGTTAGGTTGAAATGACAAACCTACGACGTACAAGTAATTTTCTTTTCTTGAAAACTAGTGTTTATGTAGAAGAATATATAAATTTTTTCTTGGAATCACAAGTCAGATTTTATAAAATATAATTGTACCTATTAAACACGTTTTATGCTTAAACAGTAATATTTTATTAATGACGACAGATATAGACGGTTGATTTTATAAAATATTAATCAGCATTGCTCTTACCAGCATACTTTTTACTACGAAAATTATAGATGTTTAATCATTAACATTAGAATATGTGCAATTCCACTGCGATTTGTGAAAATTAGTATTTCTTTTATTTCTATGTAATTTCTAGTTTACAAGACCATCAGATTAGACAATTTGTATAGCGGAGCTGGTAGTTTGGTTCGACGGGAAGGCATCACCATTTCATCAATTTCTAGAATTGTGTTTCGGTAAGAATGTGCGATGAGGCGCGCATGGCTCGGCGTTTAGCGTAGAACGCAAGCGGTCTATGCAGCTAAGCCAAATGGGCGCGGTCGGGTGTGAGATGGGTGACCGCTAGTGGCAAAAAAATTCATGCGCGTTTCTGTTCTTTGGAGGGCACGTTAAGCCGTCCCGGTTGTCGTCAATGGCGGTTTGATAACATCCGACAGCGGATTGGCCACTAAGCCGCATCCCCACCAACCCGCATTGGAGCAGCGTGGTGGAGTAAGCTCCAGGCCTCCCCAATAAGGGGGAGAGACCCGTGCCCAGCAGTGAGACGCAAAAAGGTTTGCAGCCAAGAATGTGCGAATGACGGTCAGACAAAGGCTAAGGCTCACTTCTTGAACATGGGCTGCAAAGAACGCCTAACACTAAGTGACCTGTATGCTCGTTTCCCTCTCCAATTAAGCAAAAAAGTCAAGTCTGGATTTGACACAGCATAATTTATTAACCTGACAAAATGCGTCCCAAAATAACTTCCACCATGAAAGATTTCGCTGTGACGGAAAGCAGCAAAAAGTTAATTAAATTCTTTTCAAAGATAAGGAATAGCCTGTGTTTTGGGTCAAGAAAATAAAAGGTTTGGGCACTTCTTCAGTTAAATATTCCATTTTTCAAAAGAAATCAGTTAGCTTTTGAAGTGAAAACTTCTTTAGCGGCGTTTTTGGGATGGTAAAAAAATGTTAAACTCGCGTCAGGACACGTGGCCTGATCGAATATTCGTAAGATGGAGGGGTGACAGCTGATGGCTTGACTGTCTATACTTGTAAAATTCATTTACATCAAGTATCCTTAAATTTAAAATATGGACATTGAACAAAGTGCATCTATTAATGAAAAAAGTGACGAAGAAATAGTGAAAGAAAATGAGTGAGTACTTTATAAATATATTTGATGAAAATCTACTGAGAATACTAGATGAAAAATAATACTGATAATAAAAGCAATTCGAGCGAAATTATTCCCTAACCATTCCAAAATATCAAAAATGCACAACGTTAATGTTCAAGTTTTCCCTTCTGCCGACACTACCGGAGTACAACCCGTTGTTTTTTTTTTATGAATATCGTGTAAGAAGAAAGAATTAAGAGTGGCTTAGTTATGCCACATCCAATAGCTTTTAAAACTCCACTGGCGTACTTAGGCCTTCCATTATATTCGTCACTGCACCCGGTCCTGCCGTCAATGAATCCATCGGTCTCCCGGTTGTTGCCCGGAGGGCAACAAACTTTTGGAGGGACACACGCAAAAGGAGATTTTTTTGCCGATATCTACCCCCATCTCAATCCCCACTATCCCATCAATTGTGGATCCTCCTTCCTGCCCATTGACACTTCAACTTGCAGAATGCTTTGCATTTTGTCGCGTAGAGAAATGCACTCTCTCCATCGCTCGATTTTATGTAGTTGTTTAAAATTTTCACTAGTATTTATAAATGCGACAGCATTACATCTTTGAGTTATGTCACAGTAAGTTATGAATATGATATCAAAAAAGCTTTTAGAGTCCACTTGGATAATATGCAGTAGAAAACCAAGTACTTGAGTACTTATGTATGCAATGAATCCTTTTCTTCAATAAAACAACAAAAACATTTTCTACGGAGCCTACCTTGTTACGTACGGACAAAGTGACTCAGTGAATATAGATAAGTTAAAGTGCTGACGATGGCGACATCTGACGCTGTGCAGGTGTCGCGCATCGTTCCCACGAACGTGCATTCCCGTACCTAACTTTGGACGGGTCTCACCCACCTTAGATGTAGGCTAGATTAAATAATTATATAGGAAATAACATACTTTCCTATATAATTATTATATATATTATATTATATATTATAGGCTAATTATGTAAACTCCTAACATTGGGTTTATTAAAATATTATATAAGAGATGTCTCGACTTGCTGATTTCACCCTGGCTGTGGCCGATCCTTAACTACCTCTTGAAAAAAGACAAATACAAACAGGCAGTGTTTTTATTCTTGAGTTTTTGTTCATTACGGCAAAAATAGAAATTTTGCCAAAATATTGGTTTCCGTGCTCTGGAATTGCCGCGGCATAATTTATTACCTGACAGAACGCGGGACGCGAAAATAATATCTTTACCAAACGATTTCTATTTGATGGAAGGCAGCAAAAAATTAATTAACTGCTTTTCAAAACACAAGGACAGCCTTTGTCCACTGTCGAGTTGAGAAAATTAAATGTAATGCTTTGATGCTTCATCACTAAAATATATTATTTTTAAATCTTTTTACTAGTTTTTAGTTTTTAGTTACTGATGATTTAAAAGTTTTAATAATTTATTTACCTTATAAATAGCTCCCCAAATCAAACAATTTTGATTTCATGGAAGACATCAAAAAGTTAATTAACTTCTTTTTAAGAAACAAGGACAGCTTTTGTTCAAAGTCAAACTGAAAAAGTAAGACGTGCTTTGACGCTTGAGCATTTAAATATTTCATTCTTCAAATGAACGATTTCTATAGTCAGGGTTTAGTTTCTTGATACGCCTATTTTTATTTATTTGCATTAAACAATTTATAAAGTAACTTCTATGATTTTCATAGCACAATTTATTAACCTTACAAATCGTGCAGCAAAATAGCATCTTCACCAAATGATTCCTATTTGATGGAAGGTAGCAAAAAGTTAATTACCTTCTTCTTCTTCTTTTCAAGGAACAAGGACAGCTTTTGTTCAAAGTCAAGCTGAGCAATTGAAACGGACTTTGAAGCTTGAGCATTTAAATATTACATTCTTCAAATTAACGATTTCTATAGTAAGGTTTGTTTTTTATTACACCTTTTCAGTTGTCAAAAATTGCAGTATATTCTTTTATTTTCATTATAAAGTTTGAAGTCAATTCTAAAATCGTCATAGTACAATAGCTTCTTTACTAAACGATTTCTATTTTACGGAGGGCAGCCAAAGATTAATTGACCATGCATCTCAACTTAATAATAAAAATCTGCCTTCAAACGGTAAAAAATAATATTTTTCAGTACTTCGCATTTAATACCTTGCTAATGGTAGTGACAGTGACTCTTAAAACTATTTTGGAGTCGGTGCCCATTCAGAGCGAAAGGTACTTCCTTTTACTAAGGGCCCGACTCAAAAATAGTTTTAAGAGTCACTTCTATTAGCAAGGAAAAGTATTAAATGCGAAGTACTGAATAATATTATTTTTTACCGTTTGAAGGCGGTTTATTTTGTTAAAAAGTTATATAATTTCACTTTTTAGTACTTTTCATTTGATAATTCTGTATTGTTTAAGCATAATTGGCGATATTTCCACATATGTGTGCCGATAAATTTTGAGAGTTCCCCTTGATTTCCCTCGGATCCCATCATCAGATCTTGACTTGGTGACAATTGGACCACCTCGGGAGCATAAGTTTTTGAACAATAAAACATTTATCGAAAGAATTTTCTCTCAACTCCTTACTATCGTAGTACCTTCCATCATCAACTCAGCAACATGAGATGATAGTTACTATGCACAAATATCAATTTTGGTTCAGAAAGTATAAGAAAATCAATATATGTGCTTAGAAAATTTGAGAGTTCCCCTCGATTTCCCTAGGATCCCATCATCAAATCTTGACTTGGTGACAATGGGACCACCTCGGAAGTATAAGCTTTTGAACGAAAAAAGAATCATCAAAATCTGTTCATAAATGACGAAGTTATCCGCGAACAAAACATAAAAAAAGCATATATACGGTCGAATTGAGTAACCTCCTCCTTTTTTTGAAGTCGGTTAAAAATAAAATTAATCACATTTTTTTATAATGGAAGGAGGAAATGAAGGAAGACGAGTATGCAGGACACGTGGTGTGAAGTGGTCGCTGCAGCCCACATAAATCTACACACAATTCCAAGCAAGCCAAAGTCTTGGCTATGGCTGTGTATATATAGGTACTCGTAGTTGTGCTGCAAGTCTGGCCGGCAATTGCACTTTGACATTTACGCCTATTATTATAAAGTACCTGGACGACCGAGCGTTGCTCTGATAAAAAAAAATCTCGGTTTATTTTCAAACGAAACTCTCATTTGCTTAGTGTTACTTAACAACGCCAAATGACCATATCGGAAAGTAGTCATATTGGGAATGCACATTATTTCAGATCGTTTAGGGCCGGGGTGACCACTTCCCCATGTGACTATTTCCCAATATGATCAATTCCCTGTATTGGGAATGGACCCCAATATGACTACTTTCCGATATGGTCATTTCCCGTTATAACTATTTCCTGATAGAGTCGTATTTTTCAGTTTATATTTACGTATGTTGATTATCACGGAAAACATTTTTTAATAATTTAAAATTTCTAAAAATAAAATATAGCTGCATTGATTTATCACCCCCGAAACCAGCGTACTAAATTTCAACAAAATCATTGGAGCCGTTTCCGGGATTCATAAAATATATTTAGGTATATACAAGAATTGCTCGTTTAAAGGTATTAGATTATGTTAATAATATTGACTTCATCTTCTTAATTTCCTTACCACTTAACGTACAAGTATGATCTAATGAACCAACAAAACTCTCAAAACTGCAATGTTTAACAAGCAGCCGATGAATCAGCACTAATCGCTCAGTTTAATTAAGATAACAACCGTGAAAAGGGAAGCAGGACTCTTTCATCTTTACGCCTGTCACGCTGTTATGTGTTGGCTAATGATCATTAAGGAGATGTTTATTATGAAGTGGGCTCTAATTACACGTACTTCCTATAATATTGAGAATAATTATGCGTATCGTGTGGTGGATTGTCGTTCGCCGTGCGGTACAGTTGTTACCATGCTGGATTGCCTATCGGGGTTCTGCGTTCCATTCCCTGCGAAGCAGAGATTAAAATCATGACTTCCTGTTCTATAGGTATCTGGGTGTAGTGGGTCCTGTCACAAATCCCTACTAATTATTATTATATATTTCGAAAGTAACTCTGTCTGTCTGCTACGCTTTCCCGCTTAACTACTGAACCGATTTTAATGAAATTTGGAACACAGATAGAATGGACCTTGGGAAAGGACATAGGATGGTTTTTATCCTACGGGAACCTATAAAACGGGTCCACGAGGGCGAAGCCGCTGGCGGAAGACTAGTAAATAAAAAAATAACGTTTCACACTCATAGTACCACAGTATCGTGGGTATCACGGACACTCACAAAGAAAGAAACACAAACAACCAGACCGAGAACAGAAATTTAAACTCATCATTCAAATTTCTATTTCACCGGGAATCGAACCCAGGAACCTCCTATCAGCAGTCCAATATGGTAACCATTATGCCATACGGGTCATCAATGACAAGACATAAAGAAAACACACAAACAAAGACGAGAAGGAAACCACACAACCGCCACGCCTCGCTAGGAATCGAACCTAGGAATCTTTGAATGGTGGTCCGACATGGTAACCATTGCTGCCACACAAATCGTTAATTTGTAAGATAACCTAATCTATCCTAGGTTAGGGCACCTTCCAAAAACAATTTTTCAATTTAATCTAAAATACACCATATTTCATTCAACTAAAATTATATGCTTTTGCTATACAACAACCACATTCAGAAGGACTGGCAGCGGCCATCCTGGCTGATATATAGCCCCTAAAGCTGCATTGGCGTGTTTATATGTAGGCTTATTCAAACGTGCTCGAAGAGTCCCGAATCGGGGGGCACGGCAGTGCCCCCACCAAGTCGAGCAAAAAAGCGTCACGGCCGTACCATCCTTTTCTCGAAGCAATTCAGACCATTTTCGACCCCCTGTAACTTCGTTGTGGATAAAACTAGAAGACTGAAATTTTCAGTAACCATGCAGGCATTGTAAAGACACGGTATATTTCAAATTTCATTCAATTTGAACCAGTATTTTAAGAATTATAACGGGTCAAATTTCTTAATTTTGTCACTCACTGACTCACCGATCATCAAAATTCTAAGGCACTTCTAGCAGACCTAGAAGCTTCAAATTTGGAATATAATTAGTGTTTGGTGTATGAATCAAGGAAAAACTAAAAAAATCTAGAAAAGACCGCAAAGAAAATTAAGCCCATACAGCCAAGTCTTCAGTTAAATATTTCAATATTGGCCTTATTCGTAACGATGTTTTACGGCAGTTATTATGATTGCGTGCGAAGCTGGTAGATATACATATATACAATAAGTAGAAGGTACCGAAAAGGAAAAAAAGTAGAACTGTCTACAAAATACAAAAAGAAATGAGATCCCATCAAAAACAATACTTGTCAAAAAAACCAAGTCTCGCAACTCAGTTGTTCTGCGGTAAAAAGTTGTGAGATCCATGTAATACCAAGTCGATTATTAATTTATTCAGTCTCTACTTAAGCGACTTTCTGTCTTAATACGTCCAGTCTCTAAGACCACGATCGTGGTCCATTACAATTGAAAATCAATTGTGTCTGGAATCTCCGTACTCGAAGCATTAAGTTGTTACGTAATAATTAACAGCATCTTATAGTGACGCATATCAATATTAAAATTCTTTAATGTTTTATATAAATATATCGAGACTTGGCCATCGCCTGAAAACACGTGTAAATTCAATCGCCTGAAAACACATGTAAATTCAATTATTTAGTGCGATGGCCAAGTCTCGATATATTTATATAAAACATTAAAGAATTTTAATATTGATATGCGTCACTATAAGATGCTGTTAATTATTACGTAACAACTTAATGCTTCGAATACGGAGATTCCAGACACAATTGATTTTCAATTGTAATGGACCACGATCGTGGTCTTAGAGACTGGACGTATTAAGACAGAAAGTCGCTTAAGTAGAGACTGAATAAATTAATAACCGACTTGGTATTACATGGATCTCACAACTTTTTACCGCAGAACAACTGAGTTGCGAGACTTGGTTTTTTTGACAAGTATTGTTTTTGATGGGATATATATTAGCGTGACAAATACTACTGCTACTGTCAACTACACTATTTATGTAACTCACTCTCTAGATAGAACTGTTACGCTTCGACTGGTAAAGTACTACCACTGTGCTCATTTTTGTGTTGCAGCAATTCTGTTGTTGTTCCGTCGAAAACTAAATCCGTCGAAACGACGGATTGGTGCGTTTCTGAAATCAGCCGATACTTTGACGAAATTGTGTTAAATTTGAATTTTTTTGATAAGAGGGAAGATTATTAGAAGAAACCATTTGTATCGTATCTATCTTAGAATACTGTTTAACCTAAAATACACCTACATTATTCTATATAAAGATAATATCACTATAATGATATGCATTCTTATACCCAACATTCGCATTCAATACATCAGGACGGCGGCCATCCTGGCTGATTTATAGCCTCTAATGCTGCATTGTCGTATTTATATTATGTGGGCTTATTTATGTGTGGGCTTATTCAAACGTGCTCAAAGAGTCCCGCATATACATTAGCGTGAAAAATAAATTGTTATAATGCTCAGTTTATTCACCTTTTTAAAATAAACTTATTCAAATAGAGACTTTTTAGAGCGAGTATAAATGTGGCCATTGTGTGAATTAAAGAATACTCAAATCAAAAGACAAAACTATGTTAGCATCTGGCAACGACCCCTTCTTCTTCCATGCATATTATCTTTTTGAAAAAACTTTAGCAAGCATATTTTATATAAAAATTGGCAAACAAGTACTGGAATAAAACAAGTGTACATACTAGAATAATAAAAATAAAGTACTAACTCATAGATGCTGGAGATTTTGGGGCCATTGTAAAATCTTTTTTATAGTAATACAAGTGGTATTTTTATGTGAATTAATCCATACGTATTCCATAAAAATGCTATGAGCTGTATAGTAATCAGGACATCTCCACATTTTATAAGTTGAATCATTAATGTTTTAATCTAAAATACATTCATTTTACCCACCTATAATTATGTGCATTCCTAAACCAAACGTCCGCATTCAGAAGGACCAGACAGCGGTCATCCTGACTGATTTATAGCCCCTAATGCTGCATTGGCATATTATTTCAAACGCGCTCAAGGAGCTCGCGTATATCGTACATTAGTGTGAAAAATAAATTATGTTAATGTTCTGTTTATTTGCCTTTCTAAAAATAAATCAAATAGAGTCTGTTTAGAGCGAGAATAAGTGTGACCATTTAGTGAACTAATGAATATCCTAAACAAATATCTGGCAACCTTTTATGTATAATATCTTTCTGAAAACACTCTTGTTTATTATATTTGTAAAAAATTGCAAACAGAATACTGAAATGTTTTCAAAAAATGTTTTCTTATTATATTATTAGTAGTAGTATTTGTAGTTTTTTAGTAGTATTAAAAAGATTCCTTAAAAAGAAACTTATGAATGGATATCTCTACATGTTAATAAATTAGTAGAGTAGTAGTCTAGAAAGCTAAAAAAGACTTATTTCAATCAAATAAAATTGTATGAATACGGTTTACCAACAATCGAATTCAATGGAACCGGACAACGGCCACCGGCTAATTTATAACCACTATACTGCATTGAGTCTGCGCATTTATGTGTGGGCTTATTCAAACGTGCTCAAACGGCCTCGCAAATGCATTAGTGTGACAAATAAATTGACGCAATTCATTTGTCATACTTTCTCAGTAGATCTTATATGGTGCTATCGGGATTTTATACTTATAACGTTTCTACTTATTATTTACTCATGTCATTTCCTAAAAGTGTTTTTTCAAAATTCAAATAGCACTCATTCATAGGTAACCTAATTTAGGAGGAATTAAGCAAATATCAAATAATATCACCTTAAGGAAAATCACAAATGCCTCATCAATCTATAACTCGACAAAGGATGATCATTGTTCAAACTTCAAAAGGTGGTTTCCAGCGATCGGCTGAATTGACATAAAATAAATTGATTTCGATTTATCGCGCCTCTCCTGTAGATCGCCCAATCAGCTGAAGGCATTATGTCATAGGGGTAATAGGGCGAACAGGATGAACAGGGATGAACGGGAGCGAACAGGGTTGAACGAGGGTGAACGTGCTTGAATATAGATGCACTCGGAGGAAATAGCGCTTCGCACGGCTGATTGCTTCCAGTTATTGAAAGCTGTATTTGAGATTGATTTTCCCGGATAATACGGCAGCTACTTAAGTACTATATTAAACTAGTATGCGAAGGCAAAGTAAGTGTAAGAATACTATGCGGTGATAAATAAGCGTTTGCTTATATTTTTGAAGTGACAACTTTTAGTGGCGTTGTGCACTTTTTTGGGATGGGTAAGAAATGTTAAACTCGAGTCAGGACACGTAGCCTGATCAAAAATTCGCAAGATTCTGTGTGTTAAAAACTATCAATTGAGATAAAACTCATTCGGTTATGACAAGAGTGAGGTGATGAAAGAAAATTGATTAACATTAATTATATTAAAAATAGCCATGAACACTTTTCAATAGGCAAGTTATCATAAGGTCGATCTTCACCGGCTCTTAGACCAAGACGGAGGGGTGACAGCTGATGGCTCGACTGTCTATACTTGTAAAATTCGTTTATATCAAGTATTTAAAATATGAACATTGAACAAAGTGCATCTATTAATGAAAAAAGTGACGAAGAAATAGTGAAAGAAACTGAGTTAGTACTTTATAAAAATACTAGATGAAAACCTACTGAAAATACTAGATGAAAAATAACACTGATAATAAAAGCAATTCGTGCGAAATTATTCCCTAACCATTCCAAAATATCAAAAATGCACAACGTTAATGTTCAAGTTCGCACTTCTGCCGGCACTACCGGAGTGCAACCGTTGTTTTTTTAGCTCTGGTTTAAAAATCTGATATTTGAGATGAAAGCAAAAGTATCTCTTTGTATGAACACTCATAAACTGAAACTAAAACAAACCAGGCAATTAACTGCTAAGTAGTGATGTAACTTTTACTGTTCAGTTGTAGAAATTTTGATAATCGGAGACAAAAACAACATTTTGAGGGAATAATAAGGATACAGAATAATAGGTATAGTAGCTGCAATTTGAGTTAGTGGAGATATTTAATGGCCAACCCGCAGTCGAATGTTGTCAAAACGCCCCTAAAGCCTCCGACAATGTTTGACGACTACTATTTATACATATATACAAACCAGGTAAGCGCCTTTTAGAGCCCAAAAACTCGCATAAAATTTAAGAAGAATAATTTGTAGTTTATTTATTTATCGACCCATATATAAACGTTAAAACCTCGATCAGCGTCCAGTTTAGATCAACCTTGTGATAATCTTTTTCTCTTTACAAAAATCTTTTAATCCCACCAAAACATTCTGTAAAAAACTAGCCAAGTCTCGATGGAGCTGCTTGTTTATCTCTAAAAAGTAATGAAATCTAGAGAAAGTCGTGCCAAGTCTAAGGTTCCTTACTGCGATTTCTTTATTATTATAGTTAACGTTGTGTGACTTGGCCGTTGAACATTCTTTTTGTTTACACGTAATGTTATATCTGTTTTAACTACCTATGTTCATGTACGTACCATGTATGTACCATGTTAAGCGAGATAATAGCCCATACTGGTATTGGTAATTGGACGCTAGTGTCTCATTTGTTGTTGTCTGTTGTTGATTGTGCTCACTTCTTTTTGGAGCGTCAAATCGACCACCGATCTAACATAAAATAACACTTGTGTATCCTTCAACGGCCAAGTCACACAACATTAACTATAATAATAAAGAAATCGCAGTAAGGAACCTTAGACTTGGCACGACTTTCTCTAGATTTCATTACTTTTTAGAGATAAACAAGCAGCTCCATCGAGACTTGGCTAGTTTTTTACAGAATGTTTTGGTGGGATTCACTTCTTTTTGTAGAAACGTGGGCATATTGATTTATTTTATTAGATTTTCTTATTTGACACAGTTTTTTTCTTTTTATTCGAAGTACTGCCTAACTGTAAATTAAACCTAGAAAACTAAGAGTACTAAATAAGTAACAATTAAAACGCATTCAATTAAAACTTCTTTCAAATCTAATAATTAAGTAATAATCAGTAATACGTCACTAATCTATACGTTATAACCTGCTAATTAAGGGCATGCATAAAAAAGGAGTAGGTATTGTAATTGAATATGTTTCATTTTGTAGAAACGACTGGAGAATAGTTTTTACATAATCTGAATTTTCATTATATTTACTAAGTTTTTATGCAACAGAAAACACGATGCCATAAAATTTTCTCGATAGATTTATTATTCAAAATTAGGACAATATTTTCAATTTTTATGTCAAAACGAGTTTGAATGTAAGTATTTATCATTATTTTTTTACAACAAGCTAATATTATTATAAAGCTTTCTATGCAAACAGTTTTCTATGTTTTGTTTTAGTTTTTTAACGAAAAATGTTTTTCGATTTGGCGCTTACGACATTCAAAATAAGATTCGCGAGCGCTGAAGTAACGCATGCTATCACTCTCTTCTCTTCGCCACTCCCATCCCATCCCACCATGAATCATGATACCACCCGTGACCACTGTCAACGATGGACGCGTACTTTTTACTTACTTATGCCCGAATCGCCCGCGAAATACGAAAATTTCAAATTTTATTTCATTTTGTTTAGTTTTTGAAAATATATTTTTTTTCTTAGTAAGTAAGTATTAGGTATAAGTTATTATTTTTAGTAAGAATTAGGTAATTTTAAAGTTTAGAAAATGGGAAATAAAAGTAAAAATAAATTATCAAAACGGAAATATTTACAATTCAAACGACAGCAAATAGCTTATATGAACGAAGAAAAAAGGTAAGTAGAACTCTTGCACTTGTATATTTAGTTAGAAACAATACCCGATATTGATTACATCGATAATCGATTTATAATAATTTTATTCGTAATATATTTTATTTTAGGCTAGCTGTCTATTTATGAGCAAAGAATATTTAGGTTACTCGGTAGTCACACTTGGTCCTTATTTCACGATTTGGAAAGTAGCGTCTGTAGTCAAGTTTTTGAAGTCTTGTTTCACTCACGTTTGCAATACGACTCAGGTTCGATTCCCAGCGTAGCATAATAATATGTTTTTTATATTATATAAATTTATGCTTTTTTTTATTATTTTAAAATTACAAATAATTTTTACAATAAAAAAGCTTATAAAAAGACAGACTGAAAACATAAATATTTGAAATTCTTACGGCCGAAAAAAGTCTACATGAACAAAAGAAAAGTACGTATAACGTAAGTAACCTAGGTACAAAGCTATGATTCATTAATATACTTTAGGTGTTTATTTTTTTACACCGTAATCAATTTTGTTTCATAAATAAAAACCTACAATAACACTGCCCCTATCTATATCGACTCAGTCGATAGACTGATGACAACGAGAAATCCTTACGTAATGTGTAGCCATACTGATCCTTTATTTCACTTATTGTGAAGTACTGAGCGTAGCTCGTAATAAAATCTCGTGCATTACGTAGGAATGTCCTGGGTTCGATTCCCACTTGTATAGTTTTTGTAAAATTAGTCCTCAACCACAAATATATTTTTTTACAGTGAAAACGTTTTTCCGTTTCTGATTCATTAAAAAAGTGAACAAAATTGTGAATTTATTTTAAGTATCGATTTTTTTTACTCTACTTATAATTTTACATATGAGCTGCGGCCCACTGTACAATCGTAGAACAGTCGAAGCTGTACATTCGTATTTTTTGCAATGTTTAAGTACTGTAGGTACTAAGTACTTATAATAAATATCAGCAAAGGTGACGAATTACTAATTTTTTTTAATTTATCTTTGTCTATCTATGTGTATATCTGTTTGCCTGTGCGCGCATCACGCAAAAGCTACTAAACCGATTTATTGAAATTTGGTGTGCAGCTTCATAATTAGCCGGGTCAACATTTAGGATTTTATTTATACCGGGAAAGTGTAAGGATAATAAAACAACTGCCACAAATCTGAAATCCACATGGACGAAATCGCGGGCAGAAGTCAAGTCTCCGCGTTGCTGATATTATACGTATTTGTTCAAAACTTTGTTACTAAATGACATTGTTGCAAGACAGTTATTTGAGCTTCTTCGTTGTATCAGAGCTTCTTCGTTGTTCCGCTAGGTGACGCTGGCTCGTAATTTAGAAATCAACTTATTTTTACTTAAAGTCACCGATAGATGGCGAATCCCCGCAAGGGGAGCATGACCCCGCCGCAGGGTAGAGGCGTGGCTTGTGATTAGGTATTTCGCATTGATGCATGCCCTAAACCTTAGCAAACCTCACGAAATAATAAGCGAAATCAACAAAATGCAAATAATCCCTCCTAATCCATAGCAAACGTTTTCAAGCGCAGTAGAAGAATGTCGTAAACGAGTCGACTGTAACGTGGCCGCAAGCGCGTTTTAAAATACAGTCAGCGCCATCTAGCGACCTCACTATCACCGCCACTCTTAGTCCAATGCATTATATTTTGACCAAATGAGCGAAATTAAAAGTTTAGTGTAATTTGTTTATTTAATTTACCTATGTAATGTTCGAGTAGAATAAAGTTAATCGTTCGACTGTTTCTTCTTGTATACTTGTAAGTATAAGTATAAAAGCCAATCTTGTCTTATCCAGAGTTTTCCTTTAATTTTATTTATATGCGTATTAAAAGCAGAAGGGGAGGCATTCGCCCAGCATTGGGACGCAATAGGCTAGATTAAATTAGATATTAATAAAAAAAACTCAAAGAAAATAATACTGAACCTACTCAATCTATACAAACTATAAACATACCGTTAACTCTTTATCTTTATTATTAGACAAGTGTTAATTTTAATTAATATTAATAATTACATAATAAAATCAATGAACTTTCTACCAAAGGAATTACCTACTGTCCTGCCTCCTGGAGGACTCGAGGAGAGGGGGTTGAGGTTCGAAAAAACTTCGGGTCACTTATTCTCGGAGTCGAAGAAAGGATGTGACTTCGAGCCCCATTTATTTGCGATTGCTTTAAAAATTTTCATACACTGGGTCTTATATACAAGTTTGACAATCCACCCTTCAAACAAATAACAATGTCGTTATTTATGAAAGACCTCTATAAAAATTTAGTCAATAAAATTAAAGCTTTCTTGGTCGAATGGTTACGAAAGCCGACTACGGAGCTGGAGACCCGGGTTCAAATCTCAAGTAGGCAAGCTGCATTTTTTATTTTTTGTGACAATTTTTTTTTAAATTGGGAGCTAGGTATTTCAAAAGGATTTGTAAAGTAACACTAAGTCAATGAATGTTTTGCTTAAAAATAAACCAAGTAAATAAATTGTTTTATTCCGAGCAACGCTCGGGCGTCCAGGTACTATCTAACTAAATAAACTGACAATCCACCCTTCAAACAAATGACAATGTCGATAATTATGAAAGACCTCTATAAAAATTTCGTCAATGGAATTAAGGCTTTCTTGGTCGAATGGTTACGAAAACCGACTGCGGAGGTAAAGACGCGGGTTCAAATCTCAAGTAGGCAAGTTGCATTTTTATTTTTTGTGACATTTTTTTAAATTGGGAGCTAGGTATTTCAAAAGGATTTGTAAAGTAACACTAAGTCAATGAATGTTTTGCTTAAAAATAAACCAAGTAAATAAATTGTTTTATTCCGAGCAACGCTGGACGCCCCCACGTACTATCTAACTAAATAAACAAAATTTTGCTTTCGCTTAACTTCGGAACTAAATGACCTACAGACTTGTAATTTTGGATTTTAAGTATGTGATTATAGCTTACTGGATGATGAAAATTTCAGCGCTCTGGTCTTATCCAGAGGTTCTCTAATAGGGGCCTGAAAATGTGGCGAAATGTTTCTAGTAAAGGATGGACCAAGAGTACTAAATAATCCTAGTTATCCTAGTTTTTATAGTTTTCCCTTTATGTGGCCATTAAACCCTAACTCTGTACCAAATTTCAGCTCTCTGAGTTTATGGAAAGTACTAGTTCTATTTTGATTTTATGAGTGAGGTGAGTGTCGTAAATGCGAACGAAAATGCGAAACTTTGCTTTCGCTTAACAGCGGAACTAAATGACCTACAGACTTGAAATTTTGGATTTTAAGTATGTGTTTATAGCTTACTGGATGATGAAAATTTCAGCTCTCTGGTCTTATCCAGAGGTTCTCTAATAGGGGCCTGAAAATGTGGCGAAATGGTTCTAGTAAAGGATGGACCAAGAGTACTAAATAATCCTAGTTATCCTAGTTTTTATAGTTTTTCCTTTATGTGGCCATTAAACCCTAACTCTGTACCAAATTTCAGCTCTCTGAGTTTATGGGAAGTACTAGTTCTATTTTGATTTTATGAGTGAGGTGAGTGTCGTAAATGCGAACGAAAATGCGAAACTTTGCTTTCGCTTAACAGCGGAACTAAATGACCTACAGACTTGAAATTTTGGATTTTAAGTATGTGATTATAGCTTACTGGATGATGAAAATTTCAGCTCTCTGGTCTTATCCTGAGGTTCTCTAATAGGGGCCTGAAAATGTGGCGAAATGGTTCCAGTAAAGGATGGACCAAGAGTACTAAATAATCCTAGTTATCCTAGTTTTTATAGTTTTCCCTTTATGTGGCCATTAAACCCTAACTCTGTACCAAATTTCAGCTCTCTGAGTTTATGGGAAGTACTAGTTCTATTTTGATGATCCATGAGTGAGTGAGTGTCGTAAATGCGAAACTTTGCTTTCGCTTAGCTTCGGAACTAAATAACCTACAGACTTGAAATTTTGTATTTTAAGGCTTAGCTTCGGAACTAAATAACCTACAGACTTGAAATTTTGTATTTTAAGTATGTGATTATAGCTTACTGGATGATGAAAATTTCAGCGCTCTGGTCTTATCCAGAGGTTCTCAAATAGGGGCCTGAAAATGCGGCGAAATGGTTCCAGTAAAGGATGGTACGGCAGTGTTTGCTTTGCGCTCGACTTGGCGGGGCACTGACGTGCCATCCAGATAAACGTTTATTTTTGTACTTTTGTAAGAAAATATTATTTCTTTCGCACAAGATTACTTAAAAAAATTAGGCTCACTAACATTTACTGTCAGTAATTAAACATCGCATACCTATCTCAATCATATTTAATAGAAGACGTCACGTTACACATTCCTTTGTAATTATATCTTCGTTAAATATTAACAAGCGTTAATGGACGTCTTCACACCGTGTTAGAATAAGAAGCATTTAGCGCAATCCTCGGTATTACAGTGATATTTTTCAACATTTGTGATTTATTTGTACCTCAAAGTTTATCATGGTAATATAAATTTTATCGACCCTTTTTAATATCCCGCTACTGGGATATAACGTAGTAAACAAATTAATTTACTATTTTGTAAATTTCTAAAAACGAAAAACCACACTGAGGAGTTATGTATTAGTGAAAGTAGCAAGTAAAACGCTATAGGACTTCAGTAACATAGTAAATAAAACTAGTTTACTATTTTGTACATTTCTATTAAACGAAAAATATTCTCTCGGTATAGGACATTGGACACTATGCACAAAACAAAATCAAAATGCAAATAGTAACTTAAAAAGGTTGCACTAAACTGCGCTTGGAAAACAGGATAATTGTTAATGGGAAAGAAATTTTTATTGTCTTTTAAATAAATTAAAAAAAACTTCAATTGACTACACAATTTTTGAATTTTCTCATATAAAATGAATAAAGATGTTTTGACAGCTTACTAAGAGTATCTCAAATTATTTGGTCGACCAATACTTGATAAAGAGGAATTTAGGTCTTTAGGTCTTTAGGTTAGGCTTTCGCGATTAAGAATAAAGATAGCCCGTGCCTGATCGTAAAAGGTGACTAAAAGGGGGCTTCCGGGGTTGTGGGCGGTGAGAGTGGGAACTCGATCCGTCCAGCCACCAGCCCCGGGAAGGTTGGCGGTGTGTGCGTGGCCGCATGCTGCCGTAAGCTTCGGAAGGTGTATGAGAGCATATCATATTATAGTAGGAGAGCATAGCATATATTATACATATATCATATCTGCTCTCCCGAGGATGGGCCCGTTCTGGGACGCCGCTCGTAGAGGTCACCGATGCGTTCCACTGCAGATTCCAGAGTCCTCCCAAAGTGCAGAGGCAGGCCACCGAGGGGGTTTTAGTGCGGTCCAAATCCCACATAACACGGTATCCTCTCCCAAGGTGCCGGTGACCTATTGAAGTATTCCCCCAGATACAAAAAAAGTTAGGATTTAGGTTATGCCCACCACATTGGTCAAGTGCAGGTTTGCCAATTTCGCTGATTTACCTGATTTTACACATGAGATTCTGCAGTTAAAATACAGTAAGTATTTTCACAAGTTTTATTGCACAGTATAACTGCTTATTTCAATAATAATCCAATAGATTAGACTTAATAATAAGTCTTTCGTAAGCTGTAGATAATAACTGATCACGTAAATCTAGCGATCGTTTTTACTTCTTAATAATTTTTATCTGTTTTCACCCTTGATTTTATAATGTACTCTCTCTATAGTCGTACACTCTTGACAGAGTGGTCGTGGCATTATGATCACAACTGGTTAATCGTCACAGGTATTCTGTTCGACAGCAGCTCTCGCGATCCTTTACCACCGGCTTCTATTGGTGGCATTACGGCAACACTGGGCAATGGAGCATCATGTGGTAGATTTTATTAGGTCTGTCCAGCGTGTAGGGGATCTGCCACGTGACCTTTTCCTTTTATAATGTACAGTAATATTTAAATCGACAGTTTGTGTGGACTCCCCATTACGTAACCATCTATGGATTCGTTATTCATTTTTTAACAATTTCATTCCCAAAGACAGATATTCAAAGCTAATTAGATTAGGAAGATAAATGATTCAATTAATTGACGTAAATTTAATCGCACTATCGATCTATTTAACGAATCGTTCGACAGCGAAATTAATCATAACTGAATCTAATTGCTACTAACTAATCACAACGCATAATCGATATAATTAAACTCACAAATCACTATCATGATGACTACACATTATACATAAAATGGTAACGGATTATGATTCAAAAACGCTCACACGATCAGCTGTCACTTGTGCCTATTATCATTCCATAGCCATTCTGTTATCTCAAATATATAATGTACTTTTTTAAAAGAGTGCAGCTGGGAGTTTTTTTCCGCGGCCTTTTTTCTCTCAGCTCAACGTCTAGCCCAAACGGGCACCTGAAGGCGATGACCTGGAATAAATGACATTCATTAAGCGAATATTTTGAATTCCTAATATGAAATAAATATTTTTTCTTAAGCATGCCTGTATTTACATTCTGCTGTTAAACTTAAATAAAAGGTACATCTAGTCCTTACCGCTATTTACATAGAATCGGAGTTTTACAGGCCCAGCTTCACATAGGAGGGGCAAACGCGTCTAAATTAAAAAGGAACTGAATACTTTATTTGAAGACTATGTTGAGCTAGTGTGGGTTAATTTTCTGAAATATTATCGTGAAATTTGTATAACTCGTAGGCATCACCGTGCTGATAAATTTAATGTTATGAAATATTAGCAGTACAATGTCTTACCTCATCGTGTGGTAGCGATAAATAAATTACATTGCAAATAATAATTTTTAGGAAGAGTTGCGCTATGGATTTGAGCCCGTGCTCTTGACCCGGTAATCCGATATCTTCAGAGATCCGCCATATCGTAAACAATTAAGTACGATGATCCTTTGACTGTATTTTGTCACTTCTCGTCATTACTACTATTCGTTGGTTGTCAAACTACCCAGACTGGTAGAGCATTCAGTCCGCCTTGTACAAAATATGTGTATTATGGTACCTGGTCTACATAAAGATTAAATAAATAAATAACCTTGTTGCGTTGACATACGTCTTATTCTTGCTCATCGCAACCCGTCGTGTTGCTTTCCCTTGCTTACGTAAAAAAAATTAACTTCTAATTAATAATAAAATTAAAAATGTTTTAAATTTTGAAAGCTGATTTAATGCCATACATGTTGAACTACAACAAATACCTCAAAGTACTTTGATCCTTCTCATTATGTGTATAATTTCGACAACCAGTTTGAGATTTAAAACCCATCTAGTGCGTAAATACCATAATTCGCTCGTCACGAGGCAGCATTATTGCACGTAGGATAATGTAAAATAATCCAATCAAATAAATGGTGTTTATTTAATTATAAATTCATCAACTGCATGCAATCAATATTGATTGCTGACCATTGGTAATGACCTGAATTTCAATTAGATTGACACTTAATTATGTAGTAGGTCGTGTAGTATAATCGAATAGAGGTTGAAAAAATATAAAATAGCGGCTTTGCCCGCGTGGACCCGTTTTAAAGGTTCCCGAAGGATAAAAACCATCCTATGTCCTTTCCTAAGGTCCACTCTATATATGTTCCAAATTTCATTAAAATTGGTTCAGTACTTTAAGCGGGAAAGCGTTGCAGAGAGACAGACAGACAGAGTTACTTTCGAATTTATAATATTAGTATGGATTACATGATATACATTAAAGATTATCGACAGTTGTATCTGTCATGATGAGACACAGATCTAAGAGTAAAGTAACTAAAATAAAAGTACATACACACAAAACAATTTTTATTTTCCTCCAAAAATAATTAATTTATTGATAAAAATAATCATATATATTATTAACCAGAATGCAGTTCTCTTTGTAGTCCTTTATTAGAAAAACAATTTTCGTCGATGCAGCAAGCGTATAAATAATAATATTTAGTCGAATATTTTTTGGGAACCTATTTTTATCTATTTATCATTCATAGCCATCATTAACATTTTGTGGAAATCTGAAACAATGACATATTAAATTATTTGGTTAAGAAATTCCAAAATTTAATTAAATATATTTTTTGTAAATTATATATGCGGATAATTTGTAAAAATAATATATGTTGGACGGTAAGGAGACATATCGATAAGCTTATCGATGATGTCAGATGTCAGTCAATCTACAAAATTTTGGTTACAAAACATGAGGTATTCACGTATTTATAATTATCTTAAATATAATTAGTATGCATTTAAAGCATTAATATGATAAATTTCCTATCTGTTCATATAAAACATTTATATATCAGATCCAAAACATTGCATGTAGACTGCTAAACATTTCATTCGTACTTACATGTGAAATGTATAATTATTTGGGTTTTCTTTCTTAGATGAGTTACATCCAGGCACTGCACATGTAACCATATTAAGTTATGTCCAATAAATACCACTTTAAGCTTTAAAAGCTGGGATTGTAGGAAAACTTCGTTCACGAATTACGCTAGGACAATAAAATACGATATAGTGTACTTGAATGACTTCTCATATCTACCTCGTTCTAACGCACGCATAACTATGTTCTTTTGTATTGCCAATCTATCTTGACGTAGTCAAAGTCATAAAAAATCTATGGTGTCATACCTTGATGCTGTTGATTGATACCTTGAGGCATATAAACTAATGGTTTCGATCGTATCGTAAAGTCGGCTACGATCATATTGCTAGAGTAAATTTGGAGAGAGTACAATCATTTTAAATTTATTTTTTGAAATAAAATCAACTTTAAAAGCAATTTAAATGACAGAACTATGTAATAAAAGAACTTCAACTTCACGTTAATCAAGTTTTTAATGAATAAAAGCTTTCACGATTGGGCCGAACTGGGCATCCCAACATTTTAATTTAAATTAAACAGTACATAAGTAAGTATTATTGGAATTTTCTCTTTAGTCTTTACTTTTTACTCTTTATTTTTTGATGCAAGTTTGTTAGGGTGAAAGCTTGCAAATTAAATTTGACCCACTTACCAGTGTTCAATTGAGTAGAAATTTTTAACACACCTTGAGTTTTTATGACAATGCAATTATATACACTCAGTACTGTTGTAATGGCCGACGCAACAAAATGGCGGATTACTTATTCTTGTACAGCCCACCCATGATGGGAATTAAATGAAAGGGCTTAATTTGTAGAATATAATACATCATATTATTATTACAACCATATGACCCGTGTGGCGTGTTTACCATGCCGGACTGCTCACCAGTGGGTCCCGGCGAAGCAGAGATTGAAATGATGAGCTTCAGTTTCTGTTCTCGGTCAGGCTGTTTGTGTTCATGTCTTTGTGTGTGTCCATGGAGTCCACGACATACTTATATACTCTACTGTGGGGCTATGAGTATGAAACGTTATAAATATCATGAAATTAAATTCAAACACACCCGCTATGAGTATCTATTATTAGGGTCTAACTTGTAGAATATCTTAATAATTCCTTTATAAAACAACTGACCTTACGTATAAAATTATGTTATTAAAAACATTTCTTACATTCTATTTTTTGTTCCTTATATTCAAAAATATCCGCCACGCGAAAATGCGTATTCTTTGTAAAGTTAACTGTCATTCGATATTGTTCGATATAGAATGGAGTCGTGACGTGCAGTAATTTTGCGATCGATTTCCCATTTAAATATCGAATATCAAAGGAAGACCAGAGAATAACAAAGTAATACTGTTGAGTTAACTTTAATATTTGAAAAAGGTATTATTTTATTATACAGGAAATGCTGAATGATCGTACTTTTTTAAAGTTACAAGATCTTAAGGTCAATATCTGTCGTGATGTAATTCTATTGTGCTTTAGTGGTAAGGTTCAGTTGCCAGCCAGACTTACATAAAGCGACTATTAGTTTTTGGGTTAGCAGTGTTACTATATGCGGCCTTAGGTAAGACTCAAACTTGCTTGAAATGGTTTGTAGAATAATATAGATGTGCATAGGGTGTAGCCACCATATGGCCTGTATTTTGGGGAGGCCTGGAGCTTTCTGCACCATGCTAATCCAATGCGGGTTGGTGGAAACGCAGGTTAGTGGCCAACCCGTTCACGATGTTTTCGAACCGCCCATAAGGACTCCGAGAAGGGTTAAAAACAGTTATCGATAAAAAACAACCGGGACCGACGGCTTAATGTGCCCTCCGAACCATGAAAACATACATGAAATGTTTTGCCATTAGTGGTCACCCATCTCACACTTAAGATGTAGATGTCTTGCGTTGTACGCTAGCCACCGCGCCATGCGCGCTTCTTTTGTTTCTCAATTTAAATAAAAAGGTGTCTTAACTATTTTCTATAAGTGGTAAACGATGACGCTTTTTCTCGAACTTTTCACGAATAGGTAACTCTGATTCGATTACATTTGCTTTGATTTACTCTCTTTGTTAATATGGACTCTGAATTCACTTTGATTGCAGGCGAGTCTGAAACGGATTCAATAACGATTCATATAAAGAACGTAGGTAAATTCAAAGTTAAAATTCCCTTTTTTAACACGGTAATTGAAAACTTATGTCACCAAATAGGCAAAAGAAAATCACTAAAAATGTAACAGGTAATAATAATTGTTTTCCAAAAATTACATTGTACCTATACATTTTCAAATTTTTCAAATGCATATCATGTCCATTATTGTCCATACCCTGGACTTGGCTATAGTCTAAATCATCCAAGAGAAACAGATAGATAAAATGAAATAGAAAAGGGGGAAGTCACTACAACTTATACAAAAAACCTTACAAGCTTGACTCGCGCACCGTGTGTTCCATTAGCCCACACCCAACTAGAGACTGTAAATCCCCAAGAAAAACAGCCTGCCCCCTTAATCTCCTCACGTAGTATATCTCTGCCTACGTATGATATATCAAGTTTCATAACTTTTCATTTGAGCATTAATAGGCGCCATATATCTGGGTTCTCTTCAGTTGTTCTTAAGGTGTTTGTTCCACGTAATGTTATAGAAACATAAGAACAACGGGCCGGGACAAAGATGTATGTGCGAACAAGTAAACTCATTTGTTGTCTTGAGTAAAGTTCTAGTTTTCTTAAAATGTCTTCGTCTCTTAATTTTCGCACTATAGAAATGGTTAGTAGTTTAATATAGCTGGAATGAAGAAGGTTTTTTGGTATTTCTTATGAAAAAACAAATGGAACGCTCATAGTTTCCTGGGTGTGTCATACAAGTGCCTGTAGCTTCGGAGTTAACAATAGAGCTACGGTATCCCCTGCCTGACCGTAAGAGGCGACTAAAAGAAGGCTTCCAGGATTGCAGGCGCTGAGAGTGGGACCTCAATCGCCGCATGGGACCGCATGCCGCCGTAAACATCCGAAGGTGCTGGAGAGCACATCTGCACTCCCAAAAATGGGTCCGTTCCAGGGTGCCGCGCATGGAGGACACTGGTGCATTCCACTGGAGATCCCGGAGCCCTCCCCAAGCGCAGAGGTAGGCCACCGACGGTTTTAGTGCAGTCAAATCCCACATAACCCGGTATCCCATCCACAAGTTTTCTCTTATCACCCAGGGTTGGCTGGGAGAGAATGCCATTAGGCATTAAGCACACCCTTGTATCCTTAGATTAAGGTTATACTATAAGTTTTAAATAAATAAATAAATAAATATCCTCTCCCAAGGTGCCGGATACATTTTAAAGGTTCCCCCCCCCCCCCCGATACAGAAAAAGGGTGTGCCATCCAAGTTTGATCTACAAACCTTTTTTTAAGTAGATTTCGATTTTTTTTAATTTGATGGAGTAGCGACGTGTGTAGTTCAGTGGTAAAGTATAAGTTATATACGAGTATAGCAGTCAACCTCAAACAAGACGGTTGAATGCAGCTGCTACTCCGGAGACTGATGGTAGCCTCATGTAAGTCCAGCCGGCTCCCTTTCACCGAAACAATGGAATTACTTCACGGCAGAAATGGGTGCAGCTGCTTAATTTCTCCTGTCCAACCATAAAAGTTTTTCAACTCTAATTCTTAAATATAAAATCATAAAATATTTTCATTAATTGCGGCTTTCTTTTATTGAACGTCATTTTTATGTAAAATAACGTTTTAATAGAGTTTTCAATACGAAGTTTTCGTACTGTTATTGCATTTTTATTTACCCGGGCACCAATTAACCTTTAAAGAATATAAAGCCACATGCAACTCAGACTGATATACGTCGAGATAAAACAAAAATGATACATTTTATATCATAATTTCCGCCAGAACTCACAAATTATAATTAACAAAAGAAAAACATATATTTTATTACTATCACTTTGAGGAAAAACACTAGTAATGTATTAGTAATCACTTAATAACAACTCGCTCAACATTTGCAAAACGTACTAAACAACACATTAAATGGTTTTACTACCATCACACTAACCAAACTTAACCGTAAGTCATAGGAGTAAGGTTCACTATTGTTCAGCAGGGGGAAACCCGAATAGATTTTTCTAGAAAAGAAGCGAAAATCTAATACTGGGCCCATTTGACTCAATCAGCTTAATGTGATCCTTGCTTATACTTTGTCTCCTAAACTGCTTAACGAAATGCTAGTTTCATTGTTTACTAGAAGTGAAATGAGATAAAATAACAAATACAATAATTTGATACAAGTAACAATTATAATAAACTAGTGAGCCCTGCAGACGTTGTCCTGCCTTAAAAGTATTGAAAGAGGATTTGTTTTCTAATTATCAGAAATTTTAATGTTACTGTCAAACAAAAATATAAAACAAATAATGACATACGAACTCTCCTGTTATTCTAACTGTGTCAAAGTTTAGAACGACACGGCACGAAATACAAACGTTTGACTTGTAGGAACAATTTATAGGTATGTGAAAACTAAATAAATAAATAATTAAAAAAACATTTTCCAGTAAATCAAATTGTGAATCTAACCCATCCTCGAAAACAAGTGTTTTCGAGGATGGGTTAGATTCACAATTATATAGAACACACACAATAATTTATTAAAATCGGTCCAGCCGTTTAGGAGGAGTTCACTGTCAACACATGTACAGAAGAAAGAAACCTGACGGCTTAACGTGCCCTTCGAAACACGGAAATGCGCGTGAAATTGTTACCACTAGTGGTCACCCATCTCACACCTAACCCGACTCTATACATGGCTTAGCTAATAAAGTCTAGAAAAATAAAATAATAATATTTAGTAAGTACCTAGTTCTCATTCTGAGAAGACATTTATTGCCAGTAGTGTCGCATATCAGGGGTAATTATAACGATGACAATGAAATCAAAAAGTGGAGAAAAATACCTGCTACTTACTATCTTGAGAGTTATGATCAAGGCATTTATAATAAATAATAATATGTTTTGAATCTAAACGCTTCATAAAACTTTCTTGTTCGAAAACGTCTTTATCTCATTGAAAACGTATTAAGATAAACAAACCTGTTAAGATGAGATTGAATCAAATTGATATTAAAGCCCGAAACTAATTGAGAACTAGATTAAGTTTGTTTGAGTTTCATCTGAGGGTAATTTGGGATGCCATGGACTATTAGATCTTGATAGTTTGTACTTACTTCTTACATAATTCACGCAAATAATACTCATGCCTAAAATCGGGAGCGCCTTATAGATACCAAATAACAGTATTTTTTGTGGAAAGTCGCAAAACACATGTTGTGCTCTTTTTTGTTTTCATTTTCTTGGTGTATTTTTGAGTTATGTCGGATAAAGTTCTTTTGTTCCATATAGGTTAATTACAGTGCACGAGTGTTGTGAAATAAAATAACTTATAAAAATAAATATATATATATAAAAAAAAAATATTAACACGTCTAAGCGTCTGAATAACATTATAATTTGCACAGGGGTCAAAGGCCGATGACAATGCAATAATATGAGAATAAAAATCCAACTAAAAAATTAAAAATAAATAATGTTAAACTAAAAATATACATACGTTTTTTAGTTTTTTAAACTACATTATTTATTCGAAATAATAATAACGCTTCACACTCATAGCCCCACAGTAGGGTAGATATACCCTGTGTCGTGAGTACCATGGACACACACAAAGACAGCAACACAAACACCCAGACCGAGAACAAAAATTGAAAAATTCTGTTTTGCCGGGAATCGAACCCGGGACCCTTCGATTGGCAGGCAGGCATGGTAACCATTTTACAGTAGCAAACTTGATCTGTAGTTTAGCAAACACTATTTCGGAACTCCACTTTAACAATAATCGACTTACCTGTGGCGTTATCTTGCAACTAAGTTTCAAAGTGTCCTTGATATTACTTCAGAGATTTCGCTGGAGATCGCAGGCTTAACTTAAACTTAGTTTAGAGTCCGAGACTCCAAAAATTTATCACTAATAACTATCTATATCCGTGAGTTTTTAAATAAACACCTTTTTTGGTATGGGAATCTTCAAAAGGTGCCCGGCACCTTGGGAGAGGTTTTACCTACCGGGTTATGTGGGATTTGTTACCACGCTAAAAACCTCTCGGTGGCCTACCTCTGCGCTTAGGGAGGACTCCGGGATCTCCAGTGGAACGCACCGGTGTCATCCACGCGCGGCGTCCCAGAACGGGCCCATCTTCGGGTGAGCAAATGCGCTCTCCTGCACCCTCAGTTGCTCACGGTGGCATGCGGTCACGCACAGACCACCGTCCTTCTCGGGTCTGCTGGCTGGATGGGTTGGACGGGACAAGCTCGTTTAAATCTCGGTTTTTTCAGAGTACATTAGCACATTTTATTTTTCCACGATTAAAGAGTGCTGATGTTGTATCACAGCCACTGAAGGCGTGTAAGAATAACATGTCATCTGCGGCTGTTTTACTTATGATACTTTTTGTTGAATATATTCGTTTCAAAAATTTTCTATTTGTGACATTTCGCTTAGTATCGAAGACAATGAACTTTCAGAACCTGGTCCATAAAGAATAGCGAAGCGAAGGAAAATGCGCTAAATTTTGTAATAGTGCATTACAAGTGGATAAGGCGTACTGGGGATACCACATAAAAAAAACGCGCCACTTACTCTAACCTTATGGTAGTTAGTGTGGAAATGAGTTATTTGGCCAAAACGCGTGTTGGAGTGGACTTTGCTTTTTCTCGTACGCTGAAACTGTTGATTTTACAAAAGAAGGTTATGACATAAATTGTAGGAAATTTTATCTTGCTTAATTTATTACATAACAATTTTTATCGTAAAATGAGTTGGAACGGAGTAATTCCCAAAAAACTGTATTTGAGCGCCATTTTTCCAATATGGCGGCGCGAGCGGCAAATATACGAGGTGGCAAAGTTAAAATTCTGTCGAAGTCTATAAAATCACCAATTTTCAAAACTGCCGGAAAGCTTTCCAGGTAAAACTATCAAATGACTGGACTAATAGTGTAGTTGTGTTCACCTGCTTTGTTCAGTAGATTAAAGCTATATGAAATGAGTTTCTGCATTCTTTGCAGCGCATATTCACTCAAGAGGTTTAGTGAGAATATAAAATAGATCTCTTCTGAACATTATATGAACATTGCATTAGAAGTTATTTTATTACATGTAACAAAAACCCATCCCTTTTCTACAAGTCGCGATCCACGCGGACGACGACGCGGGCACAGCTACTTATCTATATATTACATTATAATAAATCTGTATCAAGTCGGTTTCTGTACATTGAAGATATTTGAGAAATTTTTTTACTAGGGCTCTTTATTAGCGTAATAGAACCCAAAACAATGATTTTTAGAATTATTGTCTGTTTATCTGTTTGTCTGTTCGTTTGTGCGCGCTAATCTCAGGAACGGCTTAACGTAGAAAGACGCGGTTTTCATTGATGTATTGGTATTTTTCTGGATTAACATTTAGTGTCTGTTTTATTTAAATCGGTTCACAAATAAAAAAAGGTACGTCCATTTCAAGAAAATATCGATCAGTGTTTGGAAGTATCGTTGTTGATTTATCGAAAACTTCATTTAATGTATTGAAGTTTTATAATTTACATTCCCTTAAATGATAACATGAAACTTATAAATGAAAAGAAAAAAAGATAATACATAGAAAAAAAAGCCAACATAAGATGAGCTGGCAATAATATGGTAAACTGTGCGAAATACGGTTCACGCTTTTTCGTACAGTTCCCACACATCGACAATAATTAATCAATATTTTAATCTATACATAAAGCTGAAGAGTTTGTTCGTTCGTTCGTTTGTATGTATGTTTGAACGCACTAATCTCAGGAACTACTGGTTCCAATTGAAAAACTCTTTTTTGTGTTGGATAGTCCATTTATCGGGGAAGGCTTTTTTTTATAAATAAACCGAACAAAAAGGCAGACGGGCCGCGTGGTGTTAAGCAATCATCGTCGCCTATGGACACGGGCAACCCCAGGGGAGCCACCCAAGGGCTTTAGGCTATATAACATCATGCTATGACTAATACCGAAGTCCACGCGGACGAAGTCGCGGGCGGCCACTAGTTACAAATAAAAATGATCTGCGTAGGCAAAGATACAAAAAATAAAAGTATGGGTTTTAATTAGGACACATGAAATCTGTGGAATATATTCACTTCATGCTGATGATCCTTTCTAATGCGGGTGAAACCGCGGGGCATAGCTAGTAGTAACCAATATTTCGTTACAAAAATAATATTATTCATACCACAAATTTATGCTTAACGAAACAAACGGAACTTGCAAATAGTATAGCAATAACTATGGCGATCTACGCTTCGGGTTACAGTTTGCGCGATTCAATTTAAACTTAGTCCTTGCTACGTTGTTATTGCTGTTACTGCCACTGCTGTAATCACCTCTTTGTTCTCAGGAGTCTCTCTGCAGCTTTCTTAATAACATGTGTTATTTTTATAATAGTTTATATAATAATATATAACTAGCCTTCCGCCAGCGGCTTCGCCCGCGTGGACCCGTTTAATGGGTCCCCGTAGGATAAAAATAGCCTATGTGCTGTTCCAGGCTTCATTGCTATATTAAAATCATAGGCGTTTAGCCAGTCGCTTCAACCGCGTTGACCGTATTACCCGTTTTAAAATGGTGAATGTAGCTTGCTAATGGTGAAAAATTTTTTGAAATCGGAACAGTAGTTTTTTAGTTTATTCATTACAAAAACACAAAAATACAATCTTTCCTCTTTATAATATTAGTATAGACTAGCTGACCCCGCGCACTCCGTACTGGGTTTAAATGTTTGGGGTGGATCACCCTTAACATTTACGGGGAAGAAAAATAGATGTTGTCCAAGTAACAGACCTAACCGATAGGCACACAAAATTTCACGAAAATCGGTCGAGCCATTTCGAAGAGTTTAATTACAAATACCGTGACACGTGAATTTTATATTTAGATTAAATAATTCCAAACCATTTCTTTGTCATTTTGGTTTCTATGATTGAAATTTGTATTGAAGTTAAATGTTTAGTCTGGGAAGATTTGTAGATTTAATTAGTAGATGTAATGAGGAACTAATTATTCCTGTATTTATATGGAATGTGGCTACCTCAGAGCATCAAGGTATGACAGATATGACACCCGTCAGAGAGGAGGGCCTTTACGGGCGAACCCCTCGTCCCAAAGTCCATGCACAATGTGCCTTCTAGTTATACAACTAGTGTGTCTATGTGTGTCGGTGTCAGTGTTGACGGTGCATAGAAAATGACGTTGTTGATTGAAATTGTCATATTTAGAAATGTATGCTTCTGTATCGATGAAAGAATATTTGTTAATATGTGACAAAATTAAAAAATGTACGTTCTTCCCCGCACCAGATTTGGCACAAAAATTATGTATCGAAGTGAGGCGCTATGCCGTCTCTACTGAAGGGTGAGTCAGTAACTTTGATGCTCTAAGGGGGCTACCTTATAGGCCTAAGCAATTCGATATTTAACTACTAAATCAATTGAGTTTCTTTTAATGAGTTGTCAAAACGTGACAACCTCATACTTTTTGTACGACAAAATTATTTGTGACGTCATAAAAATCGATTGCCGAGAATTCGATTGACTAAATTATTATCGATTTAAACGGCAGTAAAAATCATGCATAATCACAAATTTATGGTAGAAGAAGCAAACGCAACGCAACTCGCAAATATAAGCAAATAACTATGGCGATCTACGCTTCGAGTTACAGTTTGCGCGATTCAATTTAAACTTGGTCCTTGCTACGTTGCCAGTTATTGCTAGTAGCGCCACTGCTATAATCACCTCTATGTTCTACATAAATCTCTCTGCAGCTTCCTTAATAACATGCTGTTGTTGCATTGGTATTTGAAACCGATTCTCAAACTAACCGAACATACATCCATACTACTATTATAAATTCCAAAGTAACTCTGTTTTTCTGTCTATCTGTCTGATTGCTACGCTTTCCCGCTTAAACTACAAAACCAGTTTTAATGAAATATGAAACACTGATAGAGTGGACCTTGGGATAGGAAATAGGATGGCTTTTATCCTACGGGAACCTTAAAACGAGTCCACACGGGTGAAGTCGCTGGCGGAATGCTAGTATAAAATACTTATGAATTTTCATAAAAATCGGTCAAGCCGTTTCCGAGGAGTATGGAAACTTATACTATGACACGAGAATTTTATAAATATAGAAGATTTTTCACAGGTTGTTTGGTGATAAAACAACCATACCAGTTCAACTTCAATTACTTTTAAGACTAAAATCACTTAGCAAAGTAAATACTACCCACTAAATGACGTTCAATTCACGCTTCGGGTTACACTTCAAGAATCAATTTAAACTTCCTCTAAGTTCGCGTTATAATAATTAATACTTTTTCTGCATGAACCTTAGCAAAAATATAGCAAAAAATATGTGTAAATATTTCAGTGGCTGACGTAGAATCACAAGCGATCTATGTAGCTAAGAGAAACGGCCGCGGTCGGATGTAAGATGGGCCGCACCGCTAGTTCCAAAACTTTGTGAGCGCCTCCGTGCTTCGAAAAGCATGTTAAACCGTCTTACCCGGTTGTTATCGATACATTGCAGTCTTACCTTATTGAAGCAGCGTGGCAGAGTTAACCCCAGGCTTCCCAAATAAAAAATGGGAGAGACCCGAGCCTCGAAGTGGGACGTAAAATGAATCCTAGCCAAGAATACATACTTGATATTTTGATGTTTTTCCTATCAAGTACCTGGACGCCCGAGCGTTGCTCGGAAATAAAAACAATTTATTTTCTTGGTTTAATTTCAAACGAAATACTCATTTTCTTAGTCTTACTTAATAACGCCATCTGAAATAGCTCCCAATAAAAAAATTACAAAAAAAAATATAGCAATATAGTTTTAATTGAGGTTTGAACCCGGGCCTCTAGTTCCGCAGTCAGCCTACTTAACCATTCGGCCAAGGAAGCTTTAATTCAGTTAACGAATGAGCTCTTTCTAATCGACATTGTCATCTCTTTGAACGTCAGATTGACGGATGGCGTTTGACGGCGTTCTACGCCACAATGTTCGTAATACTCGCCAATAGATGTCAGGAAGAGTCGTATTTTTAGTTTATATGTAAGTTGATTATTGCTGAATTTTTTTTTATAATTTAATATCAATGGATCGATTTATCACCCCTGAAACCAGGGTACTAAATTTCATCAAAATCTTTGGAGCCGTTTCCGAGATTCAAAAAAAAAATTAGGTATACACAAGAATTGCTCGTTTAAAGGTATTATATAAAACACGTTAAAACTACCAATGTAATAACAATGGTGATGTGCGTTTGGCCTATAGTAACTACTTAATTCAACCATTTTTATTCACAAATCTGACCCAGCAGTGGGACGGTAAAACGGTTGTAGGCAATAACTTTTTTTACCAAAAATAATACAAGTTCAAAATGTAGTGAGATTGACAAACTTTGATAGGACATTGCAAAACCAACTTAGAGTGAGAAAGAATAACTATGACGATCTATACTTTGGAGTTCAGTTCTAGTGAATCACTTTAAACTTGCTCTGAGCTCATTTGTTGGCGTTGGCACTTGTATCCCTACCTCACTACCTCAACTCCGGTATGAATTTCTTCGCAAATATTTCTAGAAATAAAACTTTTTAGAGTGCTGCAGTTACTTAAGAAAATCATAAACAAAGCCAAGACACAAATAACGATTTTGACTACGATTACGATTGTCATGACTCAACTTAAACTTGCTACCACTGCATAAATTCGCTTGTTATACAGAGAATATCTAAATTTACATAGAAAATTATATTGGCTGATTGTAACAGATAAATTATAATAATAATAATTATGAGATTATCTCAAGGTACATACATATATCTTCCTTATTAATAAAATAATTTGAAACGCGTTTTTTAAGTCTTTTTAATCCAGCTGGGTACAGGTTGCCTCTTAATGATGCCTTCAAGATTATTTTTCTGTAACATCTACAAAAAATGGAAAGAAATATTACAAAGTCTTTCCTCAACGTGCCGCTGCGATAAATATGCATAGATGAACATTTTGTTAGGCAGATATGCGTACTGGGGTTGGAACGGGGAACTCCCGCGTCTAAAGACCTAACATACTCTTATATCTTCTTCTCAATTTCGCTATTCCATACGTGTAGCATGAAATACGAATAATGATGATAATAATGACCTACCAATATTATATCGTTTTCAGAAATCAAAATGTAATATCAGTAACGAGTTTTAAATCCCGCATTCATCTATAAATCTCCGGTTATAGTTTCTGAATTCAATTAAATCTTCATTATTGAATTTGGTGTTGATGCTGGACGCTGCTATAATCCTTATATGAGTAACATCAGTTGCAATTTACTGAAGTTTGATAAACTTTTAGTTAAATTGTCTGCTAGACACTTTATTCACTATGGATACGATATCAAAACTAAGTTTAAACGTTGCATTCAGACAACACCAAGTTAATAACTAACACTAGGTTTTAAGTCGATGTTTACTAAGTCCCTGTAGCTTCGGGATTAAGAATAGAGCTACGGTTTCCCTTGCCTGATAGTAAAAGGCGACTAAAAGGGGCTTCCGGGGTTGCGGACGGTGATAGTGGGAGCTTGACCCGTCCAGCCAGCAGCCCCGGGAAGGACGGCGGTGTGTGCGTGGCCGCATGCCGCCGTAAACACCTGCAGGTGCAGGAGAGCACATCCGCTCTCCTGAAGATGGGCCCATTCTGAGGCGCCGCGCGTGGAGGACACCGGTGCGTTCCAATGGAGATCCCCGAGTCCTCCCAAGCGCAGAGACAGGCCACCGAGGGGGTTTTAGTGCGGTCAAATCCCACATAACCCGGTTACCTCTCCAGAGGTGCTGGGTACCTTTTGAGGAATCCTTCAAACTTCCTCGATACCAAAAAAAAAAACTTTTAAGTCGATGTTTACTAACAATTGTGCATCTATGTTATCCGATTAAATACATAAATAAATAAAAAATAGAGAGGGTTGCAGCCAAGGCAATGCTTTCAAAAATCAAAGTGTAGTGAGTTGCAAATTCTGCAGTCGTCTATAACCCTCCGGTCATAGTTTCTCGGTTCAAATTAAACTTCATATTAGAGTTGGCGTCAACGCCGGACACTGTTATAATCCTCATAACATCAGTTGCAATTAACTGAAGTTTGACAAACTTTTAGTTAAATTGTCAGGTTGACGATTTATACCTTGCAGTTCGTCTACCCTTACCGTACTTTAGTCTACCCCTATGGTCTACCGTATTTGTCCGCCCTTTGTACCTTATTTACGTGCAATAAAGAATAAATAAATAAATAAAATAAATAAATAAAAAATATTTCGTCTTAAAATATAGACTTATACACAACAATAATCGCCATATTCACAGACAATAAAATGACCGCCAGTGGCGCCAGTATTGCCACCAGTCCCGCTAGGAGTAAATAGTGTTCTGTGCACCAGTCACCAGTACAGAGTGGTTGTAGAATTACGTACGTACTAGATGTCGTTATAAGTCGCTAGGTCAAGAAAACAATATTATTACTTTAAAATTATTAAAATTAAAATTAATATATTATTACTTTAAAAATATTAAAAAGTCAAAAAACCCCTGAAAATACCCCTAAAAATTTCAGACCCCTTAAAAAATCCCATCTCACTTATTTACCCCCTAAATCTGGGGGGAAAACCCCTAAGTTGGTAACCGTGACGTACTTTCACATTTACTATATACATATACAAGAAATGCTTTTATTACAATTCATTAAAAACTAATTAAAAAGAAAAAGATAATATGTGTCAAATTTTACAAAACGTAATGCCATCCAAAAGACCTGATTACGGCATGAAGCCCAGAACGCTGGCAACATTCCCTCGTTGAACCAAAAGACTGATTTTTTGAGCAAAGTAACTGCCAGCCCTCTGGTCACCCGAAGCGAGGACAAGTCTGGTCGACATATCCATGCAGAAGGAAGTTTATAAACGTAATTTACCGCTCCGAAATACATTTATGTTATCAGAGTTCAGTTTTCAGCCTTCCGCTTCCAGGTAATGGAGGTTTTACGGAATGTGTCGAATTCTAAAAGCTTCCTCCATTTGCGCCGGCACAGCCAGAACTGGTTTATTTTGAAGTACTTTTTAATACAGTGAGTAAAGTGATGGGAACTAAGGCTCCCAAATTGTGAGCTATATGAATGGACGGATTCTTAGAAAGTAAATTTTCAGGTATCCCAATAATTCGAAAGCTCTTTAATTATTTACCGATACTAGAATGGCAGACGAGCATTCTACCATCCATGCATCCATCAGCCTTTTACTGTCCACTGCTGAACATAGGCCCCCCTTAACGTTCGCCACTCCTCCCGGTCCTGGGCCTTCTGAATCCAGCGACTACCCGCTGTCTTCTTCAGGTCGTCAGTCCACCTGGTTGGAAGGCGGCCTGTACTCCTTTTGCCGAGACGTGGTCTCCATTCAAGGACCTTTCTTCCCCATCGGTTGTCGGTCCTCCTAACTATATGGCCTGCCCATTGCCACTTGAGCTTGCAGATTTTGAGAGCTATGTCGGTAACCTTAGTTCTTCTACGGATTTCATCATTACGAATTCTGTCGCGTAGAGAAATACCAAGCATAGCCCTCTCCATCATTCTACCACTGAACTGGATCTCCACCAACCCGCATTGGAGCAGCGTGGTGGAGTAAGCTCCAGACCTCCCCAATAAGGGGGAGAGACCCGTGCTCAGCAGTGGGACGCAAAAAGGGTTTCAGCCAGCCACTAAAATGGAGGCAGTTATCTACTTGTACTAAACGAATGTTTTGTGCGGAGAATATTTTTTTTACACGCTTTTTATTAGCTTCACCTGTATGTTTGTATGTTTGTATGTTTGTAACCGACTTCTTTGGGTGCGATTTTGACCCACTTTAAACGGCCAGATTTCGTTCAAACTTTGTAGATTTATTGAGGACCGATGACAATACAATAATCTCATAACTTTATGTTAAAGTCGTAACTAGGATCATCAGGATAAAATAAAATATACGAGGGGCGGCTGATAAGTTCGTGGCCTAAGGTACTTTAACACGTCTAAGCGTCTGGTTAACTTGAAAATTTGCATAGGGGTCAAGGGCCGATGATAATGCAATAATTTGAGAATAAAAATCCAACTAAAAAATTAAAAATAAATAATGTAGTTTAAAAAACTAAAAACACGCTTTTGTGAAAATACGAACTAAAAAGTAAAAAAATAAGAAGAAAATGTATTTTACTGTAAAAAAAAAGCGGGGGGTGGTTTTTACCACTGTTACTGTTGACACCATGCACCCCACGCTTTTTTTTACAGTAAAATACATTTTCTTCTTATTTTTTTACTTTTTAGTTCGTATTTTCACAAAAGCGTGTTTTTAGTTTTTTAAACTACATTATTTTTTCAATATAGAAATAAGACCATGCCTTAGTGTAACCAAGCTTACTTAAGATCAAAAATAAACACCAATGGCTTAAACACCTCATTTTTTGTTTAAAATCCTTCAAACAAATTAACAGATATAGGTTTTAGAAACACAAAGATCTCATTCAATTCTTAATTTTTATGTAAGTACCTACCTGGAGAAAACCCGATTTTTTATATAAAATCTCAATAAACTTAACATTCCTGTTCAAAATACGTTATCAGATTTAACTTTTTAGTTTTGCACTTCCAGGTAATGGAGGTTTCATGTGGAACGTGTCGAATTCTAAAAGCACCCTCCGTTTGCATCGGCACAGCCAGAACTGGTTTATCTAGAAGTTCTTTTTATTACTGTGAGTCAATGGAAACTGTAGTACTACAAATTGTGAGGTAATACTGAATGAATGGACTGAAGTTCTACAGTGTGAATTTTCAGTTACTCCAAAAATATATCCTCCGCTATCCTTACTTTTTTACTCGTTTTTATCGTTTAGCTAATTTACTTTGATCTGAAACATGATTTATAGTATATTTCCAATTCGATTTAACAGAGTAACAAAAATCCAAAATATGTAGGAAAATTAACGCGAGTGTAACCGCGGGGCACAGCTAGTAATAGTATAAAAGTATAATATTAGTATTAGTACTCGTTTTTTACGTAGCAATATTTTGGTAAATTAAAATGAATATTTGTAAGCAAATTAATGCCTAAGAATTGAATGTACGATTTCTTCGTAATATACGTAAGATGTTTTGGTTGTTGATCTACAATGGCAATTGAAATTATAGCGGTTCTTTTCAATCATCTTTTGATTGCATCTTAAAAGTTTATTTTTGTTTGCAGTTCTTTAAAAGGTACCAAAGTACCTTTTTTTTGGTATCGGGGGGGAAACCTTCAAAAGGTACCCGACACCTTGGGAGAGGATACCGGGTTATGTGGGATTTGACCGCACTAAAACCCCCTCGGTGGCCTGCCTCTGCATTTGTGAGGACTCCGGGATCTCCATAGGAACGCACCGGTGTCCTCCACGCGCGGCGCCCCAGAACGGGCCCATCTTCGGGAGAGCAGATGTGCTCTCCTGCACATTCAGGTGTTCACGGCGGCATGCGGCCACGCATACACCGCCGTCCCTCCCGGGGCTGCTAGCTGGACGGGTCAAGCTCCCACTCTCACCGTCCGCATCCCCGGAAGCCCCCTTTTAGTCGCCTCTTACGATCAGGCAGGGGATACCGTAGCTCTATTCTTAATCCCGAAGCTAAAGTACCTGAGAGTTGAATATTAATTTCTATTTGATACCTCCCAGCGTTAGCATTATGTAATACTATTTATAACTATATGTTACAGTCAAAACGCGTCACTTAACGTTCAGTTCAGTCAAAATTATTTTTGACAATTTTTTGCAGTCAAAAGTTGTTTTGACCGGTTATGAGTTTTTGACAGTAACATATACTAGTTGATGAAAATGAAAATCCAAAGATAAAGTCGAAGTGGTGGGGCTATTGAATCAAATTTTAAAACATGTCTATTTGAATTGTAATGGAAATTAATTGGTGCAACATTTGTTACGCAAACAGAGTTCAAATTAATGCGATATAATAATTATGTTCACAAAAATTAGGGAAGAAAGTAAAAGAGCCGTCTAAAAATGTAGCACATGCATCCACAACATATGACTAAAACGTGCGGAAAACGCCAAAAGGAATTCGCTAGTTTCTCTGTGAATGCGGACGCATAAAAATGAGGGTGCTTTTACACGAATGCACTTTTCGCTGGCTGAAACTGAACAAGAACGGTCTCTTGCGAGTGTGATCGTAAATGATGGTCTTATCCATATTATTACTAATTAGATGTTAAATTGACAAGTTGAACCACCGGGAATGAATTTAGTTGAACTACTGAGGTAGTTGGTCCAGCGGGAAAATAAAATCCCCGTGGTCCACCTAGTTGGACCAACGGTTGGTCCACGGGGAACGCGCGAGTAAACTGAAGTATTAAAATCTTATTTTATAATTGCACATGGCCTGGTGACTACCGCAGGATGTCGGATGAAATGGCGGATTTGGGATGGGTGACCGCTATTGGGATTAATTTCATGCGCGCTACGCCGTCGGTCCCAGTTACTCATGTGGGAAATTGGGAAGTCCCGAAACTAGAATACCCCGGTTCAAGTCCAGATAACTTTTATTGATAGTCAACTTTAATCTTAAATGAAAAATATGACTTCCTGAAATATAGCGAGTAGTAATATGATTTTTTTATTGGGAGCAACTAACAGACCGACACAACAACTCTAAATCTGCTATTAGATGGTGTTGTTAAGCATCACTAAGGATTGAGTATTCGGTTTGAGGTAAGACCAATAAAATCTGCTGTTTTTATCCAAGCATAGCTTGGTCATCCAGGTACTTTTTATAAGTTCAGCCGTTTACAGACTAAAGTAATATAAGTGGATAAAATAAAAGAGACTTAGTGAAATGCTGCAATTTACTACCATAAAAGATGATGAAAACGTGTGGAAAGCCTCAAAAGAAATTCGCTAGTTTCTCTGCGTACAAATAAAAATGAGGGCTCGTTTATACAAATGCATTGTTTCGGCAGCAAAATTGCAATATACTTGAGCATGAGCAAACTGAAAACTAAATTGTTAAGATGTGAATCTGGTAAGTTTCTGGAATTTATTTTATAAACATAAAGCTAACGGAAGGTGTCTACACATTGCGTCGACACGTTGGCACCTTCCCACTTACAACTTTTATCCAGGGCAGCTGGCGTAATAGCGACCGACGCTGAAATTCGCAATATGCAGAAATATATAGTTCTTGTTAAAGACAACATATTTCTGCCTTTTACGTCGAAACTAGTCTATCCAAACGGTTAGTCCAGGTTATGGGTGACCAGAGAGCTGGTTCATACCTCCAGATAATAAGCTTGGCCATTCAATGAGGAAGCGTTGCCAGTCTTCTGGCTTCTATAAAATACTTCATCCAGATTTCGAAGTATTTTATATTACTTAGTTTTATATGTTCCTCTTTAATGTGTTATATTTATTATAATTGAATACTATAAGTTATTTAATTTTATATAGTTATTTTTTATATATCTACAATGTAAATGATTTTGTTTCTGCTTTTTTAAATACATACCTAAGTTGGAGTAAATGTAATAAAGAAAATAGTGCTATTAAAGACATAATATCTTTGCATGGCAATAATCTAACTTTACTCCAGCGACAACCGGACCATACTGCTTAAAAAAATTACGAAGTCTGTCAAGTCGGGTATCGTTGAATGGGTATTCAAAAATAATGTTTAGATTCCTTTCAACATTTTTCATTTAAAGTATTAATAACGCTTCACACTCATAGCCCCACAATAGATCCAAATTTTTATTGAGAGAAATTGTCGTTTTATTTAATGTTTATGCCATTAAATATAAAATTACTCTTACTGACATCTATTGGAGAATATTAATAATATTGTGGCGTAGAAAGGCGTCAAATGTCGACTGTCAATCCGCCCTTCAAACAAATGGCAATGTCGATATGAAAGACCTCTATAAAAATTTCGTCAATGGAACTTAAGCTTTCTTGGTCGAATGGTTACGAAAGCTGACTATGGAGCTAGAGACCCGGGTTCAAACTTCAAGTAGTCAAGTTGCGTTTTTTATTTTTTTGTGACAATTAGTTTTTTTTAATTTGGGAGCTAGGTATTTCAAAAGGATTTAAGTAACACTTAAGTCAATGAATGTTTTGCTTAAATATAAACCAAGAAAATCAATAGTTTTTATCCGAGCAACGCTCGGGCGTCCAGGTACTATATATTTTAAACAGGTGAACAGTCTCCTTTTATAACAAATAATTCGTTATTTCTGCGATGAAAATATTTCGCTTTAAATGCTTGAAATCGCTACGAGTACAACAAAGTTTAAAAGCCGTTGCGTCTAGACATACAAACTCGTCTGAGTGGTTCATCTAGAGAGATTATAATTTTACATGAGATAGTTTTTTATTACAGTTTTTAGGGTTCCGTAGCCAAAATGGCAAAAAAAACGGAACCCTTATAGATTCGGCATTCCGTCTGTCTGTCTGTCTGTCTGTCCGTCCGTATGTCACAGCCACTTCATTCCAAAACCATTAGGACTTCAAAGTTGAAACTTGGTAGGTAGATGTAATCTCTGAACCGCTTTACGATTTTTATACAAAAATAAAAAAATATTAATAATTGGGGGCTCTCCATACATGGAACTCAAACAAAAAAAATTTTTTTTCTTCAAACTTACTCGTGTAGGGTGTCTATAAATAGGTCTTTTAAAATGACATTCAGGTTCCAAAAAGCTATTTTTATCAAAGTTAATCATTTGAAAGGTAGACACTTTCAAAGTGGTAAAATGTTGCCCCCCCCCCCTCTAACTTTTAAAGTAAGAAAGTGAAAAATCTATCAAAAATATATGTTGTAGATCTCAATAAAAACTTTCAACGAAAATTGGTTCGAACGAGATATAGTACGCAGTTTTTGAGACATAGTTAATTTTTAAAAACCGCAAATATAACTTTGTCGTTCATACAAGCACTATGAAAAACAAAGTTTTTTTTTTGCTGACAAAAAATAATAATGCTTGCTACTACGGAACCCTTTAGCACGGAACCCGTTAGAAATAAACTAAAAAAAAGAAATACAAAATTACCTAAGAGATTTGAATTATGAAGAGACAGAGCGATCTCTTCAATTGTCCCCTATTTAGAAAGCAAACACAACACATGTATGTACTCACACACACTGTCACACACACTGTCACACACACACGCACACACACACACACACACACACACACATACTTAATTATATAATATGTAAAATAGAAACCAATACTCCAATTATAATGTCAATGTAAATTTTGTTGATGTAAACTGTGAATTTTTTTGTCTCGGTGGATGAGCGGGGTACCTGTAACACAGCTCTAGAACCAAGTACAGGGCCCTTGCGACTTGTATATGTAAACGTGTTTATATCAATAAAACATTTTTTTTTCTTTTTTTTTTTTTTTTTCTTTATGGGCGAGTCCGACTCGCCCTTGGCCACTTTTTTAGTATTGTGGTGCTTTAAATGTTTAAGTGGCGGTAAAACTTGCTGGTCAGACCGAAGAACTATGTCTTGTACACCCTTTCAACAACAAACTTTCAAAACTTTAGCGGAAGTCTCGAAATTATTTTATGTAAATGAAATTCCAAATTAAAATCACGCCACCATCGCCTTTTCTGATTGACTTCATTTTAAAAGTGTTAATCTTTTCTGTGAGCTCAGTGAAGATTATTTATTATGAAATATTGAGAGTAAAAATTGAATTTTCTCTTTCGGTAAATTAAAGACTTGTTTAAACTTTTTTTGTTTCCACGTGTTTCAAGTTCCTTTGTGTTATATCAATAATAAATCGATATTTACTTCCACAAAGCAAGTGGGCTGTCCGATGTCGATTACGATAACTTACGACCACTTTTGTTCAATATTTTATCAATAGATAGACGTCAGCGATAAACTTGGACGAGTTTTTATGACCACAGTTGACAAGTTGATTGTTATATCGAGAAGATAAACTTGATCGATACGTCTTGTCTTTTCACTAGAAGTCTAGAAGGTGTAATCGGATATAAAATCGGTGTAATCGGTTTTTGTGGTGACACTCATAGGTGCTCATTTTACAAAAATGAAAATGTTTATGTTAGGCATATTTATGAGGAATGAGTATTGATAGTAATGTATATGTCATACTAATAAGTGATGAAGGCGACCTTATACGAAATTAAGCTTGATGGAAACTCTGGTGACCATGGTGATCCTGTCTAATGCTAATAAAAGAGAGGGTCAAATCTTCTGCCGTTTCTTCTTTTCTGCATTTGTATTTCTGTAAGAAAAGTACGGTTGCCAACCAGCTTCACGTAACAGGACCATTAGCCTTCAGAGGAGCAGCTGAACTGCACGCAACCCCAAGCAAGACTGAGCCTTGTCTGAGGTTTTGTGTAGATGACCATGGGCAGTGACCACTTGACACTATTTAAATGCAAAAAATAAATAAAGGACTAACGTATCTTCTGTTCAGGCAGATGCGGAGCTAGTTTTCTCAAAAACTGCTGAATCCGTTCCTTTAATAACGAGGAAATTAGGCAAAATAAAATTTCATTTCCTGAAATAATTATCTCTCTTTGGTCCAGATACTCATTGGTGATATCTTTATTCAAACTTATGCAGTATTTTTTGCGAAGAACAGACAATTCTAAAAGCTGTCATTTTGTATTCTGATAGTGAGTATAATTAATGTATTTTTTACCGACTTCCAAAAGGAGGAGGTACTGTATTCGGCTGTATGTATTTTTTATATATATATGTTCACCGATTACTCCGCTGTTTGTGGACCGATTTCAAAATTATTTTTTTGTTCGTATGCTTATACTCCCGAGGTGGTCCCATTGTCACCAAATCAGGATCTGATGATGGGATCCAAGGGAAATTGAGGGAAACTCTCAAATTTTATAGGCACACTCATTGATTTTCTAATACTTTCTGAAGCATAAGAGACATTTGTGCATAGTTATCATTATCTCATGTTGCTGAGCTGATGATGGAAGGTACTGCGACGGCGAGGAGTTGTGAGCAAATTCTTTCAATAAATGGTTTTTTGTCCGAAATCTTACATTCCTGAGGTGGTCCAACTGTCACCAAGTCAAAGTCTGATGATGGGATCCCAGAGAAATCGAAGGGAACATTCAAATTTTATAGCACATCAATTGATTTTCATGTTCTTACTAAAGCAAAACAGGCATTTGTGTATAATTATAATCATATTAAGTTGCTCAGCTGATGATGGAAGGTACTACGACGGTTAGGAGTTGAGAGCAAATTCTTTCAACATATATTTTTTTGTTCAAAAAATTAAACTCCTAATGTGGTCCAACTGTCACCATGTCATAATCTGATGACGTGATATTACGGAAGTCGAGGAAAACACTGAAACTTAATAGGCACACACATTGTTTAAGTCATATTTTTTAACATAATACAAATATTTATGCCCGGTAATTATCACCAGATGTTGCTAAGCTGATGATTGAAGGTACAAATCCTCAACGGTTAGGAGCAGAGAGCAAATTCTTTCAATAATTTATACGTTCAGGTGGACTGATAGTGGTATGATTTAAGGCTATTAGGTGGCTATTAGATTAACATGATTATGAACGGTAAATCTACTTTAACATTCAGAAGTGAAAAAATTTACAGTTATGCTTATACATATTATATACAGAATTATTAAAATTACTAAAAAGAGTGAAATTAATTAAGTTTTTAACAAAAAAATAGAACCAACTTCAAACGGTAAAAAATAAAATTGTTCAGTACTACTTCTTCTTGCTTATGGTAATGACTCTTAAAAGTATTTTTGGAGTCGGGCCCTCAGTAAAACGTCCTGTCTTAGTAAATATAGTGTACCTTTCGTTCCGAATGGGCACCGACTCCAAAATAGTTTTAACAGTCATTACCATAAGCAAGAATAAGTAGGTACTGAACAATTTTATTTTTTACCGTTTGAAGTCGGTTCTATGTTTTTGTTATAAACTTAATTAATTCTTTTTAATTAGTCATTTATTTTAATAGCGTTACGTGTTTTACTTAGTGCAAACTTTCTGACTAAATCGAGTTTTCGTATTCTCCTGTTTCCTCCTTCAAAATTGAGTTTATTTAAAAAAAAATACAAATAGGTATCTAGAAATAGAATAAGTCTATGCCCCTATGTTTTTATTTGGTTGTAAAAACCTTTCAAATTTGTTTTGCAGTTTTGGATTAGGGCTGTATGAAAGAGGCATTTTCTATGATTTTTGAAGAGTCATATTTTCTGATCTAATAAGTTGATTGAAAAAAACAAAATATAGGGGCATAGCTTTAGATATAGTCATAAAAATCATTCCTCTAGAAGCATTATCCAGGGAGAAAATAGGAGAATACATTTTTATGGGAATACGCCGGCAGCGTTTCCTCTTAACACCACGTTGCCGGTAAGCTTATCTGCTACGCCAATCGAAACAAAAAGGTTACCATAACATCGCTTTATCAGCTAGTTAAGAAAATAACCGAGATAACCCTTCTATGGGATTTGAAAACTTTATTCTATTTTTTTTTAGAATTCCTTTTTTCTGTTGAACAAACGCGAAAGTTTCGCTGGCAACCCAATTCTTAGAAATAGTTGATTTGTAGACGACCGTGTGGCGCAATGGTTACCATGCAGGATTGCCGATCGGTGGGTCCCGGGTTCGATTCCCGGCAAGACAGAAATTGAAATGATGAGTTAATTTCTGTACTTGGTCTGGGTGTTTGTGTTTTTGTCTTTGTGTATGTCCATGGTACCCACGACACAGGGAATCCTAGTGTGTAGCGTCATTTATTTATTTATAGTAAATGCATAAGATGCATTTGAGAAAAAAAATCTGTTCGAAAGAGTCGTCCAATTTGTTTATACCAAGCGGATCGTAAGAGAAAAGAATTTTTCATATACTATATAATAATACAAGCTATTCCTATCAATAAGTACTATTCTAAAAGTTGTTAGAGACAATAAATATGTACCGTGTAAGCACTTCCTTATTTTGTATAGACATTACACTGTGGCTACGCCTTTTTTTCTGTATGTCTGTAGTATGTAATCTGTGTTGTTAAGGTGCATTCTAATCTATGTTTTTTTCTCTTCTGTCTAAAATCTTGTAAAAGTTAGGGCCCTCGGTGCAAATAAAGCATTAAAGTAATCCAAATTCATCTTTTATTGTAGTGAATATAATTATAAAATACCCCTAATTTAACAAAGTTTATCAAAATATTGATGCTCATTTGTTCGATATTAACGTAAAAGTCTACTGTTAAATTTTCGTCTTCGTTCCATAAGCACAAAGTCCATTATTCCACACAACGGCCAAGTATATAAACAGGACGTTTATTGTAACTTTTTAATTAGTATGACGCATTGTTCCCAACGAGAATAGATGATTAAGGCGTATATTTAAGTGGAGAGGGATGAATCCTTCCCATTGTTTATTGTTGACAAAAGGTAACCTTCTGGTCCTGGCTTATATGGGACGGATTGCGGAGGTTAATGTGTTATTCAAACGTACCACTTGGCTACATTTAATTTAAAGCACAAAACCTGTAGAAGGGTTAGTTACAATTATTTTATACTAGTTTTCATGATTTGATTTGTGTATAGAATGCTCATGCGGACTTCTAAACAATTTCTATACACAAAAATCAGATCAATCAGTAGCACGGCTGCAACTTGACAGAAGGATAAACAAACACACAATCACATTTATTATTATAAAGCATAAGGTGGCCTGCCTCTGCGCTTGGGGAGGACTCCGGGATCTGCAGTGGAACGCACCGGTGTCCTCCGTACAGGCCCATCTTCGGGAGAGCAAATGTGCTCTCCTGTACCTTCAGATGTTTACGGCGGCATGCAGCCACGCACACACCGCCGTCCTTTCTGGGGCCACTGGCTGGTTACATGTTTTGCATGTTAACTTGATCAAAATGTAAGTTCTAGTTGCAAGGGTACTGTAATATTTTCATAAAGTGAATTTTCATTAATTCTTCTGAAAATGAGTTGGCGGAAGATTTCATCGTATTATTTTAACCCAAACGTATTATAATATTATAGAATTATTGAAGTGAATAAGAAGACACGCTTTTATCTATACATAATAATATTATAAAGAGGAAAGATTTGTATTTTTGTATGTTTGTAATGAATAAACTCAAAAATTCTTTCACCATTAGAAAGCTAAATTCACCCTGAGTAGCATAGGCTACTTTTTAACGCGGAAAATTGCTTCATTCCTACGAGAAAACGGGTATATGGGTCAACGCGGTTGAAGCAACTGGCTAAACGCTTATGATTTTAATATAGCAATGAAGCCTGGAAAAACACATAGGCTATTTTTATCCTACGCGGACCCATTACACGGGTCCACGCGGACAAAGCCGCTGGCGGAAGGCTAGTACGGTAATAAGAAGGAATTCTAAAAGAAAATAGATTTTAAATTAAATTCATACAGAATCCATAATTCACTCACCAATCTTTTCCACTATTGAAATCAGTATTTTAGGCCAAACATTAAAAGTGTAAATTCTGAAGAAAAATATTTTGAATAATTTCTGTTTTGACTGTTAACAATTTTAACCAACTCTTTTATATTGTGGATCCTACAGCTATTCAAAATGTGATAATAATGTTCCTCATTAAAAGACGGAACTAGCGAACTCAAGTGCTATTATTCTGTAAGAAAGCCAACGAATTTGCTTTTAATTGCAATGTTTAATTTAGTAAAATGTCTATTATGAACTCGCAGATATTCAAATGTCAAAAATTCAAAAAATGATGGTAATAAAATAAAAATTGGGCAAGTGCAAGTATCACTTATGAATAAAGAGTTTCATAAAAACTTATATGAGATTACTTGACAAAACAGTGTACTCATCTGCTCTCCCGAAGATGGAGGACTCCGGGATCTCTAGTGAAACGCACCGGTGTCCTCCACGCGCGGCGACCTGGAACGAGATCATCTATGGGAGAGCAGATGTGCTCTCCTGCACCTTCCGATGCTTACGGCAGCAAGCGGCCGCGCACACACCGCCGTCTATCCTGGGGCTGCTGGCTGGACGGATCGAGCTCCCACTCTTATCGCCCTCAACCCCGGAATTCCCCTTTTAGTCGCCTCTTACGATCAGGCCAGGGATACCGTAGATCGTGATCATCTGATACCTCATTCCAATTTTAAAAACAGTTGAACACCAACTTACTTGACAAAAGCGTTCTGTACAAAATTATATGGAGTATGGGTATGGAGTATAAAAAGGCCAGCTTAATATGCTTTATTTACTTTTACTCATATCATTTGTAGGTGGTAGAACTATTATGGTTCGCCCGGGTAAGTACCACCGCTGCACCCACTTCTGCCGTGATCCAATTCTATTGTGTTTCGGTGGAAAGATGCAGTTGCCGGCCACACTTACATGAGGTGACCACCAGCCTCTGGAGTAGCAGCGCAACTGCATACTCGTCTGCCACTCCAATCAAATAAAAAAAAAACATTTCTTGGCAATTATTTTACGATGCAAAATTAAATATAACATCTATTTCTCTATTGATTGTCCAATTAAGTCTGATTGTTTATCCAGCTCAAAGTACATTAAATAAGTTTTTAACATAAAACCAACAAACGGAAAAATAAAATGTCCAATACCTACTTCGCGTGCGATAAGTAATGAGTCTTAAAACTATTTTGGAGTTGGAATGAAAGGTATGCCATTTTACAAAGGGCCCGACTTCAAAAATGGTTTATGAATCACTACCCACAACCATTAGCAAGAAAAAGTACCTATCACATACGATACGATACGTCAGTTTGTTTTCGTAATGACGATATGCTTCCCTAAAAGAAAATTTTACGTAAATGGTGTTTATTTACAAGGCTTACCTTAAATTTTTAATTAATCATAGGTACTTAATTTTTACATATTTTTTTTATAAAATTATTTATTGAAGTTGGTTAAGTAATTGCAGCTGTTCAATAGAATTCCTCTGTTGCTATCCGTTAGTATTTTATTCTCCATCTTAAAAGGGGAGGTGTTATTTCAGTCATACGCTAGTTTTATGAATACAATACCATAAAGCGCGCATTGTTTATATGCTAGCAGGTTGTTCGGTTTATGTCTCACATAAAAATTTATCTCACTATTAATTTCTTAATTATACCGTTATATCTACCATTCCCTTTAATTTGTAAACTTTACCTACCTTATATGAAGGATACATAGGTATTAAAACTGATTACTTATATTACATCTTTCAAAGCTCGCATGACTCTGAGCTGCGCTGACGCAGGTAAGCGAAAAAGGCGCAGTCGGGTGTCAAATAAGACCACTGGTGGCAAATTTTAGATGCGTTCAGCGCGTGCTGGTCAATATGGCGAACTAAATATATATAGAAGCGCGCATGGCTCGGCGGCTAGCGTAGAACGCAAACGTTCTACGCAGCTACGCCAAACGGGCGCGGTCGGTTGTGAGATGGGTGACCGCTAGTGGCTATAAATTACATGCGCGTTTCCGTGCTTCGGAGGGCACGTTAAGCCGTCGGTCCCGGTTGTTGTCGATAGATAACAGTCGTTAAACCTTGTCGGAGGCCTTATGGGCGGTTTGAAAACATCCGACAGCGGGTTGGCCACTAACCCGCATCTCCACCAACCCGCATTGGAGCAGCGTGGTGGAGTAAGCTCCAGGCCTCCCCAATAAGGGGGAGAGACCCGTGCCCAGCAGTGGGACGCAAAAGGGTTGCAGCCAAATACATATAAACAACTTTTGTAAACACCCATATTTGTGCAAATAAAATTATAAGTGGCACTCGGGGACTGCCGCGGTAAAGCTATTGCATAGCATTTTTTATCAACTTATGCAATTATAATTATTTATTTATTTTTTATTGGTGTTCATTTGAAACTTTATTATCTGGTCAAAGTAGTCTTGCATTGTCATCGGCTTAGAAAACGTCGAAATTAGTGTTTCTTTTATATTATCCATTATCCATGATAATTGTTGAGGATGTAACTTAGTTAAGCACGTAGCAGCGCGGTCTTTCAGTGAGTAAATAAACCTCCGGGAAAGGGCTTCGGGGGGCGAAGGCCCTCGAATGGGGGGCGAAGCCCCACGCAAAAAAAATAATACAAAAAGGGCTCGTCGGATGAATGGTATCGGTTAGGTTAGGTTGGACCTTTTTTAATTAATACAACAAAAGGAACCGCACAGCGGGGTTCCGTCGACATGGTAACATTAAAAAAACCAAAAAAAAAACCAGCTTTGCCCCCCGAAACCCCCCTTTCCCGGAGGTTTATTTAAGCAGAAATAGAGCATTAATTTGCTCGCTAAGATTTGGTGATCATTTACTACATTTGGTGTTCGAATACAATTTGAAGTGCAGTCGTGACTAAAATAGCTGGTAAGTTAAACATAAGCCATTTATTTTTTATTATAGCGTTGTTAACTGCTAATGATTTCTTATTTCTTACGCGGTTGAAACCGCGGGGAACAGCTAGTACAAAAATAAAACTGATCGTTCACGTGACATATTGGTAGCTGACGTTAATCCCATACATTTTCATTCTATTCTTCAAGCGTTTTCGATTGAAGAATTCTACTTGTCTAGCCTTCAGGTTATAATGAGACCCACTCGTTATACGCCAAAGTTCCAGGGCACCGCCCTCACCGTTATTGAAAGTGTCGGTATCTTGGGATGTTAACTCCCAGTTGACATTACTAATAAAGTGCAGTATTGGAGTCACTTGGAGAACAAGGCCAAATTTACATCCAAAAAGCTTGGTGTCCTCAACAGGGCGAGGCAGTAATTCACTGCGGGGCAACTCTTGACACTGTATAAGGCCCACATGGAGTACTGCTCCCATCTCTGGGTAGGAGCACCAAAATACCAGCTACACCCATTTGGCGCGCAATCCGAATCGTAAACGACCCAAGATTGACTGACAGGCTAGAACCGGTTAGCTTGCGAAGAGGCATAGGCTCGCTCTGCGTGTTCTACCGACTTTACTATGGTGAGTACTCCGAGGAACTTTTCAAAACGATGCTTACGTCGTCATTTCATGAGTATCACTAGACGAAGGTTAAAGTTCCACCGACACCATCTGGACTCGTGGCGGTCCTCCACAGTCCGCTTTGCACGCTCATTTTTACCACGGACGTGTAAGTTATGGAACAACCTTCCAGCTAAGGTATTTCCAGTGGACTATGATATGGGGTTCTTCAAGAAAGCTGTAAAAAAAGCTGTCCTCCAAAGCCGGCAATGCTCAGGTGGCTCCCCTGGGGTTGCCCGTGACCATAGGCGACGGTGATCGCTTATGGTCACGTTATTTATATATTATTTATTTTTTATTTATCACGTTTATTTACGCAACCCGTCTGCCTTTTTGTACGGTTTATTTATATAAAAAATATATGTTACTATGACGCCAACGATCTTACAAAATAAAATGACGTTCCAGGTTATAGCTGCTTTAAAAATATACATAAAATTAACTCAGTTACATATTTTGTTCTATCTAAAACAGCCGATTGTTTTATTTAAGGACCGAATGAATTCATTTAATACGTAAGTTTTGGGCCTTTCGAGTGATAATTATGTGACGAAAATATAATTTATACTTCTAGCCTTCTATAAATCATATAGATAATTGTTTTTACGAATTAAGGCGATTTCAACGCTGAGCTCATCAGAATTAAGACAACATCAATCCAGCATCGCCTTCCTCGTTGAGTCAAAAATGTTCTGTTTGCAATTATGCCTCGCTTTGTTACTCTTAATTAACAAAAAACAATAACTCTCGCTCATAGAAGCGCCAGTTCATAGCTAATGAGTTAATTAACTCAAAATGTATTGTTATGAGCAATTTGACGCGTTTAATTTCAATTAGTAGCGTTTGAATCTATAGATCTATTGTGTTGTGCTAAATACTTCGCTTATTATGTCGTATTATAATAAGTCCTTGATGTAAGTAATGTACAAGTACAAATGTACATGAACAAAGCTCTGAATTTTCTTCTTTCAACAGCCTTAAGAGATCTGCTACTAAACACTGCATTGTAATGAAATATTTTGAAATAGTGTAAAATGAAATTAAATATTTTTAACACCCTTAATAAACTTCATGTTAGTCACTGTACGGTCATCAAAATAAGTGGGCTAATGAATATTCAGTCTAAAAGATAAATGGGTTAGTCTTAGCATAAAACTAAATAGGTATGTTAATCTTTATATTTTTTATTGGTCAAAAATATTCTTAGGCAGAACAAGGCACAAATAGCTACAATCAGTACCTTTACAAACAAGTAGGTATCTCACAGTTGGTAAACAAATATTGAAGTGAAGATTTTCTGTGTCGGTTGAAACAGGAAATCTTGTTTCCCTATTTCCTCGCCTTTTGTGTTGGAATCCCGGAATGGGGAAAAAAGTCCGGGAAAATATAGCAGTACCAGTTCTACCAGTTGAATTCAAAGGTTTGTTTTGTGGTTATCTTGTAGAATGGACTTGTGGGAATGACTGTACGTAGGTACTATGCGATCAAAATATAAATAGGATTAATTTTTCGCCAGTTTGTGACAGAAAATAAATTGAATTATGCATTTTTAATGCATATAAATCGAAACGCGCATGGATCGGCAACGAGCACAGAACGTAAGCGATCTATGCAGCTAAGCCAAAGGGCCGCGGTCGGGTGTGAGATGGGTGACCGGTAGTGGCAAAAATTTCATACGCTTTTGCGTGCTTCGGAGGGCACGTTAAGCCGTCGGTCTCGGTTTTGGGGTTTCTTTAGTAATCGGCAACATTCGGAGGGGGGAGGGGGGAAAGGGGGAGGGAGGGGGGAGGTGTAGGAACCCCCCACCTCAAGGGGGGAGGCGAGGAAACGCATAGTTTTTGAGATATTTAATTTTTTAGTTTTGAGGTCTGTGAAACTGCTCAGTACTTTTTGCCTTTATAATGTAATAAAACAAGTGGCTCTGTGACATCTCCGGCGCTGCGGGAAGACCACTCCCTCCGCCCCAGCGTAAGAAAGCGCGGCACCTGCGCTCGCCTTCGCAGCTTCGGCTTTTTATATACACTCTAGGGGTAGTACAGACAAGACCACGTGGATAGTGGGGTAAGTAGGATGGGTTACTTACGTTACGAGGCTTCATTACAATGAGGACAAACGTGAGCCGCTATATTGTAGAACGTATCGCAATAACAACCCGGCTAATCGTAGACCCGCCACAATACAGAACGGCCCTGTTTTAGGAACCGGCTAGATGTAATGTTATACGCCTGATTATACGATCCGACTTCGACAGAGACAACACTATATTTCGTCATATATTATGGCATTCACCGTCTCTTTCTAACATGTTATTTCGAATTTAACCTCAAAATTTAAAATAAAGATTATTCAAAAACTACGCATCTCCTCGCAAAAAGCAAATCTAGGTTGTGATTCGGGCATCATTACCTATCGATTAAGACCAAAATCACTTTGATATTCGTGCTGCCGATTACTAAAGCCGATCCTCGGTTTTTATCGCTAGATAACAGTCGTTTAACCTAGTCGGAAGCCTTATGGACGGTTTAAAAAGTTTAACGGTGTAAACATCCGACAGCGGGTTGGCCACTAACTCGCATCTCCATCAACCCGCATTGGAACAGCGTGGTGGAGTACTCCAGGCCTCCCAATAATGGGGAGAGACCCGTGCCCAGCAGTGGGACGCAAAAACGTTTGCAACGAATGCGTATAAAAATTGTCTTAGTTGTAAAAATAAATATATTTAAATATTTACAATCTTTTTTAGAAACAATATTTAATTTAAAATAATTAATTATGCATCGTAACGAAGTTAGCTAGCTGGGAAGGTAAAGTCCAAAACCCAGAAGAGGAATTGAACTTCTTTATGAGGTCTATTAAAAGTTTACCTTCAATATTTTACCTAAGGTAGCTCATTACACCAAAAATGATACCCAAGGCCATTCACGGGCTCCGAAGGAACTCAGTAATTAATTTTTAATCAGGAGCTATAGCGGACGATCGTTCTGAGGAATTTTAGGAAACTTCATCTCGCGAAAACTTGACTTTAATTTCAGATAACGAAGACAGAGTTGTTTTTATTTTGTACTACATGTACTTATTTTGTTTTTAAATGATTAATGCCACGTTTGAATTCTCTTTCGGGACATAGAAAGTGGAAGTTAGTATAGAGAAATTAAACGTTCAACAATTAAAGAAAAAAAAAACGCTTACGATTTTATATTTTTAAAGACAACGTGTTTTTATAGAGTAACAAACGAGAATGCAGGCTACAAAGGGGTTAATTATTATTTATTTTATTAATCAGGTAACACGACCCTAATTACAATCATTAATTATAAAATACAACATTAAATTAGCAATAAATTTCTTTGAATATATTCAATAATTAATTATATTAGTAAAAACACAAAATTACATTAAATTAGCAATACATTTCTTTGAAGATATTCAATAATTAATTATATTAGTAAAATAAATTCAATAAAATAAAATAAAATAAGACAACTAGTTGCCTGTACAGTTAAGGTTAGGGCATTGTACTATTTCTCCTTCAAGTTGCATTGAAGCAATATTTCCATCATATCGCGGGTCAGTAAAGGGACGTTAAAGAAGCCAGTTGAATTATACAGAGATAATGGATATACAGAAAGGAGGAAGAGCACACCCCAAAACCACTTTACACTACCTTGCCGAAGCTTATTTTTATTCATTACAACATTAAAATATAAGTAGCTTTAGTTAAAGAGTGTATGAATATTTTGGCTTGCAAATTCAGTAAGCAATTTTGTAAATTAAATTCTTGAGCGGGACTCAAGAAATAAAGGAGTGACTTGTTTAATGAACTTAACCTTCGGTGAATATTATTTTCGTCGTGCTGTTATTTCGAGGTGACAGGACTAAAATGTAAATTAAAGACGTTTCCCACTTAAATTGCTACTACCTACTTACTTCAAATATTACTTGACTATTGAAGTCCCGCGTGGCGCAATGGTTAGATTGCCAATCGAGGGGTCCCGGGTTCGATTCCCGGCGAAACAGAAATTTGAATTATGAGTTTAAATTTCTATTCTTGGTCTGGGTGTTTGTGTTCCTGTCTTTGTATGTGTCCATGGTACCCAGGACACAGGGTATTAATTACCTTTCTGTGGGGCTATGAGTGTGTGATGTTTATTTATTATTTGTTTACTATGAAATAATAATAAACTGAAGTTGCTTTTCATTCTTGTGGTTTGCTATTTCAGCTTGCTTCGTAGTTTAGCTACAATTGCAGTTGAAACAAGAGTCAATTTCTTACTTAGTATAATAATTTTCATGTGAGATTTAATTACAACGACCACTTAGCACCATCTGTCGGTAAATTCGCTTTCTAATCATTTTTTATGAACAAACACGTCACAAACACACATTCTCATACTTGCACATTTAAAAAGAGACACACACTCACATAAATGCATACACCAACAAAAATAGTCAAATTTATACAAACAAAAACATAAAACGGTACACGTTTTCGTGTGTGTATTTATAGTAACAACGATACAAAAATTCTAGACTAAAATGCTACTTTTTATTAATATTCTTAATTTTTTAAATAAATTATATTGTTTAAGAATAAAATTTCATAATTTCTTAGTTAATCGTAAATTTTCTTAGTTCATGTTTTATGAAATGAAATGAAATATTCTTTATTCACTGTACGGTTCATTTTCAAACTCTTAGTGAACGTTATTTTTTTTGTTCTGTCTGCTCTGGGTGCGCTTAGGCAATGCTGAGCTGAAGAAAAGAGCAGACGGAGAAAAACTTCAGCCCTGTTTTAAAATATGGGGTACACAATAATAAGCTTTCTTACAGAGTAGCTATGGGCAGATAAGGAACATACGTGACAGCTACCGCATGTGTCAATGTCGTCCCACAGCCATCTGTTAACATTGGCAGTTTGATTGATTTAAATCTATTACATCAGTTATAGAAACAGCCTTGTGGGACTACAGCTCAATCCCAAGCTTTTTTATCAATTAAATAGTCCTTAAGATCGTAATAAGCCTGGCGGCACAGGACTTGTTTGACTTTCTTTTTAAATCTATGCAAAGGAAGGGATTGAACACTTTCCGGGATTTTATTATATATTCTGATCGACATCCCGATAAAAGAGTGGCTCTTTTTGCGGAGCCTACACTTGGGGAATGCAAGTTTGTGGCCATTTCTTGTCGAAACGCAGTTCGAACTATGTAGATCCAAAAAGGTCATAAATTCGTGTTTGTTTTTACGATAATACATTATATTTTCATAAATATATTGCGATGCAAATGTTAGTATATTAGTCTCCTTAAATTTTTCTCTCAGAGATTTTTAGAATTTAATTAATAGATTGCGCGAATAGCCCTCTTCTGCAAAATAAATATTGTGTCGATATTAGCAGCATTTCCCCACAGTAAAATACCATACGACATTATGCTATGGAAATAACTAAAATAGACCAGTCTGGCTGTATCGACATCTGTAAGTGATCTTATTTTTTTAATTGCAAAGACAGCAGAACTTAGTCTATTCGCTAACCGAGAGATATGGGGTCCCCATTGAAGCCTAGAATCAACAGTTAATCCAAGAAATACAGCTTCATCAACAAAGCTCATTTCCTCGCCATTCAATTGTGGATTTACAATATTTTCTTTAACATTAGGTGGTGAAAACTTAATACAATTAGTCTTTTTGTTATTCAGTAGTAAGTTATTTACATTAAACCAATTTACCACCTCAGAGAGAGCATTGTTCACATCGTCATAATTATCAGTTTGTCTATTAGTTTTGAAAATTAAGGAAGTATCATCTGCAAACAATACTATTTCGTGATTATTCTCCACCATATATGGCAGATCGTTAATATTATATTAAAAATAAGAACGGGCCAAGGATTGAGCCCTGTGGGACCCCCAAATGAACTACAGACCCGTTTGAAGTTTTATCGTTCACTTCAACCTTCTCGATCCTATCACTCAGATAAGACTCCAGAAGCCTGAGCGCGGTTTCTTTGATGCCATAGTGATTGAGTTTCCTGATTAATGTTTCATGGTTATATGTGTTTATATTATTAATATTTTAGAACAGTTGGGCGGTTCTTTATATTAAATATAAACTATATAAACTACTAAAGACTAAATTATAGACATTCCTCCAACATTTTGGAAAATCATAGGTGATGAAGAATAATAATACATAAAAAAATTCACGCGACAAACATAACCCTCCCTTAACATTCGTCATAAAATAAAACATGTCAGTTTGAAGACCGAATACGTAATAAGTACTTAACAAGAGGCTATCACCTCTCATCAAACGACAGCGTAAGAGAGGAAAATTGTATCGAAAACCACAATCGAAACAGAACAATCACAGGAACCTGGGTATAAGAAATCTCTTGTAAATTAAAAGCTCTTCCCAAGTGCCCTTAAAGTGTTTTCGCCGGAAAAATCAAGCGCGCTTTAATACGGTTATCTCTCAGTGGAGTCTCATCAGAATAGGTTAGGGCGGGGTGGTAATGGAACGCATTTTCCCGCGAATTTAGTTGAAGCAACATTTTTGTGGGGACTTTTTTTGTTGCTCTACGTAATAGTCTTAAAATCTCATACTAATCTCTTTAATTTAATTCATGTTGGAGTAAGATATTTATAATTATTTTTACTTGCGACATTAAACATAATACGTCTGATTTTATAAGTTAACAAATAAATTAGAATTAATTAAAAAAATAATTGATTTTCAATACAATGCAATCGTAATAAGTTGATTTTTTTTCTTGCAGAAGAAATATTTATTTATAAACAAAATTAAGGTATTTACAACATTATCATATATACAAAACCTAGAACTAAAGTTAATAAGCTATATATACAAAACTTAAGTAAAAATAAAAATAAAAACATACAAAATATAAAAGTAAATTGCTTTCACACTTATAGTCCACCTCACAGTAGGATAGATACGTTGTGGATAGATACGTTAGAAACAGACAAATACTCGTACATGATCGAGAACAGAATCTTAAACTCGTTGCAATTTTAAGTAGTTAACATTTCTAATTTAGAAACTACTTAATACATTCCTTTACATTCCAAATACTATAAATCTATCTGCAGATCTAACTGTAGATCTACGTATCTACTAAAATATACACAGCACATTCTTTTTTACTTTGCAAATAGGATCCATTATTTATCTTAGGAATAAAAGTATTTTAAAATCGCTCTAAAGATATTATAAGAAAGAACATTAATAGTGTGCACACTTATCTAGAAAACTTGAAAAATATATTAACAAAAAAAATAGCTCTTATTCACATCACTCTCACAAAAGCGCAAAATCTTATCACAATTTAAAGCAAGTTGATCGCCGCTTTATATTTGAAAACGTCTCCCAATCTCGGCATTTGACGTTCCCGGGCGTTACTCCAATAAAGTCTGATTAAAATTTAATCAACCGTGTACTATAGCTTACACTGCGTTTTTGCTAACAAGCGATCCGATGCAGGCTTCGTTAAAATAATAGACGGGCCTGTATGGTGGTGGTATGGGGGATTTTCTTTAGAAAGTGGAGTGATGGTTTCCTTTTATCGTGTAATTAAACGCTGATTAAAATATAAGCGCTTGATTAAAAGATGGCGCCCACACTTCTCCAAGTAAAGCACCAATCGACGAGCTAATCCGGATGGAATTTGGAAATGGAATGGAATTTATTAAATGAGAGCTACCTGTAAATCTATAAATAATATTTTTATTATTAAAATGGATAAGCAGATGACTGTGTCTTAGAGCATCACAGGTATTGACAGGTATGATACCCGTCAGTGATTCAGTACCTTTGATGCTTTAAGGACTATGCTGACCACGTAGTGTTAACTGGTCACTTTTGTCCATCTATCTATGAGGGTATCTGCACACAACTTCAAGCAAGACCAGTGGTCCTCTGCGGTCACACTTGCTAAACCGGGGGCTGCTGTTTGCCTCCTATAAGACTTGAATTAATTCAGCGCACAAATGAGTGCATTTTAAAAAGACAGTAAGTATGTCATCTCACCTTTCAGTCGTAATAAATCCCTACTAATATTATAAATTCGAAAGTAACTCTGTCTGTCTGTCTGCTACGCTTTCCCGCTTCAGCCACTGAACCAATTTTAATAAAATTTGGAACACATATAGATAGGACCAAGGTGCTAAGGGAAAGGACATAGGATGGTTTTTGTCCTAAGGGAACCCATAAAACAGGTCCACACGGGCGAAGCCGCTGGCGGAAGGCTAGTAAATAAATAAATAAATAAAACGTTTCTCACTTATAGCCAACTTCACCATGCATTGTGATGCTAACATGTCCATGTCCATGATACCATGGACAGCCACAAATATATGAACACAAACACTAAGACCGAGAACAGAATCTCAAACTCATAATTTCAATATCGTAGAATCGAACTCGAGACCACCGATTGGCAGTCTGGCATGATAAACGTTGCCACACTACCCGTGTAAAAAAGTACTTCTATAAGAATACACGCTTATTAAAATTATTTTATAAGCGTGTATTAATTGACAACCCGCGTGGCGCAATGGTTATCATGCCGGACTGCCAATCGAGGGATACCGGGTTCGATTCCCGGCGAAACAGTTTGAATGATGAGTTTAAATTTCTGTTCTCGGTCTGTGTGTTTGTGTTCCTGTCTTTGTATCTGTCCGTGGTTCTCACGACACAGGGTATATCTATCCTACTGTGGGGCTATGAGTGTGTAACGTTTATTTATTTATTTGAACTTTGCATAGCCCTGTAACTGACGTAGACCGTAAACGAAGATAACAAAGCAAAATAATATCCGGCGGAAGTTTAATGGTTGACCGCTACTGCTGCCCTTTAGCCCGCTGTCAATCGGACCTCTTTACTAGTCTTAGTTCCTCAAGTCTTGTCGGAGGATTTACAAACAATAAAAAACCGGCCAAGTACGAGTTGGACTGAAAATGCAAGCAAAGGGCAACTACCTTTAGCCCGCTGTCAATCGGACCTCTTTGTCATACTAGTCTTAGTTCATCAAGTCTTGTCGGAGGATTTACCAACAATAAAAAACCGGCCAAGTGCGAGTCGGACTGAAAATGCAAGCAAAGGGCAATGCACTGTTAGAGCTAGGGTTCTGTAAGTACCATAGGCTACGCGAACTAACGTAAGTACATGTTTGAAAAAAGTGTAAATAATGAGTCAGGGGAAAGCATTACAAGTGGAATATTGCGTTTGCATTGAGTTTCAAAAAGAATGTTGTAGCGTGTTTTTATTTGAAAGGCAGTTTTTATATTTTTTTAAAATTAAAATGGTATGAACGTCACGCTAGTATTTGATTATTATGATAGGTACAGTTTTATTAACGGTTGTTTACTGCTGCTAGGATCCTTCCTTAGATTTAAGAAGTATTTAGGACGTCCCTATTATACTACTCGTATATAGGACGTATTAAAGCGCGCATAGCTCGGCGGCTAGCGTAAAACGCAAGCGATCTACGCAGCTAAGCCAAACGGCCTCGGTCGGGAGTGAGACCGGTGACTGCTAGCTGAAAAAAAATCATGCGTGTTTCCGTGCTTCGGAGGGTACGTCAAGCCGGAACCGACGACGGTTGTTATCTCTGACCAGAGATTTATCGTTATATCTAACTAGATAGCAGTCGAGAAACTTTGTCGAAGGCCTTATAAGCGGTTTGAAAATAGGCGACAGCGGGTCTAAGTAACCCACAACTCAACCAACCCGCATTGGAGCAGCGTGTTGGAGTCAGGTTCAGTCATCCTGAAATGAGTGTGATACGTTAAGTCACGAAAATCGAAACCTTTTTATAGGAATAGCCATTGTAAAAATAGACACAGAAGTAAAGAATTGGACAGGACGAAAAAATCCATTTGTTGCAACACTAAAAAGAAGTGGGTATTATTTGTGTGTCCGTGCAAAGTGTGCCGGTCGAAAGGACCTAATGATCCGTGAACACTCCGACGACCACGAATCGGGTTATGATGTAGGACTACGTAAACTAGAGTCTTAAGAGGTTATGCGGGTATATACCTATTTTCAAAAACTTCTCAGGGTTTTAGAAACTATGTACTTGAAAATATACAATTATCCTTTACGAAATATTGGTAGTGATAATGACCACTAAATACCGTTCTCGTTTGTATTGTAACGGAACGGATGTATGTAATTAATAAAGGAATATCAACATTAACTGAGCGAGAAGGAGTTGTATGATGATTTCATGTTTTCCTTTTTAGATTAATAAGTGTTAAGACATAGGCCTAGATAGAACATTAGGGGAGGCCTATGTCCAGCAATGGACTTAAAAGGCTGATAGATAGATATTTAGATAGAAGTGTTAAGACTAGGATATTAACAAATTGAAATTCTTATGGTGGCATTGTATTTTTGTGGTGTAAAACATGGCTTACTTGTAGTGAAATATGTATCCTCAAAATATCAATAAAGTGTTATGAATTATGAATTATTCATAGAGTATAGAATTTGCATAAAAGACTATAGCATGGACAGACAGATAGCTTGGACATTTCTACAATCCATAATGAATGGACGCACTCCTGTAAAACGTCGGTCAGACATCTTGAAGAAAACTTCATGCGCGTTTTCAATCTTTCTAGGTCACCTTAATCCGTTGGTCCGGTTCTGAATTGCTGCAACCCTTTTTACGTCCCACTGCTGGACACGGGTCTCTCCTCATTATTGGGGAGGCCAGGAGTTAACTCCACCTCCACCACGCTGCTTCAATGCGAGTTGGTGGAGCCGGTTCTGAATAGCATCTGATAATCTTGTCAAAGGCCTTAAAGACCGGTTGGACATTACCTCGTATCTTCATAAACCCGTAGTGGAGCAGCATGGTGGAACTCTAGATCTGACTTATTATGGTGAAAAATATGTGGCCAGCAGTGAGACGCATAATCAATTGCAGCCAAACAAGACAGATAGCTAACTAATCTACTAAATCATTTTCAATTTATACGGCCGGCCACTTATACGAGGCGACCACCAGCGTTCGGAGTAGCAGCGCAACTGCATACGACCTCAGACAAGACTTACCTATGCTTGCTTGAGGTTGTATGTAGATGTCCATGGGCTGCAGCGACCACTTAACATCACGTGGCCTGCATGCTCGTCTGCTACTCCATTCAAATTAAAAAAATGCAACATTGCATAACTTCCCAGTTTTCGTAGCTATAACGCAACCCCATCGTAAACTCAAGTTCGGGAAACTCACGAGTAAAGATATCGCCGCAGTCGTAAAACATGTGAAACAGTTAAGATAAGTTACATTGAAATAAAACGTAGGGATAGGTTTCCCATGAGCGTGTGCATTTTTTATTAGTTAACCATCGGTTATTGAGGGTTTTTATTCCACTAATTCCACGTTTAAACTACTCTGTTGAACTAGAAGGCCTTTCCTAAGACCTACTAGTTCAACCTTAGAATAATTACAATAACAACAAAATAAATCTAATAAAATAACTTTTCACAGTGTTTTCAATATTTTGTGGTATTTTATTGTTAATTTGGTCAAAATAAAAATATTTTGTTTGTCAGATGTGACAGCTGTAGGAATCTATTTAGGGCTTCAATTTTGACGCCGCGCTTGTATGAAGTTTAGACCAACAACCTTTAGAAGAGACAGCATAGCGCCTAGCTTCGATACATAATTTTTGTGCCAAGTCTGGTGTGGGGAAATAACGCACACATTTTAATTTTGTCACACATTCACAAATATCCTTTCATCGCATTTCTAAATATGTCAATTTCAATTAACAACGTCAATTTCTATGCACCGTCTACACTGACACCGACACACACTGACACACTAGTTGTATAAATAGAAGGCACATTGTGCATGGACGTTGCGACGAGGGGTTCGCCCGTAAAGGCCACTCCTCTGGCTGGTTTCATACCTGTCAATTTTGACGCTCTACAGTATGAAGACACTCATTCTGTCAGACAGACATTCTGTCCAAATTAAATGTACCAAAATAACCCTCCCTCAGCCTTCAAGGTTTTTTTTGTATCGGAGGGGAACCCTTCAAAAGGTACCCGACACCTTAGGAAAGTTACTGGGTTATGTAGGATTTTTACCGCACTAAAATCTTGCCTTCGATTGTCTGTCTTAGCCCTGAGCTTCGGAATCTCCAAAGGAACTCATCACCGTATCTTCAACGCACGGCGCCCCAAAACAGGAATGCGATGTTGCTCTGTTCTCATTGCTTGCAACAGCATGCGTTCACACACAAATTGACGACTACAACATAAACATTTTTATAAAATGTGGAAGCGAATATTGTGATAAAAGTAAGTAAAGATTCGGTTGGAGACTGAAAATGGTTAAATTCTAATTTGAGCTAATGTAAACTGTAAGGACATTGGTACGTAAGTACCCTACCTAAGTACCTTTTAGGAAAGCCGTACCTAAAAGGATGCTCTTATGTTTAATTATGTAAACTCACTGTCTATTGGTACTGCTATTATAAAGAGGAGAGATTTTTTACTTGTTAGCACTGAAACTACTGGACTAATCTAACTATTTTGTTCACTAACGGACAGCTAAGTTATCAGTACTATTGGTTTCAATGTATTTAAAAAAATAAAAATTCTTATCCTTAAGAAAACTGCACTGCATCAAAGTATTAAAATGTGCCTGCACTGAGAAAACTGTTAAAGATACATAAATATTGAGTAGGTACCTACAAAATTGTTGCTAAGCAAACCTATCGAAATACACAAATCGTATAGTTTTTGAAAAGTTAACCTCTAAGGGGTAAAAGAAGGAATGAAATATAGGATTACAATTTGGTCCCAATGTTCCATAAAATCTCTGGGAGTATAACATTATGATAACAATACTTCCTACTACCATGGAGTACCGCTAGACCTTTCATAAAGCGTTGACTGGAAACATCCATTGTAATTTTAACAAGTACATTCTACGGCACAAAAACTTTTATCTGCACAACAAATTTCAAACTTGAGCTCAAAACAGGAAAGCAAGCTGTTGGTCACTGCATAGTGGCGTATAGAAGCAAGAATTGTATTACTTTGAGTCAGTATGAGGTAGCGGGCTATTTAGTTTCGTATGTTTTTACACGCTTTTTATTAGCTTCACCTGTATGTTTGTATGTTTGTTTGTAACCGACTTCTTTGGGCGCGATTTTGACCCACTTTAAACGGCCAGATTTCGTTCAAACTTTAGATTTATTGAGGACCGATGACAATACAATAATCTCATAACTTTATGTTAAAGTCGTAACTAGGATCATCAGGATAAAATAAAATATACGAGGGGCGGCTGATAAGTTCGTGGCCTAAGGTACTTAATGAAACAAATATAAAGTTTTATAATTTTAACACGTCTAAGCGTCTGGTTAACTTGAAAATTTGCATAGGGGTCAAGGGCCGATGATAATGCAATAATTTGAGAATAAAAATCCAACTAAAAAATTAAAAATAAATAATGTAGTTTAAAAAACTAAAAATACGCTTTTGTGAAAATACGAACTAAAAAGTAAAAAAATAAGAAGTAAATGTATTTTACTGTAAAAAAAAGCGGGGGGTGGTTTTTACCACTGTTACTGTTGACACCATGCACCCCACGCTTTTTTTACAGTAAAATACATTTTCTTCTTATTTTTTTACTTTTTAGTTCGTATTTTCACAAAAGCGTGTTTTTAGTTTTTTAAACTACATTATTTATTTAAGTATCGAAACAGCTTTCGATAATTTCATTTCCAGTTCCTCGGTTCCATTTTTTACCATTTTTATGTCCCACACTCTGACGAAGAGCGGATAGATGGCTTTCGAGAAATTAGAAGAGATACTCAGGCAGCGATGAATACGCGCTGAACATATGGACCACCTTAGGAGTATACGTTTTTGAACAAATAATATATTGAAAGAATTTGCCCTCAACTCCTAACCATCTTAGTACCCTCCAATATCAGCTCAGCAACATGATATGATAATAATTATACACAAATGTCTATTTTGCTTTAGTAAGAATATGAAAATCAATTGTTGTGCTAAGATAAGCTAATGATTTGAATATTCCCTTCGATTTTTCTGGGATCCCATCATCAGACTTTGACTTGGTGACAGTTGGATTACCTCGGGAATGTAAAATTTCGAACAAAAAACCATTTATTGAAAGAATTTGATCCTAACTCCTAACCGTCGCAGTACCTTCCATCATCAGCTCAGCAACATGAGATGATGATTACTATGCACAAATATTTCTTATGCTTCAGAAACTATAAGAAAATTAATGTGTGTGCCTATGAAATTTGAGAGTTCCCCTCGATTTCCCTGGGATGATGGAGTTATGTGACAATAGGACCACCTCGGGAGTATAAGCATACGAACAAAAAAATAATTTTGAAAATCGGTTCACAAACGGCGGAGTAATTGGTGAACGTATATATATAAAAAATACATACAGCCGAATACAGTACCTCCTCCTTTTGTAAGTCGGTAAAAAAAACTTAAATATTTAGATGCTTTGAATTTGCCTGACTCTGTGTAACTTTGGTTACATACCAGTACCCTGATCCTGTAAACGACGCGACGCGTATTGACATCGTGAAATGGCGTTAATTATTTCCAAATTGTATTGTCAAAGACAACAAAAGCTTAGCTTTTGGTGGTACAATCGGCAATAGTGTAATCATGTTTATTGTGTTAGTTTGTAGACATTGTTTCGCCAACGGCTGCTTTGGGTTAGCATCGCGATAAACGATACTTAGTTTACTTGCAAGCTACACTACAAAATTTCAGCAATTTGGTTATGTTTTATAATCCTACTTATCTAGTTAAATAGGTACATTATCCACTGAATTAATTGATGGAGATATATATAAATAAACCAAATGTTAGTTCGTCACTCGTTTAATCCAGTAAATTTAAAATCTTTATTTAGGAAATTCTTAAAGTACAAAAAAATATTAGAAGAAGTACCTTTATCATCATAATATAACTTTTAATATTACTGTGAGTAAAATATTAAAGATAATGTTATGACACCGCAACATTGACATTGGCAATATACCGAAAAGACCAATATGCGATTCGAATAATGAAAAATGAAAGCATAGACAAGAAAGAATCGTGAATAGAAAGCATCTTAGTAGGTATTATTGAGTTTTGGTGGGAAGTCGAAAAAGTCATATTGTGCTCTTGTTTTATTTTTACTTTCTTGGTGTATTCTTGAGTTATATCGGATAAATTTGATGGCATTTTGTTCGATATAGGTTAAATATAGTGCACGAGTGTTGTGAAGTTAAATAACAGTGCGAAAATGGGTTTTTTCGGCTTGCCTCCAAAATTCCATTGGTCACGTTCTGGTAAAGAAGCTATCGCTTTACTTGAATGTCTGACGGACTTGACTGACTGATTAATGACGACTTACTGACTTTACCTATTATTACTCGTTCAGTTTCACCGAAAGAGACAAAAACGTGATGCAAAAATTATACTTGAAGCCGGCAAAATGCAGAGTTTGCGATGCCATAATTGAAGAAAAAAAAGCATCGTGTCATATCTTAGACTAAGAATAATTGTCATATTTTTGAGCGAATGAAAGTACAAACGAAAAATGATTGGCGGACCGTTGATATGGAAAAGTAAAATAAAATTGATTATTGATTGTTAATAAAATTGAGATTTTTATCATATTTTGATACTAAACTGATTGAGGTTTGAACCCGGGTATCATAGTTCAGTATCATCTCTTTGAACGTCGGATTGACGGATGACGTTTGAAGGCGTTCTACTGAAAATATTTTTTTATAATATAAAATTTCTAAAAATAAAACTTAGCTGGATCGATTTATCATCCCCGAAACCAGGGTACTAAATTTCATCAAAATCTTTTGGGGCCGTTTCCGAAATTAAAAAAAAAAAATTTAGGTAAATACAAAAATTGCTCGTTTAAAGGTATTAATTAATTATATAAAGATTATGAAAATGTGAAAGCGGTATAATATCCAAATCCATTTCTATAGGATATCTCGATCAAATTAAATGAATCCATTGTTACTATAAGAGATTATATAGAGTGTCCGTCGACTACGGAGCTAGAGACCCGGGTTCAAATCTCAAGTAGGTAAGTTGCGTTTTTTGTTTTTTTGTGACAATTTTTTTTATTGGGAGCTAGGTATTTCAAAAGGATTTGTAAAGTAACACTAAGTCAATGAATGCTTTGCTTAAAAATAAACCAAGTAAATAAATTGTTTTTATCCGAGCAACGCTCGGGCGTCCAGGTACTTGTTTATATAATCGACATATTAAACAGGCCTTATTGATGAGCTGCGTCACTTAGGAAATTCCTTTTCCAAAGGCTTTGGAAAAGGAAATTCCTTTTCCAAAGGCATGAATCTCTTTTATTAATTAGAGAAGCCTAGTTTTTTTTTTCAAGATGTTATACTGCAAACGTATTGTGCACCTGAACCCAATATTTTGTACTTTTATTAATTCTTACAATAAGTTTTTTTTGGTTGTATGAGAAATCACTTTTAGTTATAAGACCGCCAAATGTACATTAATACGAGTACTACAGCCGTGTATGTTTTTTATTTATATGTTGTTGTACAATAAAGATAATTATCTATCTATCTATCTGCTTTCGTTATTATCCGTTTCATTACCGATATGTAATTTAAAGCCAATTGAAAACCTCGGACAAAGTTTAATTACAGCTGTCTATAGATATTAACCGCTATCAATGGCTTACCATAAAAACTGTCTGAAATCGGTCAACAAGTCTTGGGCAAGTCCTACATTACTTAGCTTTATAAATGAACTAAATTCCGATGAATGTACACAATATTTTGAAAATGGTATCTTATTCAAATCCATTTCTATAGGAAGCACGTCATCAACATAAATTAATTGAATCCATTGTTACAGTAAGACAGTATAATATCTGTCGATTAACGGCTTATTGCGTCTTTCGCTAAGCTCTCGGGGAGCTTCTTGCAATAGACGCGATTTTAATGAGAGCTCAGAAATTTCTGTAAATTCTAGCTTAGTTGTAGCTTTTTTATGATGTATTACGTAGAATAGTTCCTCCGTTGCCCTTCGATTATGGGATTAGTGTGTCTTTCTTACTCTAAAATTTTTGGGAAGCTAGTTAAATTAGAAGCGATTTTGGTGGCTACGAATAGTCTTTCTGGTTCTATTTTATTTTGTATTTGTGTTGAAATTTTTGTCCTCTGAAATGTGCCACTAAAATAGAGATTTTGAGGAGTAGATACAATTTTAAATCACGTTTCGCAACGACGCTAAATGTGTTTGAAGTACGATTGCACCCAGAGCTAATTATTCGCTGATATTTGACAGGTTTATGATGTTTTAAGGGCTCGTGTACATTATTTTACTACTGTTTTCATTGTCTTTTTTTCTACCTACATACTTCATTTGCTACCTTTATCGCATAAAGGCGTGGAGATATATCTCATTTACACAAAAATGTTAATCGTAAAATAAGCTTCAGGTTCATAATAATATTGTTACGCGCTATGGGTAAGGAAAATGCCGTTTGAAACGTAGAAGGCGTTTATTGTCAAAATCCACTTTACAGAGTCCAAATCACAATGCACAATCACTATAGTCCAATAACTTCGCTTGAGTCGTCGAAATAATTCTTCCTTATCGCTTGGTAGAGATCGCTTCGATTTCACTTCCGAAAATAAACTGCCCAGTCGCGGCTCGGCGCGTGCCTTATATACGGCCATGGTTCTCTAGAAATTTCCCGAACCACCAAATACAATAGACCCGTCCCGAACCTTCCTTTATAAATTATTACGCACCTATGTACAGCTTATGTAGTCTAAAGTTATGTAGTATAAACAATAGCCGCGACCCGCGATGTAAACAACCTATACATGTACGCTATATATAGGTACGTACTCGCCGCGGACCCCGAATTTGTTTACTGGTAGAAATCGATGTTTTTCTTATGACCGATTTTTCGAGAACTTTCTTCACTGTTCGCTAGTACACCTAATACCTATTTATGCGTTTTTGGGATTTTGCTGTACGACGCTTTGTTCTCGAGATATAGGTACTCAAAGTCGTAACATTACCCCCTCCTTAGTCATGCTCGTCCCGAGCATGATTCTTTCCGTAGTATTTTGCTAGTCGGTCTACATGTACTACTTTTAGCTTGCCGCGGGGACCCTTCTTAATCCGGTACGTGATGTCGTTAATCTTTGTGACAACAGTGTAAGGTCCTTCCCAGCGAGGTTGTAATTTCGGGGACTTCCCCTTTTTCCTCTGCGGATTGTGAAACCACACTAGAGCTCCTTCTTCAAATCCCTTGGAATTGGCTTTCCTGTCGTATCGGGTTTTCATGCTTGTACTGGTTTTCAAGCTGTTCTCCCGAACCATCTTGTGTACCTCATTTAGCTGGTATTGAAGATCACTTACGTACTCCGTCACAATCTTGGGACCATCCGGTGGAGTTCCAGTAATGGCGTCTATCGGAAGCCTCATTTCTCTTCCAAAGTTTACCTTTGCTGGCGTAAATCCTGTACCGTCGTGGATTGCCGAACGATACGACATAAGGAACAGAGGTATGTATTGGTCCTAATCTTTTTGATGTTCATCCACTACCTTAGCCAAGTGATTTTCCAACGTTTGGTTGAATCTCTCGACCATACCGTCTGACTGTGGATGAGCAGGAGTCGTGCGCGTCTTATGCATGCCCAGCAAACTACACATTTCTTGGAATAGTCCCGACTCGAAATTACGTCCTTGGTCCGAATGGATTTCCATAGGTACACCATATCGGCAGACTACTTCTTGCACGAGCTTTTTAGCCACGGTGTGTGCTTCTTGATTGGGAGTGGCAAACACTTCAGGCCACTTAGTGAAATAGTCCTGCACCACTACGATGTATCGGTTTCCATCTTCGGTTACTGGAAATGGCCCAGCTACGTCAATAGCTATACGCTCCCAAGGTGCTCCAACGTTATACAACTTTAATTTGCCTTTACTTCTTGTTTGGGGACCTCTGACTGAAGCGCAAGCTGTACATTTTCGGCACCAGTCTTCCACATCTTCGCGACAATGTACCCAATAAAATCTTTTTCGCAGCTTTACTAGTGTTTTCTTCACGCCAAGGTGCCCACCAGAAGTTCCATCATGAATGTGCCTTAGGACGGACGACACCATACTTCTTGGTACTACGATCTGTAGGGTTACTTCCTTTCCGGTGTTAGACTCCCATCTTCTATGTAAGACATCATTTTCCAAGACTAAGCTGTCCCATTGAGCCCAATAGCTTTTAGTGACTGGACTACATGCTGACACATCATTCCAGCTGGGTTTGTGCTCACTTCGTTTCCAGTCCAGTATTAACCGTAGATCATCATCTTCTTCTTGCGCTTTTTTCATGTTTTCGTTGGTCCATTCATCGTCTAAGCCTTGTGTCCTTATTAATTTAACATGTCCTATGGTTTCCTGTTTCTGACAGTGTTTGCAATCTTCAGGACACGGTCTTCGTGATAAGGCATCGGCGTTGCCATGTCCTTTTCCACTTCGGTGTTCCGTAACAAAATGAAACTCTTGCAGTTGCTCGAGCCATCGTGCCACTTGACCTTCAGGATTTTTAAACTGCAGGAGCCATTGTAACGCTGCGTGATCTGTCCGTAGTGTAAACTGACGACCAATAAGGTACTTCGAAAAATGTTGCAAGACCTTGACCACAGCAAGTAATTCTCGACGAGTAACGCAGTAATTTCTTTCTGGTTTCGAGAGTGATTTGCTGAAGTATGCTATCACTACAGTGTGCTCGCCTTGTATCTGTGATAAAACGCCACCGATTCCAGTATTACTCGCGTCCGTGTCCACGATGAATCTCCCATCGCGACTTGGATATCCTAATACAGGTGTTTCACACAAACAACGTTTTAGCTCTCCGAAAGCATTTTCACAAGTCGAATCCCAGACAAAATCTCGTTTTTCCTCCGTAAGGCGATGTAATGGCCTGGCTATATCTGAAAATTTCTTTACAAAACGTCTGTAATACGTACACAGACCCAGAAATGAACGTACTTCAGATTTATTCATCGGAGTAGGCCAGTCCTGCATAGCCTTAATCTTCTCTGGGTCGGTTTTAACTCCTTCCGGGGAAATTATGTGCCCAAGGTAGCTTACTTCTTTCTTGAAGAGGGCACATTTCTTCGGGCTTAGCTTAAGGTTGGCGTTCCTAAGCCGTGTAAAGACCTTTTCCATATTCCGCAGGTGTTCTTTAAAAGTACGCCCCATGATGATGATGTCATCAAGGTATACCAAACATACGTCTCCAAGAAGGCCCACCATTACCCTTTCCATGAGACGTTCGAAGGTTGCCGGTGCATTACATAAGCCGAATGGCATAACTTTGAATTGCCATAGACCGTTACCTATTCCTGTACTGAATGCTGTCTTTTCCTTATCTTTCGGATCTATCTCCACCTGCCAATATCCACTCTTCAGATCAATGGTAGAGAACCACTTCATACCACTGAGCATGTCCAGCGTGTCATCTATTCGAGGCAGGGGATAACTATCCTTTTTAGTAACGTTATTCAACATCCGGTAATCTACACAGAACCTTGTGCTGCCGTCCTTTTTCTTTACCAAGACAACTGGACTTGTAGAAGGTTCGATAATTCCGTTACTAGCCATGTCTTTGACGAGTTCAGTGACTTCTTTTTCTTTTGCCCATGGTATCCTTCGAGGTCTTTGTTTAATGGGCCTGGCGTCGCCGGTGTCGATTTGGTGCTTGACGAGTCCCGTTCGTCCGAAATCACAGTCCTTTGCAAAAATGTCTTTAAATTTTGACAGGAGTTCCCATGCCTGCTGTCGCTCGGAAGTAGATAAATTCTCCTTAGAACCTTCAAGAAGTTGACAGACAATATCAGCGCTATTTTGTTTCTCTGGCTGTACTGCTTTGATATTTCCCAGCTGTCTAAGAAGTTTCACTTCCTCGCATCTTCCCATTAAGCTGTTCTTCTTTAAATGAACTTCCTCGTTACTCATATTGAGAACCCGAACCGTAGATACTCCTTTGGACATGAGTAGAGTTCTTGCAGTAATCAAGTTATGGTTACTTCCGGTGTCCTCAACAATCACGCATCTTCTTACTTTAACCCTCGAGGGGAATTTCACTTTCACTAGAGACTCCGATCTGGGTGCTAGTACAGTGTCCTTCAAGCAGTAAAGATTGCATGGTTCAGATCCATTAAGACATACTTCTTGATCAGGGAACCTCAAAACCCCTTTCCGTACGTCAACAACGCACTGTTCTTTCCTTAAGAAGTCCAGTCCCAATATGCAATCATCGGTGATACTGGCAATTAAAACTGGATGTCGGTATACACGGTCACCAATTTTCAAATCGACATCTATATTGCCGAGGACTGTAACTGGTTGACCGGTTGCCGTTTGAAGTCGGTGTGCTGGAGATCGCTTGGTCCACTGGATGGTCCTAGGAAGTAGCTCAGGCTTCACAATTGAACAAGAGGCTCCCGTATCCACAGTGAATTGGCAAGTCCGGTTATTCACAATACCTTCAATTGTTAAGCTGTTTCCGTTACAAACTTGGTTAATTGTAATACAGGGGGCATTAATTTGACCAACCAGCGCCCGCCCCGCGGCCCTGGCGACATCTAGTTTAACGGCAACTCGTCCACTTGGGTTTCCGAGTCAGAAACCCATCTTCTTTTCTTCTTGGGGCACTCTAAGCGAATATGCCCCTTTTCGCCGCAACCATAGCAGGTGGGCCGACCAGGAAGAGCTTCCATCAAAATGTGGAAGGTCGAGCCTCGCCGATGATGATGACGGAACAACTACGGGCTCGCGAGTCTTTAGTTTAACGACCTCGTTGGTAAGCTGTTGTAGGCGGTTGTCATGGCCTTCGACTCGCTCCTCCAAATGATCCGTCCTCAGCGTAATTTCCTTTACTTCCTGCTGCACCTCTTTGAGCTTTTCCCCAAGTCCAGTCAGCCCACTGTTAATTTTTTCAATCACAGTTTCACGGCTGGCCTGGATCTGCTCCTGGATCTCGCGGCGGCTAGCTTCCTGTTCGCGGCGGCTGGCTTCCTGTTCGCGGCGGCTGGCTTCTAGACTGGCCTGGATCTGTTCCTGGATCTCGCGGCGGCTGGCTTCCTGTTCGCGGCGGATGGCTTCCTGTTCCCGTTGGCTAGCTTCTAGTCTAGCTTCTAGATTGGCCTGCATCTTTTCTTGCATCCTCTGTATGGCGGACAGTAGCGCTGCCATATCCATTGTCGGAGCCGGTGCTGCGGTTGCCCCTGACGACGACCCCGGCGCAGCGGTCTCGTCTTCCCCTTCAGTCGCAAGTTGTCGCGCAGCATCCATACCGACCTGTCTCCTGGTCCTTGGAGTGCGTCCCTCTTCGTCTCGTTGTACTAACGGCATTCCGCTTCTGACACCAATTGTTACGCGCTATGGGTAAGGAAAATGCCGTTTGAAACGTAGAAGGCGTTTATTGTCAAAATCCACTTTACAGAGTCCAAATCACAATGCACAATCACTATAGTCCAATAACTTCGCTTGAGTCGTCGAAATAATTCTTCTTTATCGCTTGGTAGAGATCGCTTCGATTTCACTTCCGAAAATAAACTGCCCAGTCGCGGCTCGGCGCGTGCCTTATATACGGCCATGGTTCTCTAGAAATTTCCCGAACCACCAAATACAATAGACCCGTCCCGAACCTTCCTTTATAAATTATTACGCACCTATGTACAGCTTATGTAGTCTAAAGTTATGTAGTATAAACAATAGCCGCGACCCGCGATGTAAACAACCTATACATGTACGCTATATATAGGTACGTACTCGCCGCGGACCCCGAATTTGTTTACTGGTAGAAATCGATGTTTTTCTTATGACCGATTTTTCGAGAACTTTCTTCACTGTTCGATAGTACACCTAATACCTATTTATGCGTTTTTGGGATTTTGCTGTACGACGCTTTGTTCTCGAGATATAGGTACTCAAAGTCGTAACAATATTAATAATAATGATTCACACTTATAGCCCCAAAATAGGGTACATGGGGTACCCTGTGTTGTGAGTACCATGAACACACACAAAGACAGTAAAACAGTAATACACCCAGACCGAGAACAAAAATTTAAACTCATCATTCAAATTTCTGTTTCACCGGGAATCGAACCCGGGACCCTTCGATTGGCAGTCCGGCATGGTAACCATTGCGCCACGCAGGTCGTTAAATATTATTAATTTAAATATTATATTTAAGTTATTATTATATTATAGCTAAGCCCTGTTTTGTCCGAAGCAAAACAATATATAATGCAATTTATTTCAAAGCAAAACAAAACATAAGTTTACTTTGAAATTATTACACCGAGCCAAATACTATTCCTACCGATCCAAATATTTAACAGATTTTTTAATGACTCGGTTCATATTTCGTTCGAAAGCTCCTTCGGGTGGTTAAACGGAAGAAATGTGATCATATGATTGGCTTTTTATTTCGCAAACTATTTCTTTTAAAACTTAAGTACAGCTTATACAAGTTCTAAATCAATAAGTCGGCTTTAGAGACATGTGGAGTCATTTCTTTTGAAAACTTACAACCTTAAATAAAATAAACAAAATGTGAAAAGGGTCCATGAAAATTTTGGGTATAGTAGGATCCGTATCTTTTAAGTGATTATATAAAGTCAATGTCTTGACATAGGTGCTGTTTACCATATCGCGTGAAATATGAGGTCCAGGCAATTTATGGCAGAATATTACTGGTCTAACACAAACATAATTAAAAGTTGGACGATGTAGCTAAACTGTTGAGCTGTTTGTACAGGCCCTAATGCTGAAATGACAAACATGGCCGACTCATTCGGACGGATAGCATCGGCAGGCGAGGCGTGAAATCTATTTGCTGTTTTAGTATCTACGTGTTGCTGTGATTTGTTATTTTTAAAATGAACTCCACCGAATTTGATATCTCAAAAATAGATTGTTTTCTTGAATTTTTCTAAAATTTCTCGAATATCTTAAGTATTAACATGAGTATTTTATAGTTTAATTAAATTTTTATTTTAAATTGTCATGTACTGGGTCTACTACAATGTACTACCTTTCATTTGTTACCTATTTGGGTAGATTTGAAAATATTCGATTATTCCATGCCCACTTTTCCCTTCTATACCTAACTAGGTTCTGTTTAGTAATTAACTAATTACTAAACAGAATTTGATAAAATACATGTAATAAAAAAATATTAAAAACATTCAGCAATCTACCATGCTAGCAATTCAAAAATTAGGTTAGTGAAATAAAAAGTGAAAGTGAAAGTGGAGTTAGTATCTGTATAATGCATGTATATATTAATAAACCTATTTATTACATGTGATTTATTCACTTTTCTATTTATGTATATATTTATTTGTATGTAAGTACCATATTATTTTTGTAAATTTGTACACCTCTACCGGTCTCATTTCTTTATTTACCATGTTAGGTACTATCCAAAGGTTGTATGGAAGAAATCGCTACTTTAGCGATACGATCGCCTTTTGGTCACCACTGTTGTTTATAGTTTTAGTCGGGTGACATGTTCAGAAACTCGTGTCACACCAAAACCTCACGAGCGCGATTGCAGGTGTAACGAGAGAGAGACGGACCGATCTCCCGTCTCATCTCGAGCGCTGCCAGTCATTCCGTGAAACTTGTCACGCGGAATCCTCACGAGCGGAGGCTGGCATAGCGTTCGAGTGAGTGGACCGATCTTCCGTCTCTCTCACTCTAGCGGCATACAAACGAATGGAGATTTTCTCGTGCGGACGTTATCACGTAAACATCTCGATCGTAAACCTACTTTACAAACAATTTGCCGTTTTTTTACTGTTGTTATATAATGTGGTGTACGAATAAAGAATATTTGTATTGTATTGTATTGTTAACGTTTATTCAACAAATATACTCGATTCGCAATACGTTAACATTGCTTCCTGTAAAATGTACGCCAAATATTACTCTACAAACACAGTTTATGGAAGAATGTTCTAGTAATTTTATCAGCTATGCTGCAATATTTGTCGAAATGAGATCGAGATACCGCTCCAACATTGTTCAATATTTAAATTCTATAATGGTGCATAGATTAAAAAAATAATAAAAATCTGCAAGATGAAGTGGCAATGGGGAAGTCATAGTAGTTAGGAGGATCAACAACCGAAGGGATAGGAAGATCCCCAAAATGACGACCACCTGGTGGACAACCTTAAGAAGTCGAAGCGTTGATTTCAAGAGTCACAGGATCAAATGGAGTGGCAGCCGTAATGTGGGGCTATGTCCAGCAGTGGACTTTTAAAGGCTGATAGATGGATGTGATGGATCATGAACCGAACAAATCAGTACATTACCTGTTTTATTAATACTTGCACTATGTTTTCCCTTGAGATAGACATGGGAGTATTTGTCGGCGGAAGCTCACGGGCTATTGCTCACTGATTGCGATCTGTCTCTCCGCAGGATACATTTCCCTTTTACTATCAAGATCCAGGGATTAATGTGTTACCGATACATTTAATAAGAGAGATTGCTCAAGTGATTTCTTCTTGAGTTCTTTTATCGCATGATTGAAATACTTCATTTGGCAAATAATAGAAGCACATTATAAAGACAGTAAAAGGGTGTTAGAATTTTTGTTACCTGCTAAATTCAAGAGGTCCAATAACAGTAGATAACAAATTTCAGGTATAATTTCTAACAATTATAGACAAAACAATACTTTATCTCTACCATAAGCTGGCATTGAAACGAAAAAGGTTGCTATAATTATTGTATATTTCATCCTTGCCCTCAGACAGACATATTGGAGCTAATGGGCTATTGCTCGTTAATTGCGATCTGTCTCTTCACAGAATACATCCCCCTTTGTTATCGAGATCCGGTGATTAATGTATTACCAATATGTATATTTAATATGAGAGATCGCTTGAAGCTTTTGTTTCATTTCACACAAGAATGTATTGTAATGCAGTCGATTATTAAATCTGCGGCCAGGTTACAATTAAACTGTTACGAAAATATTAAAACATCTCAAATTATTAACGCTGTTAATTTATGGATTTGAATCGAATGCCTTTGTGAATGATAATAATATGAATGCATTTATTTCGAATAATTCTACTATAAGAGTTACTTTATTTTGTCGTTCATTTAATTCAAGTTACAAATAATTTCAAACTATCTAAGAAACAAATCAAAACATTACCTTCACCATTAGCAGATAATACAGAGATCGGTATGATCATACGATAATCTTTGTATTTAGACAGACCTATTGAAGCATTTGTCGGCGGAAGCTTACGGGCGATTGCTCGTTGATTGCGATCTGTCTCTCCGTAGGATACATTTCCCTTTTACGTGTACTATCGAGAATCAGCGATTAATGTGTTACCAATACATTTAATATTTTATTTTATTTTATTTGGAAAACATACAGTGACATTAGGAAGAAATTACTTATAAACTAAATATTTAAAACACCATTTAACTGTTTTCACATATCGAAGCTAATAGCCAGTATGCTAACATTATTCTATAATATAATACTAATTATTTTAAAGGTATACCTATTACCTACATATAAACTAACATAAAATTACACTAAGGAGTTCCAAACCAGTCTTTTGTCATTTTTGTTTTGAAGACTTTTGCCGATGAGTTAAACAAGTCAAGTTCGGGGAAGTCAACCAGTTTATTTACATGTGTCGCTGCTCTTATGAAATATGAGTTCTGTCTATACTTTGTAGAGCTACGAGGAGTGTGCAGACAGACATGTGGTTGCCTCACTGACCTCGTAGCCCTTTGAGTGGCAAATTCCCGCTCCGGGAAGCAAAGACATAAACATAAAATGGCGGTTATCAATTTTGACATTAGCGCGCATGTGGCATCACTCCCGCTCCGGGAAGGATAATTATTTCGCGCGTGTGGCGGCCGGCCCGCAGCGGGAATATAGCTAATACCTTTTTCTACCCTGCATTTAGGCGGCTAAGATTCATTTTGCATTGCTCTAACTTATACTGAAGCATACATAAAGAACAAACATAGACTACAGTACAACAGAAATGTCAACAAGGCGTTTAACATACTGAATATTCATTGTGACATGTGCGGTGGTGACGTAGTGTTTGTTGGCTTGACTGACTCAATATTTTTCAATATTTAAGACGTTTTCCTTTTGTAACGTTACTTTTAGTTTATTTAATCTGTTAAATCTGTTATCTGTGGAATGTTACCAGTATTAAAAAAAGATCACCGGAATTGCTTTATAGGCCAATTATTGAGAGTAACTATGTCGAGTCGTATTTTGAGGGCGTTAAGGTTTATGTCTCAAGCTGCCAAACTTATTACTTTACGAATGTAAATGTTTGTATAGGCTAACTATATGAATCGAACTTTCGAATAAACAAAAAACATGAGCCACTTGAGGCATGTCTTTCTCAGAAATAATCTTGAAACATGAGTCACTTTATAATACCGACGGGACGGCATTTAGTAATGCCCCTACTGCTAAAAAAATGTATGAAGTGAAGTGATTTTATGACTGCATGTTTTAAATTAGGGTATAGTATTGTAAATAAAACACAAATTTTGACGAGAAAAAGTATAATAAAAGAATTATGGTAGATTATGTATGGAACGTTGGAACAAAACCATGACCCTATCTTTACTTTATGACATTGATTTATTTTCACACTTTAAACATATTTACCGTTTGCAATATGATAGCGTAGTTAATAAAGAATCTATAATGCTACATTTTACTACGCTTATTACAGAAAAGTAGTAAAATTTGAGTTTTTCTTATCATCGAAGACGAGTTTTAATGTCCTTCCTGTTTTTTTTATAGGCCTGTGCCAATTTCGGTATAATTTGCAAAATGGCGGCCGCCAAAACTAGCCCGTTATTTTATCTCCCGGAGCGGGAATCTGCCACACGCGGGCAAATGACCAAAATGGCGGCGCCGATGGAAGGGGTAGGTACTCGTAGAAATATTCTCTTTAGGAGATATGATGAGTCTATCTCATTTTGTGCAATTTTTGCCAACATCATTACATCTGATATTCTGCGTCTTTGCTGAAGGGGAAGAAAATGGTGTCTTTTGCATCTAGATATATAGTCGTCGTCAATTGTTTGGCACTTGTATTGCAAATGTTTTAAGAATTTACGCTGGATAAATTCTAGCCTATTTACATAAACATCGTAGCGTGGATTCCAAACCTGCGAACAATACTCGAGTATGCTACGCACAAATGAGCAATAGAGAACCTTTGTTGCTTTTATGCACTTGAAAGGAGAGGTTTGTCTTACAATAAAACCCAGCATTTTATTAGCTCTTTTGGCTATGTCATCTATGTGTTTCTCGTATGTCAATTTAGAGTCGAGAGTGATACCTAAATCGCGAATCTCATTCACAACTTCTAGCTCCTGTCCCTTTAGTGAGTATTTGTATGAAATAATATTAGTTTTTCGGGTGAACGTTATTGCAAAGCATTTATTTACATTTAGATCTAGTTTATTAGTACGACAAAATTCATCAAATCTTTGGAGATCTTCTTGTAAAAGGAGACAGTCGGAAATAGAACAAATGTTTTTGTATATCTTCATATCATCTGCGTACAGTAGAAATTTAGAGTGTATAAAACAAGATTTAATATCATTTACAAATAAATTAAATAGTAAAGGACCCAACAGGGACCCCTGAGGTACGCCAGAAGGGACAGGGTTTGATGCAGACGTATAACCGTTAAGTACCACAGCCTGGGATCTGTTCTCTATGTAGGATTTGAACCATCTATACAGATTTCCGTGAATACCGGCATAAAGAAGCTTTTTTAACAGTATGGTATGGTCAATTCGGTCGAAACATTTGCTGTAATCTGTATAGATGGCGTCTACTTGCCCTCCTGAATCCATATTAAACGTCGTATAATCTATAAAAGTTAACAAATTTGTCGTCGTGGAACGATTTTTTATAAATCCATGTTGCTCCGGTATAAAGGTGGGTGAAAGATAACTATAGACCTGTGAATAAACGATGCGTTCTAAAATTTTTGCAAAAATGCACAACTTAGAAATCGGTCTGTAATTTTTCACGTCATTTCTGTTGCCATGTTTATAAATTGGAGATATAAAAGCCGATTTCCATATTTTCGGAACAATACCTTCGGTCACTGAGCGTGAAAATAAGATTGTGAGCGGTTTGATTAGATTTTCAGAGCACTTAGATATAAATATTGGCGGTATTTGATCAGGACCTGCACCTTTAGTGAGGTCTAGTGATTTAAGCATCCTGCTCACCATTTCGGAGGTAATTTCAATGTTACTTATGACGTTGGGATGATCGACATATGTCATAGGATGGTCACTGCTGTCAGCAGAGGAGTAATGAAAAGTCGACTGAAAATATTGAGAAAATAATTTACACGCGTCCTCTCCCGACTCAGCAGAATACCCTTCGTATAATAGAGTTGATGGGATAGTATTAGAACTAGTTCTATTGGATTTGACGTATGACCAGAATAATTTGGAGTTAGTAGTAATAGAGGCTTCACATTTGTTTAAGTATGTTGTATAGCAGTGCTCTTCCAGTCTTTTTGCTCTATTTCGGAGGAGACAGAATGTGTCGTAGTCCGCCAGGCTACCATATTTACGGTATTTTTGCAGGAATTTAAATTTCTCTTTTAGTACTTTTTTCAGAGAACTGCTGTACCATGGTGGAAACATAGCGGGTGTTATACGTTTTTGGGGTACATACTTAATTATTATGTTATTTAAGATGTTATAAAAGTTAGATATAGCTTCTTCTAAAGGTATGTTATGTAAGCAATCTTCCCAATTTAATTTACTAAGTGATAAGTTAATAGTGTCATAGTCGCCCAACTCGAAACAATTTTTTAATCTCGGTTTTGATTTAAGGTTCTGAGAGCAAGAAATTTCCAAGGTAATGTCCAGGGATTTATGATGCGCGTCTTCAGGTACAAGGGGTTCGTTACAACTTGATACGCATAGGGTAGTATTACACAGCACTAGATCTAGAATTCTGTCATTTGCATTGCGACAGAAATTATACTGGGATAGATTGCATTCCGATAAAGTATCGAAAAAATACATTTGTGCTTCGCCTGATATTTCAGAGTACTGTGGAAATACGTTACAATTTGATGCCCATTTGACATTACTTAGATTAAAATCCCCTAAAATCAAAAACAAATCATTAGGACACGAATTAACTATTTTGGAAAGATTGTCTGTATAGTTATTAAGCTGTGAATTGAATGAGTAGCCAAGATTCTCACTGCATAAGTAGACAGTACATATGTGTAATTTAATTACACCGAAGTTTTTATTTTTAAGAGTAACACTAATCCAAATGTCTTCCGCAGATGATGACCATTCAGGGCGTTCTAATGTAACCAATTCCCGACGTATTGCTAAAAGGACACCTCCTCCGTACTTTTCTTTTGTGGCTGTGTAATTTCGGTCCCTTCGCCAAACAATATACTTTTCGTCAAATAATTCGCTATCGTATATACCACTAAGCAACCAGGTTTCTGTTAGCGAAATAATGTCTTATGACTTAAGCTGTAGATTTCGTTTAAATAAATGTGTTTTAGTGCGTAGCCCTCGAGTATTTTGGTAGTATATACTAAGAGTGGCCATTATTAATAAATGTACTTACTAAGCTAAAGCGAATCCAAGTATAAAAATCTTTTAATAGGCTAGGCCAATAGAATTTGCTTATATGTAAAAAGTACAAATTCGTCATAATTAATATTACAATTTCGATAGTTTTTGCAAAGAGATTTGAGACACCATATGAACAAATAATAGCCGTTGAATACATTTTAAAAATAAAAGACACGGTAACGTAAAAATTAAAGCAGAGAAGCAACATCAGTTTCGCGCAAAAATCAGCGTGCGACACTTTGAACGCGCAAGGCATAATAGGCGCTATGGCAGTGGAAGCGCGGGCATAAGAGAGCATTAATTGAGTAAGCGCGTAATAATCATAGAGCGTGTAATAGCGACTTACATGCGTTGCTAACTGGTTGGCTGTCCCGACGACCGATGCACTCGAACAGCGATAACGAGAACAAAGAATTCCCGTTATGCATGTGATTCTCAACCTTTTAAATAAAAATTTGTAGACATCAAACATTGTTACGTAATTTTCGATGATTAGAGTATTTTCGCAAGATCCTTTTCGTTTTTTATAAAAAATGCAGGTGAGCTGTCCGATTTTCTAACCATTATCTTGCAGTGTTTTACCCATACATACTTATAATTCTTCTCCTTAGCTAGAGTTCTCGCTTTATTAAGGAGAATTTTATTATGTTGCGTGAGGTGGTCGTTTACATAGAAGTGTCCGGATGTAGTAAAGCCCAGATCAGTCAAATTGAGTTTTTTACTCCGACGCCACGATGCTATGAGTTCCTCTTTGGTGTATCGGTTATTAAAAGATATGACGATGGGTTTTTCACTATTCGGCACTCGAGTAGGAATTCTTGCAATATAGTTGATGTCTTCTTTTTTTACTGGAAAGTCACATATTTCACCAATTTTATGAGCGATGGCGTAAAGATTTTCAGTTTTCTTTAAAGGGATGCCTCTGATCTCTACGTTATTACTCCTCGCCCATTGATCTTTTTCTTGTATTTGATCTTGAAGTCTAGTGATTTCAGCCTTAAGAACGGGGATTTCTTGCGTTTCCTTCTCCACTTTGCTTACTCTGTCCTCTAAATTTTGAATTTTTTCTGTGTAATTAGCGATGAGCTCCTGTATTGCTTCATGGGACTCCTTCAGGGTGCTTATTTCGTTTTTAATTGCTCTAACGTCCTCCACCAAAGATGACAGCGGTCTCAACCAAGTTATTGAGCTTTGAGAAAAAATGTATTGTTAGTTTATTATTGATGATTCACGGTTTTTATTTTTTATTAAAACGTAACATGATTGCCTATACACTGGATGCATTTATGCTAACATAATAAACGCGAAATTGTGTTTGTTTGTTTTTATCTTTCTTTCAGATCGTTATGAAGTAATTATATGGAATAATTTTTACCTTTGGAGATAGTTATGACGTTAGAGAGTGGCACAGGCTATTTTTACCATGGTAAAAAATCTCATTCCAATGGGTATCCATTATAATGTATTAGATCCTTTAGCGCCGGTGAAACTGCGGAGCATAGCTAGTTGTTAGAAAGATACCTGTTTGTTCATTACATAGAATCCCATTCACTTTATTTTGACTGACAACTAACCATAGAAATAGCAATACAAATCAAAAATCTTATATTTTTAACAAATTAACGCACAGCCACAATATTATAAGTGACTAGTAACAAATGGTCGATATGCTTGCTTACCAACCTTTACGCTGAGACAGACATATGGGATCGCTTGTCGGCGGAAGCTTGTACGTCTTGTATGTATGTTGCCGGCAACTGCACCTATCCATCGAAATATAATAGAAGAGCAAAAATGGGTGCAGCGGAGATACTACCTCAGTCGAACCATAAAACTTCTACCATCAATAAAAGTTGTTGATTATACTTTCCTTCAGACAATTGACCTTCAGACAGACTTAGGGGAAAATTTGTCGGTGGAACCTCACAGGCGATTGCACGTTGATTGCCATCTGTCTCTCCACAGGATACGTTTGTTATCGAGAACCAAGGATTAATGTATTACTTGTACTTTTAATTTGAGAGATTGCTCTTAGTTATATGTCTTTGCTATTTGGCTTTTGAATGTAATTCTTTAGTTTGTGAATAAATAGAAGCATTTGTTATCACAGACTTTTAATACTTACCTGGATAAATCTGGCAAATATTCACAATTTTCAGTATTAAAGAAGATTCAAATTACTATTATAAGACATATTTGAGAATACCTCAAAACTTGTCTGTAGAATCATAAATTGAATTTATTTTGATTGGTTCTACTTACCATGGAAGTTACGTTACCGTTTCAATTATATAGATAAATCAACACTTACCTTTATTATGAGCAGATACTAAAAAGAAAAGATCGAATATTGTTACTTATCAATCTTTACTCTCAGACATATAGGAGCATTTTGTCGGTGGAAGCTCACGGGCGACTTCTCGTTGATTGCGATATGTCTCTCAGCCTTTTGTTATCGAGAACCAGGGATTAATGTGTTACGATACGTTTAACACGAGAAATCCACCTGAATTACACGTTTTTACATTTGTTTTAACTTGTGTTTGTTTGTGTTGAACAAACGGATTAAGGGTGAATTCAAAATTAAGGTGGAAATAATCAGCTAAGATAATGATATATGGTTCACATCTCCATTGGCAAATATTTGTGGACTGTTTTGTGTTGGCCTTATTGGTATTTACAGCTTCAGCTGGTCTGGAGGCAAGCCAAATAGGGTTAAGCAAGAGAAGAGAGTGAGGAAAGGAGAGGAGTGGTGCCGTGTCTCGACCAGAAATCCACTGTCTGTTTACATGCCTCCATCCTAAGAAAAAGAGTGCAATGAAAATTGTCAGTTGGTCTACGACTGATGTGCCTAGTGTCCTAATAGCCATAGCTCATTATCACTTTAGCTAGTATTGTATTACAATGAAAATTGTGACGTTCAGCACAAGAATTAGTATGTGTTGCTTGGTTGACTGCCAACGAACGATAGACAGGGTAGTCAAGAGACTGCCCGCTTTTTATAGATAATCGAGTTGTGAGTTTGGAATATACCCTCGACACCACAAAAATGATTATGAAAATGAATAAGTTTTAAATTCTGTCCTATGAATTATTCCTACATTGGTATATATATACATATTAGCAAATAATACATTTATTTTATTCTACAGATTTTTTGATAAAACAGTAATGAATCATACTTCTCTCTTTGCAAAGAAAACATTCAAAATATTATTTATAAGTATACCTTAATGATTCCAAGAATACTCATAATTAGGCATCTAGAAAGGAAATACAGAAATGATTTATTAATGAAACAGGAGAGGCAAGAAAATAATAGGGAGTATTTTTGTTATCATTTCTTTTGAGTTAACATTATAATGATGTCATTTAGAGGTAAATAAGGGCTTGTACATGATAAGCCTTATTAAAATGTCTTTATCCCTGCAAGTATGTTTTACTATGAATTATTTAATTTTTAGAAGCTTCTTATATCATTGCTGGTAAGCAATTTAGATGTTTTATAATAAACTAGTCTTCCGCCAGCGGCTTCGCCCGCGTAGACCCATTTTAAAGGCTCTCGTAGGATAAAAACCATCCTATATCCTTTCCCAAGGTTCACTCTATCTGTGTTCCGAATTTCATTAAAATCGGTGCAGTAGTTTAAGCGGGAAAGCGTAGCAGACAGACAGACAGACAGAGTTAATTTCGAATTTATAATATTAGTATGGATTACCGTGTTGAAATATACTTATTTACGTTCTGTTATCCTAGTTGTAAATATAATTATTTTCTATACGAATGGCGACTCTGTCGCTTGACAATTTTGCCAATGTTAAGTAAACTTTTGTATCCCGTTTTTACCCGTGTCGTTAAAACCAGGCGATATAATAATATACAATGTGAAATCAGTCCATTAATCAGGCAGTCAAGTCAGTCTGTTATCTCAGTAAAGTGAGGTGCACTCTGCACCACACAGAGGCCTAAGTGTAAGTCTGCACACGCGAAAACGTTACTAACGCGTTTGCGTTAAGAATTTAATTATGGACCTTATTCCTTTCAGGTTAAGATCTATCTATCCAATTTTAACTCGGACGCAGCAGTAACGTTTGCGCGTTTACAAACTTACACTAAGGTCTCTGATGGAACTTTACAGGCAAGCGGGAAAAACATGTTTGTGCACAGTTATTTCACTTCACAACATTCTAGACATAACCTATGTCAAATAAAATGTCATCAACTTCATCCAATATAACATGATTATTAATCCGATATACTCGTAACTCAAAAATATATCAAGTAAATAAAAGTAAAACAAATGTCTTCTATATTGAGAAAAACTCTTGTGAATATTCTATCATAAACTCGAAAGTTTGTAATCCTACTAATATGTATTATAAATGCGAACGTTTTGTAAGTATAGATGTTTGTTACTCTTTCACGTAAAAACTACTGAATGGATTTTTATGAAACTTTACAATAATATAGCTTATACATCAATATAACAAATAGGCTACAATTTATAAAGATATTGTGTGAATTGTACAAAATATGACGATAAGTGTCAAGTAGGAAAAAATCTACCATCTGCGAGCTATTCTGGCGTGCGCTGCCAAAACCGCTAGAGTTACACATACATAATGTATGATAGAGATAGTCCTAAAAAAACCGGTCCCGCGGAACTTCACTTTATGCTAATGATCCTCTCTAACGCGGGTGAAACCGCGGGGCACAGTTAGTTTCTAATACAAGCACTGATAAACAGTCAACCTACACCGGTCCGTGTGGTCTGGTTTGATTTATTTGAAATTATTAATAACTATTTATGCCCTGTATACAGCGTAGGGACAAAGCTTCAAGCCTGTCTTATAATGGGGAGAGATCCGTGCCCAGCAGTGGGATTAAAAAAGGGTTGCAGCCAATTCAAAAATTCTAATCTAACCGAAAATTAACCCGATAACCGATAGGTAAGTTAATCGGCCTATCGGCAATCTGGCATGGGATCCGTTTCATCTTAATGGTCGTCAGTTTATTCTAAAGGATTTGGTTAAATTACAACTGTATAGGCACTAAGTACCTCTCATTCTTTTAGATATTCGTGCTTCTGACGTCCAGCCCGCATTCAGCCATCGGAATACTTAATCCGTACAATGAGGACAAATAAGGGCTTAGAAAGACGGACAAAGCGTGTTTTAGTCACGATCTAGGAGTTTAATGTCTATGCCATCAAACAACGGTTTGTTGTTAAGAATTAGTCAAATCAAAAATGAGAGATTTTTTTAACCGGAGTCTGTGTCAGCCAAGGTAGGTTTGTAACTACATACATAGTTATAGATGAGATATGCTTGAGTTGTGTCGCACGAGCGATTTGACGAGGCGTGAGGCGATAGCATGGCCGCAGCGGGCTGTCAAATAGACACGCTGACACCGACTCCAAAAACAACAATATTTGTACCTACTTTATATGGTTAACACAGATCGTACCTAAGTACATATTGATGAGTAGAAAATGTAAGTAAGTTGACTATTAAATTGTAGAAGAATACGCAATTATTTTCTCACTTTTTAGTGAATATTAATTTGTTTTGGAATAGTTTTCTTTTAAAGGATTTTTGTTCTGTTAATTTATTTATTTATTTCATACTAGCTGTGCCCGCGACGTCGTCCGCGTGTATAAAGACTTTTATAAAATGGATTGATTAAAAATTAAAGATTATTTATTTGCATTGAATAAGTAGTAGGTAGATTATTCTTACATATAGTGAAATCACTTATAATACAATGTTCATATGTTCAGAAGACCCCTAATGTATTTTTTCTAAATCCTTCAAACCTAAAACAGTAAGGAATGCTTACTGTACTGATCTTACTATCCACTTTTCTCACGTTTCGCGTTTCTCGCGCAATCAGATTCTCTTTACAAATATGTACCTCGTTTATTAAAGTTAAGAGATACTGCTGTGCCCGTGGCTTCATCTATATTAAAAATAGTATCTTTAGTAAATTGGGTGAATTTATACTGCAAAGAATGTATAGATTCTTTCTATATACATAGCTTCAAATACAAAATTTCTAAACATACACGTGCTTAGGATTAAACAATCGGAAAAATAATTGTAAGGTCAATTAATAAACTATAGGTTTAAAACTTGCGGACAGCAGTTTGGTCATAAGTCATAACTCATATAACATTGTGAAAACTAAAGCAGAAGGCAGGGTCTCTACACAGTGTGCTATCTGTATTTGGAAATAAAGAATATTTTTATAAAGAATCTTTAAAGAATCCTTAATATCTCCATCAATCAACGTGTGTGGATGAGCCCTCAGCCCGTACGCAATTAAGAGACGCATAAAATTAGTTAAGTTATCATTGGTCCCATTAACAATGTTGAGCATCATACGTATACCTACCCAACGATGGGACAACCCGCGTGGCGCAATGTTTACCATGCCGGACTGCTAATCGAACTGTCCCGGGTTAGAATCCGGGCGAAGCAGAAATTTCAATGATGAGTTTAAACTGTTCTCGGTCTGGGTGGTTGTGTTTCTGTCTCTATGTGTGTTCATGGCACCCACGACACAGGGTATATCTACCTAATGTGAGGCTATACGTGTGAAATGTTATTTTTTTACACTATGTACTTACTTTTATTAGACTTTTAATAGGCTTTTATTTGAAATTATCTCCATCGATTCACTTTGGAGAAGAAATTAATATTGCTCAATAACGCCATCTACCGTATGACATTTAAACTTTGTGGTTGATAGATCGAATGTCAAATTACCAAATAGGTAGATATTGAGATTAACAGTTGGTTCACAAAAAGTTTCTATTCGTCACCTAGATGTGTACAGTGGCTTTGTACATTCTGTATGAAGGTTTAGATTCCGTATCTTACAACCTTAATGCTGGATGCATTGAGATTGTAAGATTTGGATTTCGGTTCATCGGAGCTTGAGGCCTCCTCAATATTGGGAGAGCTCCATGCTCAGCAGTGGAATGCTAAAAAGGTTGCAGCTTGATATAATGTAGCGATAATAATCGTTTCAGCTGCAGCCTGTTCATAATCTTCCACCCCAAAAGAAGACTAATAAGCTGAGCAACTAACTCAATGGAGCCTGTGATGTAAGGTTCGGCGGCGGTAAGGCTCGCGATGCGCTTATTAGGTACCTATAGTCTAGCCATACTTGGCCAACGAAAGAAAATACAGTAAGCTGATCTAAGTATATTTAATATAGTCGACAATATTAGTGAGAGTTCAAAATAATTTTACTTAAATTTAAACTTTTATTTATGGTTTTGAATGGGCTGTTACCGAAACTTTCATACAAAATCCCCAAAGTGCCTTTTAAGTTTATGTCGCGTATTGTGTAAATGAACATAACTTTTTTGTTTATCACCCGATTGATATGAAATACACACTAATGTTACGGAAATTCATTCAACAATATATCAGTAAACACATCATTCAAAGAAGGGAAAAGAATTTGAGAATGAAATATTAAGTTAAGGTTAATTATCGTACGCTTGAGATCAACTTTCGAATCCATTTTATTTGCTATTGAGGGGTAGTTTTGAAAAAAGCTTAAATAGAATTCTTACTATGTTAGTAAAGATTACAAATACAAAATTATAAGTATATTACTCTGCACAAAAATATTCTGTACATCAAGTTTCGACACTCAATTTTCAAAGAGTTTCAAAGAAAATTGACATTTAAAGGGTGAATTTCGGGAAATGCTGAAACACGTATTCTTTTATTTTGGTTAGAAAATATTTATACCAAATTTCAAGAAAATATATTGAAAAAATCCAAGTTTTCCATACAAATTTTCATCGCTCATTTCACACCTTTAAAGGGTGATTTTTAAAATTATCTATAGCCTAAATGTTAGCGAGGACCAATATATATAAAACAAAAAAAGTTTCATCAAAATCCGTCCAGTAGTTTTTGCGTGAAAAGCTAACAACAGACAGACAGACAGACAGACAGACAGACAGACAATAATTTCAAAACTTATATTTTTAGCTTCTGTTACTTATAAAAAGACCCCTAGAAGTATTTTTTTAAATTTATATGCAATGTACAGAATTGACCCTGCTTACAGTTTTATTATATGTGTAGATATGCCATTAAGTTCCACTTATTGAATGAATATTATACTCTATCTTATTTTTTAAAATAATACAATACACCTTTGAGGTTAAAATATTTATAAACATTTTCGCTTGTTATAAACCATTTTGTCACCTATGTTACAACAGGCAACTAGGCCTTACTTACTTTCTAACTCAATTTCTGTTATAACGGGCATATGAGAAAACTTCTGGCCGTCACGAACTGAATTCATAACAAATTCGTTGACAACCATGTCATTGTTAGAAAAACTTTGCGGGTAGTTGGCAACTTTGCCGGCGTCAAAGGGAAACTAGTAGGTACGTAATTTGCATTCAACATTGCGTCGACCAATTCTACTAGTTCGCTCTCTTGGTCAACAAAGTTTGCGTAATGAAATCGTAGCCTTGCTGGATTTCCGTCAGGGGTCAACTTGAAAACTTGGTGGTGAATCCTGACTGATGAACTAAGATATTCATTATTTATGATTCTGGCGTTGCATGCGGTTTGTCACCATTTTAGTTAGCTCTCTCACTCTCTTCTTGTTTGATTATCTGTATCTTATCCTAATGATGTGGGAACTTGATAAAATAAATATGTCAAATTGATCATTTGTCATTTTAAGAGGCTACCGCTTGACCATCGCTGCTCCAGAAAAATGACTTGATCGGTGACTGAATATTTACGAACATCCTCGTTGATAGCATATACTTACGTAGTCACGAAGTTCGTAGCGTCGTAGACTGTCTACGATATATTATGTAGGTTTAATGAAATCCATAGACTTTGTATATGCTAAGTCTATGATGAAATCATTGCTTTCGTCTCTTTTCATAATAAATTGCAATCGCAAACCTGGAGTTGTGTGGTTTAGGATGTTCAAGCTTGTAGTACTCGCGTATACTCATTTAGGAAGAGCAAAGATATTTTGTCTTACAGAGCTATAAAACATCAGCTTTTTTTCTTTTCATTTCTTTTTTTTTTCAACCTTTTTTTTTTGATGTCCCACTGCTGGGCACAGGTCTCCTTCTCACACAATTGAGAGGGATTTAGGCCATAGTCCACCACGCTGGCCAAGTGCGGATTGGTGGACGTCATGCTTTCGAGAAATTATGAATTTCTCTCAGGCATGCACGGCGATGGAGAACATCGTAATCAATGAAATATTACGATATTTTCCATCACCGTGGAGCAACGATAAATTCGCACATTACAAATTTCTTTGTCAGAGGTGCGAGCCGAGGATTTGAACCTGGGATCGGTCGCGTCGAAGACCGCGGTTTTTTACCACTCGGCCATCGCTGCTCTTCATTTCTTTTAAATAAGCTTTATCAAAGAAATTTTCAATGCGCCTTGAGGCGAGATCGTCAAGGCCGGCACTGTTATTTTTTCTTAGTTTAGCTTAGTTTGTTAGTTAGTTTAGTTATCGCATGTTTATATAAAAGATTGAATATGCATCTAATTAGCCTATCAAAATAAAAAAGGTAAATGTACATAATAGTTAATGATTAAACGAACTTACCTTATGTGAAGTTCTATCATAATTATACGATGGCTTCGTCTGAGAAATTAGATTACTTGTAGTAGACGTACTGTACTAGCCATTCATACACTAAAGTTGAGAAATACAACCTAAAAAATAAAAAGGTTGTAATAAAAAAACATAAAATCACTCAAAAGTCTGTACACTGACAACACCTGTCATTCGTCGCTATCTTCATTTAGTTTAGAGAGCAATGCACGAATTTTATTTTTATGACAAATTTTTTCCTGGGGTAGGGTGGGAGGGACCTAATTTCTCAGACGAAGCCATCGTATAATTATGATAGAACTTCACATAAGGTAAGTTCGTTTAATCATTAATTATACTTTGCTTCGTCCTCGAAATTAGATTACTTGTAGATCTTGAGAGTCGAAAAATTTGTAAATAAAAATTAATTTAAATAGTAAATAAGTAATTTTATTTACTTCTTAAATTCAATTATTAAATAATTTTATTTATTAGTAAATAAATTATTCACTAAGTAACTAAGTAAAAACAAGCAAAAGAATATAGGATGCATTTTTAACACAACTTGGTATTTTTCTAAAACAAAATCTCCAGTTGTTATATAAAATATACATATCAACAAAAGTAAATATATACTTTTTCCTTAAACAGTTATATACAGTCACTGTCACTTATGATATGACTTATGACGCATTTGATTGTAAAATGTAATTTGATTGTAAAAACAAAAACGCATTGTAAAATATCGTGAAGATCGTCTGCAATAATAGACGGTTACGGCGGCTTTTCGTGTAAGTTCCAAACTGACTATGTACTTGTTACGTGCAGAAGACGTGGAACTATAGTCTGGTGGAATGAGCAGTAAATATTTGTATCTATACCGCTAAATATATAATACTGTAAAAAACAATTATATAATACTGTAAATATTTAGACAGAACTAAAGTTTTACAGTATACCTTATATTTTCTGTTTCTATTTTTGTAATCCAATATCCATCTCCGCCGCGATGCCACCGCGACCGGCAGGAGCTCCTGAAGAAGGTCCTCGTCAAAACATGTCGGCAAATCCGATAAAATTTACGTGAATACAGCCGTGACATATATATAACTACAATGTTAGTGTAGACTCCCGATTCGTTCAATAAGAAAATCCAATAAAACAGTTACTGGGCTAATTTGAATTTTTTATTTAAAAAATGAGAGAATGAATGTGGGTTGGATATAGTCACTATCTATATGTTTTAGTTAAATCTGGTATTTAGTAATTATTTTTATTACCTCCATTTATGACCTCAATATTATTAGTACTCGCAAGTCTACTACTTTAAGTAGTAGTTTGAACTCTATAAACAGTGACTAGTTCTAATAAAATGACAGCTTTAATACTCAATAATTATTCTAAGCTGATATGTGGGAACCAATTTTCTAAAAAAATAGCCCAGTTGTTGGATTTCAGGTAACTTTAATTTTGATAAAGACAAAAACGTAAAGCCGGTAATAAAAACTTTAACTACTACGGCTAATTCTAATATCAGAACAATTTTTACGTGTAATCACTCCGAGACAATGCAAACCTGTAACTATTTAATGAACTTAAGTGAGCATTATCTATCATAGAAGCATAGTGTTAGCAAGGATATACCCTTGAGAAAAAAAATGCTTCATACTATTAATTTAAAGAAAGTTGAAAAAAATAAAACTATTTTTTGAAAGCAACACCATTTCGTTTTACCGAGTTATCAGATAAGGAGGTACACAAAATATCTAAGGCTTCGCGGCAACTATTTTAACTTAACTTTTGATAACCTTGTTTCAGAGGTTCCTCTTAGGAACAGAATATAATATATAGAATTTGTTTTTGTTCCGGGCATAATAATTAGACTTTCAAAAATAGAAAACAAAGGTTGAGAGTGCCTTTGGTATTCTCAACCACTGAACCTTCAGCTTTGTCTGTAACATAACTCAAATTATAATCAGTTAAAATAGTTCAAATCGTATAGTATGATTCAAATCTTATTTTTAAAGTATCTAAAATCGTTGGAAAGGCGTAAATATATAGATTATTCTAATTAAAAGTAAATAAATTGATAGCTAATGAGACTGGGTCTCCATGAAATATCAAGCTGTGCTATGCCAAGATAGCAACTTTTTACATTTCAAATCTTGTGGCAAACAAGTCTATGTCAGCCATTTCTAAAAGCTCGACTATTTTACTGAACACAATGGTCGGTTGGTTCACATTCTATATCAGGACATATAGGTATGTACTTCGCTATTCATATATGCCACTCACTGTCTTGGAAACTAATAAGAGGCAAAAAACATAAATATTTTTATTGTCACATCATTCCCAAGTCATCTTGGTGATTCTTATATGATGTGAGCATATGGGAAACGCATACCAGCCTTCTTAATATACGAAATGGAAGTTATGTTATAGATACACAACTAATGATTGCGAAGAAGAATTTAACACCTCATTATGTGCCGGGCAAATAATTTTAAACGGAAATATGCAGTCAAGATCTCGTTCCATATTCTCACCGCATATCACAGCAGCCTTCCCCCCCCCCCCCCCCTGTCCAGTTTTACTTGCATTGGAATAAATATTCAGGCAAAAGCTATCGTCTCTTATCGAGCTAATATGTGTCGGTTATTAAGATCATTATGAAACCATCATAATCATCAGTTTCTATAGCAAGATATGCACAACTCTCAATACTAGTATTATACAACCAGCCAGGCAGGACAGGAGGCGAGGAGACCAACTAAATGAGCGAACTGGCGTAAATGTTTACTTCTTATATTCTAATTTGTTTTATATGAGTAAGAGCGATAAACTAATCATCTAAGCAAATTGATGATGTTAAATAGCCTTATTTGTATTAATAAACAAAAACTAGGGATGCTGTATTGAATCCAAAAAGAAAAATGTTAAATTCATATATCTAAATTGTTGTTGAATGTGAAGCGTAAATATTTTTGAATTCATTATTAATTGACAATAAAAGATCGCATCAATATTTTAAGCCAATATTTTTTGAAATTAAATTTAAAATGGTTAATAAATATCAATTTTAAAATAATTTGTAATAATGAGTTTGATTAACGAATCTGCTTTATTCATTGATACTGTGAATCAAATGAATAGCATTTAGATATTGCACCAGAGTATAAAAACTCAACTATGATGTTAATATCGCCTGAAATTGATTTGTTTCGACGGATATACGATAATATACAAATAATTTTTAGAGGCGGTACAAAATTTTGTATTGCTATGGTTTTGAAAGATATTTTTAGTATGACACGACACTATTATTAGTGATGTACTTCCATTTGGTGTGAAAGAGCGCTAATCTTCCAGGAACGTGGTGTACCTCTGTTATCGGCGAGTCTGTGTGCGCACTGGTGCAGCGGCGTCGGAAGCATTGGGTGCGCAGCAGCCGTGGCTTGTTGTGGCAACGTGGTTGCTGCACCAAAAAATGGTAGACTTCTCCCCGCTCGTGCTTGTCTCGCTAACATGAGCGGGCTCTCGAATTTAAAGTCTTGAGAGTGGTAGAAGTTTCTGCTGTTGATATTTTTTATAGCGTCTTTATTATTAGGTACCTATATTATTATTTTTTACCTTGATCCTGAATAAATCTGGAGCGTTTATAGCTTTTGCTGACTAACCCTTCAGCCAATTTTTCCCCAAATGCATAACTGTTAGTTTTGGTAGAAATTAACTGATATTTTATACTTAGGTAAGTATCTTTATTTGATTGTAGACGACAGAAAATTCGTTGCGACATAGATTCTACATAATGTGAATCATACAAAATTTTAGTTTCATCTATCATCGGCTTCAATGGTCGTTCGATAGACGGGACGACGGGACAGTTCTGTAAAATTAAATATTATCTTAAACTCATTTCTTTCGAAAGACCAGAAGTAGGTATAGTAATATGTTCCCAACGAACAGCCAGTTCAACCTGAAAAGGTGAAGTCTTTCTCTTATTTTTAGAAAGAGAAACACCAATGCTTGACGCTAGGTTCTGATGGTGTCGATGGTGCCAGTGAGGCCGAATCCAAAGACCTATAGTGGGGTCAATGGGTCGGAATATGAGGTAATTCCGAATTAAAAGGTTCGGTATTCGGTTGGCGACATTTAAAGTGTATAAAATTAATTAATCTCGTCAGTGTTTGTTGAATCTGCTAACTCACACATCTGATTGCCTGAAATGATAGAATGTACAAAATATAAGTTTTGCAGTATACTTATGAAAGCATGAATTTTTTGCATATAGATACAAGCCTATACTCATATAGCAAATAACCTATACTCATGCATTCATGCAATGAAGGAATCATCCGTAATAGATGAATCTCATCCTTAAATCGTAGATGAATTTATTCATCACATCACTTATCATTTTCATTATATCAAAAATGTTTTACAAGGCAACACTCCCTTGAACTCAAGTAATTTCTTGCGAACGTAACATTCTCAAAAGGAAATGTACCCAACGCATATGTATTTGCTTGTAGGAATGTTTCACAAAAGATTTTGAATACTACTTAATTCGTAGATAAATACATCAATTCCAATTTTCGTTATTTCATATTAACGATTTTACAAGGCGATAGTCCCATGAACTACCCTCAAGTAATTTCTTGCGAACGTAACATTCTCAAAAGGAAATGTACCCAACGCATATTTATTTGCTTGTAAGAATGTTTCACAAAAGATTTTGAATACTACTTAATTCGTAGATTAATACATTCATTACATTTTTCGTTATTTCATATTAACGATTTTTATTACAAGGCGATAGTCCCATGAACTACCCTCATGTAATTTCTTGCGAACGTAACATTCTCAAAAGGAAATGTACCCAACGCATATTTATTTGCTTGTAAGAATGTTTCACAAAAGATTTTGAATACTACTTAATTCGTAGATTAATACATTCATTACATTTTTCGTTATTTCATATTAACGATTTTTATTACAAGGCGATAGTCCCATGAACTACCCTCATGTAATTTCTTGCGAACGTAACATTCTCAAAAGGAAATGTACCCAACGCATATTTATATTGTTACTACATACTTTACACAGCGCGTTAAAAAACGCTTGTATGTCTCACCCAACCAGCATTGGCACCCGTGCCCAGCTGTGGGACGGAAATAGGGTTGCAGCCATCTTTTACAATAGTTGTATACGTGGTGGAAAAAGCTGCAGGCCTCCCCAGTGGGGAGGGAACCGTGCCCAGCAGTGGGACGGAAATAGTGGTGTTGCAACCATGTCGCGCAATAGTTATTGTATACTATACATACCTTTCTGTGGTAACAATTTCATAATAGAATTTTATTTTCAGAAGATTCACTCGATATCCATTATTGATTTTGTTTCTAACATTTTTTCCTGCTTTCTTATTTTTCGTAACACATTAATCAGTAATTCACATCTTTATTTTTCCTGTTTAACAACTTCACTTTATAAGAAAATACTTTCACGTGTTGAACGGCTAGGCACTAAAACGCGAATGAAGATAGCGACGAATGACAGGTGTTGTCAGTGTACAGACTTTTGAGTGATTTTATGTTTTTTTATTACAACCTTTTTATTTTTTAGGTTGTATTTCTCAACTTTAGTGTATGAATGGCTAGTACAGTACGTCTACTACAAGTAATCTAATTTCGAGGACGAAGCAAAGTATAATTTACATAAAATGTTTTGTCAATGAGACCAATGTTTTCTTTTAGCATTTGTGCCCTACTTAAATATATTGGCGATTCGCTATGAGTGATCACACAACCAGCAAAATAAGTATATAATAATAACCAACGCCTATTAATTATACTTCACCCTTTGAAGACGGTTATGTTTTAATGAATTCTTTCTACACTTTTTAGTGTGATTAAGAACAAAAGACTGATGTAAAGAAAAAAAGTTTAATAAATTTTAAAGTTATTCCCTTTTTTCCATCCCTCCAGGGGTGAAATTGTCTGTTAGATTTTTACGCGACCACGCCTGAAGTAAAATGACTCACCAACCAAAGGTAACATCATTAGAATATTTTTTAATTTGCTTAGTAACTACGTAATATTACTCAACATATACATACATGCAAAACACTTTTTAACAAATAATCAAGCCAACTTCAAACGATTAAAACAAAATTGTTCAATACTTGACATATTATTATGATGCTTTTTGTTTATAATTCTAATGACTCTTAAAACTATTTTGGAGTCGCTGCCTATTCAAAATGAAATACACGCCATTTGGTTATTAATAATTAAATAATTGTAATAATTAATAATGTTATTAAAATTTTTTGGAAGCAATTTCGAGGTATATGAAATCTTTCCAGTAAAAAAAAATTAACAAAACCGTAATTCTTCGTAAAAAGTTATTGTCATAAAAAAATATACGTGTCGACTCGACCTCCTCCGTTTTTTCGTCGTTTAAAATCCCACACACCATCATATTGAGCACCTCCTTCTTTTGAAAGTCATTTAAAAAAGATAAAATACCTTAGAAATGACGACGGCTAGCATGGTTTAGAAAGCGTGACCCATTTCCATATTTCATTTTCATAAATTGGCGGGTCCCAGCTTTAACAAACTTATCAAAGGTTTCGTAAAACTTATCACCTCAAAATGCCCAGTCACCGTGACTTTGGAACTTTGTAAAGAAGATTAACTTCCTAGTGCCAGCTATCTGTTAAATGATGTTAACTTTTCACATAATTTTCCAATTAATATAGTTCAGTAAAGGCGGTTCATTGTTGCTATAACTATGAGCAATGTTGTAGGTAGTCCCTGTAGCATCAGGATTAAGAATAGAGCTACGGTATCCCCTGCGTTATCGTATTTTTTTTTTTTTTTTTTTGCAAACACCTTAAACTAGGAGTTACAAAGGGTTCACCTAATGCCTTAAGGCATTGTCTTCCAGTCAACCCTGGGTGATGGTGAAAATGTGAGGTAGGCTTTAGTTATGAAAAACAATTAGATTAAAGATTAAAGCAATAGTTAAAAGTGAATAATATGAGCGGAAATTCAAAATAGGAATAATAAATACATACATACATTTACACAAACTCCAAAGTTTATTGCCCTTAAAAACAAAAATTTCTCTAGTCCAAACACTTATTCTACCGATAATAGATTATGCTGACGCCTGTTATTTAGATGCAACGGAGGAGCTTTTAAATAAACTTGAGCGCTTGCAAAATGTATGCATTCGATTTATCTTCGGACTTCGAAAATTCGACCACGTTTCCCATCTTCGCAAGGATCTCAAGTGGCTCCCAATTCGCTTTCGCAGAAACACTAGAATTTTGTGCTTGCTCTTCAACATCTTACGAAACAATAACTACCCATCTTACTTGCGTGAACGCTTTTCATTTGCTCGCCCCTCCGGTATTCCCTGCAGATCAGCCCACAAAAGTTCGCTCAATTTCCCTTTATTCAAATCCTTTGCTTATTCGAAATCATTCACAGTTCACGCAGTAAGGTTGTGGAACGCCCTACCGCTTAACATCAGGAGTTGCAAGACCATTGCTACTTTTAAGAAACGTGTTAAAGAACACTTTCTTTCCTTAGTGATATAAAATGAGCGTTTCAGAAGTATGTATCCATAATCTCATTGGGTATATAGTATGTATATAAGTATATATTGTGTAAGTATATATAATAATATGTATGTATGTATGTATGTATGTAGTATGTATGTATGTAGGTGTGTATGTATGTATGTATGTATGTATGTATGTATATTATCTATATGTATTTACATTTAATTTGTTGTTGTTGTAGTTTATTTTGTACACGCTCTACCTTCTGCTTAACCTATTTCCAGTCTCAGGTCTACTGGAAGAGATTTCCAATGGAAATAAGTAGTACCTTTGTACAAACTTTCTTGTGTATTATTTTATTCTGTATTTTTCTCTTAACTTGTGTGTACATAAATGAATAAATATATAAATAAATAATAAACAAACATATACATACGAAACATAACCATACATAAACATGTTTTCAACTAATATTTTAAAAGAAAAAAAATCATATACGGTTTATAGATATGACCCTTGTTCAGAAAAACATATTATTTATTAGTATTAATACTCAAGAAATACTCCCGGACTAGTTTTTTGAAAGTAAATTTGCCAGTGCCTTTCTTATATTTTCGGGTAAGATGTTCCAGAGTTGTATTGCCTGAACTGTGAAAGAATTATGGAAAAATCCACTCTTATGTGGCGGAAGATAGATGCTAAGATTTTTGGTAGAACGTAGTCCTCTATTGTTGGTGGAACAGAGGTACTGAAAATTATCCTTGAGATAGGAAGACTAAAAGTAATAGGCGACTAAAAGGGGGCTTCTGGGGTTTTGGTCGGTGAGAGTGGGAGTTCGATCCGTCCAGCCAGCGGTGTGTGCGTGGCCACATGCCGCCGTAAGCATAGGAAGGTATAGGAGAACACATCTGGTCTCCCGTGGATGGGCCCGTTCTAGGGCGCCGCGCGTGGAGGACACCGGTGCGTTCCACTGGAGATCCCGGAGTCCTCCCCAAGTGCAGAGGCAGGCCATCGAGGGGGTTTTAGTGCGGTAAAAATCCCACATAACCCGGTATCCTCTTACAAGGTGTCTGGTACCTTTTGAAGGCTTCCTCCCGATACCAAAAATAAGGTATTTGTTGCGAGTATGTTAATATAAGAATTATAAATAATATGTATGTAATCTTAATAAAGTGCAATAAAACGAAATTTAATACCATCATAACATATTTATGAATAATGATTTCAATCGACGATTCGTGCAGCGCAACGGTCACTATGCCAAAATGCCTATTATGAGTCCTGGGTTAGATTCCCGGTGAAGCATAAATTGAAATGATGAGTGTCAGTTTGTCTTTTTGTGTATCCATGGTACCCACGACATGGGTATATCTACCCTAAGGTGGTGTTATGAGTATGAAACATCAAAAAATCTACGTGGTCATGTCTTTTTGAATTAATCAATAATGGAAACTAGAAAGATAACATCTTGACGTAATAAACGTAATAACACCAATCAAACAATTCAACTTTCAGTTTTTTATTCAAATCTTTGTTTGACATAAATTTTCATAATGAACCAAATCCGTAAGCCGCAATTGCCGCGTCTCATAAAATATTAATAAACAACTTAATTCTTTAGTGAACTTTGACAAAGAGTGTCTAATAAAATTACAGCAGAAACTCGAGGGTTGGGGAGTAAAAATTGTTCGGAGAAATTTAGGGACTGCTCATTATTTTCTCAAAAGAAAGGATTTGTGCCTTCATGACAGGATGTTAGCAATTTCTTCCTGCTTGAAAATAAGAGAAAAGAATCCTTAAAAGTTGAGGGCACGTAGTAAAGACCTGATTCATTATTTATTTATTTATTTAATTTAACATACAAGCTATAAAACATAACGACGCCCGGTACAATCCTCGGACAGGACCCAATCTAATTAAGATTATAAAAAATTTCAAACACGTATAATAATATATTATTTAAAAAAACAAACATTCTATTCTATTCTATTGATATTGTACTGAATATCGCGGTGCATCGAATAAAACGTAGTCAAAAAAATTACAAGAAAAATGCCAAATTGGATTGTGAAAGGATGTAATGAATAATAGAAATAATATTATTCGACCAATTTAAATTATGATCGCAACTTCAACTCTGGCCTCACTTTGTTTTTTGCAGAGTTATATCTTTACTTTTTTATTTAGCCTGAGACCTGAAATAAAAATAGACAGTACTGAGCTATCACAATGGTTTTTCAGTGAGTATTAGCTCACGTACAATGCCGAGACATGTTTGTAGCGAACGTGGGAATGGGAATGAAATTCACTGTACAGAATCAGACACGATGTTACCTTGCACTCAGGTATTGCTTTGAACTTCGTTCCTCATCGATTTTACGGACTGGACTTGCCCAAGCGCATTTCACACTGCAGCTGGCGTAGAATTCAAACAGTTTACCTAATACCTTTAAACGAGCAATTCTTGTATATACCTAAATACAATGTTAGGTTTGTATATGTGCTTATATAATTATTATAAAGAGGAAATATTTGTATTTTTGTATGTTTGTAATGAATAAACTCTGAAACATTTAACCGTAAACTACTGTTCCGATTTCAAAAATTCTTTCACCATTAGAAAGCTACATTTACCTTGAGTAATATAAGCTACTTTTTACCGCAGGAAAATGCTTCATTCCTACGTGAAAACGGGTAATAGGGTCAACGCGGTTGAAGCAACTGGCTAAACGCCTATAATTTTAATATAGCAATGAAGCCTGGAATAGCACATAGGCTATTTTTTATATTAAACGTGTCCGGGTGACGCCGCTGGCGGAAGGCTAGTGTGCTTATATTATTGAATTACAGTAAATGTTGTTAAAAAACTGTGTCCTATGTATTATGACTACGCTAACGTATTGGTGTTAGCGTAATGTTAGCGGTCAGCTTATTAAATAAATAAATAAATAATTTGAATCTCGGAAACGGCTCCTACGATTTTCATGAAATTTTGTATGCAGATGTTTTCGGGGGAAATAAGTAGATGTAGCTAGGTTTAATTTTTAGAAAATACCATTTAATCCGTGTTTTCAACTTGAACCTAAATTAAAAAATATGACTCTTGCTGTCATCTATCGGCGAGTATTATATTTTTTTTTAATTGGGAGCTGACGTAAATGGCCTTAAATAAGCCAATGAGTCTCTGAAAAATGAATGTTTTATCCGCGCAACGCTCGGTTATCCGGGTACTTCAGCATTCATTAAGCAAATCTTAAGAATATTCTGGGAGGAAAACTAGTAGCTTCCATGCTTTGGAATTTACTTGGAGCTATTGGTCTAAGATATTTTAGAAAAAAGTACCTAATTGATAAATATTATTAATGGCCCTAAGAATTGGTTTGAAAATGTCCAACAACTACTTGGTTGGCTTAAGGTCCCACATATTTTATGTATCGTATATCAGCCCGCACACTGGTGGAGTATCTGGGTGGCGATACAAAATAGTTTCGGTAATAGTAATAATAGTATTAAAATAAAACCCCTGACCAAAATTTTTGAACTCAGAACGTGAACCAAAAATACTAGCCGACGGTGTCGGTACTGCTGTAGTGCTGCAATATTTTTTCAACGTATTTGCTCACGTACAGTATCGTGACATGTTTGTAGAGAACTTATCGAATGGTAGTAGGATTGACTGTACGGATTCTGAAACTATGTTATTTCGTATTAAAGTACTTTGAACTTCATATTTTGCCTGTTTTAAAACCCTAAGGCCTCCGACAAGGTTTAACGACTGATATCTTTTGATATGGTATACCTAAGCACATATGGCCTACGGTTGATATTGACAGAGTGCAAGCGATCTAAAGAGGTAATCAAAACGGGAGTGGTTAGGAATATCCTGGGTGACCGCTTACGCCCAAAAACCATTTATTTCTTGCTCTTCATGCTTCACAAGCCACGTTAATGGATTTGCTTCTAACCCGTAACTACTACACCACATTGGAGTATCTGGATGGCGTAAGTTCCACTCTAGTTTCCAGTATTGGGACGTAATAAATAATTGCAGGCGTAGAATGCACTAGTGGATTCAGGGAGAGGAGGGACTAGGGGCTCAAGCCTCCCAAAACCATTCGGATTCACCCTTGATAAGCAATTAATTCTTCCAAACTGAAATCAAGCTCCCCCACCAAACCAGGCGCGGTCTTAGTACACGTCATCAAGTCCCCCCCCCCTCCAACTGAAATCATAGAGCCGCCACGGGTAAAATGTATAAAATTATGACCAATTCTTTTGACCTACAATGTGAAGCTAAAGTACGAAAAGACGCTATGGGAACTGGACTGCCACAATATTTTTGCAGCGAGTATTTGCTCACGTACCTGACATGTTCGTAGCGAACGTGTCGGGTAGTGTTGACTGCGGAATCTGAAACGAAGTTACTTCGGACTCGGGAAGTGATTTAAATCTCATAGTGTTCAAAAAACTGTTTTAGGTTAGGGCATTTTTTATATTATTTTATTGCCAAATTACGATAACTAGAGCAGTGCCCGTGACGTTGTCCGCGGGTAAAGAGATTTGAGAGTGTCATGAAATAAAATAACAGTGCGAAAACATGTTTATTCGGCTTGCCTCCAAAAATCCATTATACACGTTCTGAGTAAAGTATCCATCGCTTTACTTGAACATCTGAATGACTAGACTGACTGATAACTGACGACTTACCGATTTTTTCTATGACTACTAAGTAATGCAAAAATTATACTTGATATGCACAGAGCTTGCGATTCCATTATTGAATAATGAAACGAAAATATTGAATGGCTGCAAGGATGTTATCCAATGCCGTTAAACAAATTAAAAAAATCAATCTTTGACAGTTACTAACAGTGTATATATATAGGAAAATAAAATAAATTGTTTTACCAATAATTTCGCAATTTTTCCATATATTCTCACCGTTTAAGCCACATTTACTTTCCTACTACCGTTCTTGAGTTTTAGCAAGACTAACGAACAGAAATTCATTTTTATATATGGGAGACAATATGCCACAAGTGAAAGCTATCAAAGTCTACAAAGTGCTATACTAATATTCCTTGGGTCACGGCTTCTATAGTTTTAGAAGACTTCAATCATTAATCTTCTTTTGCTATAAAGTAAACCTGACCTACTTGCACTGTAGAACATGGTTGTGAATCTTAAAGGCCTTCCCTGGGAATAGAAGCGAAGGGGTGAAATGAACTACGAGTATGATGAGAGATAAAGATTTTCTGCATTCTTAGTTGTACCGATCGTTAATTGACATTTTGAAGTAGGTCTCGGCGACGAACGAAAGATGACCTGTGTGGCACAATTGCCGATTAAAGGGTCCCGGGTTCGATTCCCGGCGAGACCGAAATTTGAATGATGAGTTTAAATTTCTGTTCTCGGTATGGGTGTTTGTGTTTCTGTCTTTGTGTGTGTCCATGGCACCCACGACAGTGTATATCTAACATTATTTAAAAAATACAACAAATAATACAAAAAACAATACAAAAATATAGTAACCCTGACAAATGGACCTATTTATGGAAACCGGAACCAATCCACACTCATGCCGAAATTGAGTTAAGTACACAGAAAAGCTTAAAATTGCACCTTTTATCGACCCTGTAGGTAAAGATCAAAATGATTTGACAATTTTGACAGAACAAAACATTTTCATGACATGTTTAACAATCCACAAAACATCAGTTGTCTAATACATTAAACAGGTTTTTCTCAAAACTATCATCTTCATGTGTGGGTTGTTTCCCACCACCATGTTTGGTGGATTTGTGATAGCAAAAATACTCATAGCTACTCCCCATTTGGAATACCATATCTTGGGAAAGAAGGACAAAATAGAACCAAAAATTTGGCGTTCAATTTAGTCCTTATACATATATATCAATAAGTATAAAGTTATACTGCGTCTGCAAGACACAAGTGGTCAGTTATGTACCAAAACTTTCTGGGTACCTACAGCTGACAATCGCTGTCCTCGTCTGACTGGTGATGTAACGCGCTAGCTCTCTTTCACTCTACTTTTAATATTTACCATCTTTAGCAGACAGCACCCTTATTTTCGGCCAGATTTAATTAGGCACCCGAATATCATAATAATGAGAAAAAAATAACTTGCTAATTGCTCTGACTTTCTGTTTTCATTACTAAAGCCTTCCTCATATTTTCACCATCACCCAGGGTTTAAACCTTTGTAACTTGTAGTTTAAGGCATTTGCAAGAAAATACTTTCTATAAAAAAACTTATACTAATTCTAATACTTTCTTATACTAATATAATAAAATAGTAATACTACACCTGACCTACTTGCACTGCAGAATATGTGTTCTGAATCTTAAAGACATTCGCCGGGAATAGAAGTGATGGGAAGAAATGAAGTGTGGTGGGAGATAAAGATGCTATATGTATTCTTGTTAGCGATTGTAAAACGACATTTTAAAGTAAAATAGGTAGTACAAAGAAAACAGTTTGTATTTATTATTCGACTTGCCATAGAAGACAAAATTTACTCAGTGTAAAGAAACTAAAAACAACACACATTTTTTGATGTAAAACGCCGTGGGAGTTAAAAACAAGACATTTTTACACACTAACTTTATAAACAAACTCTTTTTTTGTGTACTATTTATAAATAGAGAATTCACTTTTTTAAATTTTGATCTTATCAACCCGTTTAATAATATAAATTGAATTTGTTCACGCTTTGGGTGCAGAGCACATTTAAATATTTAAAAATCTACTTTTACCTATATTTGCACATAAAATATTTTTCTTCATTTCGTATAGTGTGGCAATTTAAACTTAACTCATATTGAACTGAACCCAGACGATCTCTGACCAGTTCAACTGCTGGCTAGGTTCCCTTGAGTGAAGATGTCACTAGCGGTTCCAGGGGGGGGGGGGGAGAGCTAGGGGCTTAAATTATCCATCATCCGGATGCGTTCAATATACCGCTTGGTTAAGTGAAGCCCCCGTCCCAAACTAAAAACAAGCCCCCTAAACCAAGCGCGTTCCGAGTAAGTAGTTCCGACTAGATTTAATTCACCAGACTAAAATAATTATATTTTATTTTCTAATCAAACCATATTAAATAATCTGTATTGATTACCAAAACAAAAGTACGCTCATTGTTTAATTAAAAATAAGTACTGATTGGAATAATGGAACGTGTGACCACTGATGCTGAATTATTGTATAATTAACTAGCTGTGCCCCGCGGTTTCACCCGCGTTAGAGAGGATCATTAGCATAAAGTGAAGTCCCTTCTGAATTGCCGTGGACCGGCTTTTTTGTAGGACTATTTAAGATAAACATTTCAATCATATATTACGAGTGTGTAACTCTAGCGGTTTCGGCAGCGCACGCCAGAATAGCTCGCAGATGGTAGATTTTTTCCTACTTACTTGATATTAATCGTCATATTTTGGACAATTCACGCAATATCTTTATAAATTGTAGCCTATGTGTTATTCTGATGTATAAGCTATATTATTGTAAAGTTTCATTTAAATCCATTCAGTACTTTTTACGTGAAAGAGTAACAAACATCCATACTTACTTACTTTTTGCGTTTATAATATTAGTAGGGTTTTCCAGGTCATTTGAGAAATTTCTGGAACTTTCTCGAACATTCTCAATTAATAAAAACAGTTTGCAATTATTTTAAAAATATTCAGATCATTCGAGAAGTTTCTGGAACTTTCTCGAATATTTTCAATTAATTAAACAAAATGTAATTATTTTGCCTTTGGAATTTACTTGAAGCTATTGGTCTAAGATATTTTAGAAAAAAGTACCTAATTGATAAATATTATTAATGGCCCTAAGAATGGTTTGAAAATGTCCAACAACTACTTGGTTGGCTTAAGGTCCCACATATGTATCGTATATCAGCCTGCACACTGGTGGAGTATCTGGGTGTCGATAAAAAATAGTTTCAGGGTCATTAAAATAAAACCCCTGACCAAAATTTTTGAACTCAGAACGTGAACCAAAAATACTAGCCGACGGTGTCGGTACTGCTGTGCTGCAATATTTTTTCAACGTATTTGCTCACGTACAGTACCGTGACATGTTTGTAGAGAACTTATCGAATGGTAGTGGGATTGACTGTACGGATTCTGAAACTATGTTATTTCGTATTAAAGTACTTTGAACTTCATATTTTGCCTGTTTTAAAACCCTAAGGCCTCCGACAAGGTTTAACGACTGATATCTTTTGATATGGTATACCTAAGCACATATGGCCTACGGTTGATATTGACAGAGTGCAAGCGATCTAAAGAGGTAATCAAAACGGGAGTGGTTAGGAATATCCTGGGTGACCGCTTACGCCCAAAAACCATTTATTTCTTGCTCTTCATGCTTCACAAGCCACGTTAATGCATTTGCTTCTAACCCGTAACTACTACACCACATTGGAGTATCTGGATGGCGTAAGTTCCACTCTAGTTTCCAGTATTGGGACGTAATAAATAATTGCAGGCGTAGAATGCACTAGTGGATTCAGGGAGAGGAGGGACTAGGGGCTCAAGCCTCCCAAAACCATTCGGATTCACCCTTGATAAGCAATTAATTCTTCCAAACTGAAATCAAGCTCCCCCACCAAACCAGGCGCGGTCTTAGTACACGTCATCAAGCCCCCCCCCCTCCAACTGAAATCATAGAGCCGCCACGGGTAAAATGTATAAAATTATGACCAATTCTTTTGACCTACAATGTGAAGCTAAAGTACGAAAAGACGCTATGGGAACTGGACTGCCACAATATTTTTGCAGCGAGTATTTGCTCACGTACCTGACATGTTCGTAGCGAACGTGTCGGGTAGTGTTGACTGCGGAATCTGAAACGAAGTTACTTCGGACTCGGGAAGTGATTTAAATCTCATAGTGTTCAAAAAACTGTTTTTTAGGTTAGGGCATTTTTTATATTATTTTATTGCCAAATTACGATAACTAGAGCAGTGCCCGTGACGTTGTCCGCGGGTAAAGAGATTTGAGAGTGTCATGAAATAAAATAACAGTGCGAAAACATGTTTATTCGGCTTGCCTCCAAAAATCCATTATACACGTTCTGAGTAAAGTATCCATCGCTTTACTTGAACATCTGAATGACTAGACTGACTGATAACTGACGACTTACCGATTTTTTCTATGACTACTAAGTAATGCAAAAATTATACTTGATATGCACAGAGCTTGCGATTCCATTATTGAATAATGAAACGAAAATATTGAATGGCTGCAAGGATGTTATCCAATGCCGTTAAACAAATTAAAAAAATCAATCTTTGACAGTTACTAACAGTGTATATATATAGGAAAATAAAATAAATTGTTTTATCAATAATTTCGCAATTTTTCCATATATTCTCACCGTTTAAGCCACATTTACTTTCCTACTACCGTTCTTGAGTTTTAGCAAGACTAACGAACAGAAATTCATTTTTATATATGGGAGACAATATGCCACAAGTGAAAGCTATCAAAGTCTACAAAGTGCTATACTAATATTCCTTGGGTCACGGCTTCTATAGTTTTAGAAGACTTCAATCATTAATCTTCTTTTGCTATAAAGTAAACCTGACCTACTTGCACTGTAGAACATGGTTGTGAATCTTAAAGGCCTTCCCTGGGAATAGAAGCGAAGGGGTGAAATGAACTACGAGTATGATGAGAGATAAAGATTTTCTGCATTCTTAGTTGTACCGATCGTTAATTGACATTTTGAAGTAGGTCTCGGCGACGAACGAAAGATGACCTGTGTGGCACAATTGCCGATTAAAGGGTCCCGGGTTCGATTCCCGGCGAGACCGAAATTTGAATGATGAGTTTAAATTTCTGTTCTCGGTATGGGTGTTTGTGTTTCTGTCTTTGTGTGTGTCCATGGCACCCACGACAGTGTATATCTAACATTATTTAAAAAATACAACAAATAATACAAAAAACAATACAAAAATATAGTAACCCTGACAAATGGACCTATTTATGGAAACCGGAACCAATCCACACTCATGCCGAAATTGAGTTAAGTACACAGAAAAGCTTAAAATTGCACCTTTTATCGACCCTGTAGGTAAGGATCAAAATTATTTGACAATTTTGACAGAACAAAACATTTTCATGACATGTTTACCAATCCACAAAACATCAGTTGTCTAATACATTAAACAGGTTTTTCTCAAAACTATCATCTTCATGTGTGGGTTGTTTCCCACCACCATGTTTGGTGGATTTGTGATAGCAAAAATACTCATAGCTACTCCCCATTTGGAATACCATATCTTGGGAAAGAAGGACAAAATAGAACCAAAAATTTGGCGTTCAATTTAGTCCTTATACATATATATCAATAAGTATAAAGTTATACTGCGTCTGCAAGACACAAGTGGTCAGTTATGTACCAAAACTTTCTGGGTACCTACAGCTGACAATCGCTGTCCTCGTCTGACTGGTGATGTAACGCGCTAGCTCTCTTTCACTCTACTTTTAATATTTACCATCTTTAGCAGACAGCACCCTTATTTTCGGCCAGATTTAATTAGGCACCCGTATATCATAATAATGAGAAAAAAATAACTTTAATTTGATATATAAATAATAAATGTACGTTATGAACGTAAAAAGGTATCTAAATCATACCTGTTTACACCTGGCTGCGAAGAGGTGCGGCCAAGTGCGCCAAGGCAACCGTGACTTTTCAGAGTCTTTATAATATATATTGCCGTGCAGTGGACGACATTTTATTTTAAAAATAATTTAATTATAAATACTAGCGGCCACATTTTAAGAGGCACCCTAGTAGATAATAAATATATTCTCCTAATGATAAATATGCGTTAAAATTAGGTTTTTTGCATATAAGTGAGCGCACTAATTCTGCAGTGGGATCTAGTACTATTACTATTCGACAAAGGCGTAATTCTAGAATTCTATTGGCTCTGTACTAAGGCCTGCATGATCCAACTTCTCCGTCGTATCTCAAGGAAAATTTTCAGTACCTATGTTCCACCCACAATAGAGGACTACGTTCTACTAAAAATCTTAGCATCTATCTTCCGCCACATAAGAGTGGATTTTTCCATCATTCTTTCAGAGTTCAGGCAATATTACTATGGAATATCTTACCTTTAAAATATAAGAAAGGCATCTGGCAAATTTACATTTAAAAAATTGGTCCGGGAGTATTTCTTGAGTATTAATACCAATAAATATTCTTAATTATTACAAGTGTGTTATTTGACCTTAGTAGCGGCCATGTTTGTTTTATTGTTTAATATAAAGGTTCAAACTCTAATAAATCATTATAAAAAACACTGATGTAGTTATCTTATTTAGTTTTGAAAATACAATTTTTTTTCTAATTTCTCAAGGTCATTCATGAAAACTAAATTTCCTTATATCTTCCAAAAACATAAATTATCAGTCCGTTAAATTGTACCAATAAATAGCTAGACAAAAACTAAACTTTAAAAAAAATTTGCAAGTTTCTGACTCTTAGAAAAAGCAAGAAAAAAAATATTTTTTAATTATAGGAAATTATCAAATATTTAAATAATTATGCAGTATTAGCATTTTTTTTCTCTTTTATAATGTAAGTGCAAAATGTAGCTACATATTAAAGGTACAACGAATTTTTTTTCTAGCAGGACTTCTGAGATATTGCATTTCTAAGTTTTTTTCTGATTTCTATGGAAATAGGGTTGTCACTTAAAACATACTCAAAAAATTTGAATTGATTAAAAAAATATATTATAGGTATAATCTGATTATATTAATGACAGAAATGATTTGGAAGAAGCAGCATGTGATATCCACTAGAAAAAGTTTTTTTTTTTTTCAAATTAATAACTTACGTCCGGAATGGGTTTACTATTATATCGGCGTATCTGCGTATTTCGTGAGTATAACTTATGTCATCGCTCCATAGAGTTGAGATCGGTTATAGGTTGGATTAAGCCTACAGTGAGTTTGGCATTCTAAAATATTCCCGATCTCAACACTCGGTTTTGTTTTCGAATAAACAAGTCAGCTTACTGTATTTTATAATTATGTATAACTTATCACAACACCGAATAAGGACCTACTATTTTAGGCTTATGTTTAACTTACCACCAGAATATTGTATTCGAACACCAAATGTAGTAAATGATCACCAAATCTTAGCGAGCAAATTAATGATATTAACCACATTTTAATTTAAAATGACATGTAAGTAGTTTGTTTTTTTTTTGCTTTTTAATGGTACCATGTCGACGTTTCTTTTTTTGTATTAATTTAAAAAATTCCAACCTAACCTAACCGATCCCATTCATTTTAAATGACGAGTCCTTTTTGTATTTTTTTTTTGGCGGGGGGCTGCCCCCCCCCCTTTCCCTGTTGTGGTGTTAACACCGGGAACATATTAGAGTACTTAATGTGGAAGCTTTGCACTCTAAAATATGTACGACGCCAGCGCGGTCAATGCCATCACATATGTTGAGACGAGTTACATTATGGAATGATGAATTTTATAATGGTGTACTCCAAAATATTCCCGACGTCAACGCGATCTGTGACGTCACGAGTGTTGAAAGAGTTACAACATTATCTGTTGCAACTTTTAACAGTGAGATATTTTTTTTGGTATTGGTAATGTTTTTTTTTTGTTTCTGGCCTAGATGATAAGTAGGGATCAGTGCGCGATGAAATAAATCTAATATAGTAATTTTCCTCTCAAATTTTCGCGTATGGTGTTCTCGATCGTAACGCCAAAATTTGCTAGTTGAATTTTATTAGGCGCATATGGGTTATTGACAACCCTAATCTAAAATTTAAAAAATTATATTTCCTAAGTCCTGCGGTTGTACCATCTGATTATTTTTGTGAGAATAGTTATTAATATTATTAATCATCTCGCATTAATAAAAAATGCTAATACGGAAAGATGCTTTAGAAAAAAAATTATATTTAAAATCGTAGAATTTTATTTTTACTCAAAATTTTGAAGTGTTTCAACAATTTTTTTTTTTGTTTATACGGTACCTTTACGATAACCCTTTCAATCTACGATTAGTTTGATGAATAATATATACGTAGAGAAAATATAATTAGTTTTTCTGGTTTCTATGGATTTTTCTTAATTTTCTTTATATTTTAAAAACTATAGAATAAAGAGTGATGAGAGTTTTATTCTTAGGTCTGTTTTGATGAGATCTATCTAATAAACAGATAAACTGAGGATGGCCGCTACTAAGGTCAAATAACACAGGGTCATATCTATAAACGGTATTTCTATAAACGGTATTTGATGCATTTTTGTTTTCTTTTAAAGTTTTTAAGTTATGTTCGTATGTACATGTTTGTGCAAATATATGTATGAATTTATTTTTCTTATTTTGAATTTCCTATCATATTATTCACTTTTAACTATTGCTCTAACTTTCTGTTTTCATTACTAAAGCCTTCCTCATTTTCACCATCACCCAGGGTTGACTGGAAAACAATGCCTTAAGGCATTAGGATTAAACCCTTGTAACTTCGAGTTTAAGGTGTTTGCAATAAAATGATACTTTATATAAAAAAATATTTTACTAATTCTAATACTTTCTTATACTAATTTAATGAAATAGTAAGACAACACCTGACCTACTTGCATTACAGAATATGTGTTCTGAATCTTAAAGACATTCGCTGAGAATAGAATAGAAGCGATGGGAAGAAATGAAGTGTGGTGGGAGATAAAGATGCTATGTATTCTTGTTAGCGATTGTAAAACGACATTTTAAAGTAAAATAGGTAGTACAAAGAAAACAGTTTGTATTTATTATTCGACTTGCCATAGAAGACAAAATTGTACTCAGTGTAAAGAAACTAAAAACAACACACATTTTTTGATGTAAAACGCCGTGGGAGTTAAAAACAACACATTTTTACACACAAACTTTATAAACAAACTTTTTTTTTGTGTACTATTTATAAATAGAGAATTCACTTTTTTAAATTTTGATCTTATCAACCCGTTTAATAATATAAATTGAATTTGTTCACGCTTTGGGTGCAGAGCACATTTAAATATTTAAAAATCTACTTTTACCCATATTTGCACATAAAATATTTTTCTTCATTTCGTATAGTGTGGCAATTTAAACTTAACTCATATTGAACTGAACCCAGATGATCTCTGACCAGTTCAACTGCTGGCTAGGTTCCCTTGAGTGAAGATGTCACTAGCGGATCCAGGGGGGGGGGAGAGCTAGGGGCTCAAGCCAAAACCATTGGGTTCACCCTTGACAAACCTTAAATTATCCATCGCCATCCGGATGCGTTCAAAATACCGCTTGGTTAAGTGAAGCCCCCGTCCCAAACTAAAAGCAAGCCCCCTAAACCAAGCGCGTTCCGAGTAAGTAGTTCCGACTAGATTTAATTCACCAGACTAAAATAATTAAATTTTATTTTCTAATCAAACCATATTAAATAATCTGTATTGATTACCAAAACAAAAGTAAGCTCATTGTTTAATTAAAAATAAGTACTGATTGGAATAATGGAACGTGTGACCACTGATGCTGAATTATTGTATAATTAACTAGCTGTGCCCCGCGGTTTCACCCGCGTTAGAGAGGATCATTAGCATAAAGTGAAGTCCCTTCTGAATTGCCGTGGACCGGCTTTTTTGTAGGACTATTTAAGATAAACATTTCAATCATATATTACGAGTGTGTAACTCTAGCGATTTTGGCAGCGCACGCCAGAATAGCTCGCAGATGGTAGATTTTTTCCTACTTACTTGATATTAATCGTCATATTTTGGACAATTCACACAATATCTTTATAAATTGTAGCCTATGTGTTATTCTGATGTATAATAAATATCCATTCAGTACTTTTTACGTGAAAGAGTAACAAACATCCATACTTACTAACTTTTTGCGTTTATAATATTAGTAGGGTTTTCCAGGTCATTTGAGAAATTTCTGGAACTTTCTCGAACATTCTCAATTAATAAAAACAGTTTGCAATTATTTTAAAAATATTCAGGTCATTCGAGAAGTTTCTGGAACTTTCTCGAATATTTTCAATTAATTAAACAAAATGTAATTATTTTTAAAATCTCCAGATCATTCGAAAAAAGATTACAATTATTAAAAAAAATCCAGATCATTTGAGAAGCTTTCTCGAATATTCTTAATTAATTAAAATGATTCGAGAAGTTTCTGGAACTTTCTCGAACATTCTCAATAAAATTAAAATAGTTTGCTAGATCATCCCAGAAATTTTGAAATCCACTCAGAAGTCCCTATTGGTTAGAAAAGTACAGATATTTTTTTTTTCAGATTTTTCCACCCACTTCCACCCACCGCGATCAAACTCCCTTACTATCATCTACGTACTATGGAACTTTCTCGAACATTCTCAATAAAATTAAAATTAAAATAGTTTGCTAGATCATCCCAGAAATTTTGAAATCCACTCAGAAGTCCCTATTGGTTAGAAAAGTACAGATATTTTTTTTTCAGATTTTTCCACCCATTTCCACCCACCGCGATCAAACTCCCTTACTATCATCTACGTACTAAGGGGTATTTACCACCGCAATGGGAAGATAATTGGAGTTAATGATAATAGAGAAAACCGTGTCTTTACGTACAAAGAAAACCTTTTACTTTTTATATATATATATTAAGATTAAGATTAATTACGGAGGCATGATTATGGTGATAACCATTACCATAAAATCCTCGATAATAATAATAGTGGGACGCTTAAATTTTTTGCATCCACCCGTTAAAGAAAGAACACCCTTATGGGTAATACCCCGGGTAATTCACCCCAACAAGTAAATTAAACTGTCACTCTGAATTGAATCTAATTCCATAAAATCGTAGCGTTTTGAGAAACTCGATCTACACGCGTTTATATAACAGTTTATGAGGGCCTATAAATCTTGGAAGCTAAATAAACTCGGTGTTCTTTTCTTTGAACTTGAAATAATGTGCTGTGCTCAAATTTTTACAAAATTTATATTAAACTGCTTGTCATTTTGTGCGTGGGGTGCATGGTGTCAATAGTATCTTAAAAACCACCCTTTTTTACAGTAAAATACATTTTCTTCTTATTTTTTTACTTTTTAGTTCGTATTTTCACAAAAGCGTGTTTTTTAGTTTTTTAAACTACATTATATATTTTTAATTTTTTAGTTGGATTTTTTTCAATAATTTCGTATCCCATTCAGCAAACCCTTTCATTTAACACCCATATCATGGGGGTGCATTTCAAATAGCCAATCCGCCATCTTGGATGTCCACCATGTTGGGTTTAAGTCACGTGACAATTTTTTTGTATTTCTGACAGCAAACCCTTTCATTTGATACCCACATCATGGGAGTGCATTTCAAATAGCCTGTCCACCATCTTGAGGAGGCCGCCATATTGGATTTGTAATGACGTTTCTTAGCTAGTCATGTATTGTCATCGGAACTCTGAGCGTGTGCAAAATTTCATCTTAATCAAAGACCGGGAAGTGGGTCAAATTAAGATTCCAATATTTTCTTACATACATAGTTACAAGTGAAGCTAATTAAATAGAGCTAATTAGATAAAGCGTGTTAAAAAAACGGCACGCAAAATGAACGAAATCGTTTGAGAACTACTGAGGTAAAGGTAATTCTCTTTTGAATGTCTTATCCAAATAATATCGCGCCATTATCATCTTTTTATTAACGCCAAAGCGTACTTGGGCTCCCAACATCGGCAATTTTGGTAGAAATAATACTTACGAAATTTATGTAAGGGGCCCAAATGGAATTAATAAGCGGTTTCTCTGGGAACGGGAATCGCTAACTGGATAACTGGCCTCAGTAATCTTGAATAAAAAATGTGATTTCGCGATTTGTGTGCCTTTCGTAATAAGCTACGTTTTCCTTGTTTGTAAATTGTTTTTGGAGGATTATTTAGGGTCGTCTCACACTACCATGAACTTTTATTTTGTACGTTCTGACTGTACTGTATTTTCTTACAACTTTGCTTGAGTTGAAGTGAATGCAAACATTTTATAAATCCAAAACCTCTTTTTGGTATAAACATTCAAAACGTACCCGGCACCTTGGGAGAGAGGATACCGGGTTATGTGGGATTTGTACCGCACGAAAACTCCCTCGGTGGCCTGCCTCTGCGCTTGGGGAGGACTTCGGGATCTCCAGTGGAACGCATCGGTGTCCTCCGCGCGCAGCGCACCATAAGGGCCCATCTTCGGGAGATCAAATGTGCTCTCCTGCACCTTTGGATGTTTACGGTGGCATGCCGCTACGCACACACCGCCGCGGTGCCGTCCTTCCTGGGGCCGCTGGCTGGACGGATCGAGCTCCCACTCTCACCACCCGCAACCCCGGAAGCTCCCTTTTAGTTGTCTCTTACGATCAGGCAGGGAGTAGACAGGTATACAAGCCACGTGGTGTTAAGTGGTCGGTCCCATGGACATACACAGCCTCAAGCAATCTTAAGTCGCCTAATGGCCTCGTGTAAGTCTGGCTTTGCTCAAAATTCGCTCAAAATCCAACTACTAATTTCAGGATTTGTGGAAAAACATGCACACACGCAAACATGTGTATTATATCGATCTACAAAGTTTGGTCTAATAAAGATTACCATGTACGAACATAGGACAGTTCCGGTAATATTACATATTTAAATTACTAAATTTAAAAATTTCTTGAAACCCGTAAAAGAAATAAAATATTTCAAATTATTGGAAAAAGAGAATATTAAATTGCTAAGAATATAACAGGGGCGATAATTGAAGCGGTTACGTTTGTCAACTCTATAGCGATAAGCCGATAAGATGAAATATCTTCGACCTTTATTGCTCAGATGCGATGAAAAATTTACAAAATGAAATTGCTCTCCGAGGTAACCGCTTTACGTTTGAGACAAATGAGAAATTGTACTGGAAAACTGTGAATTTAATGAAATCCAGATAATATCTTGGAAAACGCAAGAAGTTTTGAATTTTGTACCTTTAAAATTCATGTCTGGCGGTTTGATTGACAGGTGGTGTAGTAATGCTACTGCCATTAACTTTAGGTAGTTAAAAATTCTAATAATTTCTCTACTAACCTCTATATGAATTGGCTGCAAGCCTTTTTACGTCCCACTGCTGCCTCTACCCATTATTGGGGAGGCCTGGAGCTAACTCCACCATGCTGTTTGGTGTGGTTGGTAGAGATGCGGGTGAGGCCAAACCGCTGTCGAATGTTTTCAAAGGCCTCCGACAAGGTTTAACGACTGTTATCCTACGACAAGAACTGGGACCGACGGCTTAGCGTGCCCTCCGAAGCACGGAAACGCGCATGAAATTTTATTTTGCCACTAGCGGTCACCCATCTCACACCCGACCGCGCTCGTTTAGCTTAGTAGCATAGATAGCTTGCGTTCCATGCTAACCGTCGGGCCATGCGCGCTATATGGATTAGTATCGACGATCCTTGTGGCGCAACGGTTACCATGCCGGACTGAAAATCAGGTCCGGTTTCATTGCCGGCGAAGAATACTATTGGGATTCCTCCCAATACGCACGGGAGGAGACGCGCGGGCGGAGGAAGCCCGCTACGTCATCGGCTGCATCGACACGGGCGGCGCGGGGCCGCAGCACCACTCAACATCTTTGTTAGTTAGACGGCGAATAAATCAGTCTATTAAAATACAGTTCACTCTTTTTCAGGCGCGGTCCCGGAGGAGGGTCACAGGGGATATGACCCTCCTCCCCCAAAGTCATGTGTAGATGGAAGGCGAAACAAGCCAATTTGGGACAGCTCGTCCCGCAAATTTCTTAGTGAACCCCCCCCCCCACAAATTTCTTGGCGACCCCCCACCATTGAAGCTTGAATCTGCAACCGCGCCTGCTCTTATTTAAGTCCCAGGACCCTTAAAAATACATTGAAATTATGAGTTTCAATTTCCGTTCACGGTCTCGCTGTATGTGTTCATGTTTCTGATGTCCAGGGTACAAAACGGGGTAGGTATATATATCTACCCTGCTGTGGGGCTATGAGTGTGAAATGTTATTCGGTTGTTGTAATTCGAGCAGTGTGGCGGAATGAGCTTCAGTCGTCTCTATTCCTGCCCACGTGCTAGTGAGCGGCGAAGGAAAACGATAATCGTTTCTATTCATCAATCCAACATCTTTACTTAAATTGTATTAAGTTTTTATACATATAAACAAAATTTAGTTGTTTATAAAGAGTTTATGTGTTTCAATAAACATTTAAGTAGTTGTTAGTACCTTCACACTTCTTTAGAATACTTTAACAATTAAAATAAAACCATCCTTATTGTCTTTAACGTTGCCTGTAAGCCCTTAAATATCAACACATATACCTTAGCTGCTATATTCATAAAGTATAAACAGAATTAAGTTTGCCTAAACCCTTAAGAGAGCAACGAGGCAGGTAAATAGCGGAAAACTTAGGTAAAACCGAGCGGTTATTTTCTAGCGACAACGAAACATGGACGTCGGAGCGTAGGGTTGTCAGAACGTTATTATTTTGTAATATTCATCATACCATATCATATAAAGCTTTGATATGACGAAATAATAACTATAAATCTACCTATTTGAAAAATTAACATTAGTACGAGCAGTTTTCAATTTCTATTGTTTAAATGACAACTAAAGAAAGAGGTAGGGCCTGTTTTTATTCTTTCCATGTTATACTCCTTGGTCCTTCCACATAAAGCTTAACAAGATTTTTACGATTATTCTTCGAGAAACATCAAAACCGATATCTTGACATAAAACTTAAGAAAATTTTACTGCGTACATATTATAACACAGAGAAAAACTGTCCGTTTCCAACTTACAGGCCTTTTCGATTAAAATATTGGTCTGCTTAACGTCGTTTGCCTATTTGCCTTTTAAATAGATTTTAGCTAGATTGTTCGAATATGTTTTAACTTTCAGAGGTAATGGCTCTTTTATCAAGTGTTTATAAAAGTTAATTTATATGTCAATAGATATTCTATAATATGTATCATGATTTTGAATGCACAAAAACACGCATCAATTGCTAATAATCCGACTTTATCTTTAAAAATAAAAGCCTGTACTGTAATAAGTTCATTTCAGCTTATATTTAACTCATTGTCTATCATAACCATAAATAATGGATGTAAGTACCAGTATGTACTATTATCTCAAAGCAAACTTTTAAGAATATAAAGAATGTAAGACCCAGCCCTACACACCATAACTTGAACTAACACAATTTGTCCGACGAAGTGTTCCACCGTCCGTGCTCGTGTGACGAAACGCGATATCTATGCAACTGTGAGATTGTCGCGGCTATAGCCCTTTTTTCATCCCACTACTGGACACGGGTCTCTCCCCATTATTGGAAAAGCCTGAAGCCAATTCCATCACACTGCTTCAATGCAGGCGGTCAATCGGTAGACAATAATTGAAATTGAACAGCGATGGCCAAGTAGTAAGGACGGCGGTCTCTGTCGCGGGAGGTACCGGGTTCAATTCTTCGGCGCACACCTTTAACATAAAAGAAATTTGTAAAGTGCATTTCATCGCTGCTCCACGGTGATGGAAAATATTTGTGATACGTAATTGATTACGATGTTTTCCATGCCTGATAAAAACTTACATTTTCTCGAATATATGACGTCCACCAATCCGCACTAGGCTAGCGTGGTGGACTATGGTCTGAATGCCTCTCAGTAGTGAGACTGCCTAGCAGTGGCACATAAAAAGGTTGAGAAAAATACAATAATAATGTTTCGTGATTTTTAATTGTCTTTGCTTTACTTTTGCCCAGCGACTCTAACGAAATCTAATTTATTTTCTAAAACTGAAAGCTTGAAATAACAATAAGATATAATACATGACTCAGCCCTATGCAGCATAACGTGAATAAACACAATTTGCGCGGCGAAGTGTTTCGCCGACAGTGCTCGTTGACGAAACGCGATATGCAACTGTGGATGAGATTGTAGGGACATAGGTATGTCACAACATTTCGTTGCAAGTGCAGTTGCACTAGAATATGAGCGCCGTCAGCGCTTTTGAACCGACGCGTAGCGTGACTACCTACAGTCCTACAGTCTGCTCCCATCCCTCCAAGGATTAAATACCATTTCCGGAATATTTCTTTTATTCATCATCTCAACCTTCTGATACTCTACTAGAACCACACATATACATCTCCTATAACTGGTGACATACAACCAACACCGGGTTAACCTACACTGGTGACCTTCCGACAAGAATTTAAGATGGTGGACAGCAAAGAAGCGGCAACCGGAAATATTGGAGCAGTCTCACTTTCCGCGAGGATCCTTGACTTTTGGGTGGACCATCCGCGAGTGTGGTTTAAGAGAGTCGAATCAATTTTGGCTCTGCAAAAATTAGGAGATGATGTGATGTTTGATCTCATGCTATCCAAGATGGGCAAGGATACCATTACTGAGATCACGTGATGTAGCGGCGCGATACCTACAGCAACATGACCCGCGCCTGGAATGCTGACCATGCAAGACGACGCAAGCATCGAACATTGTAAACAATTGAATACCTACGTCATACCACGTCACACTGAACTGGCCAATCAGAAGACGTATCCTGAATCACGCTATCGAAGTTTCTTAGTTTCTCAGTATATATACAAATGATCCGAAGTTAGCATTAGGACCGCGGTCCCCAGGCAGTGACATCGCCTGGCGGGAGATCTCCCCTTTTCCTCCACATTGGTGACCACCGTCGATTGAAGATGCCCTGCTGACCACATTTCAACGGTACCAGCACCTTCATCCTCGAAGTATCTGATGTCCTTCAGAAAGTACAAGGAGTCATGGAGTCAAGCCAGCAGCAACGAGCACAATGAACAGGTTTCACGAGCAGCCTTACGAAAAAGCGCCTTGGTTCCTTCATCCTGCAACGCTCAAGTTCGGCGATCCGCAGCACGCAGCAAGAGGTTTTCTGGGTTTCCCTCCCGTGCTTGCGCACGCATCGCATCATTCCGGCACACGCAGCCGATGACTACACTGGCATACGAGAGTTACGACATCATCCCATAGTTGGAGGGGGAGTGATGTAGGGGCGCGATACCTACAGCAACATGACCCGCGCCTGAAATGCTGACCATGCAAGACGACGCAAGCATCGAACATTGTAAACAATTGAATACCTACGTCATACCACGTCACACTGAACTGGCCAATCAGAAGACGTATCCTGAATCACGCTATCGAAGTTTTTTAGTTTCTCAGTATATATACAAATGATCCGAAGTTAGCATTCGGACCGCGGTCCCCAGGCAGTGACATCGCCTGGCAGGAGATCACCCCTTTTCCTCCACAACTTCTTAAACTAATCCTAAGCATAGACATATCTACACTTATTGCCTTACGACTTACCTTGTCAAATTTTAAAACTCAAATCAAAATCAAAATCAGCTTTGCACACTCCTTTTTACCACGTACGTGTAAGTTATGGGACTACCTTCCAGCTGAGGCATTTCCAGTGGACTGTACCATGGGTTTCTTCAAGAAAGCTGTAAAGCTCTCCTCCAAAGCGGGCGATGCTCGGGCGGCTCTCCTGGGGTTGTCCGTGTCCATAGGCGACGGCGATCGCTTAACACCACGTAGCCCGTCTGCCTTTTTGTTCGGTTTATTTATAAAAAAGAAACAATTATATAATCAATGAAAATAAATGAAACTAAAAACCTTGTGCATTTTCAACATAAAGAGAGCAAACACAATTTGTCGTTGGACGAAACTCGATATGCAGCTGTGAATATGAGATTGCTGACAATTGAAGCGATTGTATCGGATGTTCTTTCAAGCTGTTTCAGCTAGAAAACGCAACATGCATTATTGTATGCTGCAAGGTACAGATGAATATCTCACACATACGTGCTTTAAATATGATACTCGCTCTTCAATATCTTTGTAAGGATTTTTCTCGAGAGATATAGCTTTGAATGGTATGGTCCATTTATTATAGACCTAGTAGAGTTAAAATATAAATATCTTTGGCCAATTCACACAACACATCTGATTCCAAACTAAGCAGAGCTTGTACTATGGTAATCAGAAAGCTGATAAACATACTTATATAATTCTAAATACATACTTAAATAGAAAAATTAACACCCAGACATTGACATGTTCATCACGCAAATATTTGTCGTGGGTGGGAATCGAACCCACGACCTCACGCTTCGCAGTCGGCCCATCACCCACTACGCCACGGAGGCTGTAGAGTTGAAAGAAAAGAGGTTTGTAGTTTCTTATAAGAGCAAAAAAACGCAACAAAACGCCGAATATTCAATTCACCACACGTTATATTAAAAAAAGCTTTAATCTAATTTCAATATATTTTTAATAACTTGACTCCTTATCCCTATTGATTGAATGATTGTATTGCTGCAAGGTACAGGTGAATATCTCACATATACGTGTTTTAAATAAGATACTCGCTCTTCAATATCTTTGTAAGGATTTTTCTCGAGTATCAATATAGCTTTGAATGGTATGTGTCCCCTTATTATAGACCTAGTAGAGTTAAAATAAATATAAATATCTTTGGCCAATACACACAACACCATCTGATTCCAAATTAAGCAGAGCTTGTACTATGGTAATCAGAAAGCTGATAAACATACTTATATAGTTCTAAATTCATACTTAAATAGATAAAACACCCAGACATTGAACAAATAGTCATGTTCATTACACAAATATTTGTCCTGGTTGGGAATCGAACCCACAACCTCACGCTTCGCAGTCGGCTCATCACCCACTACGCCACGGAGGCTGTCGAGTTAAAAGAAAAGAGAGTTGTAGTTTCTTATAAGTGTACCCCGCAACAACAAAATGCAACAAATGCCGAATATTTAATTCACCACACGTTATATTAAAAAAAGCTTTAATCTAATTTCGATATATTTTTAATAACTTGACTCCTTATAACCTTCTAATTAGGTACGAGATCCAAAATTCAATTCAAAATTAAATTCGAAGTTTTTAAATAATCTTATCATCTGTCATCTGATCTCAATCAGTAAATTCCTTTGAATTTATTCGAATATTATGCTAATGCAAGCCCTCTTCTTCATTCAGTAATGGCAAATTATAAGTAAATCTGAGCATATTGACAGTTTAAAGAAAAAAATTTAAATACGGTGACGTAATTAAGTCAGTCAGATATCCGAGTAAAGTGATGGCTACTTTATCAAAGTGTAAATTGGAGTTTTGGAGGCAGTTCGAAAAGTCATACAAGTTAGTTTTGTAGGTGGTAGAAGTATTATGGTTCGCCCGGGGAAGTACCACCGCTGCACCCACTTCTGCCGTGAACCAATTATATTGTGTTTCGGTGGAAAGGTGCACTTGCAGTTGTATGTAGATGTCCATGGGCTGCAGCGACCACTTAACACCACGTGGCCTGCATGCTCATCTGCTACTCCATTCAAATAAAAAAAAAAGTTTTGAAGGCAGTTCGAAAAGTCATACAAGTTACATGAGGCGACCATAAATCTTCGGAGTAGCAGCGCAACAGCATAAAACCACAGGTAAGACTTAGGCTTAGTCCCTGTAGCTTCGGGATTTAGAATAGACTACGGTATCCCCTGCCCGATCGTAAGAGGCGACTAACAGGGGCTTCCGGGGTTGCGGACGGTGGGAGTGGGAGCTCGACCCATCCAGCCAGCAGACCCGGGAAGGACGGCGGTGTGTGCGTGGCCGTATGCCACCTTGAGCGCCTGAGGGTGCAGGAGAGCGTCTCAGCTCTCCCGAAGATGGGCCCGTTATGGTGCTTTCCACTGGAGATCCCGAAGTCCTACCCAAGCCCAGGGGCAGGCAACTGAGGGGATTTTAGTGCGGTACAAATCCCACATAACCCGGTATCCTCTCCCAAGGTGCTGGGTTCCTTTTGAAGGTCCCTTCCCCCCTGATACCAAAAAATGGGAAGACTTAGGCTTGCTTGAGATTGTGTTTAGTTTGAGTTGTTTATCCATTGGCTAAAGCGGTCGCTAAACAACTAAACACATCAACACTGTCTAGGGATATTTCGTTTAGAGTTCTTTAATTCAAAAAATACTGGCTGGATTTAAAATCTTTTTTACAAGCATATTTTTAGGTCATTTTGAATGATTCCAAATTTGAATTTACGAAAATTAATTTAAAACAAAAGATATGCGCGGCAAACCTAGTGCAAGAGTCGAAAGGTTAAATTTATTAATCATGGTTTTTGATAATTTTTTGTGAAAAATTAAAGTTTTATTACGAAAAAGTGATTAATTTTAAATTTCCTTGCACTGTATGCATAATGCAGCGCCACCATTTAACGAGAGACGAAATGTTAAGGGCAGTAGGCATGCTCCAAGCTGGAGCAACTCAACAGAGAACTGCTGATGAGATTGGGACAAAACAAAACGTCATATCGAGGTTGTGGTCACGATATCGTTCTACCGGTGGAGTGGCTGAAAGACACCCAGGCGGTAAGCGCAAGACCACCCAACGACAAGACCGATTTTTGCAAGTTGCTGCAAGAAGGCAACGAAATGTTACGGCCATGCAGTTGGTTCAAAGGCTTCAGTCTGAACACCATTTGCTGGTGAGTGATCAAACTGTGAGGAGAAGACTGCATGAAGCAAACCTTTATGCTCGCAGACCACTTCGTACTCCAACACTACGCCGAGGAAATCGCGGAATAAGATTGCAGTGGGCTCGTGAACATTTGTTGTGGGAAGATAACCAGTGGTCTGAAGTGCTGTTTACTGACGAGTCCAGATTCGGTTTCCATCCTGATTCACGAAGAGTACACGTATGGCGAGTTCCTGGTCGTGAAAGCCGTCTGCAACACCCTCAGGAAGTCCATCCATACCATGGCGGCACAATTATGGTCTGTGCGGGAATACGTGCTGGTGGACAAACGGATCTCGTTTGGATCAGAAACACCACGACGGCTGAAAAATACCGTGACCAGGTGCTAGCACCAATAATCTTCCCCCCATCGAGTGCAAATGGGCCAAGGATTCACGCTCATGCATGATAACGCCCGTCCGCACACAGTGCAAGTGGTGACCAGGTGGCTGCTGCAGCACGACATATCGGTTTTAGACTGGCCTGCGCAATCGCGGGACCTAAACCCCATAGAGCATGCGTGGGACATGCTCCAAAGAAGGGCTATGAAGAATTTTCCTGCAAACCTTGCTACTGAAGAGCAACTTTTTTTGCATCTTAGCAGGACTTGGGACAATATCCCACAGCATGACTTTGACAACCCCATTCATAGCATGAAAAACCGTTGCAGAACGGTTGTTAATGTCATGGGTGGTTTTACTGACTAGTGATTTTTTTGCATAATTGCAAAAATAATGGAATTTTCTCCTTTATTTTCACTTTTTAAAAAAACACATTTATCGTTACTTTTGCTCTTAATTCACTTTTTGTATTTATATGAATAAAATTTTATTTTCACATAAAAAATATTTTTGTTGTATTCTAAACTATAGTCTGATAAATAGGCTTCATAAAAATATATACATGTTGCAGGCTATTCATAAGGAATTTTGATAAAATTGAGAAAATTCGAAATATCCCTAGACAGTGTTGATGTGTGTAAATAAATAAACAACTCAAACTAAACCCCTAATCCTACCTATTCTCACCCCCCTATTCCTACACGCTCCTCTGCTACTCCGTTCAAACACTATCTACATGTGTCTAAGACAAAGGAATTGATTGAGAAACGACAATTAAATAGGAGGCGTCTCTTAATTAATTAGTGTAACTTTGAATAAGACTCGGTCAAATATTTTAATTCATTTTGTACTAGTGTCTAAATTTTTAAGTATCACTGAATGTAATAGTATCACTATGCTATGAAAATTAGACGAAATAATAATGCTATGATTTACTATTGACGTGATAACAATACTGTGAATTAATGAATTCATTACAAAGTAATACAAGCAAAGTTGTAAAGTTCATATACGCAAAAAATAATATAATCCAGTCTCCTACAACTTTCGCCATAACACAAGCTCGTGTCCCTGTTCCTACGCAGTTGAATTATTTATGGCAGGAATTCTTCATGACGACCAACTTCCGTCTAATCCAGTGAGAAGTAAGGTATTGTTACAAGTTTCTGTGAAAAACATCTATAAATCCCATAAATCAGGGTAAATGGAATAAAATGTCAGGGACACATATTGTTAGTAAACTTCTTTACGGATCTTGAAGTCCTTAAATACACTATTACTAAAATTCCTTTCAGTAACAGAAAGGGAATACATATCTTAAATAAATAAATAAATACATATGTTGTTATTCCACCAATGGTAAGACTTTTATAAAGATGGCATGCAGTTGTTTTAAATAGAATTCGTCACAACGGTCAACTTTCATAAGAACCGGTAGCAGTGACGTTATTGCTACAAGTTTCTATGAAAGATCATCAATATGTGTAGTAACAAGTAAATAATAGCCTTTATTCATAAAAAAATATGTTCATTTCTCATGTAACTTTCGTCATAATACCGCCGTGTCTCTCTGCAGTTGAATGAGTTATGACAAGAATTATTCAAGACGACCAAATTCTTTCGAAGCCGATATGAAGTGAACATTGTTACAAGTTTTTGTGCAAAAACATTATTAAAGCCTATAAATTAGAGGAAATTGTATATGGAAGGTAAGAGATGGAATAAATATTCTTAATGATGCCGTAGCTAATTGAATAACACATCAGTTCACATCACTTTGTACGAAAGCGCGCGCGTCAACAGAAAGAGAATACACATCTTTATTTTAATTTTATCTTTGGTAATAATTTTATAAAGATGGCATGCAGATGAAATACATTGAGAATGTTCACGATGAGCGACTTTTATTATAGCCAGTAGAAGTGTGACTACATCTTGAACACTCTCCTTTTCAGTGATAAAAAAGTGGTTTAACAAAAAGTACTAGATTATGTTTATAAAAGCCATAATATTATATTGTGAGTAGAAGTGACTAAAATTAGGCATTATAACAAGCATCTATGATAAACATCTGTAAATTCTATAGGTGATTCCAGGGAGATGAAATATCTTCTGGATCTTAACGTAAATGTTGTTTCTGCCAGAATAAATCTATATTTTAAATTATTTCGACCATGCATACTATTTATAATTATACCTGCCTACCTATATATTCTCAAATACTATTCACATTTGCAAAATTCTTTTCTCCTATAACTTTTGCCATAACACAAGACCCTGTCAAGAAAGCAGAAGCTTTGCAGTTGAATTATTTATAGACGGGAATTCTCCACATCGACCGACTTCCGTCGAAACCGGTAGGAAGTGACGGCATTGTTAGAAGTTTCTGTGAAAACATCTATAAATCCTATAAATCAGGGGAAATTGGATATGGAATGTAAGGGACAAAATGTTGCTTTACCGATGAAGTTCTTTGTAAGTCAAAGTCAGTGGTCATAGTAATGCCAGCGGTAATTTTCAACGACATTATCCCCTTTTTGTTGCAATATACCTTTTTTAGTTTTTGACAAAAACTTGAATTAACAAGTATCTGTTAAGACATATACTCCAGAATAAGTTCTGGAGTACTGTCTTATTCTAGTTTTATTTTCATTTATTTTGTGTATTTTTGAGTATTAACACGTAAATTTAATAAACTGATCGCATTTTGTAAGACATATGGGTACCTATTACTGTTATTTAGCTGTTAATTATAGTGTTTGAGTTTTGTAGAATGAAACAACAGTAGACATCGCTTTACTCGGATATCTGACTGACTTGACTGATTACTGACGACTCGATGATTTTGACTGTATAATAATTATGAAATTGAAAGTTAATGCTCATATACGATACATCTACATACATATCAAAGGTATAACAGCCGGGCAGCTCTCTTTTGCGTCAATCAATGAAAAACGCTTGAATACGGAAGATGTCGCTCACATAACCTCTCAAATCCTTCTCGTTCGATGATTGGTTCGAGTTTGCATGTGCATCTGTCACTCAATTTAGCAAAGGAGTTTTTGAGGTTGAAAAATGAATTAAATGGAAATGAAAGTTTGCAGTTGAATTTTGCTCTCAGTTTACGTTTTTTAAGGTTTTCTGTCTGAGTGCGCAAAGGTAAGCAATGCTGAACTAAAGAAAAGATTAGATGGAGAATGAGTTCAGTTCTGTTTTTAAATATTGTGTATGACCTACATGCCTTACCTACCGCATGTGTCAACGTTATCCCACACCCATAGTCAGCATTACATATGGAAATAAAATAATTTAATCTATTTCTTCAGATATGGAGGAGCAGCGATTACCAAGCGGTAAACACCGTGGTCTTCGACACGAAAACACCTCACTCGAGGAGAGGATGAGACTTACATGTACCCAACAGTAGGACACTAAATGAGTTGAAAATAATAATATACATAACAGAATATATACAGAAACAACCTTGTGAGTTCAAACAGTTCAAACCCAAGCTTTTTAAACTCACAGATTCCGCGAACTATGTATGCACCACTTTTATAAAGAACTAAATGATTGGGGTGGACCACACTAATGAGTTAGGGATTTGAACCAATCCCCATACCTACCAAACTGAATACAAAATTTCATAAAAATAGGTCGAGCCGTTTTGGAGAATTTTATATAGGTATATTCCTTGTTCCTGATAAGCCTTGCGATACAGGACTTACATGATTCTTTTGCAATACAAATACAACTTTCTCAATGTAGGAACCCGTTTCTCATTCATCTTACGTGACGTGACACTCGACTCTAGAACCTACATACTTGTTCAATATGTCGGCTATCAAACACCGAAACTTTGATTAAATTCTATTTGCTACCCTGTAACAGCAATATTGGATATAGAAAAAACTAAATACCTGCTTAGGGATAGATTTGTAACAAAGTTTTTGTAGTAGTTACTGGGAAATACGTTCTTTTTATTTATTTGAATGGAGTAGAAGACGAACATGCAGGCCACGTGGTGTTAAGTGGTCGCTGCAGCCTGCAGCCCATGGACATCTATAAATAATAATAATAAAGAATGTTTCGCTCTCATAGCCCCACAGTAGGGTAGATATACCCTGTGTCGTGGTTACCATGCACACACAGATACAGAACACCCAGACCGATCACAGAATTTTTAACTCGTCATTCAAGTTTCTGTTTCGCTGGGAATCGAACCCGGGACCCTCCGATCGGCAATCCGGTATAGTAACCCTTGCGCCACACGGGTCCTCAATTAATATATATCGTACAATAATATAATTTTTAATGCTCCTGGAGTGTATGTGGACGGTTTATTTTCTATTTTTTCGTATCTTTTAAATATTAAGTAATCAGTTTGTATGGTTGCCAATCTTCATTTCTTCTTTTATTTATCTAACGTTCTTAATTCTGTGAGGAATATTGCGCCCAACAGAGTTTAGTTTTTTTTTTCGTTTAACCTTAAAGAAACCGTCGGCTATAAAGCTATTTCCAACCGGCTAATGAGTAGAATCATAAAACACGATAAATAATAAAAACATAAAAACAAATCGAAAAATACCAATATACAAAGGAAACCATAAATCTCGTAGCACCCCGTAAATCCCCAAACAACCCGTAATCGCTGCGGCTCTCAACTAATTGGTTTCCGTAAAAACCTCAAATAGCCCCATAACTTCATAATCATGTAAGCGAAATGTGTACACAGGAAATAATTAAACAACTGCGTTACAACTTGTGGTAGTGATGTGACTGGTTGCGTACGTTTACGTATCTGGTAGTTTACGTATTGATTACAGTTAATTTTATTTATTTTTTATTAAAATAATGCAGGCAAAATACACTTCGTAAACGGCGTTCATAAATTAAAAGAACTATAGGTAAATATTTATTTTACTCTTTTACTTAAACTTGGCAATATAATGATAGTCAAAAAATAATCATAGTAATGACAAGGTAGAGTCCGCGCCAAACTTTATTGCGTATCTGAAGTTAGTAACAAGACGCGTCACATTAGCTAGTTTCAGGTGTCATCGGGACGTAAAGTGACTGTACCGACGCAAACAAGTACTCGCAGCTCACTCCTTTATTACATTACTTCGAAGACATTACTTCGTCATAGAAAGAGAACAAGGAGATAACTTCACAAATGGAAATGTTTAAGTGCCGTTTAAAATTCACATCTCGGCGCATATTACAAACTTAGCAAACATTCCAACCATACGGGGAAAAATTGTCATTTTTTTTTCTCTTACGTTCTTTCTTTCAAAATATACACTACTAGGTCCAATAAAAAACAGTTACAGCCACAAACTAGTATTCACTGTGTCATAGGTGCCATAAACACACACAAAGACAGAAACACTAACACCCAACCGAGTACATAAAATCAAACTCATCATTAAAATTTTATTAATTGTATACAACAAAACAGAAAAAATTGCTCCCAGTTCCGAACGACTCCTGTACGCAGCAATTGGACTTAAAAAAACGATTGAAAAAAAAATAGTTATATAGGATTGAATTATCAGGTATCGGAATCCAATCTAAAACAACAAGGCACATCACTAGCAGCAACAGCTAATATGGCAGTTCGTTATCCGCTAATTGTTGTTGTTTTTGTATATTAACGTGGATTTATGCGTGTAGTGGACTTCTAACGAGTGTTTATGGGCCACAATGTTCATTAATATTTCATACGGTCACATACCGACCCTTTATGTATTAATCGTACGCATTATGATAAATAATGTGGTCTGAATGTGTTGATATGACATATTTTGTTAATCTCTGATATTTTTACATGTTAATCCTGCAAAATTATGTTTTACAGATATTATTTATATACTAGGGACCGCCCGCAAGGACTTTAGTACTAAATTTTTTATAAAATAAAAGTAACCAAAATTACCTTTTTACTACATCAGCTGCCTGCCTACCAATGAAAGTCCCGTCAAAATCGGTCCAGCCGTTTCAGAGATTAGCCGGAACAAACAGATAGACACACAGACAGAAAAAATTGTGAATAATGTTATTTTTGTATGTACTGTATATATTTTACTTCATAAATTCATATGTGACAGACAAAAATTGGTACAATGTTATTTTGGTATAAGTACCGTATGTAGTAAAAAGCGTTTATTTTAATATTACACTTAGACACTCCAATTTTATTTATTTTATAGATTAGATATCAAAAGAGCATGCAGGCCGCGTAGTTTTGCCTGAGACTGGACAGTTCTGCTACTGTTCCTAAAGTTAGGTAAAAACTACTTTGCAACAATCCGCAATCGGAACGTATGATAGTGTACATTTCACATAAGATACATGCACATGCAACAATAAAAAATACACACCAACATACGTACCACCCCCAACCCGTGCGGCCAAAAACTGAACATCATAAGGGTTATTGAATCTACGACGAAGTTACTCACAAAGTGCGGCAATGGCCGATACAGCCTTCGTATATACGTTTTCAACGACTACTATTCCTAAAGCCGATGGTCGCCAGGCGTGGTCCCAGGGAGCAGGGACATGCCCCCCCCCCCTCCCCCCAAATCCATCAGTAATGCGTAGATGGAAGGCGAAACAAGTCAATTTGGGACATCTCTTCCCCCAAATTTCTTAGTGACCCCCCCCAAAATTGAAGACTGCGACCGCGCTTGATGATCGCCTCATGTAAGAAAGGCCCGCAATAGCACCTTTCCACCAAAACGCAATAAAAAGTCGGTAAAAATGGATGCAACTGTGATATACTTGCCTGATCGAAATAATTTAATATAAAAATAATTTAATAAGAAAATTTTAGCACCTATAAAATATCAAAAAATTTGTTTTCTGATGATTATAAATGCTCAATAGAATCATTGATTTACGCATCAATTAAGAAAAGACAGTTCCTTAAAAGAAGCTTCGTGAAAACGAATTTGAGGAATTGATTCTAAAGCTTAAGTAGGTAGCTTATACATTTTGATATTTATTGTAAGCAAGAGAAAGTAAATAATCGTAAAATCTGTCGCAGGCCCTGTAGCTTCGGGATTAAGAACAGAGCTACGGTATCCTCTGCCTGATCGTAAGAGGCGACTGAAAGGGGGCTTCTGAGGTTGCAGGCAGTGACAAAGGGAGCTCGATAATACGATAGCTAATAATAGCTCGAAAATATGGCGGTGTGTCGTGATCGCATGCCGCCTCAAGCATGTAAAGGAGCAGGAGAGCATATTTGTTCTCCCGAAGATGGGCCCGTAAGGTGCAGGCGTACGCGCGTGGAGGTCACCGGTGCGTTCCACTGGAGATCCCGGAGTCTACCCCAAGCGCAGAGGCAGGCCACCGAGGGGGTAAGTGCGATACAAATTCCACATTACCCGCTATCCTGTCCCAAGATGCCGTGTACCTACTTTATGAAGGTCCCCTTCCAATACAAAAAAAGCTTGCAAACTAATAAATCATTTTTAATTTATACCTTCATATTTATCGCAATAATACAGGTTACAATAAAATAAATAAATAATAAAATTTGGGTGACCAGAGGGCTGGCTGGCTGGCTTTGCTCAAAAAATCAGTCTTTTGGTTCAACTAGGGAATGCTGCCAGCGTTATGGGCACCATGCCGCAATCAGGTCTTTTGGATGGCATATACATTTTGTAAAATATGTGTACCTATTTTTCTTTTTAAGTAGTTTTTTAAATTACTATGTACATACTTATACTATAAAATAATATGGAAGACTAGAAAAGACATTGACATTTGACATAATAATATGTCATTTACCATGACCTAATCTGCTGCTACAATTATTTTGCAATTCGCTTATTTACTTATGGATTGTCAGTTTGTTGATTTATATAAACAATCTACCATAAAATTTGTAAAACGTTAGTTCCAAACGAGTATTTACAATGGACATAGACTGTAAACCCCAAACGAGCGAAAAACTGCTCATATTGACGTTTCGTCCATTTGCTTTTACCCGTTTCACTGCGCAATATTCTGTGAAACGCGATCCGTTGCAAATACTATCGCTGCAATCGACTGCAATAACTTTAGACATTCGAACTCTAGAAACTGGAGTACGTACGAAAATACGAGTAGTTTCAGAGTAAAGACGACCCACATTCCAGAGTAATGACGACCCGCGTGGCGCAATGGTTACCATGCCGCACTGCCAATCGAAGGGTCTCGGGTTCGATTCCCGGCGAAACAGAAATTTGGGGTGTACTTCCGTTTAGAACATACCTCCAATTCCAATCGATCTGAAATTTGGTACAAGAATATCATACCCAAAATAGAAAATACAAAAAATGTTTATCGCAAAACATGCGAAAAACGTCGAAAAACTTTTTTGTCCGTTTGACCTTGAACATCAAATTTGCGGGTATTTTGGGTATGATATTCTTGATCAGCGCGTCAAAATACATAAGTGTACCAAATTTTAGATCAATTGGAGGTATGTTCTAAACGGAAGTTTATCCGAAATTTGGATGACGAGTTTAAATTTTTGTTCTCGGACTGGGTGTTTGTTTTTCTGTTTTTATGTGTGTCCATGGTACCCACGACACAGGGAATCCTAGTGTGGGGCTATGAGGTGCAGCGTTTTTTTAAAAAAAGAGAGAGACACAATTGTCGTCAAATGTCATTTTCTAATTTCAGATCCATAATAATTAAACCTTCAATCGGTAATATTTAACTATTATCTTGTTTCTTCGTTTACATAAGATATTATTTAATACCTAAGAAAACTGAGGTCTCGTAAGCTGCATAATTGCGACAATAATGAATGAAATATTTTTAAAATCTTCATCATTGTGCAAGCAAATGTTCAAGTACTTATATTTCTGATCAGATAAATAATGTTAAATTAAAGCATTGTGCACAAAACAAACTATAGATTTTTACCAAAATACAGTTATTACTTTGTCAATCAGTATAATCTTTCAATCTTGTTAAAACCAAACCTTAGAGCATCAAAGTTACTGACTCACCCTTCAGGAGAGATGGCATAGCGCCTCTGGCATAGCGGCGCCGCCTAAATCTGGTGCGGGGAAAGAACGCACACTATTTAATTTTGTCACACATTCACAAATATTCTTTCATCGCTACAGACGCATACATTTCTAAATATGCCAATTTCAATTAACAACGTCATTTTCTATACACCGTCAACACTGACACCGACACACACTGACACACTAGTAGTATAACTAGAAGGCACATTGTGCATGGACGTTGGGACGAGGGGTTCGCCCGTAAAGGCCACTGCTCTGACGGGTGTCATAACTGTCATACCTTGATGCTTTAAGAACCAAACACATCACCACTAATCAACATAAACCTTAAACCCCGAAGGAGCCATTGAAACGGCTCATATTTCAAAAATTTCGTCTATTTGTTTGCTTTTAAGGTTTAAGCGCAATACTCTGTAAACCTGCCATCCAATGCAGATAGCATCTCTTCGCAGTCCATTGTAATAACACTAATAATTTCTTTAGTATTTTTATTTATACAAAAATATCCCTTCATCATTTATAGCTGATCCAAACTAATGAAAAATATTGCAATATTCAATTTTAATGAAATTACCATTTTCATCATTATCAGGCATGCACAGTGATGAAATTAACATTCTTATCACTGTGCATGCCTGAGAAAAACTCATAATTTTAGTTCTCGAAAGCATGATGTCCACCAATTCACACTTGACTAGCGTGACTAAAGCCTAAAAACTGGGACATAAAAAAGGTTGAAAAAAATAAAAGAAAGCTTAGCAAAACTTGTTTGTGGGTAGTAAGCAGCACATTGCACCGTGTGAGCCGTTCCCGAACGAACAATAAAATTGAAACTGACTCATATTTCAAACTCCCCATATATTGCACTCAGCCATTGTGCAATATTCTGTATCCGCGATTTATTGCTCATAGGTATGCAGTTGGAAACATGCTTTACACAAACATGTATGGCTATATATCTATCGATGCAGCAATGGCCGAGAGGTAAAAAACGCGTTCCTCGACGCGACCGACACCGGGTTCATATCCTCGGCGCGCACCTCTGACAAAGAAATTTTTAAACTGCGAATTTATCGCTGCTCCACGGTGATGGAAAATATCGTGATATTTAATTGATTACGATGTTCTCCATCACCTGAGAGAAATTCATAATTTCTCGAAAGCATGACGTCCACCAATCCGCACTTGGCCAGCGTAGTGGTCTATGGGATAAATTCCTCTCACGTGGGTATTAAAAAGGTTGTAAAAAAATCTATCGATCTTAGCCGTGGCCGACAGCTTAACGTGCCCTCCAAAGTAAGTAAACTACGCAGCTGTGTGGTGGAGTAAGCTCCAGGCCTCCCCAATAATAGCAATGGAGTCGTTTCTAGCAGTGAGACGCAAAAAGGATTACAGTCATACGCTGATCAAAGCGATAGGAATATAAAAGTTCTTTCTTATTCTGTCCATAGTTTTGATCACCTCACTGTGTATCAATATGTCACTATCGGTTGATTGGGTACGCGACGCCCACTTTGAATACATCTTAATCCTAAAGAAATCAAATCTATCCGGCGTTCTTGCAGAAATAGGTCAGACCCGCGAAGCTTGAAGCTTCAAAACTAAAATCCAACAATCTCTTGATTGAGGATTCTCTTATCATCAAATTCCAATTTCATTTGTGGGACATTGTCAGGGAATAAGCTACTTTGTGTAGAATCACTACGAGCGATGAGCTATTTTCTTAAGAAATTTACGAACTTTAATTTAATAAATTTGTTTTAGTGTGGATGTAAGTGGTGTAGAATATGTAGCTATAAGTATTACATAAACAAAAAAATAAACAAAATACATAATCCTATTAAGATAGACAACATCGTCCCTACATCCTTAGCGCACCTTAAGCGAAAGCATATATATATATATATACCCATACGGCAAATGTTTATCAGACGGGTTGTAGCATCAGTTAATTGTTGATCAGTTAGCCATTGTTGATCAAAATAGTTTTTGTTGATCGAATGTATGATTCGGCATACAAAAGTGGCTCCAATTTGATCAACAATTGCTGACCCTCTAGCGGCACAAATAAGAACTATTCATTACATTACTTATACAAATCCGCTCCATCAATTGTTGATCTCATTCAAATGGACCAATCAGAGGTCATCGTTGCTGATGATTGGTTGGTTTTGTTATGCGCTGTTGCCAATTCGCTTCGCAATCAATACGCTATGATGAAAGCAAGACTGTGTTAAGTTAGGGCGTGTAGATTAGGAGCTAGGTCCTCCATAAGATTCGATAACTTTTTATTATTACCTTTTATTTTTTTATTTTACCTGTCTTTCTGTCCTTTGTCTGTAATCAAATATTGCAAGTAAAATTTGACACACTTCTCGGTTTCCGATTGAGTAAAAATTTTGCACGCGTATGTATATCGCGTGACAATGCAATATTATGATGACATGGAGCTGATCTAATGATGGAGCTGGAAGGTGGCCATAGAAACTCCGTTATAATACGACATAACCCTATAGAGTTTGGGCTCGTATGATTCGTCTCGATGAGTACTTTGTCTGCAGATGGTATCCAGGGTCTGATGATGGAGCTGGAAGGTGGCCATAGGAAGTCCGTAATAAAATGACACAATCCCATCGAGTTTGGGCTTATTTGATTAGTCTTGACGAGTAATTTGGTCCTAAAGAGAGTCCCCCGCGCGCCGCGGTGTAGTCAAGACGTGTGTACTGTGCTCTCTGTTTCAAAATTCTTTTAAAGTGGTTTCAAATGCTCATTTGTGTTTAAAAACTAGATATTCGATAAAGTTAAGTTCACAAGTAAACATTAATACGTAACATTATTCTAAAGACAGTGCGTGTTATCTTAAAAAACGATAATTCTTCAACAAATAAAAAGCCGTTGACATTGATTTAAAAGTGCAAGAATGCGTTCCCCAGTGCTGATGTGATGACTCATACTCTTGTTGCTAAGTCGCTATCTTGAAACTATTGCTCTGTTGCTGACAACGGGTTTATAAATTCATCTCAATTGTGTAAGCACCGATGGTGTAGAGCGCACGAACACTACATCACACACGCTACCATCTGCAAGATCAAGTTCGAATCCTGTATACCTAATTGATTTTTTATAGTAATCTTTTTTTTTTTCAATTAATATAATAATATTTGAAAAAAAGACTTAAAAAAAACTTTAAAAAATTAATATAAATAAAAAAAACCCAAAAAAATAATTCATAAAAATAATTTCGTTTTTTCGCCCAAAATGTCTTCAAAAAAAGAAACCGTTCCCACAAAGAGCAAACTATGCACAAAATGTAGATCAACACTGAATGGTAAATCAACTATCATATGCAGCAAATGTAAGAAAGATTATGACATAGACTGTGCCATGCTAACAAATAGAAAATTTCAAGTTATGACCAAGGACCAAAAACTTAAATGGACTTGCCAAGACTGCGGAACTGAACTGACAAAAAATGCAAATATACCATCCGAAAACAATACTACACAGAACGTTTTGTCTAAGAATATAGTCAAGAAGCCCATTAATACCGCATCTCCCTTGAGCCGCCATGATATCCACGTAAACTTCTCGCCCGACAGGATAACGAGAAGACCACGTAGAGCCAATCCATATATTGATATTTCGTCGCACTCCCTCTCAGACAACGAAGAAGACTCGATCACATCAGATGACTCAAATGTACGAAGAAGTTTGCCAGACCTTTCAACAAGAATTAATGAAGATATATTAGACTTAAAACAGAAAGTTGAAGAGCTAACTCTACAGTTAAATAGTGCACACTTGGAGATCGAGAACTTAACGTTAGAAAAAAATAGTCTATTGCAAAAAATATCCCAGCAAGACCTAAAACTTAATGCACTCTCAGCAGTACATTCTCCACGCTCTACTCTACTTGCGAAAAAAAAGACAAAGAAGTTAATTTCAACCCCTATACAAATTAAATCAAAATCAAGAACAACACTCACCTTGCAGAGCTCTGAGAACTCCGAAAACTCTGAAGACTTGGAAAAAGAGTCACTTACACATTTAGAAGAGTCTCGAAGACCAACAAATGAAAAATCACCTACATCTGAAATTTGCAATATGTATAAGGAGACTACAAATCAACAGCAAATTACAAATAATAACAAAATATGGATCTACGGTACCCAACAATGTTCGGGTCTCGCTTTGGCACTGCGAAAATCAAGAGAAAATTCGATGTACCAAAAATACACCATAACATCTCTTACGAAACCTTTCGCTGATACAGAGGAAGTATTAAGAGGATGCCAGGAACTTTCTTACAAAACTGAATCAGATAAAATAATAATTTGTGTGGGAGAAAATGATACGAATCCACTGAAAATTATCTCGGAATTAAGTGCGACCTGCAAAAAACTAAAAAACTATCAAGTTATTATTTTACAAATACTACAAAATAAACACCTTAATGAAAAATTGCTTAACGAAAAATTAGAGTTAATATGTAAATTATATAAAAACTGCCATTTTGTACAGTGTAAGGTTACTTATAATTATTTATTTGAAATTTGTAACAAAATTAATTTTTGTATTGACTGCATAGACTACGATCGTACCTATCTTGACACCAAGTCGATAAAAAGACGCTTACAGGAAACTAGATTCGAGTCATGTCACAGATATACCACTAAAACGATTAAGCTCCCCAAACAAAAAACAATATTAGATTTCTTTCCAGTAAAGCAGAGTAAACCTTCATCCGAGGGCCATGAATTTAAAGATAGTACATTTTTTCGTTAATTACGGAAATAGTAACAGTCTCTTAATATTACATCAGAATATAGCTGGATTCTTAAGTAAAAGAGATTCTCTGGAGATAACACTTCAAAATCTTCAAGACCGTAATAGGTATATTGACGTACTTTGTTTGTCAGAAACTTTTATAAAACAAGGTGAGGAAATTAACCTTAACTTGTCAGGGTTTCAATTAGCCGATAGCTACTCGCGAACTAAACATCGTCGTGGAGGTGTTTGTATTATGTGCAGAAATAACATAGCATTCAAGAAAATATCGTTTCGGACAAATTTAAGTCAAGCTTATTATTTCGAAATATGTGGTATAGAACTTCCTGACGCGAAATGTATAATAATCTGTATTTACCGAACGCCAAACAGTAATGCAATATTATTTCTTGATCATCTCGAAAAAATACTGTTTGACCTAGGCCGTAAAACAAAACATCGAGTTGTGATAACAGGGGACTTTAATATTGATATTTTAAAAGACACAAACATAAAGGAACACTTTATTAGAGTAGTTGAAGCGTTTAATTTAATCATACACATCCAGAAACCAACGAGGGGAAGTGCATGCCTTGATCAAATATTAAGTAACATTCCCCAGGCACAAGGGGAAACTCTAAATCTTAACCTGTCAGACCATAACACTGGACAACTATTAACAGTACCGCTACAAACAAAAAAATACATCCCTTATGCACAATATATAAAACGTAGAGACTTTAGTAAGGTTAACATGTCTAAATTTCGTGAATGCATTTCTCAACTCTCTTGGTCTGAAGTATATGATGAGAGCAACGTAGACCAAGCTTTTGATAGGTTCCATGACCTATTTATACTGTTCTACAACCTTTGCTTCCCAATCAAAAAAATTAAACTAAAAACAAAGAACAATAGATTGTACTGGTTAAGTAAAGGCATTAAAGTATCATCGAATACGAAGCGGAACCTTAGATATCAGTATTATAAACAGCGAAACTTCGTATGTAAGCGAAAATATCTTAATTATAATAACATTTTTAAAAGATGTTTACTAACGGCTCAAAAATTATGCAATCACAAAATTATAGAAAACTCTAAAAATAAATGTAAGGCATCATGGAATATTATAAAAAACAATTCAGCCATGATAAATAATGACAAATTTATTAAAAATATTAGTTATAATAATATTATTCTCACAGAACCACTTGACATTGCAAATCTTTTTAATAATTATTTTGTAAACTTGACTGAAAGTAACTTAATTTCAAATATTAAATATAACCATAAAATTGACATTAATAATCACTCAATATTTTTATCACCTACAAATGACATAGAAATCTTGAAAATTATAACTAACCTTAATAATACAACCTCAGTTGGATATGACAATATACCAACCAAAGTTATTAAAAATGTATCAAAGATAATATCAGCAATACTAAGCCACTTGATAAATTTATCATTTTCATCTGGAATATTTCCGACTAAACTCAAAACATCAGTAATAAAACCTATTTACAAAAAAGGAGATAAATCACTATTAAACAATTATAGGCCCATTGCACTTATACCGATACTCTCCAAAGTATTTGAAAAAGCAGCGTATGTGCGAATAGCTAATTTTATTGAAAAACATAATATATTAACACCGGATCAAAATGGTTTCCGTAAGAATAAATCCACGTCTTTGTCAACTTTTAACCTCATTAACAGTATCTTACAAAACGTAGATAAAAGAGTAAAAACAACTGGTATCTTCTTTGATTTAAGTAAGGCATTTGATTATGTTTCACATGAGCTTCTTTTATGGAAATGTGAGAAATATGGTATCCGTGGGTGTCCGTTAGACTGGCTTCAAAGCTACTTATCTGATCGAAAACAATATGTAGAAATAAGTAGCGTTAATCCTATCACACTGGAAGAAGAATGTTTCAAATCAGACATAAAATATAATAGAGTGGGAGTACCTCAAGGTAGTATTTTAGGGCCTCTCCTTTTTATTATATATATAAATGACATCACAAAAACTTCAAACTATCAATACTCATTATTCGCAGATGACATAGCTTTAGTTATTCCTGACAATTTCTCTGACAATTACAATAAAACAATTAATGAAACAATTGACAAAATAGTAATATGGCTAAATGATAATAATTTGCAAATAAATGTGGCAAAAACAAAATATATCCAATTTGGAAACAAAGGTTCAAATAAACTTAATTTAAATATAAAATATAAAAATGAAACCATAGCTGAAACAGATACAATTAAATTCTTAGGGATACACCTAGATCGGTGCTGCACGTGGAAGGAACACATAAACAAACTGTGCTCTAAAATAAGTAAATTTGTGTATCCATTATGGCGTCTTCCAAAAATATGTAGCTTATCAACAGCTCTTAAGGCATATCATGGTTATGTAGCCTCTAACCTGAGATATGGCATACTACTATGGGGAAATTCAGTAGATCATAACAAAGCGTTTATAGCTCAAAAACGATGTATCCGTGCCTTATGTGGTGTCTCACCAGAAACAAGCTGTAAGCCTCTTTTTAAAGACCTTAAAATCCTGACCCTAACAAGTATGTACATTTTTGAAGTATGTATATTTGTAAAAACACACATGCACCTATTTGACAAAAAGAAAGACAATTGCAGATTTTTAACGCGATATCCCGAAAAACTTTGTCTCCCACTTAGCAGAACCACTATGCGATCAAGGAACTCATACCACATGTGTGTAAAGATTTATAACAGACTCCCTGATGACCTAAAGAGATTACAATTATTACAATTCAAAAAACATGTTCATAAATGGCTATCAGAAAAATGTTTTTATACAATAAAAGAATTTTTGGGATAACTTACATAACTAACTGACATAAATATTATTAAATAATTATATATTCAATGACTTGCATAAAGTTGCGTACAAATGTATAATGCATAAATTGTAAAATTAAATGTAAATTGCGTAAACTGTTAATTGACATAATATGTACTTAAATATAACATATTAAAATATGTGTCGAAATAATGTTAAATTAATTATAGTTTTAATCTAATTATAATTTGCACACCAAAAATGGTAAATGTGAGATACTGTATTTATAAAATTATTTCATCTTTGTGACCACATTTAAGCAAATAAATGATTTGTGATTTGTTGTGATTTGTGTGATTTGTAAAAGGTATCCAGGCTCTAATGATGGGGCTGGAAGGTGGCCATAGGAAGTCAGTAATAAAACGACACAATCCCATCGAGTTTGGGCTCGTTTGATTCGTCTTGACGAGTACTTTCGTCCTAGATAATATCCATATGATATGCAACTCCATCAGATTTAATTAAATAAATTCGTTACATTTGTTATGAATAACAATAAAGATAAATTAATAAGATAAAACTAACAAAGAAATATAAACAATAACAACAAGAAAACTTCTTCTTAATACTTTTATTTTAAGTATTATTTTTTCAATTAAATTAACTATCAGTTTTTTAATCAGGTACTTAGGTATCCACAGTCTAAAAAAAATAAAAAAAAACTTGTACTAACTTAAGGAAGTAACTTAGCGATTTCTTCAGAAACATGTTGAAGATAATTACACACTTGGACAGCCTCCGTGGCGTAGTGGGTGATGAGCCGACTGCGAAGCGTGAGGTCGTGGGTTCGATTCCCACCCAGGTCAAATATTTGTGTGATGAACATGACTATTTGTTCTGTGTCTGGGTGTTAATTTATCTATTTAAGTATGTATTTAGAATTATATAAGTATGTTTATCAGCTTTCTGATTACCATAGTACAAGCTCTGCTTAGTTTGGTATCAGATGGTGTTGTGTGAATTGTCCAAAGATATTTATTTATTTATTTATTTATTTAGGTACTTAGGCTCTCCTATACGTTGGGACTTTTATTATGTTAACCTTCTAAGTACAACACAAACATGTTTCTCCACTCTACACTTACTTTTAAATTGTGAAACAGGCCCTTAGTATCATTTTCTTTAACGTACGATCTCGACACTTACTTGTAAATTGTGAAACAGGCCCTTAGTATTATTTTCTTTAACTTACGATCTCGACACTTACTTGTAAATTGTGAAACAGGCCCTTAGTATTCTTTTCTTTAACCACGAATTAAGTATTATTTTGGTATCCGCCAAATGAGTACCTACTATTAATTTTTAATTATCCACAGTCTCAAAATAAAATATAAACATTAAACAAAATTTATGAACTTAAACATTTATCCAAGAAAAAGGTAATAAAAAAACATAATTGCCGTAATTATGCACTATTTTTTTACTTAAAACAAAACTTTGATTTTTGTCTTCGTTGACATTTCCTTAATAAGATTAAAATACACTGGCTGTCAAAACTAAGTACAGTTGAATCCGGTTATAACGACGACCAAGGGACCGGTGATTTTACGTCGTAATAACCGAAAGTCATATTAAACGAACAGACATTTTTTGTTTTTAATTGATCACATACATAATGTATTTATTAATATTAAGGTGACAAAATATTACCTAATTTAAGTTGAATATATACCTACTATGTACGGTCCATATAATCTATACTATATATATGTAACGAACAACGAAACATGTAGCGCAAAAAGTCTAATTTTTGTTTTTGTTTCTTATTTCTATAGTCGTGCGGTCGGCATTATGCAAACGAGACATAATACTTTTCATAGTGTCATCTTCAAAATTTGAATGCACAAGACTCAGATACGCTCAATCAGCGATGTGTGGGTAAGGGGGTTGCGCGGGAGCAGATAGGATCAGATAGGGACTTTTTTATTTGAATGGAGTAGTAGATGAGCATGCAGGCTACGTGGTGTTAAGTGGTCGCCGCAGCCCATGGACACCTACATACAACCTCAAGCAAGCATAGGTAAGTCTTTTCTGAGGTCGTATGCAGTTGCGTTGCTACTCCGGAGGCTGGTGGTCGCCTCATGTAAGTGTGGCCGGCAACTGCACCTTTCCACCGAAACACAATAGAGTTGGTTCACGGCAGAAGTGGGTGCAGCAGTGGTACTTCCCCGGGCGAGCCATAACGGTTCCACCACCTACAAAAACCTTCTTTCTTACGATTTATTTGTAAACACGTTAACGGTGGACGTTGCAACTGGACAATTATCTGACAAATTCCGTCGCTAAAAACGGTGGGTCGTTGTAAGCGGAGTCGTAATAAACGGATGCACTTTCATATAAACTCATAACAAAACCAAACATATGCCTATACCTACGTCGCTAAAAACGGTTGGTGGTTATATGCGAAGTCGTACTAAACGGACTACACTGTACCTACCACACGTTAATTCTTACTATAGACATTAGTTTTGAAATAAAAAACGTCTTGTAGCGAATTTCAACTATTTTCTATGAAACTATAGTTAAATAATTAAATTGTTTTTCTGGCACTTTTTATTTCGAACTTATTATCTTGTGTACTTTAAAAGTTACTGCAAGTTTCAAAGTGTGGTACTTAGTTCTGACGGCCAGTGTGCCTCCATCCATCCATCAGCCTTTTAAAGTCCACTGCTGGACATAGGCCTCCCCTCATGTTCGCCACTCCGTCCGGTCCTGCGCCCTCTGAATCCAGCGGTTTCCAGCTATCTTCTTCAGGTCGTCAGTCCACCTGGTTGGAGGGTGGCCTGTGCTCCTTTTGCCGATACGTGGTCGTCATTCGAGGACCTTTCTTTCCCACCGGTTGTCAGTCCTCCTAACTATATGGCCTGCCCATAAACACTTCAGCTTGCGTATTTTGAGAGCTATGTCGGTAACCTTCGTTCGTCTACGGATTTCATCGTTACGGAGTCTGTCGTGTAAAGAAATACCAAGCATAGCCCTCTCCATCGCTCGCTGAGCGACCTTGAGCCTGTGGAAAAGGCTAACTGTAAAAGACCACATCTCAGCGCCGTAGGTCATCACTGGCAACACTGCTTGAAAACTTTCTACTTCAGGCACTGCGGTATTCTGGACGAGAAGACACTTTGTAATATCCCGAACGCTGCCCAACCGAGTTGGATTCTACGAGTTACCTCTCTCTCGAAGTTGGACTTACCCATGCGGATCGCTAGTCCCAAGTAAATATACTCGTCGACAACTTCGAGAGTAGCGCCATCAACAACGACCGGTATGAGTGTGACATGGACATTTGACATGATCTTCGTCTTGTCCATGTTTATTTTAAGACCCACCTGTTGGGAGGCGCTATGGAGGTCACCTAGCATTGTGCTGAGTTCTTCCAGGGACTCCGCCAAGATGACTATATGAGGTGAGGTGTTCGCGATTGATGTTAATACCAAGCCCTTTCCACTCCATCAGCTTAAACATGTCTTCCAAAGCAGCGGTAAACAGTTTCGGGGATATAACATCTCCTTGTCGTACGCTGCAGTGGAATAGGTTTAGTGCTTCCGTCGTGGACTCGGACTGACATGGTTGCGGCTTTGTATAAACACTTCAACACCTCGATGTACCGATAGTCTATCTGGCACCGTTGGAGAGACTCTAGCACCGCCCAGGTCTCAATAGAATCGAAGGCTTTCTCATAGTCCACATACGCAACACATAGCGGCAGATTATACTCCTCGGTCTTTTGTATAACGTGATTTGTATGACGTGGCTCAGAAGCGCGATGGGTCTATAGTTCTTCAAAAGGGCTCTGTCTCCCTTCTTGAAGAACAGAACCACCACGCTTCTGCTCCACGCCTCCGGGGTAGTTCCGTTACTGATGTCGGTATCAAAAAGTTTTTGGAGCGCCACTAGGAGGGGTTTGCCTCTAGCCTTCAGCAGCTCTGATGTGATACCGTCATCTCCCGGTGCTTTGTTGTTTTTAGCTGACTTAGGTCCCCCTCTAATTTCGTACAGGCTGACATCCAGGTCCGGCTATCTTCGGTATAGTGTCGGGTCAATTTGGCTCTCTTGTCGTTCACCACATTAGGAACGGGAGCTTGTGAGGAGGTGTACAACCGTCCGTAGTACCTCTCAATTTCTCTCTGAACTTCAGGCTTAGACGTAACCATAGTGCCAGACTCCGTCTTCAATCTCATCAACTGGCTTTGCCCAAAAATCAGATCCCTTGTGAACACTTTGGAGCCTTGGTTCCGCTCAATTGTGTTCTTGACGCGCTGTGTGTTGTGAGCACGCAGATCGCGTCGTCTGCAGCAAGAGATATGTTTATTTAGCTGCCTGTATTTCGACATTGAAGCCGGAGAGCGGATACATAGTTCACGCCTTTCCTTCATGAGACCGAGAGTACTTTCAGAGAGCACTTGAGGTTTACAACTGGAGGGGGTCTTAAAGAACTTTGACCCTAACTCGTGGACGGTTTGTACCATCCTGGTGTTAATTTCGTCCACAGTTTCGCATTCTTCTAGGCCCGCGAACGATTCCGCAACTCCAGCTGAAAGTTCTATCTCGCTTTTCGTGGAACCATTTGGACTTATCCAAGTCCACTTGCGCTGTGACTTCTTCTTGAAGAAGGAGTTCATTATGAAGAAGTTCTCCTTCTCCAAGAAGTTAGCGAGCGTGCCCAGTCTAGCGTTGAAAGTGTACCTATATTCAACATGAAACATCACAAAAGCAATATTTTTAGAAGTAAGTCATATTTTACATGGTAATGTACATAGAGAAGTGAATTTAATTTAATGTAATGTAAAATGCGAATATGGGTGTGAACTTGAAATATTTTTTTTAATTTACTCTTTATTTTATTTTTTATTATAAATAATCAAATGATATTTTTTTAAACACTCGTCCAGCATCAAAAATGAGCAACATTAATTAGCATTAGCAAAAGGTATAAAAGCAACTAAAGGTATAAAAGTAACTAACTAACTTTAGTAATTTTAGCAGCACTTGGTTACATTTGTGATTTGGTTAAGGTGTAGCTTTATTAATTAAGATTAGATGTAGGTTAAATATAGGTAAGTATTTTAATCTTAGGATTAAGAGCAGGTTTTCATGTAAGATAAGGCGTAAGTTTAGATGTAGGTTAAGACGTGCGATTTAAGTTTAAATAATGGTATCGATTCGAGGAAAACACGTTAAAACTATAATTAAACTAATTGTGTCTTTGTCTCGGTTTTCTCATTAGAAAAAGACAGAAGATTTAGTTCTAGTTTAATTCTGTCAAAATTGACAGTTCCTGTGAAATTCTAGTCGAAACCGGTCAATGGCGACTAAAATCATGAGAAAACCCGCCGTCTCGAGATAAATCATTTATTTAACAGGCTGAAACTAAAATAAGATCTTTTATCTGCTGAGAAAACTTCGACCAAGACAGAATTAGTTTAGTCGTGTTTTGTGTCTCGAATCAACGCCATTATTATTATGATTTAGATATAATTTCTTGTTTTTAGGTAGGTATACTTTTTTCTTGCTTTTTGTGTTATTAGACAAACACTTTTTCTAAACATTTCTTTCTATTAGATTTAAATGTATTTAAGAGTTTTAGTTTACTATTTAATTATTTTTTTCTTATAGGTAAATGTTATTGACTTGTGTATTTAGCTGCATCCAGGTTCTTCTAGATATATAGATGATATAGATAGCTCAAGGACTTTTCGTAACACTTCAAGGCACTTTGCTTTTCTAGGGTTAGTTTTATTTTTAATATTGTCTTTAAAATATATATTTTCTTACTGCTTTTAACTCTTCCTTTGTCCACAAAGTATGAGTTTTTTTTCGCCTTCGTGTTTGTATTACATTTTGTGATTCATCTGAACTCGAAAGCGAATCCTCTGAAATATTTTGACGTAAACACGTAAAAGAAAGTATGTAGTTCTACCTTCTTGCTTTTAACAGAACATAATCTACACTTGTGCAGATGTTAATTCAATTAAAAGAGATTAAGCAACTTTATTTGTTTTTTCTACAACATCAGACATCGTATCGTTAAGATTTAAATACAAGTATAAACAACTAAGTAGCTTTTCACCGATGATGATGTATGTAGTACGGTGATATTTCTATATTAATATTTTCAGCTAAAACCAATTATCGTTGTCTGATCTTTTGTTTAACTCGCACATCTCTGACTTAGTCGCCATCTTTAATGGAGGAATCGTGCGCCGGCCGGTTGTAGTGTTTTGTTTTTCAAATTTACTTGGAAGAGATTTCGAAGTTGAGGAGGCGGGTTCAGCGCCGTCTAGAGCGGGAGGCAAGGCTAGCTGACGAGTCAACAGCAGATGCACCGCCAGTCTATCAGGCACCGCCACCTCAACCAAGCGCACCGCCAGTCCACCAGGCACCGCCCACGACCCGTTCCTCCGTGGTGAGCGCGGCTCCTGCCACTCCTCAGCCACCCATCCGTCCCCCGTCAGCAGCCCCAGTCGCTGCTGCAGCGATAAATTTACGGCTACTCCCGCCGAGAGTGCAAGGCAGTCGTAATAGACAGCGAGGGGAGCTGGAGGCTCTTGGAACGGCTAGCACCGGAGCCGGCCGGCACCCAAGCATAACGTCGGCGCCTGAGCTATACCGTCCCTTGCGAGCGCTACGCCCGCCTGTGACCTTTTGGTGGCTATAACCACTATTTGTGAGGCGATTGCGTGCTACCCAGCCCTCGCAGAGGAAATAAGACAGACGCTGGCTCACGTGCTCGTGGGACAGCATGCGAGTACAACTTAGGCTGTTATACTGGAACCCCGGGGGTGTCGCGCCCCACTTGCACCAACTTCGAGCCCTCGTCCAATAGCAAGACACCCACGTCGTGCTCCTTGGCAAGACAAAGTTGCGTCTGGACCAGGCCTTCCGGCTGCCCAATTTCTTCGTGTACCGCCGCGATGAGGTCTCTTTATAGGGGTACGGCCGTCGCGGTCCGTCGTGATGTGGTGCAAGCAGAATTACCTCTCCTGCATTATACTCACACCCGCTACATTGGGTTGGACGTGAGTATAGCGGGCGAGGCACTGGCGCTGTTTGCAGCCTACCGCCCGCCTGGCCCCCTTTTTAACCTGCAGGATATCACTAACATCCTGGCTGGTGGTGCTCCGACCCTAGTGGCAGGTGACCTCAACGCCAAACATCCTATCATCAACCACAATCCATCACTAGTCAAGTGAGCTCAATTTCGGGCGATACACGACACATCGATATCTTTCTCGATATCGAGAAGGCATTCGACCGTGTGTGGCATCCGGGCTCATTTACAAACTGCTGGATACACCCGTTCCGGTGATGCTTGTTAGGCTGGTGGCGTCCTTTTTAAAAGGTCGGCAGGTCTTTATTTCGGTCGAAGGATGCGCCTCAAACCCCAGGCCCATTTGTGTAGACGTGTTCCAGGGCAGCTGCCTCTCGCCCATGCTATAAGCGCTCTATACCAACGACATCCCCACTCCAGAGGGCAAGCTCGAAGACTGGAAGTATGACGTTGTGCTCGCATTGTTCGCGGACGACACTTTTCAGCCGTAAGCGAAGCATGCCCTCTCTGTTACGTCACCGCGATCAGAAGATAGATTGGAAGCCCACGGTTAAGTACCTGGGATGCAACATCGCTCCGTATGCACAGTCAGGTGAATCATGTGATTAAAAAAAACACGTGCGGCGCGGGCGATTCCAACCCATACGAAACTAAGGGTGTACCAAACCTACATCCGGTCAAGGACCACCTACGCGGCGCCGGCATGGTTTGCGTCGGTAAGTGCGTCGCTGCGCAAGCGTTTTGAAGCGCAGCAAAATCTAACCCTTCGTGTTGTTATGAGAGCACCTCGCTTCGTCAGGCACGACGTGTTGAGTCGCGATCATAAGGTAGAACCTTGGAACGGTTTGCGATCCCATCTCTATGGGATCGCGTCGATTTATGGTCGTCCTCCCAAAGGGAGACATTTCCTAGGGAGCTCATGTGGTTACCGGTGTCCTCCTCCGAAGAGGATTGCTGACCGAACGCGGTCGTCGGATGACGACCGAAGTCAAGCCCACTAGGTCCGCCCAACGGCGGAGAAACATTTCCATCACCTTGACGCACTTGTCCTCAAGAATCTGCCTGGGCAAAGAGGAGCCCCTCGTGTCCCGTATTCCCTATTACATTTGAGCCACTAGAGCCGACTATCTATCTATGTGAGAAGGGGGTTATACCAGAAGAGTACCATAGATGGAGCTTGCTTGAAGTTAGGGATCGCGTCGAACGCGTACCTGATGTGGCCGCCCCTAAAAAGTCTCAATCTGAGTCATCTGTGGACTCATCAGCTAATGAAAAAAAGATGCATTATTTTAGTTTTTAGATTTTCTATTTAAGTGTATACTAAATAATTTGTGAAAACATGAAATTAACTCATGTTTTCACAAATTGTTTTGTATACTTAGATAAAAATAAAAAGTTACTAATGAAGTTGATTATTTCCTAATAATATCATTCTTATTATTTTCCTACTTTATTCAGTTTTTACTATCACGTAATGATATATTGGTATTTTTGTAATTATAAAAATAACAATGACTAGGCTTGCTGTAGTTCGTTTGCTGATAGTCTACCACAATTCTTAATTTTCGTGGATCAACATTTAATGCATATTTCGGCCTGATTGATCAGGCCGAAATATACGGCAATTGTCAACAATTACGTAGGTAACGTAAAGAGGACAATATATATATATATTTAAATATTTTAAGATCTCACATTTTTACAGAGTCTAGATCGCTTTTGTATCCTTTTTAATATCGTATATTTTATAATCGATTTTCATATTAAATTTAAAATATTGTACAAATTCAAAAAATAGTCTTCATGCAATAATTCTAATAGGTACTTTATGGAACTAAGCAAATTCGCGAAGTTTCAGGCCCATTTAATCAACAAGCTAAATAGATAATTTCAAGGCGAGTACACAAAGTTGGTTAGTACCTTAGAGCATCAAGGTATGATAGGTATGACACCCATCATAGGAGTGGCCTTTACGGGCGAACGTCCATGTACAATGTGCCTTTTAGTTATATACAACTAGTGTGTCTGTGTGAATCGGTGTCAGTGTAGTCGGTGCATAGAAAATGACGTTGTTAATTGAAATTGACATATTTAGAAATGTATGCGTCTGTAGTAATGAAAGAATATATTTTGTGGACTCTTAAAACTATTTTTGGAGTCGGGCCCTTACTAAAATGTCGTACCATTCATTCTAAATGGGCACCGACAGTACAGACCGTGGGACAGTACCTACTTCTTCTTGCTTATGGTAATGACTCTTAAAACTATATTGGAGTCGGTGCCCATTCAGACCGAAAGGTACACTATATTTACTAAGACAGGAGATTTTACTAAGGGCCCGACTCCAAAAATAGTTTTAAGAGTCATTACCATAAGCAAGAAGAAGTAGGTACTGAACAATTTTATTTTTTACCGTTTGAAGTCGGTTCTATTTTTTTGTTAAAAACTTAATTAATTTCACTCTTTTTAGTAAATTTAATAATTCTGTACATACATGTATAAGCATAATTGGTAAAAAAAATTACTTAACTTCTAAACGTTAAAGAGATTTACCTTTTATAATCATGTTTATCTAATAGGCATCTTATGGCCTGAAAGGTTACTACTGTCAGTCCACCTGACCGTATAAATTAATGAAAGAATTAGCTCTCAGCTCCGTTGAGGAGTTGTTCCTACAATCATCAGCTTAGCAACATCAGGTGATAATTACCGGACATAAATATTTGTATTATGTTAAAGAATATGACCAAAAGAATGTGTGTGCCTATTAAGTTTTAGTGTTTCCCTCGATTTCCCTAGTATCATATCATCAGATTTTGACATGGTGACAGTTGGACCACCACAGCAATGTAAGATTTCGAACAAAACTCCATTTATTGAAAGAATTTGCTCTCAATTCCTAACCATCGTAGTACCTTCCATCATCAGCTCAGCAACATCACATGATGATGATTAAACTCAAATGTCTGTTTTGCTTTAGTAAGAATATAAAAATCAATTGATGTGCTATGAAATTTAAATGTTCCCCTCGATTTTCTCTGGGATTCCATCATCAGACTGTGACTTGGTGACAGTTGGACCACCTCGGGAGCGTAAGTTTTTGAACAAAAAAACATTTAATGAAAGAATTTTCTCTAAACTCCTAACCATTGTAGTACCTCCCATCATCAGCTCAGCAACGTGATATGATGATATTTATACACAAATACCTGTTTTGCTTTAGTAAAAATATGAAAATCAATTGTTGTGCTATAAAATTTGTATGTCCCCTTCGATTTCTCTGGGATCCCATCATCAGACTTTCACTTGGTGACAGTTGGACCACCTCAGGAATGTATGATTTCGAACAAAAACCCATTTATTGAAAGAATTTGCTCTCAACTCCTCACTGTTGCAGTACCTTCCATCATCAGCTCAGCAACATGAGATGATGATTACTATGCACAAATATCTCTTATGCTTTAGAAAGTATAAGAAAATCAATGTGTGTGCCTATAAAATTTGAGAGTTCTCCTCGATTTCCCTGGGATCCCATCATCAGATCCTGATTTGGTGACAACGGGACCACCTCGGAAGTATAAGCATACGAACAAAAAAAGAATTTTGAAAATCGGTTCACAAACGGCGGAGTAATCGGTGAACATAATAAAAAAATACATACAGCCGAATACATTAGGTACCTTCTCCTTTTGGAAGTCGGTAAAAATCAACTAAATTATCTCCCTGAAGACAGTGTTTGGCATTTTTTTAAACATTATCAATGAAGTACATCTATTTTTATGACATTTACAATCATACTTTATTATTTTTTTCATTATAATTAGATGTTTGCGGGTAAGATTAGGTTAGTTACATAATTTTTTTGTCAAACTTTTAAATCATCATTGCCACAAGTTCTGTTTTCGGTAAATAATCGGTTTTACCCATAAAGGGGCTATATATAAAAAGGACTGAACTGGCGATCTTGCGTCTATCTCATCTAGCATGCATCTAGCGTCTATCTTTTGTTTCGTTTGCGATGTTGACGCTCCGCAGCATCGTTGTACATTTCCGCGGTATTTGTTGATCTCCCAACGTTTATATTGATCAACAAAGGCACACAAAGTTTAAAATAAATGGCGGTTACAAGATCAATAATTGCCGTGTGATTTGGTGACGAGCTAGAGTGTTTGCAGCGTAGCTAGGCACTGGGTCACAATGAGGAGAATTGTTATATTCGAAGTTTGACACGATATCATCAAAATTATCGAAGCTAAAAGCCGCTAAAGGTGGATCAACAATTAATGCATATTTCGGCCTGATCAACTTTTGCCGTAGGGAGGACTATATACATAGTCTAAAAAAATAATAAAGTATGATTGTAAATGTCATAAAAATAGATGTACTTCATTGATAATGTTTAAAAAAATGCCAAACACTGTCTTCAGGGAGATAATTTAGTTGATTTTTACCGACTTCCAAAAGGAGAAGGTACCTAATGTATTCGGCTGTATGTATTTTTTTATTATGTTCACCGATTACTCCGCCGTTTGTGAACCGATTTTCAAAATTCTTTTTTTGTTCGTATGCTTATACTTCCGAGGTGGTCCCGTTGTCACCAAATCAGGATCTGATGATGGGATCCCAGGGAAATCGAGGAGAACTCTCAAATTTTATAGGCACACACATTGATTTTCTTATACTTTCTAAAGCATAAGAGATATTTGTGCATAGTAATCATCATCTCATGTTGCTGAGCTGATGATGGAAGGTACTGCAACAGTGAGGAGTTGAGAGCAAATTCTTTCAATAAATGGGTTTTTGTTCGAAATCATACATTCCTGAGGTGGTCCAACTGTCACCAAGTGAAAGTCTGATGATGGGATCCCAGAGAAATCGAAGGGGACATACAAATTTTATAGCACAACAATTGATTTTCATATTTTTACTAAAGCAAAACAGGTATTTGTGTATAAATATCATCATATCACGTTGCTGAGCTGATGATGGGAGGTACTACAATGGTTAGGAGTTTAGAGAAAATTCTTTCATTAAATGTTTTTTTGTTCAAAAACTTACGCTCCCGAGGTGGTCCAACTGTCACCAAGTCACAGTCTGATGATGGAATCCCAGAGAAAATCGAGGGGAACATTTAAATTTCATAGCACATCAATTGATTTTTATATTCTTACTAAAGCAAAACAGACATTTGAGTTTAATCATCATCATGTGATGTTGCTGAGCTGATGATGGAAGGTACTACGATGGTTAGGAATTGAGAGCAAATTCTTTCAATAAATGGAGTTTTGTTCGAAATCTTACATTGCTGTGGTGGTCCAACTGTCACCATGTCAAAATCTGATGATATGATACTAGGGAAATCGAGGGAAACACTAAAACTTAATAGGCACACACATTCTTTTGGTCATATTCTTTAACATAATACAAATATTTATGTCCGGTAATTATCACCTGATGTTGCTAAGCTGATGATTGTAGGAACAACTCCTCAACGGAGCTGAGAGCTAATTCTTTCATTAATTTATACGGTCAGGTGGACTGACAGTAGTAACCTTTCAGGCCATAAGATGCCTATTAGATAAACATGATTATAAAAGGTAAATCTCTTTAACGTTTAGAAGTTAAGTAATTTTTTTTACCAATTATGCTTATACATGTATGTACAGAATTATTAAATTTACTAAAAAGAGTGAAATTAATTAAGTTTTTAACAAAAAAATAGAACCGACTTCAAACGGTAAAAAATAAAATTGTTCAGTACCTACTTCTTCTTGCTTATGGTAATGACTCTTAAAACTATTTTTGGAGTCGGGCCCTTAGTAAAATCTCCTGTCTTAGTAAATATAGTGTACCTTTCGGTCTGAATGGGCACCGACTCCAATATAGTTTTAAGAGTCATTACCATAAGCAAGAAGAAGTAGGTACTGTCCCACGGTCTGTACTGTCGGTGCCCATTTAGAATGAATGGTACGACATTTTAGTAAGGGCCCGACTCCAAAAATAGTTTTAAGAGTCCACAAAATATATTCTTTCATTACTACAGACGCATACATTTCTAAATATGTCAATTTCAATTAACAACGTCATTTTCTATGCACCGACTACACTGACACCGATTCACACAGACACACTAGTTGTATATAACTAAAAGGCACATTGTACATGGACGTTCGCCCGTAAAGGCCACTCCTATGATGGGTGTCATACCTATCATACCTTGATGCTCTAAGGTACTAACCAACTTTGTGTACTCGCCTTGAAATTATCTATTTAGCTTGTTGATTAAATGGGCCTGAAACTTCGCGAATTTGCTTAGTTCCATAAAGTACCTATTAGAATTATTGCATGAAGACTATTTTTTGAATTTGTACAATATTTTAAATTTAATATGAAAATCGATTATAAAATATACGATATTAAAAAGGATACAAAAGCGATCTAGACTCTGTAAAAATGTGAGATCTTAAAATATTTAAATATATATATATATTGTCCTCTTTACGTTACCTACGTAATTGTTGACAATTGCCGTATATTTCGGCCTGATCAATCAGGCCGAAATATGCATTAAATGTTGATCCACGAAAATTAAGAATTGTGGTAGACTATCAGCAAACGAACTACAGCAAGCCTAGTCATTGTTATTTTTATAATTACAAAAATACCAATATATCATTACGTGATAGTAAAAACTGAATAAAGTAGGAAAATAATAAGAATGATATTATTAGGAAATAATCAACTTCATTAGTAACTTTTTATTTTTATCTAAGTATACAAAACAATTTGTGAAAACATGAGTTAATTTCATGTTTTCACAAATTATTTAGTATACACTTAAATAGAAAATCTAAAAACTAAAATAATGCATCTTTTTTTCATTAGCTGATGAGTCCACAGATGACTCAGATTGAGACTTTTTAGGGGCGGCCACATCAGGTACGCGTTCGACGCGATCCCTAACTTCAAGCAAGCTCCATCTATGGTACTCTTCTGGTATAACCCCCTTCTCACATAGATAGATAGTCGGCTCTAGTGGCTCAAATGTAATAGGGAATACGGGACACGAGGGGCTCCTCTTTGCCCAGGCAGATTCTTGAGGACAAGTGCGTCAAGGTGATGGAAATGTTTCTCCGCCGTTGGGCGGACCTAGTGGGCTTGACTTCGGTCGTCATCCGACGACCGCGTTCGGTCAGCAATCCTCTTCGGAGGAGGACACCGGTAACCACATGAGCTCCCTAGGAAATGTCTCCCTTTGGGAGGACGACCATAAATCGACGCGATCCCATAGAGATGGGATCGCAAACCGTTCCAAGGTTCTACCTTATGATCGCGACTCAACACGTCGTGCCTGACGAAGCGAGGTGCTCTCATAACAACACGAAGGGTTAGATTTTGCTGCGCTTCAAAACGCTTGCGCAGCGACGCACTTACCGACGCAAACCATTCCGGCGCCGCGTAGGTGGTCCTTGACCGGATGTAGGTTTGGTACACCCTTAGTTTCGTATGGGTTGGAATCGCCCGCGCCGCACGTGTTTTTTTTAATCACATGATTCACCTGACTGTGCATACGGAGCGATGTTGCATCCCAGGTACTTAACCGTGGGCTTCCAATCTATCTCCTGATCGCGGTGACGTAACAGAGAGGGCATGCTTCGCTTACGGCTGAAAAGTGTCGTCCGCGAACAATGCGAGCACAACGTCATACTTCCAGTCTTCGAGCTTGCCCTCTGGAGTGGGGATGTCGTTGGTATAGAGCGCCTATAGCATGGGCGAGAGGCAGCTGCCCTGGAACACGTCTACACAAATGGGCCTGGGGTTTGAGGCGCATCCTTCGACCGAAATAAAGACCTGCCGACCTTTTAAAAAGGACGCCACCAGCCTAACAAGCATCACCGGAACGGGTGTATCCAGCAGTTTGTAAATGAGCCCGGATGCCACACACGGTCGAATGCCTTCTCGATATCGAGAAAGATATCGATGTGTCGTGTATCGCCCGAAATTGAGCTCACTTGACTAGTGATGGATTGTGGTTGATGATAGGATGTTTGGCGTTGAGGTCACCTGCCACTAGGGTCGGAGCACCACCAGCCAGGATGTTAGTGATATCCTGCAGGTTAAAAAGGGGGCCAGGCGGGCGGTAGGCTGCAAACAGCGCCAGTGCCTCGCCCGCTATACTCACGTCCAACCCAATGTAGCGGGTGTGAGTATAATGCAGGAGAGGTAATTCTGCGTGCACCACATCACGACGGACCGCGACGGCCGTACCCCTATAAAGAGACCTCATCGCGGCGGTACACGAAGAAATTGGGCAGCCGGAAGGCCTGGTCCAGACGCAACTTTGTCTTGCCAAGGAGCACGACGTGGGTGTCTTGCTATTGGACGAGGGCTCGAAGTTGGTGCAAGTGGGGGACACAATGAGGAGAATTGTTATATTCGAAGTTTGACACGATATCATCAAAATTATCGAAGCTAAAAGCCGCTAAAGGTGGATCAACAATTAATGCATATTTCGGCCTGATCAACTTTTGCCGTAGGGAGGACTATATATATATATATATATATATATATATATATATATATATATATATATATATATATATTACCCAGGGTGTTAATAAACTATTTCATTTCATATAATTTCTAGCGATAAAGATTTATAACAAATATCTTTCCTATACTAAAATTATTTTTTTTTCTTCGGTGTTCCTTGCATCGCTTTAATATGCATGAAGAAGGGTATGAATAGTTTGGTTTGTAAACAGGGACACAGATAAACTCCGGCATTCAGTTGACATAAATTAATTTTTTGCTTTAAAACTTTAGTGAAGTGATGATACTGTTTACAACCCTTTTGATGTCTTGTTTATAGTCCTATTCCTTCAAAGAAGTTAAAGGATTTAGTCCATGACGACCAAGCGCTTCACTATGAGTACGTATTTTTTATGAGTAGGCCAATTACATTGTTTTTAATTGTTATGCAAGCGATAATCACACAAAATGGTCCACGATGGAAATAAAGAAAGTGAACCGTAACCTATTACCTACTTCTTTATTTTACTTTTAAATTTTAAGAAATGTTTTAAATATTTTATCTCTTACCATCGACTTACGAACAAGTCCCTTACCAGTCGGTCCCGTGGCTCTCCAGAGAAACTTCGTGTCACTAAAGGTTGCATTCAAAAGTTTTATTAAGTTTGCTCCGTCAAAGGCGCGCTGGAACAGGTGGGAGTCGAGTGTGATATTTCTATTCGCTATTCAGACTACTTTGAATAAGAAAACCCCTTTAACTATTGGTTTGATATGACATTGTTTCTAGAATGTAGAAAAAAGAAAAAAAGATAAAAAAACGTTCTTAATTTCAGAATTACCCGACACGCTCTGTAACAGCGCTTTATAAGAATTTTAGATGATACTAATCCAAAACATTTTTTAGTGTTGTGCTGTTGCGTGGATACCATAGAAAAACAAAAAAATAACATCCAATCTAGGAAGAAACGTCTAAGTTCATCATTTAATTATCTCCTTCTAATCGAAGGGCCGAGCAGCGATGGCCGAGTGGTAAAAAACCGCGGTCTTCGACGCGACCGACCCCAGGTTCAAATCCTCGGCGCGCACCTCTGACAAGAAATTTGTAATGTGCGCATTTATCGCTGCTCCACGGTGATGGAAAATATCGTGATATTTAATTAATTACGATGTTCTCCATCACCGTGCATGCCTGAGAGAAATTCATAATTTCTCGAAAGCATGACGTCCACCAATCCGCACTTGGCCAGCGTGGTGGACTATGGCCTAAATCCCTCTCACTTATGAGAGGAGACCTGTGCCCAGTAGTGGGACATAAAAAAAGGTTGAAAAAAAATCGAAGGGCAAATGTACAAAATTAAAATAAACTGTCATGATCTTTAGCCAAAAGAAAGCACCAAGTAAATAGACTTTTATACAAAAAATTACTAATGTTCATGTTATCACGAAAAATATAGAGAACTTATCTTATCCCTGAAATACTGGTTTTTGGATATATTTTATCAAAGCCCGGCAAATATTGAGTGCTATCAGTAACATTTTGAGCGGTCGTAAAATATCTTTACATCTTTGCGTCAGGTTTTCTAGGGCCACACATTCTGAACTGAGACATTTTTCATATTACCAAAGTAAGCTTTTGATAAAAATATTTTATTTAGTATATATTTTCCAAGGACATAACGAGATACATGATAGATTTCTAGGCTTAATAGGCTTGCCTTGAGATAGATTCTTGTTTAATATTATGAGTGTTTTTACAATATTTTTAATAGCGCTTTTGTATTTGAATGGAGCAGAGGAGAATACCGGCCTTGTGGTGTTAAGTGGACTGCAGCTCATGGACATCTGCCATTCCAGATGCCATAGACAAACAAAAAGAAAACATTTAAGCTAGGAAGAGACCTCTAAGTTCATCATTTAATTATTTACCTCTATCGCTGGTAATCAAACCTATTGGGGCATATATTATATTTTGTGATCAGTGTCACATTGACGTTTGCTATTTATTCATGATTCCGATAAAAAGCCACTGAAAAATTTCATAAAACGCGACCCTGTTTTAGTTTTTAAAGCTGCCACCATATTTCATTCAAGTCAATAGACGTTATTGCTGATATTATTGCCCTGAAAGCATTGAAATCGTTTTCAGTTTTTTTTTGTATTTGGTGGTTTGAATGCGACTGACGACGGAAAATCGGATTCCAATAAAACAAAACGCAACACTAATTTATTCCTGCATCAAAGCGAGCTATTTTTTAAAACTGCAGCACGATTCCTTTAGTAGATGGAATAAACTTCCACCACTGTAGTTTTTATTTATTCTGTCATGTAATGAAAAAGGTGAATTGAAAGACAATTGACGTGCCCCACGGTTTTATTTTAGTCTAGTCTATGCATATGTTTATAATTCCCACGACTGTATCTATTTTATTATTTTTTGGTTTTTAGTACATTTATCTTAAACATTGCAATGTATGTTTAACATAAAACCGTTTAACTTAAAAAGTTTTTTTACTTATTTTTATTTTCTAGTTTTTAGTTTTTTATATATTTTTTTTACCAAATTGTTCCCACGAGTAATGGACATTTAAACGGTCGACCCCCCCAGAGGTCCAATAAAGGGGCAAGGCTATGTACAACAAGATGCGCCTGAGTCTTGAGGGGAAAACGCTAACGACATATCATTTTTATCCACCCTAATGCCATACAGTTCTCGGCGCGTTTTAACCTTTTACTTGGGTGGTGTACTGCTAACGACGTATCATTTTTAGCCACCCTAACGCCACACAGTCCTCAACACGATACAAAATCTTGACTTGGGTGGTGGATTCAGGCTGGATTAATCAGATACCTAAATTACAGATTCAATTTCTAAATTTAAATCTTATTATTATACGCCATTTGGTGGCTGCGCCCATCTTAAATATTGAGGTTGTATAGTGCACTGTATTCTTCTTGTCAAGCCCTTTTATTTGATACCCATATTGGTGGGATTGATAAAAAATTGTTATCAGCCATTTGGTAACGGCGGCCATCTTAGATTTCAATTTTGCATAGTAAATTGTGTTCTACTTGTTGAGACCTTTCATTTGATACCCATGTTGATGGGATTGATAAAACCTAAGTTATCCGCCATTTTGTAGAGGCCGCCATCTTGGATTTTAATTTTATATAGTACATTGTATTATACTGGTTGAGCACTTTCATTTGATACCCACATTGATGGGATCGATAAAACCTACGTTATCCGCCATTTTGTAGCGGCCGCCATCTTGTATTTCAATTTTTATAGTATATTGTATTCTGCTTGTTAAGCCCTTTCATTTGATACCGCTTGTAAGCGAAGATTACACTTGGATTACTGAAGTAATCGACCCCGGTCTGAACCTTCCACTACTCATCAAGAAATAGCGCCACGGGTTTACCTGAATCACACTATCGAAGTTTTCTGAATATCCGACCATATATACAAGCTCCAAATTGAGTCAGTCGGAGCGCGGCCGCTCCCCGGGCATGACCACCTCACCCGGCGGGCTCGCTTTGGCAAGGGTGATCCTTTGCCGAAGTGATCACATCTGCTCTCCCGAGGGTGGGCCCATGTTGGGGCGCCGCGTGTGAAGGACACCTATGCATTCCACCACCACTGGAGCCGATGGAGATCGGATACCTTTTGAAGGTTTCCCCCGATACAAAAAAAGGGTAATCTAAGGCTAAGGCTCTCAACGTGGGTGCGTGCCTTCCCTCCGCGGCGGGTGCGCGTGCCGTGTGGGGCCGCCAAGTGCGGGCGGCGGCGTCACAGCGCCGCACTTTAGCATTTCTTCTTCTCTTCATCTTGCAACGAAGCGACTTTCAAAGAGATCGGTTTTTCTAAAATATTTCAGTGGAAAAATTGTAGTAGGTAAAACGTGAATAACGTTACTTATAATAACGAATATTGCGTTTTCAATCGCCAATATTATCTTACCGTGCAGTGTTCTTGCGTTATATCCAAACTTTTATTTGATGGATATGTGTTTATTTCGTACAGCTGGCATGTAAAATATACGTCGTGGCTAATCCACATAAAATGTAGGAACTTCTGGAGATCTTCTCCTATGATGAGATAAGAACCTAGGCAAATAGGTATCCTTTTCATGCGTTTAAATGCGCAAGTACGGTTCATTAAACACAATAGATGAGAGAAATAATACTAATAATATTACGAAATTTTTACATGAATCTATTTCAAACGCTCGCGCGCTCTTTTGACAAAAATAGCACAACTTCAATCTATTTTTTTTAACCTTTTTTATGTCCCACTGCTGGGCACAGGTCTCATCTCATAAGTGAGAGGGATTTAGGCCATAATCCACCACGCTGGCCAAGTGCGGATTGGTGGACGTCATGCTTTCGAGAATTATGAATTTCTCTCAGGCATGCACGGCGATGGAGAACATCGTAATTAATTAAATATCATGATATTTTACATCATCGTGGAGCAGCGATAAATGGGCACATTCTTTGTCAGAGGTGCGCGCCGAGGATTTGAACCTGGGGTCGGTATTCGGTACTTCAATCTTTAATAATATATAAATAAATTGTTGTTAGTATCGCTGTAAAGAATTCGGGTTTGATTTTCGGTTTGATATTTGAGAAGATTTGAAAAAAAAGCATTGCTGCATTAACTATAAGTCGTAATAATATCTAACAATAATATTATATTTATCTTCATTTGACCCGGATCCCAAATGTCTGCATACGTACAGAAATCGATTTAGAAGTCAATTGAAGGAACCCATTGTTAACAGTTTCTGAAATACGTACGGTTCAGTTGTTCAATCCGTTCCCATTTGAGACAGTATTGTTATTTCCAAGAGATTGGTAATTTGGGTCCGTTAACAAGAACAAAGTAAGGAAACGGATTTCGTTTAAGCTAATCCAAAATTATTATAGGCTTTTTATGTTTTGAATTTCTTGAGATTATTATCTTAGAAAGTAACCTAATTGCATTCATCATGGATCAACTCTTCAGTTTGTACAATGTACTTCGAATATTGGTTGTAATTACTCTACAAAGCAGCCAGCGAAACTATATGCCTACATACAATAGAGTAGCCGCTTAATAAGCCAGGCAACTTGACAAAGAAATAAAAAAAAGTTATTTTTCGCTGGGCTTAAAAAAGGATATAATAATTTTCCTTTTTTCACTTATAATTTACTGACATTGTGAATTCACTTAGCAGTATTTTTTAATTAGTGATTAAACATTCTAACTAGGCATTAACACTAAAATGGTCTAACGCAAACAATTCTAGGTACTCTCTAGAATTCGGCGAACTATTCCAGCGAAGTATTGTTGCCAGAAGCTGCCAAATGCAATACCAATGTAATTAGTGGGGCGCAATATGTTGCAATATGTCAAAGCGCTATGAATTAATTTCTATTGTTTTCTACATTTAACAGTTAATAAAGCCTCTATTAGGGTAGAGTGTAGAATTGTAGATACTCTAAATCAAACCTCAAATGGGTGGCGACTCACATTATTATTAATATAGATGGTTATGATGAGGTCATATGTACGTTAAATACGTTTGTTCTAAAAATATAATGTAGTCATTCTGACTGACGGCGACTTTGAAGGTATTTTTCTCAAAAAATAGCATTAAAACGATCTAGTTTATACTAGATCAACATCAATCTATCATATTAACAGTTTTTTTTTAAATCTTAATATATATATAAAAAGTAAAGGGTTTTCTTTGTACGTAAAGACACGGTTTTCTCTATTATCACTAACTCCAATCAACTTCCCGTTGGGGTGGTAAATACCCCTTAGTACGTAGATGATAGTAAGGGAGTTTGATCGCGGTGGGTGGAGTGGGGAGCTGATGATGGAAGGTAATGCAACGGTTAGGAGTTGAGAGCAAATTCTTTCAATAAATGGGGTTTTGTTCGAAATCTTACATTCCTGAGGTGGTCCAGCTGTCACCAAGTCAAAGTCTGATGATGGGATCCCAGAGAAATCGAAGGGAACGTACAAATTTTATAGCACAATAATTGATTTTCATATTTTTACTAAAGCAAAACAGGCATTTGTGTATAAATATCATCATATCATGTTGCTGAGCTGATGATTGAAGGTACAACTCTTCAACGGTTAGGAGCTGAGAGCAAATTCTTTCTTTAATTTATACGTTCAGGTGGACTGACAGTAGTATTCTTTCAGGCTATAAGATGGCTATTAGAAAACATGATTATAAAAGGTAAATCTCTTTAAAGTTTAGATTAAACATGCGACGTATTTTAACCCGAGCAACGCCGGGTTTCGCAGCTAGTTATTTAGTAAGTAAGACAAATCCGCTTCATTAGAAAGGTAAATTAAAATCAAGTATGTATACCTAACTGATTTACACATTTTTTAAATTCATAATCGGATACCCAGAAATGGTAAGACCGGACCCAGATAATAAACAGTATTCGGCGCAGTGCTCCAGCGAAGGCAATTGAAGCCGTAAGCTGCAAAATGCTGAGCAATGTAATTAATTGAGCGCAATATATTATGTAACGTTCTATTGGCGAATATAAGACAAGCCACTGTGAATGATGTTTACAAAAATGTAAATGATGCAAAAAAAAATCTGAAATATCAGGACAGTTTTGAAGCGCCGCGCAGGGCAGCAGTAGAGTTAAATATGTTGCATAGAAGTACACATTTATGTTATCCGTGTAGTACCTAGCTTATTTACAGATTTCTGTGGTCTAAACTAAATAATTAATGCACTAGAATTCGGCGCGGTGTTCAGCGAAGGCCATTGTTTCCAAAAGCTGCCAAATGCAAGAGCTATGTAATTAGTGGCGCACAATACATTACTACATAGTAGAGATTCGCTTTGAGTTCACAGCAATTTCATGGAATTGCATTAAGGAACGAAGGATGACCGCATGAGCTGTAATAAAAATACTTTTGTTGCTCAAAGTTTAATCGTAAATGTCACGCCTATTTAGCAGAGGGGTAGATGGTCTAAGTCGTCTGTTGATAGTAAGTCCTAAATAGTAGGAGATTGTACATAACAACATGTGCTGTAGTATGCATTGGTAGGTATAATGATAATCGTTGAATTATAATTTGCAAAAACCCAGCTATTCTATCTGACAGGCTTTTTCTATGGATACTGCAGCTTCAAAACGTAAAGCATCCGACATTTAGTAAGCATTGTATTTCAACCGCCTATATTTATTTATTTTAATAAATTTTCGTGTCAGTATCCGTAATAGGTATATTTGCAATCAATACCTAACTAAATACTAGTTGATTTACCTAACTAATTTACATATTTACATTTGCACCTCATCGGACACAAAGATAAAATGGTCAACTATCCAAAATTCCTGGCATTAGAATTCGGCGCAGTGCTCCAGCGAAAGCCATTGTTGCCAAAAGTTGCCAAATGCAAGCGCAATGTAATTAATGGCGCGCAATATGTCACGTTCTGCTGGAGAATATGACACAAGCCGCTATGAATTAAGTTCAGGGCGGTGTCTATTGTTCAGTATTACATTAGTTTCAATTTCAAAAGTGATTAGTTAGGCACAGTGTTATGGTGAACGTAGTCGTTTCGAATTTCCAGATATCACTGGAATACAACAAGACTATGTAGGTGATATAGCCATAGCTTGAAACAGCTTGAATTGCATTTCTTGATGTTGGTGGAGTTTTCGGCTTTACTACGAAATCTGTGGAGTACCTACACCGGTGCGTTCCACTGGAGATCCCATAGTCATCCCCAAGCGCAGAAGCAGGCCACCGAGGGGTTTTTCGTGCGGTACAAAAATCTCGCATAACCCGGTTTGAAGAGCCCCCCCCCCCCCCCCCCCCCGATACAAAAAGAACCGGCAGAAGACTCGGTGACCCTCGTATGAGTTTGGTTGGTACTGGTAACCATATAAAAAAAATCTGTTTAACATACATTCATCACTACTTATATGCGGTCATCTATTCACGTATATAGGATTAACGAAACATTAAGTGTTAAACCCATAAATAAAAAAGAACATGCTAAAGACCTGCATCGCCTACCAGTAACAGAATAGATGCGCACAAAAACTTTAAACGATGTGTACGAAAGGTGTTTTGGTGAAAAACTTTAAGGCGGACCACCTGTTCACCTTAATAGTGGGTCTGGTTTGTTGCTGAACAAGACGAATGGAACTTTCTTTGGTCATCCATCTTGCGCAGTGTGAGAACTAGACGAGATCATTTAGCACTCCTTGTCAATACCATTCAAGGTTACACTATTGTGTGCTAACTGTAACGAAATAAATAGGAAGTAAAAGACCAATTTAAAGAAATTATATTATTACCTACTATTATTGTTACGTCAGCGGGCCAGATTTCCATATAATCGAATGTACGAACCTATGTTTTGATTAAAAACATTTTTCTAGTATCATAAACCAGGAAGAACAGACGAGAGCGTTTGTATATGGAATAAGCAACCCCTATTTCCTCTTAAAAACTGATTGAACGATCCATAATAGAAATTTCCATTGTTCACATTCCGTGAACTAGTTCAGCCCGCTTCCATTTGCGGCAGTAAATCAAATTTCATTATTATTGACTGAATTACACCAATATTATATCGATATTAGCTGTGCCCCGCGATTTCACCCGCGTTAGAGAGGACAATTAGCATAAAGTGAAGTCCCTTCTGAAGTGCCGTGGACCGGCTTTTTTGTAGGACTATTTAAGATAAACATTTCCATCATACATTACATATTATGTGTAACTCTTGCGGTTTTGGCAGCGCACGCCAGAATAGCTCGCAGATTGTAGATTTTTTCCTAACTACTTAACACTTACCGTCATATTTTGGAAAATTCACACAATATCTTTATAAATTGTAGCCTATGTGTTATTCTAAAGCTTCATTTAAATCCATTCAGTAGTTTTTACGTGAAAGAGTAACAAACATCCATATTTACAAAATTTCACGTTTATAATATTAGTAGGTAGTAGGATTTTCCAGATTTATGGAACTTTCTCGAACATTCTCAATAAAATTAACCACCACGACCAAGCTCCCTTACTATCATCTACGTACTAAGGGGTATTTACCACCCCAACGGGAAGTTGATTGGAGTTAATGATAATAGAGAAAACTGTGTCTTTACGTACAAAACCCCTTTACTTTTTATATATATACTAAGATTATCTTACTGTATTTTAGTTTACATTGAATATTAATTTACCGCAAACCAGAATCTGATTTGCATCAGTTTTAATAGGCAATGAAAATATAAAATCTATTTTTACATTATATCAATGAATAATTAATTAGCCTGAGTTTTTCAGGGCTAGTCTCTCGCCTCATGTAAGTATGGCTTGCAACCGCACCTTTCGGCTTCCCGATGAAACACAATAGAATTGCATTATGGCAGCAGTGGGTGAAACGATTCTAATGTCTTCCCCGGTCGAGCCATGCTGATTCAATCACCTTAAAACCTTAATAGATCTTTCAAGAAGAAGAGCTCCAGCCGTATTTGTGCTGAAAAATAAACATTTTAATAACAATTTTATTTTCCATATAATTGTTCCGACCTGTCAAATATTTGTTGTTAGTGCAGCGTTCCTCTTTCAAAAATTATAAGTTGTTTTTTCGAATGGCGTCTCGGTCTTTTGATCATTTGGCCAATGTCAGAGTTTGGGTATTATGACATACTTTTTAATATTTTATTTAACATTAGCATATAAATGTCATACGCGGCATGTTACAAAATGAAATAAATAAAGTTATGTTATGGACAATCTCCAATTGTAACTGAAATAACATAATATGCTATTTGACATTAAAATTACCATTAAAAAAGTTTCATCATTTTGGCGCATGTAAATGAGTAGTGACATACAGTTTACAATAAAGTAAAATCAAAATAAAATCAATCATAGGTTTCGAAATTCCTTTTAGGGATTAGTGTCTCACACACAATGACCGGGAAAAAATGACATTCATTACGAGAATATTTTGTATTCCTAATATGTAATAAATATTTTTATCATTATTTTTAATTTCTTTTTTTTCGTTTTTTCTGTTGAATAAACGCGAATGTTTCGCTGGCGACCTACTTGTGATAACTGAAAGTGATAACTTTCATAGTATGCAATTGGTTGAAGCGCTTATGGCCCGGCAGCTGGCGTAGAATGCCATTTGCGTTCTATGATAAAATGGATTCTTCTTCTTCTTATCCGATACACTCTTGACACAGCGGTCGTGGTCGTCATGTAGTAGAGTAGTTGGCAGATGAAATTCTCCTCACAACGTCCCGTCATCTCTCTCTGTTGATAGTTATCCTGGTACAATCATTAATTGGGCCATCCACTGCTTTTTTTATTTGGTCAGTCCATCGCATAGGTAACCGGCCGCGAGGTCTGGTACCTTCACAACCAGCCGCTCAATGGATCCCTCATTCCTTCGCGAGATATGACTAAATAAATAATAGTTTAAAAAAACTAAAAAACACGCTTTTTATAGAAAACCGAACTAAAAAATAGAAAATAAATTTTAATGAATTTAAATTAAGAAAATAGTGTTAAAAATTTCAATGAATATAAGTTAATAATAGTGTGAATAAAAAAAAATATTTTATTTAAAAAAAAGCGTGGGGTGCTTTTTAAAATATAATCGAAATGATAATCACTCTACTCATATCTGTCAATAAAATATTTATAACTATTGACACCATGCACCCCACGCTTTTTTTAAAATATTTTTTTTTTATTTTTAAACTAAAATAAAAAAAAATTATTACTAAATAATTTATTATTTTTAAACTATTATTTATTTTCTACTTTTTAGTTTGGATTATTTATTCTTTCCATGATGTTTCCACGAGCAATGGACTGGTTACTGAGAACCTTCTTCTTTCTTTCAAAAATATCTTTATCTATCATTAGGCTTGTTACATAACAAGGTTACATATTTTTTTAATTTTTACGTTTTCATAAAATTTCACCTGTCTTACGACTTAACAAATTATTTATATTCTTTATATATCTCATACACGTTTTCGGTTACTGAGCACCAATAGTCTACTCCCCTACATAAATATGAGCAACCCAAGCAGCAAAATAGTCGAATAGTAATTAGATTACTCAGCCTTTAATCGTATAAGAGCCGAGTAACCGTTCTTAAAACACCCATTTATCGTGTAATAGCGGTTATCTCGACTATTTGGCAATATTTGCTAATGTGTGCTTTAAGGACGTCGAATAAACGTTTACAGCACCATGTTTTAGCACTTTTACTCCACCTTTTAGCAGATGCTGAATTAAAGTGGCTAAAATACTCGTTATTAGATCGTTTGATCTATAACAGTCGTATAATAGCTGTAGCTCTATAAACGCAATCGAACAAAAATCATATTTTGCAAATTGAAAAATGGAATAATTTTATCAAATTAGTGTATTGTCATCGGTCCTCAATAAATCTACAAAGTTTGAACGAAATCTGGCCGTTTAAAGTGGGTCAAAATCGCGCCCAAAGAAGTCGGTTACAAACATACAAACATACAGGTGAAGCTAATAAAAAGCGTGTAAAAATGTTAGAATACGTTTTTGTACTGTTATCGATAGACGTTATTTGATGCTGAGTTCGTAAAGTATTGATATGATGACCGATAAAATGGATAGCAGTCTTTAAATCTTATCGGAAGCCTTAGAGGCCATTTGGCCAAAACATCTGACAGCGGGTAGGCCAGTGGTGGGTTAGTGAACCCGCATTGGAGCTGCGTAGTGACGTACACTCCGGGCCTCCCTAATAATAATGGGGAGAGTCCAGTGCCTAGCCCTGCCACGCAAAAATTGTTGAAGCTTGCCTAATTGGCTTTATAAACATTAATTTACTTTTCAGTGCCGCAACTTTTATGTAATAGGTAAACCTTGTTTTCCGCAACGTATAAAACGTACGTAAAAATAAATAAATATGAAATGAACACCCAGGCTTTATCTTTAATCAACTCGATCACATTGTCATACAGTGCGAATTACAGGCCCCACTTTTATTTGCAGGTAGCAAAACAATTCTGACAAAAATCGGAACGACCAGTCGCCCTCATGGTTAATTCCGTACGTGGGTCACAACATTAGAGCAACGCGGCAGTCAGCTAGCCTTCTCGGGAATATAATACCAATTTATATCCATTTCTTCATATATATGTTCTAACACGAAGCATGGATTTTCTTCAAGGCATAAGAAACAGAGCGGGCTTAATATGCTATTGAAAATTTTTAGGTTCCTTCGTAGTAAAAAAAAAATACACACATTAAATTTGCCAGAATTGTATAGCAGAATAGAGCCTGGACATCCGCATGACAGTATAATGTTTTATGTACTAAATTGCTTTTGCATGATCGGGCAATTTAATTTTAGAAACTAATTTATATTATGCATACTATTTGCTGTGTGACAAACTACGTGACGTGGTCTTATGACGTGTTCGTAGGATAATATTATAGTAAGTTCATAACGATAAAAGGAATTAAGTACTGAAGGTGTAAAGATTAATGTATGACAGCAGCCCTTTTTGTGTCCTACTTCTTGGCACGAGTCTTTCTCCATGATTGGTGAGGCCTAGAGCTTACTCCTCATAGCGGCTCTAAAGCTAGAGCACTAACCCGTAGTTAATGCATACAAAATTTATTGCATGTGTCCCATCCAGATTTACAATCGCTAAAAAATAAATGTGTCGATGGGAGCCGCTTTGCCGATTTTCTTGACAAGTGCCGCATTGCTCATTAAACGCACTGACCTAGGTGCGCAAAATCATAATTAACATATAAATGTCCTCACGACCCAAACTGGGCCTTTTAGCGAAATTACAAAAGACAGTGTAACAAGTCCTTTACGTGCCGAGTAAATGACACGGACTAAATTTTATGTAAACGGGCTTTTAGTTTAGTGTCGCGAAAGTATTTTCGCAAAGCAGTTGACTTGATGTGTTTTTGTAGTTAGAAATTTATAAACCTTTCGATTTTTTATTTGTGGTTTATTAATTTAAATAACAGTTGGCTTGGAAGTCTCTTCCTCAGATAATTTTCATTCTTTCTGTCTTTAGAAGTTACGTCAAAGTCTTTAAACTACCTTCAGAAGAAAAAGCTTTAAAATCCCAAATTTCTTCTACAGTCATGAAATTTTTCTGTTGATACATATAATGTTTAGCTATTCATTCCCATTTTTGAGTTGTATTGTCTATGCAAGTTTACACTATCAAGGCAAAATCCATCAATAAGAGGATTTTGAGTAACGCTGTACAGAAAATGTTCCTTTTTTTTACGTGACAACGTCTAAAAATTGATGAAAGCCGGCTGCACGCAAGGAAAAGGATGACTCATTGTAACGTTACGCTCGTTGTAATGTTACGATCGGAGCGAGAGCGCTGTACAAGCGAGGAAAGCACGATCGGCTTGAGCGTTCGGCTTGCGCCGCAGCTATCTCTCTTCCACTCGATTGGCCTATGCGTCCGAGGAGAAGAAACACTTTATCAATGTTTTTTTATGACGTTGTCACGTAAAACTATCGTCCGTAAACCGACTTTACGGACAACCATTTTTTATCATAACCATTTTTTCATAGTAGCAGACAAGCGTGCAAGCCACGTGGTGTTAAATGTACACTACCCCTGAACCATATTCATCAAATATCTACACATAACCTGTAGTAAGACTGAGTCGTATGCAAATATTGCGCTGTTACCTCGGAGGCTGTTAGTCACCTTATGTGACTAACCGCGGGCAAACGCATCTTAGTCTCTTTCGGGATTAAGAATAGAGCTACGGTGTCTCCTGCCTGATCATAAGAGGTGACTAAAAGTGGGCTTCCGGGATTGCGGGCGGTGAGAGTGGGAGCTCGATCCGTCCAGTCAGCAACCCCGGGAAGGACGGCGGTGTGTGTGTGGCCGCATGCCGCCGTAAGCATTGGAAAGTGCAGGAGAGCACATCTGCTCTCCCAAAGATGGACCCGTTCCAGGATGCCGCGCGTGGAGGACACCTGTGCTTTCCATTGGAGATCCCAGAGTCCTCCCCAAGCTCAGAGGCAGGCCACCGAGGGGGTTGTGGTGCGCTCAAATCCCACATAATCCGGTATCCTCTCCCAAGGTGCCGGGTACCTATTGAAGGTTTCCCTTAATTGGGCCATCCACTGCTTTTTTTATTTGGTCAGTCCATCGCATAGGTAACCGGCCGCGAGGTCTGGTACCTTCACAACCAGCCGCTCAATGGATCCCTCATTCCTTCGCGAGATATGACTAAATAAATAATAGTTTAAAAAAACTAAAAAACACGCTTTTTATAGAAAACCGAACTAAAAAATAGAAAATAAATTTTAATGAATTTAAATTAAGAAAATAGTGTTAAAAATTTCAATGAATATAAGTTAATAATAGTGTGAATAAAAAAAAATATTTTATTTAAAAAAAAGCGTGGGGTGCTTTTTAAAATATAATCGAAATGATAATCACTCTACTCATATCTGTCAATAAAATATTTATAACTATTGACACCATGCACCCCACGCTTTTTTTAAAATATTTTTTTTTTATTTTTAAACTAAAATAAAAAAAAATTATTACTAAATAATTTATTATTTTTAAACTATTATTTATTTTCTACTTTTTAGTTTGGATTATTTATTCTTTCCATGATGTTTCCACGAGCAATGGACTGGTTACTGAGAACCTTCTTCTTTCTTTCAAAAATATCTTTATCTATCATTAGGCTTGTTACATAACAAGGTTACATATTTTTTTAATTTTTACGTTTTCATAAAATTTCACCTGTCTTACGACTTAACAAATTATTTATATTCTTTATATATCTCATACACGTTTTCGGTTACTGAGCACCAATAGTCTACTCCCCTACATAAATATGAGCAACCCAAGCAGCAAAATAGTCGAATAGTAATTAGATTACTCAGCCTTTAATCGTATAAGAGCCGAGTAACCGTTCTTAAAACACCCATTTATCGTGTAATAGCGGTTATCTCGACTATTTGGCAATATTTGCTAATGTGTGCTTTAAGGACGTCGAATAAACGTTTACAGCACCATGTTTTAGCACTTTTACTCCACCTTTTAGCAGATGCTGAATTAAAGTGGCTAAAATACTCGTTATTAGATCGTTTGATCTATAACAGTCGTATAATAGCTGTAGCTCTATAAACGCAATCGAACAAAAATCATATTTTGCAAATTGAAAAATGGAATAATTTTATCAAATTAGTGTATTGTCATCGGTCCTCAATAAATCTACAAAGTTTGAACGAAATCTGGCCGTTTAAAGTGGGTCAAAATCGCGCCCAAAGAAGTCGGTTACAAACATACAAACATACAGGTGAAGCTAATAAAAAGCGTGTAAAAATGTTAGAATACGTTTTTGTACTGTTATCGATAGACGTTATTTGATGCTGAGTTCGTAAAGTATTGATATGATGACCGATAAAATGGATAGCAGTCTTTAAATCTTATCGGAAGCCTTAGAGGCCATTTGGCCAAAACATCTGACAGCGGGTAGGCCAGTGGTGGGTTAGTGAACCCGCATTGGAGCTGCGTAGTGACGTACACTCCGGGCCTCCCTAATAATAATGGGGAGAGTCCAGTGCCTAGCCCTGCCACGCAAAAATTGTTGAAGCTTGCCTAATTGGCTTTATAAACATTAATTTACTTTTCAGTGCCGCAACTTTTATGTAATAGGTAAACCTTGTTTTCCGCAACGTATAAAACGTACGTAAAAATAAATAAATATGAAATGAACACCCAGGCTTTATCTTTAATCAACTCGATCACATTGTCATACAGTGCGAATTACAGGCCCCACTTTTATTTGCAGGTAGCAAAACAATTCTGACAAAAATCGGAACGACCAGTCGCCCTCATGGTTAATTCCGTACGTGGGTCACAACATTAGAGCAACGCGGCAGTCAGCTAGCCTTCTCGGGAATATAATACCAATTTATATCCATTTCTTCATATATATGTTCTAACACGAAGCATGGATTTTCTTCAAGGCATAAGAAACAGAGCGGGCTTAATATGCTATTGAAAATTTTTAGGTTCCTTCGTAGTAAAAAAAAAATACACACATTAAATTTGCCAGAATTGTATAGCAGAATAGAGCCTGGACATCCGCATGACAGTATAATGTTTTATGTACTAAATTGCTTTTGCATGATCGGGCAATTTAATTTTAGAAACTAATTTATATTATGCATACTATTTGCTGTGTGACAAACTACGTGACGTGGTCTTATGACGTGTTCGTAGGATAATATTATAGTAAGTTCATAACGATAAAAGGAATTAAGTACTGAAGGTGTAAAGATTAATGTATGACAGCAGCCCTTTTTGTGTCCTACTTCTTGGCACGAGTCTTTCTCCATGATTGGTGAGGCCTAGAGCTTACTCCTCATAGCGGCTCTAAAGCTAGAGCACTAACCCGTAGTTAATGCATACAAAATTTATTGCATGTGTCCCATCCAGATTTACAATCGCTAAAAAATAAATGTGTCGATGGGAGCCGCTTTGCCGATTTTCTTGACAAGTGCCGCATTGCTCATTAAACGCACTGACCTAGGTGCGCAAAATCATAATTAACATATAAATGTCCTCACGACCCAAACTGGGCCTTTTAGCGAAATTACAAAAGACAGTGTAACAAGTCCTTTACGTGCCGAGTAAATGACACGGACTAAATTTTATGTAAACGGGCTTTTAGTTTAGTGTCGCGAAAGTATTTTCGCAAAGCAGTTGACTTGATGTGTTTTTGTAGTTAGAAATTTATAAACCTTTCGATTTTTTATTTGTGGTTTATTAATTTAAATAACAGTTGGCTTGGAAGTCTCTTCCTCAGATAATTTTCATTCTTTCTGTCTTTAGAAGTTACGTCAAAGTCTTTAAACTACCTTCAGAAGAAAAAGCTTTAAAATCCCAAATTTCTTCTACAGTCATGAAATTTTTCTGTTGATACATATAATGTTTAGCTATTCATTCCCATTTTTGAGTTGTATTGTCTATGCAAGTTTACACTATCAAGGCAAAATCCATCAATAAGAGGATTTTGAGTAACGCTGTACAGAAAATGTTCCTTTTTTTTACGTGACAACGTCTAAAAATTGATGAAAGCCGGCTGCACGCAAGGAAAAGGATGACTCATTGTAACGTTACGCTCGTTGTAATGTTACGATCGGAGCGAGAGCGCTGTACAAGCGAGGAAAGCACGATCGGCTTGAGCGTTCGGCTTGCGCCGCAGCTATCTCTCTTCCACTCGATTGGCCTATGCGTCCGAGGAGAAGAAACACTTTATCAATGTTTTTTTATGACGTTGTCACGTAAAACTATCGTCCGTAAACCGACTTTACGGACAACCATTTTTTATCATAACCATTTTTTCATAGTAGCAGACAAGCGTGCAAGCCACGTGGTGTTAAATGTACACTACCCCTGAACCATATTCATCAAATATCTACACATAACCTGTAGTAAGACTGAGTCGTATGCAAATATTGCGCTGTTACCTCGGAGGCTGTTAGTCACCTTATGTGACTAACCGCGGGCAAACGCATCTTAGTCTCTTTCGGGATTAAGAATAGAGCTACGGTGTCTCCTGCCTGATCATAAGAGGTGACTAAAAGTGGGCTTCCGGGATTGCGGGCGGTGAGAGTGGGAGCTCGATCCGTCCAGTCAGCAACCCCGGGAAGGACGGCGGTGTGTGTGTGGCCGCATGCCGCCGTAAGCATTGGAAAGTGCAGGAGAGCACATCTGCTCTCCCAAAGATGGACCCGTTCCAGGATGCCGCGCGTGGAGGACACCTGTGCTTTCCATTGGAGATCCCAGAGTCCTCCCCAAGCTCAGAGGCAGGCCACCGAGGGGGTTGTGGTGCGCTCAAATCCCACATAATCCGGTATCCTCTCCCAAGGTGCCGGGTACCTATTGAAGGTTTCCCTCCTCCCGCCACCGCAAACCGCAACCGAATATTTACACCAAAACACAATGGAAATGCTTCTCATAAGAAATGAATGTAGCGTTGGTACTTCTTCTACTTCGAAGCATGAATTTTCTAACACCTTTTTAAATTTTAATTTAAACACTAGCTTTCCGCCCATGGCTCCGCTCTCGTGAACGCTTTATTCCCAAAGGAATAATATATTTTCCTCGAGTCAAAATAGTCTATGTCTCTCCCCAGCCCTTTTTAATATCTCCGAAAACCGGCCAAGTGCGAGTCGGACTCCCGCACGTATCCCGTACCATTATCTATAAAAAATCTCGTCTCTTGTATCGGAGCCCTACTTAAATATTTATTTTATTCTATTTTTAATATTTGTTGTGATAGCGACAACAAAAATTCATCATCTGTGAAAATTTCTTATGTCTAGCCATCACGTTTCTCATACAGCCTGAAGACAGACAGACGGACACACGGACGAACAGCGGAGGCTTAGTAACAGGGCTCCGTACCCGAAGGGTCAATCCGTAGCAGCGCTGCGACACACAAAGCAACTCACTTTTACATTTATAATATTAATATGGATTCTCATATAACTTCATTTCTCGTTCCTCATATTTCACGGCAAACACCGACTTTAAAAACAAGCATATGAAACAATAGAATACAAGAATTGCCCTACGGTCAGTTTACAAGGACGTAGCAAACATTTGCGCCGTCACTTGTTTTAGTTTTTATCGAAGTGAAAGCTTATTTTAGATGAAATAAAATCTCTGAACTCACGACACCGTTACGAGACGCAGTGCGGTATTCACGAGATATTTAAATAATTTCGAAACAAAAAAAATATATTTTAGTTACCATGAACCTATAGTTTCTATTTTAGATTGTAATAATTTTAATGATAATAATGATGATACAAGAGTTGCCGAAATTGTTAACGATGGTTCATAAAAGAATATTTAATGTATTTTAAAGTTTCTAATAATTCATGAAATACAATTCATAAATAAAATGCACTTCATAACCCTATAACCCAATAACCCTAGTACCCATCTAAAAAGTGTCTAATGCGCCAACTTCTGTTGGCACTCCCGGAGTGCAACCCGTAATTTTTAAAAACTTTGTACGCTCACTGATAAAATAAATATTAACCCTTCAGATCAGCTACATTGATTAAGTATCTGGGTCAGTGCATAACCAGCCAGTCATTCTAGCAAGCGATGGCCATTTTCCATAAAAAAAATCCAATTAGCCTTAATAAACCGTGTTTACGCACTGTTATTCCCTTTCATATTGAATCTAAAAAGTATCAAACAAAATGTCACACATACAAATAAATAAAATGGGAGTGTCTATTTGTAATATTATAATAACCGCTTTTAACTACATGCATATGAATGTATACACGGCACATATACCAAAACAGCTTTTTTTACAATTTTTGTCTGTCTATCTGTTTGTTACGGGTAATCTCGGAAACGGCTGGATCAATTTTGATGGGACTTTCACTGGCAAGTAGCTGATGTAATAAACAGTTATTTAGGTTACATTTAGGCTACTTTTATTTTATTTTTATTACGTAATAAGCAAAGTTCTCCTTTTGGTTTTGTAAGATTACATTATCTACGGCTTTTAACAACAAAGTTACCGTTTTTTTTTTCAAATATGAAATAGCTACTCCATTTCACAGCAGAGAACAGTTTAAATTCCAACAATTTATAGCTTGAGGGCCTCGTTCACCATCTCCAATTAAAGTGTTGATTAATTACGTCCCAAGTTAAGTAAAGTTATAAAAGCTATAAGTACGGGTCAGTTTATCATATGATTAGTGCTACTCAAACATCGTGAAATTGAAGTTACCGGTGACTTTAACCGACAATTAGCGTACTTGTCACTTTACTTGAAGGTAGTGAAAGAGGCCCTGAGTGCCACGAACGTTGACGCGGCGTTATTAATACTAATGATACCGTTTGCTGACAAATCGCCTTATTAGATTATTAACTTTTTCGTTATAGTGAATGGATTAGATAAATGAATGAATTTTTTTTTTTATTTGAATGGAGTAGCAGAAGAGCATGCAGGCCACGTGGTGTTAAGTGGTCGCTGCAGCCCATGGACATCTACATACAACCAAGCAATATGCAAGCATAGGTAAGTCTTGTCTGAGGTCGTATGCAGTTGCGCTGCTACTCCGGAGGCTGGTGGTCGCCTCATGTAAGTGTGGCCGGCAACTGCACCTTTCCACCGAAACACAATAGAATTGGTTCACGGCAGAAGTGGGTGCAGCGGTGGTAATTCCACGGGCGAACGATAATAGTTCTACCACCTACAGAAATATTCTTTTTCCCGAAAACCTTGCTCATTATGGTACCGTTCTCCCTGAATTGGTTTATATTCGAAATTGAACTGGTGAAAATACATTATTTAAATTTACTTTATTTTAAAAATTAATAGACAATCCTAAAAAAAATCCTAAAAAAATCAGCTTACGTTTAGTGTAAAAGTCAGACTGTCTGTCGTATGTCATAACTCATAATATGAACGGTTTTAAAAGTTTTTTATTCGTCACATCATACACTAAGATTTTTTCCGATACCTCATTCTGAGAACTCAGTATTAACTGTATTGGGAAGTTACTTACCCTTTTAATAATATTAAGAATATTTTACACTGATATAAAATACATTGTATAACTTCCCCTTTTCAGGAATAACAACAGTATAAATTCCAACAATTTATAAGGTGTGAATATTCTCCCGAGGACTGCCTGAGTGTAACTAACGTTGAAAAGGCATTATTAATACTAATGATACCGAGTTGTCGCTTTTCCTGGTTTAAAAGTTTTCCCTTCATAATATTTGTAGAAGAAGTAGAGAAAAGTTGTGTCAGACGCGGTCGGGAATTGGATTGGTGACCGCAAAGACAAGGTTTTTTGTGTAATGAATGTTTAGCTACAAACCTTTTTGCGTCCATACCAAGAGACGGATATACCGCTAGCAGCAACATATTGTCACCATTTTTTAAGAGGCCGTATAAAAAATTGACAAATTTCAATATTTTTAACTATATTTTTTTTGTATGAGAATGGTAAAAAGTGATCAATGTTTTATATAGGAAATTGTTACAACAATACACAAGATTTTTTTCAATCCTTTTAAGTTTCAAAATCAAAAATTAACAAAACTGTCCCAGTCTACACAGGTCTAGGTATTAAGCAAAACAAAATAATTAAAAAAAGTGGCTGATCATTACAATAATAATCTAAGGATTATTATTGTTCAATAGATTCACAATACAATGAAATGAGAAATTTACCTCTTTTCACGTACAAGACTAATATTTCAACCATTTATAAGGTGTGAATATTCTCCCGAGGACCGCTTGGATGTAATGAAAATTGACGTGGCGTTATTAATATTCATGATACCGTTTTGCTGCCAAATAGGTTATTCCGTTTTAAAACTTTTTCTTTATATAGTGTTTGAGTCAAAATAGATCATTGTCACATAGCATTGGTTAGGTGACCAAACTACTTTTTTCAATTCAAACCAGTAGTTCCTGAGATTAGGGCGTTCAAAGAAACAAACTCTTCAGCTTTATATACATACTAGCCTTCCGCCAGCGCGGCAGCGGCTTCGGCCGCGTGGACGCCTTTTAAAGGTTCCCGTAGGATAAAACCATCCTATGTCCTTCCTCAAGGTCCACTCTATCTGTGTTCTATACATTAAATTTGTTTCAGTAGTTTAAGCAGGAAAGCGTAGCAGACAGACAGACAGAGTTACTTTAGAGTTTATAATATTAAGTATGGATATGGATTAGTATACATTTCAAAGATATGCGATTAGATTACTAAGAATTGAGCTGATCTTGACCACTTGTTTACTTATTTTAATACTCGAACGTATGTCTAAAATGAACAGAATTATCTGTTGGCGCCTAGCCTATAAGCGCATGGCCCAGCTGCCGTACAACGCAAGCGGTCTACGCAGCTAAGCAAAACGGGCACAGTCGAATGTGAGATGGATCGCTCTAGTGGCATAATTTATGCTGCGGAAGGCATTTAAAGCCCGGTTGTTATCGATAGATAGGTAGCAGTCGTTAAACCTTGTTGGAGGTTATGGCGGTTTGGCGTCCGACAGCAGGTTGGCCACTAACCCACATCTCCACCAACCCACAGTGGAGCAGCGTGGTGTAGTAAGCTCCAAGACTCCCCAATAATGGAGAGAGACCCGTGCCCAGCAGTGGGACGTAAGAAACGCTTGCAGTCAGTCTAGATTAACTAAACGGAAATTAAGATGGCTCGGCGGTGTGTGCGTGGCCGCTTGTCGCCGTAAGCATCGGTAGGTGCAGAAGAGCACATCTGCTCTCCCGAAGATGGGCCCATTCTGGGCGCCGCGCGCGGAGTACACTGGTGCGTTCCACTGGAAATCTCGAAGGGTTTTTTAGTGCGGTCGATGGTCTGGTTCAAGGAGCCGGGTACCTTTTAAAGGTTTCCCCCAATACCAAAAAAAAGGATGGCTCTTGTAAAAGTCTTCTTTCTCTTCCTTAACCAAGCATTTCTATTTAGGCTGATATATTAATGAGTATTCTCTGAACGCGCATGGCCCGGCCGTTAGGGTAGAACGTAAACGAACTATGCAACTAAGCCAAACGGGCGCGGTCGGGTGTGAGATGGGTGACCGCTAGTGGCAAAAATTTCATACGCGTTTCTTAAACCGTCGGTCCCGGTTGTTGTCGATAGATAACAGTCGTTAAACCTTGTCGGAGGCCTTATGGGTGTTTTGAAAACATCCGACAGCGGATTGGCCACTAAACCACATCTCCACCAACCCGCATTGGAGCAGCGTGGTGGAGTAAGCTCCAGGACTGCCCAATAATGGGGAGAGACCCGTGCCCAGCAGTGGGACGCAAAAAGGGTTGCAGACATTCTCTGAAAAACTCTTCTTCGTCTCTTTTTACTTACGAGAACAATATGAAATTTAATCATTTATAAAGTGAGAATATTCTCCCAAGGACTGCTCGAGTGTAATGCACGTTGACGTGGCATTATTAATACTAATGGTACCGTTCGGTCTCCGAATAGGTTTTCAGGTTTAAAAATGGACATTGATATACGAGAAGATATTAAGTGTTACTAATGATTCCCTTTCACCGAGTTAATGTGGCACGAAAAGTTATTTATTTTGATTTCAGTACCATACACAGTTTATTTTTTTATTTAAATGGAGGAGATGAGACATTCAGGCTACGTGGTATTAAGTGGTCGTTGCAGCCCAGGGACATCAGAGACACAACTAGTCTTGTCTGCAGTTATAGTCCGGGAGGTAGCGTTGCAAATGAAAAAGTCATAGTAAGCCGGCTGATATTGACATCGATAGTTGATCTTATATGACTAATAAGTAAACCGAAAGCATGACGTTCACCAATCCGCACTTGGCCAGCGTGGTGGACTATGGCCTAAATCCCTCTCACTTGTGAGAAGGAGACCTGTGCCCAGCAGTGGGACAAAACGCTGTACGCTGGCTAGAACTTTTTCCATAAATAGTTGACATTATACTTTTTTTTACCACTTCCGTAACCTCCCAATTCAACACCCACCGCGGGTGCGCCAGCTGACTCTTGGTTCAGTTATAAGTAATTCGCGATAAGTAGTAAAATAAGGCAAACAATCGGCGTAAAATCACTGCCGAAAATGCAACGCTACCTCCCGGACTATTACGCTTATTATTCGTGGACATCAGGCGACGACTTTGTCGTCTTTGCGGCCAGATCTCGTGCCTGCTTGCTCACCTGCTAGTCCATTAAAAAATACACAGCAAGTATGTATAATTTCATCGATGCAGTGAATTAAATTTTTTGGACTTTCATTAAAAAGTTGATAAACTTTTAATTGTGAACAAATACTTTATTTCTACTTTAGACTACTACGAGCGCTGCGCTCAATATATTGGCTATATAATTGATAACAGCGTAGGTATATCAGTATCACCACCTTTGACTTCACACAGGGCCGGATTTAGGGGAAGGCAAACGGGGCTACAGTCCCGGGACTCCACAAAAGAGGGGCCTCCACAATAGAGACTTCAAAACAAATTCAGACATTCAGATTCACTTCGTAAATAACTTTTCCTTACATATTTTTTCGCATTTTATGGTACTTTGTACAAACATGATAACATTAAATATAAACAGAAATCATCAATCTACATAAAATATTTGTTCACTCCAATCAGGCAATCAGTAAAATAACAATGGCTGAAAACAATTGTTCATTTTATTTGGAGTTATAGTTTGGGGCCAAGAGGTCTCCACTTCTTTATTGCCCCGAGGCCCCCAGACCTCTAAATCCGGTCTTGACTTCATACCCTGGTAATACAGCCGTCTTTCAACCCTGTCAACATTATTTTAATTTTTACAACCTAGTTTTACGAGATTTTTCAAATCTCGCTTTGAAATAAAAAAAAACATTGTGCTTTATTTTCTTTCATACGTACCTTAAAATGTTTTTGCATACCCTATTACAGGAAAGTGCTTTTTTGCAGAGTAATGTTTCGAGGTGGGTTAAAATATTTTCTTCATTTTTATGCGAATCTGTCAAAGTAAGATTAACATTAAATTTCGTAACAAAAAATAAGCAAGAATGTTGTATTTATAATAGACTAGCCTTTCGCCAGCGACTTCGCCCGCGTGAACCCGTTTAATTTGGTTCCGTTCCGGTAGGATAAAAATAATCCTATGTCCTTTCCCAAGGCCCAATATCTGTGTGCCAAATTTCATAAAAATTAGTTCAGTAGTTTAAGCGGGAAAGCGTAGCATACAAACAGACATACAGAGAGAGTTACTTTCGAATTTACAATATTAGAAGGGAGTCTCAAATGACGAAATGATGAACGCTATGATCCAGGATTCGATTTCAAGCGAAACGATTTGGACGATGAATTTAATTTTAATTTTCGGTCTGGGCACTACATCCAGATCTATGGTAGGTACCCAAGACATATATATATCTATACTTTTCATACAAAGTTAACGAATATTTATTGCTATTTATATAATATAAACGAATTTTTTGAAGATAAGACATCGTAATACGTGCAATAAAAATAGTTTGGGGAGCTTCCGCGTAAAATACATTATAAAATAAGTGTAACTCTAAACAATGCCTGAGAGTTTTTTTCCGCCTGCTTTTTTTCTCTCATTGACCCAGCGGTGGGTAGGCATCAAAAGCCGATGATCCGTTAAGATTATTCTTATCGGATCTTAAAATAAAATATTTATTAGTTAATTTTAATTAATAATATTGTATGCCAGAACATGGTAGACTGTTTAAAACTCCAATTATAATTTTAAACATCTTATTGTATGTGTGTAAACAGTCAACAATAAAGTATTTTCATTTCATTTCATTTCATTTCGTTTCATTTCATTTCATTTCATTTTCATTTCATTTCATTTATTTTAATGGCAGATTGTTACCGACACAATAAGCCCGATAAAGAAAACGTTAAGAGTAGGTTTCATTAGGTTCAAAAATAATAATAAGATACTTATAGACTATCTTTTAGGATATCATCTGCGTTAGTCCCTGTAGCTTCGGGATTAAGAATAGAGCTACGGTATCCCCTGCCTGATCGTAAGAGGCGACTAAAAGTAGGCTTCCGGTGTTGTGGACGGTGTGAGTGGGAGCTCGATCCATCCAACCAGCAGCCCCGGGAAGGGCGGCGCTGTGTGGCCGCATGTCGCCGTAAGCATCGGAAGGTGCAGGAGAGCACAGCTGCTCTCCCGAAGATGGGCCCGTTCTGGGGCGTCGCGCGTGGAGGACACCGGTGCGTTCCGCCGGAGATCCCGGAGTCCTCCCCAAGCGCAGTGTCAGCCACCGAACCGTTTTAGTACGGTCAAATCCCACATAACCCGGTACTCTCTCCCAAGGTGCCGGGTACCTTTTGAAGGTTTCCCCCCCGATAACAAAAAAAAAGGATATCATCTGCGTTAAAAATAATTATTTTTAAGGCTATGTAATGTAAGTTTCTATTTATATGGCCATATACATGGCTCAACAATCGGCAATCCTGATATTACGAGCAGAAACTACTCCAGGGATTACTGCTCTGGTCCACTACCCGTATCACGCTTGGCGGATTACGGTAATCCTTCGTTGGATTGGGAATACAAATCTTTACAAGATTTATATACCGCTACTAAATAGACAGCGGATGCTTTATGTAGCAAAGTTGTAATTGACATTGTTTTTATTATTACTCTATTAAATTACTATGTCCGGCTTTGCTCGGGTGATTGTACGTAACTATTAAATAATAAATAAATAAACGTTACACACTCATAGCCCCACAATAAGGTAATTGATACCCTGTGTCCTGTGTAGTATGATAGCACATACGTAAATTATTCAATGCTGAAAGAATGCGGAAACTAGGGTGGCTCGGACGGCGCTGCTCGTCGCAAAATTACATCTATTGATTAACGTCCGTTCTTTCACGTACATCATCTGTATATAAGAGCGTATATTGTCGTAAGAGAAGGATTATTGTATTCAGATCATAAAAGGAAGTTTATTCAGAAGTTACAGTGATAATAAAACACAGTAAAATGTAGTCTTTTAGTCCGTATTCTACACCCCTCGCGGGACTATCCTCCCGTGCACTCCGACATTCCCCGCGACTGCACTCATCACCACGCGACCCACAGCGTCTCCTCTCCACACTGGGTACCATGGACACATACAAAGACAGGAACATAAACACCCAGACCGAGAACAGAAATTTAAACTCATTATTCAAATTTCTGTTTCGCCGGGAATCAAACACAGGACCCCTCGATTGGCAGTCCGGCATGGTAACCATTGTGCCACGTGGGTCGTCTAAAGTAATCTATCCTACTTGAACAGTACATTTTTCCGGGATAAAGAAGTCGTCGGAGTCTATCGTACAATCGTCTCCATGGTGTACTCTCTTTACTACGTGAAGTTGGCGGAATTGCGAAATCGCAGATAGCCATATTAAAAAAAACTACCTCTGTGCCCAATTTCGTTCCTATCCATTAATTACATACACACTTCCAAACCATCTTTAATCCTAATTACATCCTCTTTTTATTTTTTATTTGACTAAGCAAAATATTTTTTGTTCCCTTAATTTCTGTTTGATAGTGTTTGTAACGTGTGTTTCTGGGAAGTGTTTCATTCTAAATATTCCTTAATTCTATTATTATTTCAGATGAATGGATGATTCCAGGGTTCCACCACACCGCTTCGTTGTGCTGCCACAGTACCTGCCCTGTCTGCACGTAGACCAGCTGTGGTCCCCTACCCTTCGGCAGCGGACACGCTATGAAGAACCTGCTTAGAACCAGCTCGGGAACCTGCTTCGCTGGACATATATTCTGGTTCGCTGGACATATGTATCCTGCTCCGCTTCTGTCCACTGCGCTCCGCTCTATTGTTCCGGCTAGGGACTGATATATTTTAAAGACCTCATATGTAATTTGGTGCGGAAGTACCCACGGCCCTCAATTTACTTTCTTTTTTTTTAAAATTATTGTTTTCATTATTTTTATGCATTAAATTGTAATCAATTTTTTTTTAAGTTGAAGGCATCTGCCTACCGAAAGTTTCATGTTGACTCTGTATCATAGGAGGGCGTTGATTACTGCAACACAGTTATACCACATTTCGCAGGATCATCGTTGTTGCCCCGGATGATGTTTTCCCGGGGGGAAAAGTAGCTTATGTCACTTTCCAGCCCCCAATTAACTCCATACAAAAAATACTGTGAGCCGTCAAGGCCAAATTTAGGATGGGTGGCAACTACGTAACATCTAGTGCGGTCATAAAAATCAGGTAAGCTCGTAGCACCTTTGCGATGTAAAGGATACTCATATTTATATTAATACTAGTCATCAAGCTTCGCTGGGGTGATAGTTTATATGATTAGGTACACTAATCTATCTCACGGGAAAGGTACACTTTTCTGAGATAAAAACTATAAATTCTTATATGTTATAAGGTTTCTATCAGTGCACCAAATTTTATTAAAATTGGTTCAGTAATTTAGGCGTGAAAACGTAACAAACACCCACACACACAACGTGACTTTCGCATTCTTAATATTAGTATGGATGGATATGGATTAAAAGTAATTTGTCGTAATGTGGCCAGTAGTAGGACATAAAGCGAGTTACCGGAATAAAAGCCTTATTCAGAAAAATATATTATTATGTATGTTTAATTTTAGGAAATAATAAATTTTGCGATAGTTAATACTGACTATTTTCAAATTCATACTGTATATTATGTACGATATTATTAGATAGAAAAAAGGAATTAAGTTTTAATAATGAAATTTTCTATGTATATCACAGCCTCCGTGGCATAATGGGTGATGAGCCGACTGCGAAGCGTGAGGTCGTGGGTTCGATTCCCACCCAGGACAAATATTTGTGTGATGAACATGACTATTTGTTCTGTGTCTGGGTGTTAATTTATCTATTTAAGTAATATTTAGAATTATATAAGTATGTTTATCAGCTTTCTGATCACCATAGCACAAGCTCTGCTTAGTTTTATAATCAGATGGTGTTGTGTGAATTGTCCAAAGATATTTATTTATTTTATTGATATTTTTGTATGTATGTTTGTATTTGAGTATTTCGCGTGAACGTGGAGCAGCGGTAAAACTATACTAATATTATAAATTCGAAAGTAACTCTGTCTATCTGCTACGCTTTCACACTTAAACTACTGAACCAATTTTGATGTAATTTGGAACACAGATAGTATGGACCTTGGAAAAGGACATAGGTAATTTTTTATCGTACGGGGACCAATAAAACGGGTTCACGCGGGCAAAGCCGCTGGCGGAACGCTAGTATTGATAAAAGTAATATCTTAGTCATATGTATAGCACCGGGTATGAAACTACGGACCTCTGCCTAAAAATATCGTGCCTTCATCACTCGGCCAACGCGGTTTAGTTAATACGGCCTTACAATCTTCCTCTTACCATATTCTTATCATGACCCCTAATTTCACACTCACTGCCCCAGGGATCAGGGCTTACATGCCCGCTACCCGACACGTGTTGTAGATTACGGTAATCCTTCGACGAATCGGGAATAGAACTCATTAGCTGGTGTATTAAGATCAAATGAAAAAGTGAAGTTGTGATCAGAATTAAATTAACCCATTATTATTTAAATTTATCATAATATTATTTCAAAACGAAATTCTGCATTTTTTTCTTAAAATTTAATATTTTTGGCAACGTATTGGTCCATTCTTCAATCGATTGGAATAACAAGATGCAGTTTCGTTTTGTGTGTAACGTCAATAATGTGTATGTACAAGGCGAGCTTTATTCACCAAAATATTTGAATACTTTAAGGAATTATTAAATTCTTCTTCAACACACACTGTGTTGCGATAATTCAGTCAGACTACATAATTATTATAACAAAAAGAATTAGGTTTTGGTAATGGCGTTTTGTTCTCAAAAATATGTCATAGAACTATTTTCCTTCAGGTGCATGCTGACGGTACATGTTTTCACTAAAACGTCAGATTAGTAATTCGTCTTAAAACTGATTTCATATTGTCAATTTCATAAAGTCAATTTTATTAATTTATTTGTTTTAATTTTAATGTTTAATTTTATTGATACTTATTGTTATGGGTTCTGTTTCCTGATTGTTAAATAAATAATAATAAAGACAATATAAGCTATACTATAAATTTGATTTTGAGTAGAGTTTTGTAAGATGATTAAATTTATACAGGTGTAGAATTTAATAAATAATTTCGAAGGTCAATAGTAACCATTTAAATTCCTTAATTAACAGTAATATATTTACTTGTATTTCTATGAGTTACCTTCAAATTATTTAATACGAAAACCTTGCATGTGAAAATCAATTTTAATAATAGGCTAGAATCGTAATAGTAAAGGTACTACCTACATGCGTGGGTCTTAAAATAAAAGACAAAATGTACAATTCACACAATTTTATTGTTTCATTACAATGTCAGCCTTGCTTTTATGAATAGTTTCTTTTTACATTATTTACATCACACACCTCGACCTGTTTGAGTACAAATCCGTAAAAAGTTCAACTTCGCCATTAACTAAATATATCTCATTACATAAATACGCGGATACGATAAAATAATGATTTTATTATACAATGAATAAATGAATTACATTTTGATATACGAAATACGAGCTACAGAAAGACACGAGTCTTCCAAATCAAGACATCAACAATCATAACATTCCCAAGTGATTATCAGTTGAACTGCAATCACTTTTATCGTACTGTCATTGTCTCGACAAGCCTAATGTATTGGCTAGTTGCGAACATCGAGCGACAACTTCATCTTGTAGAAGGCTGAAAGACATCGCTATTAATATTAACCCGAAAACTAGATACGCGCAGCAAGCTATCATCTGTATATATTCGCTTTTGGAGCTTTCAGTGGTCTGTTTAGAGGTGAGAAAGCTGGTGGGTACGAAGTCGCCGAAGCCGATGGTGGCTAAGGCGATGAAACAGAAGTAGGCTGCGTCGAAGAAGCTCCAATTCTCCCAGGCGGAGAAGATAGCAGCTCCGACGCAGATGTAAGCTAAAAGTAGGAACAAGACGATGCCGACGGGGACGTGGCAGTGCTCGATAGCATGGCTATGGTGTTGGACGCTGGTGGAAGCGCTGCTGCTTGGAACGGCGCAACTTTTGCTCTTACGTGCTTCTTCGTTCCAGATCAAAGGCACTCGGGATGGCGTGTCGTGAGGACATACTCTGTAAAAAAAAAAGAAGAAAATATAAATAAATGCTCAGCAGTTTTAGAAACGACTTTGATATCAGTAGATGTTTTATTCCTTGAAGTCCTATTTTCTTATTTTCGATATTCGAACAATACATTTTGATTACAAATTTAAGGTCTAATCTGATTAATATCCCTTTATATTTTAATATTTTTGAGAAATTATTTACTCTCTTATTTTTACTATATGGTGCGATATTTTATAACTTTTTGTATCGTTACAAAAAGATAGCAAGATTTTTTCATAAATGTTACGTAAATCTATGTCTTTGTGATCTCGATATTTAACATTGGTTTATAAAATATTATTATCTTCTACTCACGAATCATCAGGGTCTTCAGAATCATCTAGGTCTTCTTGACTCCTGTTCAGCATGGCTTCCCCACATTCTTCTGCTATGAGTTGCTCTATAGCGGGACCTCGTGGCCGTTGGATAGTTCCTCGCCCTCTTCCTCGACCTGGACCATGAACTGTTGCAAGGCATCTCGAGTTTCCCATGGTTCTCTTTCGATCTAGAGTCTGAGTTTGAAGCGCTGATGATGTATGTGGTTCTGTCGAGAAAAGAACCAAAGACTTAATGTTCAATTTCCTAACCAAAGGACCGGCGCGGCGCAAGCAAAATGTTTTAAAAATCGTAAATACGGATGAGTTAATTAAATACTGCATTTACTTTTACTTCTCAATGAGAGTGTCATTGGATGATTTTTTTAAAGAAACCTGAACAAAATAAAAAGTTTTCCACAGAAACTATCATACCTTACTTTATTTTCTTCCATCGTTTTCGATGGTATTCAGCACGTTTACCTGTGATTTGAGTTACACTTTGATTGCGCACGGCGCCAGGCCGTTTTTAACACGCTTTTATTAGCTTGACCTCTATGTATATATTATTACGGAATCTTTTAACTCCATTTTTACCTAATTCTAAGAGTCTAATTAACTTGAAAATTTGCTGAGGTCAAGGGCCGATGACAATGCAATAATAAGAAAAAGACCCAACAAAAAAATTAAAAATAAATAATGTAGTTTAAAAAAGTAAAAAACCCGTTTTTGTGACAAACTAATGATAATCCTTCTACTAATATGTAACTATTGACACCATTCAACCCAATAGGTAGGTACATTTTCTTCTTATTTTTCACTTTTTAGTAAGTTTTTTCACAAAAGCGTGTTTTTTAGTTTATTAAATAATAAAAAACGATAATAAAATAATTAATTTGTTTCGTACGTTATACTTTTGTGTTTGTTTTGATACGTCATGACTTGTTTCGTATTTTAAATTATACATGTAATATAGTATAATATAGTACGGCTAACATTTTTAGTACCTAAATCTCGAGTTAAGAATTTTGTATCAGTATATCAGAATTAGGAAATCTGCAGAAGCCTGAGTACAACAACAAAACAAGCAAACAATGAATAAACAAGCGCTTACAGAAAAATTTTCAAGGTTATGCCTATAAATATCTTACGGAAAACTTTCTAGAGCGAAGAATTATCTTCGTGAATAGACTCAATGTTGAAAAATGAAAACTTATGTGAGACGTATGTTGACTTACCATCAGACAAGGCACTGCGTTTCACACGGCCAAGGGTTGCTGCCCTGGGGCTGGATGGGATGCGTTCAAACACTTGCGAATATTGTCCTCTGTCGCCCGCTTTCGCTCGAACGGTGCCTGGCGATCTGTGTCTTGGCGGGAAAGATGTGTACTGATTATGCTCTGCTGGTTGAGGTAGAAGCCTTTGCTGCTCATGTAGCTGGAAGTGGTTCTCCAGCTGAGGAAAAAAAATATCAATAGGGAAATAAGGAATTGATATTCTGTTTAATTTATGTAAATAAGTCACCTTGAAATAAGATTTATACATTTTACAGGATAGTCGATTGTTTTGTGGATTGTCATTCAATCACTAGTACGATCTTAGAGCATCACAGGTATTGACTCCCGAGTCAATACTCGTACTCAAAGAGTACGATAGAAGAATATAAGAATTTTATTGATTGGAGGGATTGTAAATCTGAATTATTTATGTCGTTTAAGACCTTTAGTATCCTCGCCAAGATATAACCAGGTAATATCCGGTGCTGTTGTGTTGTTGATAACAAAAAAATATTAATACATTGAAACGATAATAAAAAATAAAAAAACACAATAGAACCAAATAAGATCTTACCTCACCGTCCTTCCTCCAAGTATTTGGCACTTTATTCTTCGTAGCTCTCAGCCAAGCTAGTCGAGCCAACCTGGCCAGGGAGGCTCCCAAGCCTGCCAAGCAGGCAAGAGTTAAAGGCACTCCTGCTGCAGCATAAGCCACGGTAGCAGCTCGTCCTGCTGCTGTTCTGGGCGATACGTTTCCATATCCTGGATGAAGAGAATAAGATTAGCCCACCGGTTGCTGTATTTACAGTACGGTACTTACAATTTACTTTTACAGTAGGACTAAACCGCCTCCATATCAGCTTCGTCCGGGAAAAATCATAGAAAAAAGGAAATTCACACTCATAGCCTCACAGTAGGGTAGATATAACCTGTGTCTTAGGTGCCATAGACACACACAAAGACAGAAACACAAACACCCAGACCGAGAACAGAAATTTTAAACTCGTCATTCTCCGCCGTCGCCAAATCTCCGCCTCGCCGGAGAATCGAATCGAACCCGGGGCCCTCCGATTACCGGTTGTAATTTACCGGCATGGTAACCATTACGCCACGCAGATCAATAAATAATTAATCCTCTCAGCGGTTACGATGATCGAACTTTAATTAGCACCACATTGTGAAACTGACCTATTTTAATGAACAAAGTGATGCAACGTGTAACAGCGCCACTAAAAACGGCATATTATCGTTTACCGTGCGAGGACAGAAGATTTTTTCCAGGCTACGACCAACAAGCCACACGCATACTGACCTATAGTAGTTATCAAAGTGATGCAGTATATAACAGCGCCGGAGAAGGTCCACTTGGTCTCCATGGCGAGTTCGGGCGGCACCTCCGATTGCCTCGCAGCGGCCACGATGGAGGTCTCGAATTTTCGTAGTTGCTCGTGGACCAGCCGTGTCCAGTTTCGTTCGTAGAGGACGTTCAGGCGTTCTGAAACAATAAAATAACATATTTTTAATATCCGTTGGTTTATACTTAACCATTATTTTTAACAATAAAAATATAAATACGTAAAGGTATGATAAAATAATTTTCGGACATTCAATGCTCAATAAGGATCCTTAAATAATGTAGAATTACACAGTTGAAAATATTAGAGAGTGAGAAATTGAAATCAGTGACATTTTAACACAAAAGACAAATCATTTATTTGAACAGATAAAGGTACAAAATAGGTCTATGGTACTCCATGATTCACAAAATTCAATCCCATACACATGCCAATACAAAAAGCTCAATAGAACAGCCTGTTTCTCGAAGAGCCAATTATAAGTTCGATGAGGCCATTCGCATTAATGAGCCGTCACTGTCCTGTTTAGTTTAATCACAGCTGAAAGAGCTATTTAACTTTCAGAGAGAGGAACATTTCTCAAATTGATTTGATCTACAGTGCCCTTCTTAGATAGCCGATTTAGGAGGCGAAATTTTAAAATGTACTTGGAAAGTTTAAAATTTTCAGTAGATTGCCGCAGAGCAAATAAAAAGGTAAAATGATGATAAAAGATCAATCAAACGGTAATAAATAAAGTACCGAATTGTAGAACTTCCCCTGCTTGACACCCGCAAGGATATGGAAATGCAGTTTTTAAATTTTATTTTTATCATATCAATATTTTTCTAAGACAAAAAGTAATATAATTCTCTTATCCACTTCTTATCTACTGTTTCTTTACAATAATGTTAAATTCTATCTACCTATCACTGTTCACTTAACTGTATTTGATTTGTCGCCAATTATTAAAATACCTACTTATAACATGTCTACCTATTTTTATTTCAAACTAGCCTTCCGCCAGCGGCTTCGCCCGCGTGGACACGTTTTATAGGTTCCCGTAGGATAAAAACCATCCTATGTCCTTTCCCAAAGTCCACTCAATCTGTGTTCCAAATTTCATTAAAATTGGTTCATTAGTTTAAGCGAGAAAGCGTGACAGACAGACAGACAGAGTTACTTTCGAATTTATAATATTAGTAGGGATAGCGGCCGCCCGCGACTTCGTCCGCGTGGATGTTTGATTGTTTGAACACGTTAATCTCAGGAACTACTGGTTTGAATTGAAAAATTATTTTTGTGTTGAATAGTCCAGTTATTAGGGAAGGCTATAAGCTATATAACATCATGCTATGCGACATTAAACTCCTCCAACGATGTATTCTGTGCACCAACGCACACACGCACACTGTTTTGATAGATATGATCTTTGACGTTAGGAACACACCTACATTGCTTAGACAACAGTGAGTGCTTGTAATTTAATATGAACTTTATACAATAGCAATAAAGCTCAAATTGACTTGGTTTTAGTGAGAAAACATTTGTATGGGAAAAAGAAAAGGGCTGTTTTTATGGTTTTTCCGGCAATTATTCGAATTTTTCTCGCCGTAAAAACCATCCTTGAACTTCAACGAACATTAAAAAAAAACAATTGGCCAAATTGGTCTAGGCGTTGTTGAGTTATGCGCTTACCAACACATTTTGCGATTCATTTTTATATTATATAGATGTCTTGATTCGTGCACATTATAGAAACGAATCAGTTAATATTAGAATTTCAAATGGTCTAATTTGTTTTCCCTAAACAAACTAATCTCAGTCGGTCTATGCCAGGTTTCTGTGAATTCGCGGGATATTTTCAGCGGTCTTGTAAACTTAATTGGAATTCTTACAAAATACTTCAGTCATAATAAATAGCATTTGCTCAAAGGCTCTTGCTAATTGATCTTAAGTTCCTTTCATTATTAATAGCGTATTTCAATCGAATCTAATTTAGTACCTACATGAATACGATATAACTTTTGTTTGTGAATGTACGTATTTTGTATTCAAGGGAACTTAATTTTGTTACGAATGAAATACTAAAATAAGTTTTACAATAAGGCTTTATAATAAGGTTTTATAATAAGGCTCCATTTTTTAACCTTTGTTTTGTCCCACTGCTGAGCACTCGCAAGTGAGAGGGATTTAGGCCATAGTCCACCATCTGTCTTAGGCTTTATAATCAGTATTAAATATTTCAATTTTTAATGATGCCATAATGCCATAGAAACACACAAAAAGAAAGAAAAAACTCTCGACAATCTAGATTTCATAAAGTTAAGTAAAAACTACTTTGCAACAATCCGCAATCAGAACGTATGATGGTGTATACTTTTTTCATGCAATAGCACCCTCCCTTTCTCCCACATAGGATACATGCACATGCAACAATTAAAAATATACACAAACACGACGTGTTCAGCATCATCAGGGGTACATCTACACAACAATTACTCGCAAAGTATTGGCGAGAAACAGACTTTGCGAGTAGGTGTTGCGTTTTATTGTTGCATGTGCAACAATTTTGTTCATTGTTCCGTTCTGATTGCGGATTGTTTTGTTGCAAAGTAGTTTTTACCTAACTTTATAACAATGGAGTTCCACAACGTAACGCCTCATTCTTTTAATCTAGATTTTCTACCGCTGGGGTTATAACTTTTAATCATATAGATGGAGATAACATTTTCGTTTGAGACGACATATTTTAATGCAAAGATAAAATAAACTCCTTAGGGGATCATATCGACCGCGTGTTACGCTACATCCAATATTCAATTAAGATCTAATCTCAAAATGTTATAGAACTATGTTGTCTAAACGATCTAAAATGTAAATTGAGTTCGTGAGTCTGCGTTTAAGCTACTTGTTATTTAATATCAAAATGGTTTACTTTAACAGACATACTATTGTTACTTGCTTACTGCACTGGCGCGGGGTGTGCGGCGTGCGGGGGGAGTTACTGGATTGAAAAATCGGAACGAGAGTATTCCGATCCAGCTCTGGACACTGGACGATGTACTGGATTCTGCATTCCAGCGCTGGATCAATGTAAATCGACCTTTATATTACTACTACTGCTACTACTTGTCAGCACGAAGGTACAAAGTTGCTAAATAAAAATAAAATTGAGATTTTTAAAGCAATTTGTAGGTTTATCAAAGAATCGATACCTTAAATTACCTTAAATTAGGTTCAGACATTTTTTTTAATTCTCATGTCAATAAATCGTACACATTATGGAAACGAAATTTACCCTAAAACAAATTTAGCATCAGTATGAAAGATTCAGATTTTTGGGAATGTCAAAGACACACAAAAATAATGATTATAAAAGCCACTCGATAATCTAGTTCTTAGGGGCTCATATCAACAGCGCGTTATGGTACACCTAATATAACATTCAGATCTAATCTCCAAAATGTTATAGAACTATTTTGCTTAAACGTTCTTAAATGTATATTGAGTTCGTGAGTTTCCGTTAAAGCTTCTTATTATTTCATATATGAATGGTTTTCTTTAACAAAGGTACTGTTGTTACTCGTAGTTGCGAACTGGCCTGTTCTATAACTGCTGACAATGCCGTTGTCAGAGTTAAACTGCACGCAAAAAGTTGCAAAAACTATTCAATGATGCTTCGAAACCTTCGAAATATTGTCTAGTTCTTTTAAAAACCAATAGAATTTAAATGTTTAGTTGAATATTTTACTTCACTAACTTTTTAGTATCAGTATTATGAAATGCGCAAGTCCAGAGATTAACTCAAGTCTCAATTGATTTCATTACTTATTACATTAACTTCGGTAATTTCTGTCGATTAGTCCTAGTTACTAACATAACCATGTACATCATATCTGTAATTGTGTCGTATCTTATACCCGCATAGTTAATAGATATCTATTACGAAAATCAGTTAGTCTTAAGCAAAAAACATTATCTTAGATTCGACGTTATTGTTTACTTTGGCTCTAATACTTTTATAGCATTCTACTGCTGGGCACGGATCTTCCCCAGTATCAGGGAGGCCCGGAGCTTTCTTCATCAAGCTGCTTTAATACGGGTTTTGCCCGTAAGGCATGCAATAATACAAGGTTTAACGATTGGATCCTATCGATAACCAAGGGCTAAAATTGCCCTACGAAGCACGGAAACACCCATGAAATATTTTGGCAATAGCGTTCATTCATCTCACACCCGACCGCGTCCTTTTAACTGCGTACATACATAGATCGCTGCGTTTTGCGCAAGCAGGCAGGCCATTTTTTGGGTTCTGTACCCGAAGGGTACCAACGGGACCCTATTACTAAGCTTTCACTGTCCGTCTGTCTGTCATCCGGCTGTATCTCAAGAGCCGTGATAGTTATGATAGTTGAAATTTTTAAAGATGACATATTTCTGTTACCGCTAGAACAACAAATAAAATAGAATAAAATAAATATTTAAACGGGCTACCATACAACAAACGTGATTTTGTTACCGTTTTTAAACATGGTACGGAACCCTTCGTGAGCGAGTCCGACTTGCACTTGGCCGGTTTTTTTTACCTTCTTAAAAACCAAATATAAATCATTCGCTTAGAAGAAATAAACTTTACTGTAGGTAATCCTTCAGCGAATAAACTTAAACAATAATTGATATTTGGCCTACAGTTACCGCCATTACGATTTTATCGACTGTTTTACGCTTTGTACACGAACTGCCCATTGTAATTGTTTCTTAGCGTGCAGCAAACAAGCCTGATGCATTGTTTTCATTTTCACTTTGGCAGGTATTTTCCACCATTAAAATAACGAATACAGCTTGAAATCATAACTAATAAGAATAGAGATACATAAACTACTCGTAAATTTAAAGTACGTTTAAAATATTTTGAACTTAATTCAAATAAAAGATTTTTGGAAGACACATCTTTAATCTTTATTAACCATACAATTGACCCCGCAGACGTTGTCCTGCCTTAAAAGTATTGAAAGAGGATATGCTTATTTATCATCTCAAAGAGCTTTTATGTTATTTTCAAACAAAAAAAAACAAATAATATGAATTGTTATTCAGACTATGCCAAACTTCTGGTCGATGGCGCGAAGAACCAATGTTTGACAGTTAACAGTTTATATAGGAAAATAAAATAAGTTGTTTTACTATTGATTTCGCATTTTTTCTATATTTTCTCACCGTTGAAACATTTCGGGTAGTACGTATGCGTACTGGCGCTATATATTATGGAACGACATAGATTACCTACGTCACTACGAAGTTAATAATTATCTATTATTATTAATAATTACCGAAAGTCGAGGTTAAACACCGCCCCGCCCCGCAACCCTTGGCCACTTATTACATTTATCACTACTATGGTTAAATTATTAATATAAACCGACAAATGTGATTAATTTATCACTTTAACCTCGACTTTCGGTAATTATTAATAATGATCGATAATTATTAATAATCCTCAATTAATCACTCTTACCGTGACATATATAGTATATACCGTTTGTGAAATCTGCGTCTACCGCAATGGTATTATTTGATGTATACGTAATTATCGTTTTAAGTTTACAATCCTTCTTCGTCTTCGTTGGTACCTAGATACTTTGGATGGTCAAGGCATGTCTATGTCGCAGCCGGTTAAAGGCCATCTGGTTAAAGCAGCCACTCAATTGACAGGTAATTATTTGCTAATTAATTTAAATAATTTGGAATCACTATCACTATTTTGAGGATAAATTTATTTTCCAGAAATACTTTAACAGATAAATGTGAAATTTTACCCGTATGTGTTATACCCTTTTATCGACTATTGCATGCTTTGCATACCAACTTTCATATGTAATTGTTTCTTGGCGTGCAACAAAGTGACAATATATTCATTTCCACTTTGACAGGTCGTTTTCGATTTGAAGCTACGACTGCAATTTCAAATCATAGCTCGCAACATTTATATTTTAAAGCCCATAAAACGTTACAAATTTATAGTCCATTTGAATTTTGCGTCTACAGAAATACAATTCACGAGTTTACTTCGACCTGTAAAGAAATAAAAAGTGGGTTAACGATCGAAATTTTGTAAAATTGGTGGATGGAATAATTTTGCGTACCCACGTGCGTATTTCTGTTTATGATTATTTTGGGGAAATTTGTTTTCTATACTTAATATTATAAAGAGGAAATATTTGTATTATTGTATGTTTGTGATGAATAAACTCAAAAATTACTGTTACGATTTCAAAAATTCTTTCACAATTAGAAAGCTACGATCACCCTAAGTAACCTCTACTTTTTACCGCGGGAAAATGCTTCATTCCTACGTGAAAACGGGTAATAGGGTCAACGCGGTTGAAGCAACTGGCTAAACGCCTAGGATTTTAATATAGCCATGAAACCTGGAATAGCACATAGGCAATTTTTTATCCTACGGGAACCCATTAAACGGGTCCACGCAGGCGAAGCCACTGGCGGAAGGTTAGTTATAGATATTTTGGTTTACGTAACGTTAAAATTTTGAACACAGCAGCTACTTTCAGGCAACATTTTAACAACTTTGACAGCAATTCCTTATGTTGCATGAACCTAAAAGCATTGAAGCGTTTTAGGATACCAGTTTTTTTAGAAATGAAAACCAGAAGCAGAATATTTAGATCACCATTTAATTCACAAAGCCTTTGATACAATTTACAGGTAACGATTTAAGGTTTCTAATTAACATTTCCTTATACAACAACAATTAAATAATAAGTAAGCACAGACACAGAATTTCAGTACGCAATCGGGCAGAGTTACAGCCGTTATCAAGATTAAAGCACTAATAATCCTCCCTTAGAGGAGGCCTCGCTTTTATAGGCGTTTTCTCCTACTTCGTCATATTTTTAATTCAACTACCGACGTTGATTCCTAACACGGCCTCTCCTGACATCCTGGCGTCCCCGCCAGGCGGTGAAGGTCCTTCAATGCCATACACTTAAGTAGCAGTGCACTGAAGCTCTTGAGCGCCCGGTGCCACGTAGAAGCACACGAGAGCGCCACGTACCGTACAGTGGCGGAGGCAGCAGCCTTCAAACGCATGATGACATCTCAAGGATTAGCTTCTGCAAATGAGAACAAATCAAACTAAATACCAAACTTAAAGATCGGCCTGTTGTCTGCAGCACTTTTTGAAATTTAAAGTTTTTTTTTTGTAATAAATCTAGCAATTAGGTTTTGAATCATAAAGCATGAGATGTTCTAGTGACTTAACTGCAATTTATAACAAGCGCTTCTAGATAAGAATTAAGCTTATGAGATATTTCATTAAAGTTTTGGAACAGTCATTAAAACTAAGCTTCAGAATTAAAACAAAAATAGTAATGGAACTTTGAAGCGAAAGGTAAAAGAACACAGTAAAATAAATAAAATAAATGGCTATAAATAGAATAATAATTAACAGGTTGTTGCTTTTTTTTAAATGAATGTACTCGTAGCGCCATCTAGTTCAAAAGTTTAACATATCAACTGAGCTCCTTTTTAACGATAACATCCGGCCGTCCTGCTTACACGTTCGTCCTCGATCGTGTGGGTCTGATTCAAGAACTGCATAATGAAACAAGTCCTGTTAAAACCTTATATTTTTCTTAAATTTTTATGACTTCTTACAATACCGGCTTGCATGTGAACTTGAGTAGCCCAAACTTAAACACGGCTTGACCTAGGTGATGTTCGTACAATATCACACTAGTCGTGTATCACCGCATTGCAATCTGTAACAACAGTGTTTATCACGGATCTCTGTTAACAATAACACGGCTTCAACTAGATGTTTATATAGGATCCCACTAATCTTGTATCACCGCATTGCAATCTGTAACAACAGTGTTCATCACGGATTTCTGTTAACAATAACACGGCTTCAACTAGATGTTTATATAGGATCACACTAGTCTTGTATCACCGCATTTCAATCTGTAAAAACAGTGTTCATCGTAGATTTCTGTTGTACATATGTTGTTCACAGGCACTCTTTATAGGTAACATTAAATGCGCAGCCGATATTGCAGAGAATGTATTAGACTTATTAATTGTTCGAAAGGCAATCGTTTAGAACACTTAACTATATCAAAAAAGAAATATGAATCAGGTTTCATTTTATGGTAACAGTTTCAAAAATGACATGTAAAGAAAATTAATATATTTGTGCATAAATTAGGAACAACGTACTTAGAAGAACTTTTAGGTCCAATAAAACTAACAAAAATTTACCAATATAGAAAAAAAAACTTGGGTCAGATAGGATGTAAAATATAAAAATGAAGTCACCAGTAAAGCCCCCGGGGTTACAGAGCCCGCGGGTTGTATGCTAGCCTTTTTTCTTAATATTTTCATCTTGCTGTCAATAGTACACAGTGTGTTACACTTTGTTACAAATGTTTATAGCACCATGATAAAAGCGTGCTTAAACCAGTAGAATGTTTTATTACAAGTTCAGCCAATATCGTCACGCTGTCATCACTAGTAATACCCAGGCATTACACAGTCTTGGCCAACAGACGACACTGTCATTTACCAAAAATAAAAATTCGATAGCAGACATAATGACAAGTTTAGTATCACGCGAAAAAAAAAACTTATTTGCACATTGAAACACAAGCGTAACATTAAGAAAATGAAATTTTATGAACAAACTTATATAGGAAAAGTAATTTGTTATTATGAAAGATTTATGTAACTCACTGCCGGTTCACTATTGCTACCAGCTAGAATAACAATGTGCACAGTTAGAACTGACCAAATCACATGTCCTCGTGTTCTCCCGTTGTAAAGGTACACAGGTTGAAGCTCGGCCTACCTGACATTACTCTGCTACAACTTACAAAACCGTTTCTGATGAAATCTTTACTAATCGCAGTCAGTAACAAATGTTCAAATTGGTCAGCGGTAAAGGTATATAGGTAGTCGAAAAAAAACTCCCTGTACCTATTTCATCTGAAAATGGTTTAGCAATTTGTGCGTTAACAAAATGATTAACAAAGTAGGTAGGTAGTCAAAAAAGAACAATAGTATCCAGTATAAACCTTGTCTGTAAATGCACTAGACATCAATTAAATCTGACAAACAAAACTGTTATATCACATTATACCGTTGGTTTATAATTGAGCTTGCTTAATGTCACTTATTTACCTTAAAAATTCATTAACCATAAAAAGTAAGTAATAGGTAAAGAGAGCAACTTTCTTTTTAGTACTGTTATTCTTGGTTGTCAACACTACTTCAACCACTGATCTAGAGTGTCATTTTTAAGCTTCCAGCACCCATTCTCAACTTGCTTCCTTCATTAGAGGAGAGTCTGAAAACTCAAGAAAAATCTCTAGGTTTTGTCCCATGTTACTTGAATAAAAATTGATAGATACTCGTAACTCTCAGCCAACAACTTTGATAGTTAATTATACGAATACTCATAGCATATGCAATCTATATAAAATATCAACTGTCACTTTTAACTTTAAGATTGTATTCGGTTATGCAAGTTTGCCAAAATTTACTTTTGGTACAGACCAACCAATTCAATTTTTAAAGTAAAGATTAAACGTCTTTGTTTAATGCTTACATTTGTAGGTATTCAGAAAAATATCAGATACCAAGTTTATAAATTGACTTCTTGCATATGAATAAATCTTATGCTTCTTGCTTTGAAATGACTACAAATATTCAAAAACACTGTTTCACGGAAATAATTGCGTGCACTCTCGATTCGGAAATATTTAACAAAAATGTTGCCATTACTTACTCCCCAGTGATGGTACTGTACTCGTTGGGTACAAATAAATACTTTTGAAAAGGTAAAAGTAACCGACTGTAAGAACTAGGTACTCATTTTCTTCATACATAAACTTATGTCAAAAGCAAAGGATAAGCAGAGTATTTTTAAAGTAACAAAAAAAATGCTTTTTCACTTGGATTCGCAAAACTAATAAGTAACAAATGTAGCATTAAAATTTTATCATGGATAGACGTATCCATCGTCGAATCTTAGATACAGAATACTACTCTGGGGAAACTACAGATTTCTTAGTTTATAGCACAAAAGAGATGTATTCGCGCTATAGCTAATACCACTCCATTAACAAGCTGCGAGCCTCTCTTTAAAAGGTTTAAAATATTAAGTGTGCCCTGTCTGTACATATATGAAGCCCGTTTAATTGTAAAGACACAACTTTTCATTTACAAGGAAAGATGAATATTGTAAATTTTTTTACTTGTTTTCCTGATAAGACTATTTATTGGTGCCTGTCAATAACCTAGTCAGCTATAAGGTCAAAAAATTGCTACCACATGTGCGTCAAAATTAACAATAAATTACCGACAAATATTTAAAACTTCACTATGGTAAAATTTAACATAAAACTATACCACATTCGAGCAAATAAATATTTTCTTAAAAGAATTATTTTTTACTTACGGGTTCTGACCTTACCCAACGTTTTCAAATACGAGTATACGAGTAAGTCTCACTCCAAGAGTTATCACTGAACTGGTACAGATTGTTTAATCGATACACGAAAAATGTAAAAAAAACGTGCGTACTGATTTCTGCATTTGTTCAGGATGAAACTTTAAATGTGTGGCGCGCGTCTATCCCACTTCTGATTTTAGAAATGAAAACCAGAAGCAGAATATTTAGATCACCATTTAATTCACAAAGCCTTTGATACAATTTACAGGTAACGATTTAAGGTTTCTAATTAACATTTCCTTATACAACAACAATTAAATAATAAGTAAGCACAGACACAGAATTTCAGTACGCAATCGGGCAGAGTTACAGCCGTTATCAAGATTAAAGCACTAATAATCCTCCCTTAGAGGAGGCCTCGCTTTTATAGGCGTTTTCTCCTACTTCGTCATATTTTTAATTCAACTACCGACGTTGATTCCTAACAAGTTTTTCAGTTCCAGTCGTTAGAAACATAAGTAAATAAAAAAAATAACGCTATTCACTAATCGCCCCACACTAGGATTTCCTGTGTGGCGTGGGTACCACAGAGACACACAAAAACAGGAACACAAACACACAGACAGAAAACAGAAATCGAAACTCATTAAATGAATGCTACCTTCTTATATTCGTACATATCGCGGCATGACGTCACGGGCATAAGAATAAATAATACATAGAATGGAAACTCCCGCTCCGGATGGGCTCAAGGTCACGATATTAGCCTACACCGTTAAACAGAATACTAAGTCGGGCTGTCTCGGCCGGCGCGTCAATTATAATCTCACCAAAACATTCTGTAAAAAACTAGCCAAGTCTCGATGGAGCTGCTTGTTTATCTCTAAAAAGTAATGAAATCTAGAGAAAGTCGTGCCAAGTCTAAGGTTCCTTACTGCGATTTCTTTATTATTATAGTTAACGTTGTGTGACTTGGCCGTTGAACATTCTTTTTGTTTACACGTAATGTTATATCTGTTTTAACTACCTATGTTCATGTACGTACCATGTATGTACCATGTTAAGCGAGATAATAGCCCATACTGGTATTGGTAATTGGACGCTAGTGTCTCATTTTAGGCTGTTGTTGATTGTGCTCACTTCTTTTTGGAGCGTCAAATCGACCACCAATCTAACATTAAATAACACTTGTGTATCCTTCAACGGCCAAGTCACACAACATTAACTATAATAATAAAGAAATCGCAGTAAGGAACCTTAGACTTGGCACGACTTTCTCTAGATTTCATTACTTTTTAGAGATAAACAAGCAGCTCCATCGAGACTTGGCTAGTTTTTTACAGAATGTTTTGGTGGGATTTCACTTCTTTTTGTAGAAACGTGGGCATATTGATTTATTTTATTAGATTTTCTTATTTGACACAGTTTTTTTCTTTTTATTTGAAGTACTGCCTAACTGTAAATTAAACCTAGAAAACTAAGAGTACTAAATAAGTAACAATTAAATAAAGCATTCAATTAAAACTTCTTTCAAATCTAATAATTAAGTAATAATCAGTAATACGTCACTAATCTATACGTTATAATAACAACCTGCTAATTAAGGGCATGCATAAAAAGGAGTAGGTATTGTAATTGAATATGTTTCATTTTGTAGAAACGACTGGAGAATAGTTTTTACATAATCTGAATTTTCATTATATTTACTAAGTTTTTATGCAACAGAAAACACGATGCCATAAAATTTTCTCGATAGATTTATTATTCAAAATTAGGACAATATTTTCAATTTTTATGTCAAAACGAGTTTGAATGTAAGTATTTATCATTATTTTTTTACAACAAGCTAATATTATTATAAAGCTTTCTATGCAAACAGTTTTCTATGTTTTGTTTAATTTTTTAACGAAAAATGTTTTTCGATTTGGCGCTTACGACATTCAAAATAAGATGATGCTTTCTTTTCCTCGCGAGCGCTGAAGTAACACATGCTATCACTCTCTTCTCTTCGCCACTCCCATCCCATCCCACCATGAATCATGATACCACCCGTGACCACTGTCAACGATGGACGCGTACTTTTTACTTACTTATGCCCGAATCGCCCGCGAAATACGAAAATTTCAAATTTTATTTCATTTCGTTTAGTTTTTGAAAATATATTTTGTTTCTTAGTAAGTAAGTATTAGGTATAAGTTATTATTTTTAGTAAGAATTAGGTTATTTTAAAGTTTAGAAAATGGGAAATAAAAGTAAAAATAAATTATCAAAACGGAAATATTTACAATTCAAACGACAGCAAATAGCTTATATATGAACGAAGAAAAAAGGTAAGTAGAAAGAAACAATACCCGATATATCGATAATCTATTTACAATAATTTTTTTCGTAATATATTTTATTTTAGGCTAGCTATCTATTTATGAGCAAAGAATATTTAGGTTACTCGGTAGTCACACTTGGTCCTTATTTCACGATTTGGAAAGTAGCGTCTGTAGTCAAGTTTTTGAAGTTTGTTTCACTCACGTTTGCAATACGACTCAGGTTCGATCCCCAGCGTAGCATATGTTTTTTATATTATATAAATTTGTTTTTTTTACTATTTTAAAATTACAAATAATTTTTACAATAATAAAGCTTATAAAAAGACAGACTGAAAACATAAATATTTGAAATTCTTACGGCCGAAAGAAGTCTACATGAACAAAAGAAAAGTACGTAAGTAACCTAGGTACAAAGCTATGATTCAATATATACTTTAGGTGTTTATTTTTTTTTACACAGTAATCAATTTTGTTTCATAAATAAAAAACTACAATTACACTGCCCCTATCTATATCGACTGAGCCGATAGACTGACAACGAGAAATCCTTACGTAGGTAATGTGTAGCCATACTGATCCTTTATTTCACTCTTAGTGAAGTAGTGAGCGTAGCTCGTAATAAAATCTCGTGCATTTCGTAGGAGTGTTCTGGGTTCGATTCCCACTTGTATAGTTTTTGTAAAATTAGTCCTCAACCACAAATATATTTTTTACAGTGAAAACGTTTTTCCGTTTCTGATTCATTAAAAAAGTGAACAAAATTGTGAATTTATTTTAAGTATCGATTTTTTTACTCTACTTATAATTTTACATATGAGCTGCGGCCCACTGTACAATCGTAGAACAGTCGAAGCTGTACATTCGTATTTTTTGCAATGTTTAAGTACTGTAGGTACTAAGTACTTATAATAAATATCAGCAAAGGTGACGAATTACTAATTTTTTTAATTTATCTTTGTCTATCTATGTGTATATCTGTTTGCCTGTGCGCGCATCACGCAAAAGCTACTAAACCGATTTATTGAAATTTGGTGTGCAGCTTCATAATTAGCCGGGTCAACATTTAGGATTTTATTTATACCGGGAAAGTGTAAGGATAATAAAACAACTGCCACAAATCTGAAATCCACATGGACGAAATCGCGGGCAGAAGTCAAGTCTCCGCGTTGCTGATATATTATACGTATTTGTTCAAAACTTTGTTACTAAATGACATTGTTGCAAGACAGTTATTTGAGCTTCTTCGTTGTATCAGAGCTTCTTCGTTGTTCCGCTAGGTGACGCTGGCTCGTAATTTAGAAATCAACTTATTTTTACTTAAAGTCACCGATAGATGGCGAATCCCCGCAAGGGGAGCATGACCCCGCCGCAGGGTAGAAAGACAGTTATTTGAGCTTCTTCGTTGTATCAGAGCTTCTTCGTTGTTCCGCTAGGTGACGCTGGCTCGTAATTTAGAAATCAACTTATTTTTACTTAAAGTCACCGATAGATGGCGAATCCCCGCAAGGGGAGCATGACCCCGCCGCAGGGTAGAGGCGTGGCTTGTGATTAGGTATTTCGCATTGATGCATGCCCTAAACCTTAGCAAACCTCACGAAATAATAAGCGAAATCAACAAAATGCAAATAATCCCTCCTAATCCATAGCAAACGTTTTCAAGCGCAGTAGAAGAATGTCGTAAACGAGTCGACTGTAACGCGGCCGCAAGCGCGTTTTAATACACAGTCAGCGCCATCTAGCGACATTTTGACCAAATGAGCGAAATTAAAAGTTTAGTGTAATTTGTTTATTTAATTTACCTATGTAATGTTCGAGTAGAATAAAGTTAATCGTTCGACTGTTTCTTCTTGTATACTTGTAAGTATAAGTATAAAAGCCAATCTTGTCTTATCCAGAGTTTTCCTTTAATTTTATTTATATGCGTATTAAAAGCAGAAGGGGAGGCATTCGCCCAGCATTGGGACGCAATAGGCTAGATTAAATTAGATATTAATAAAAAAAACTCAAAGAAAATAATACTGAACCTACTCAATCTATACAAACTATAAACATACCGTTAACTCTTTATCTTTATTATTAGACAAGTGTTAATTATAATTAATATTAATAATTACATAATAAAATCAATGAACTTTCTACCAAAGGAATTACCTACTGTCCTGCCTCCTGGAGGACTCGAGGAGAGGGGGTTGAGGTTCGAAAAAACTTCGGGTCACTTATTCTCGGAGTCGAAGAAAGGATGTGACTTCGAGCCCCATTTATTTGCGATTGCTTTAAAAATTTTCATACATTGGGTCTTATATACAAGTTTGACAATCCACCCTTCAAACAAATAACAATGTCGATAATTATGAAAGACCTCTATAAAAATTTCGTCAATAAAATTAAAGCTTTCTTGGTCGAATGGTTACGAAAACCGACTGCGGAGCTAAAGACGCGGGTTCAAATCTCAAGTAGGCAAGTTGCATTTTTATTTTTTGTGACATTTTTTTAAATTGGGAGCTAGGTATTTCAAAAGGATTTGTAAAGTAACACTAAGTCAATGAATGTTTTGCTTAAAAATAAACCAAGTAAATAAATTGTTTTATTCCGAGCAACGCTGGACGCCCCCAGGTACTATCTAACTAAATAAACAAAATTTTGCTTTCGCTTAACTTCGGAACTAAATGACCTACAGACTTGTAATTTTGGATTTTAAGTATGTGATTATAGCTTACTGGATGATGAAAATTTCAGCGCTCTGGTCTTATCCAGAGGTTCTCTAATAGGGGCCTGAAAATGTGGCGAAATGGTTCTAGTAAAGGATGGACCAAGAGTACTAAATAATCCTAGTTATCCTAGTTTTTATAGTTTTCCCTTTATGTGGCCATTAAACCCTAACTCTGTACCAAATTTCAGCTCTCTGAGGTTATGGGAAGTACTAGTTCTATTTTGATTTTATGAGTGAGGTGAGTGTCGTAAATGCGAACGAAAATGCGAAACTTTGCTTTCGCTTAACAGCGGAACTAAATGACCTACAGACTTGAAATTTTGGATTTTAAGTATGTGTTTATAGCTTACTGGATGATGAAAATTTCAGCGCTCTGGTCTTATCCAGAGGTTCTCTAATAGGGGCCTGAAAATGTGGCGAAATGGTTCTAGTAAAGGATGGACTAAGAGTACTAAATAATCCTAGTTATCCTAGTTTTTATAGTTTTCCCTTTATGTGGCCATTAAACCCTAACTCTGTACCAAATTTCAGCTCTCTGAGTTTATGGGAAGTACTAGTTCTATTTTGATTTTATGAGTGAGGTGAGTGTCGTAAATGCGAACGAAAATGCGAAACTTTGCTTTCGCTTAACAGCGGAACTAAATGACCTACAGACTTGAAATTTTGGATTTTAAGTATGTGTTTATAGCTTACTGGATGATGAAAATTTCAGCTCTCTGGTCTTATCCAGAGGTTCTCTAATAGGGGCCTGAAAATGTGGCGAAATGGTTCCAGTAAAGGATGGACCAAGAGTACTAAATAATCCTAGTTATCCTAGTTTTTATAGTTTTCCCTTTATGTGGCCATTAAACCCTAACTCTGTACCAAATTTCAGCTCTCTGAGTTTATGGGAAGTACTAGTTCTATTTTGATGATCCATGAGTGAGTGAGTGTCGTAAATGCGAAACTTTGCTTTCGCTTAGCTTCGGAACTAAATAACCTACAGACTTGAAGTTTTGTATTTTAAGTATGTGATTATAGCTTACCGGATGATGAAAATTTCAGCGCTCTGGTCTTATCCAGAGGTTCTCAAATAGGGGCCTGAAAATGCGGCGAAATGGTTCCAGTAAAGGATGGTACGGCAGTGTTTGCTTTGCGCTCGACTTGGCGGGGCACTGACGTGCCATCCAGATTAGCCTACACCGTTAAACAGAATACTAAGTCGGGCTGTCTCGGCCGGCGCGTCAATTATAATAATGGCGCCAAGTTATTGTGTGTTTAGTTGTACAAACAATTCAAAAACAATGCCATACTTAAGTTTTTTTAGTTTGACCAAAGAAGATGCAAGGTCTCTTACCTTAATATTTTTTTAAATATTATTCCGTTTCCGTAGGTAACTAATTCGCCAAAAGGACATGAACAGTTCTTTTTGTATAGCTTCACCCAATTGGATTTTTTTTGTTAGATACATACAGTATATCAACATGTCTCCAAAATCTTTAATAATAGCCCCCCCGCCATCGGTCGTTGTACCTATCTCGATTGCTTTGCCTCGCGACGGCGCGGCAGCACAGGAGTAGATAAACGACCAGAGTGAAAGCTTCATACAACCGCGCGAATCGGTTGCACTACTACAAGCACGCGGAGCATGTGTGCGTGACCACTGGCCGCTTGTCGCGTACGCGGCGAGACTGGAAAAAACCGGTTTACGTTGGCACAGCCAGTTGACAATCTCAGGGTTTGTGCGATGTACGTTTTTTGTTTTGTTATTTAATTTTGCAAGTTTGAATATTTACTTAATATAAAAACGTGGTATTTTATTAATAACAATGGTTGTTTACTGTACTGTTTGTATGAATAATACTAGAAAAAATAAAATATCATACTTCAACTATCCCAAGGAGTACAAAAAAAAGGAGTCAACGGCGTCGTAATGACATGAGGCGCTCTATGCGGGAGCACGAACTCCATTTACATCGTTCCAAAAGTGCCCATTTACTGCCTTTACCACAGTCCTTGCTGTATAGCTGCCTATCTTAGAGCATCAAAGTTACTGACTCACCCTTCAGTAGAGACGGCATAGCGCCTCGCTTTGATACATAATTTTTGTGCCAAATCTGGTGCGGGGGAAAACGCACACATTTTAATTTTGTCACACATTCACAAATATTCTTTCATCGCTGCAGACGCATACATTTCTAAATATGTCAATTTCAATTAACAACGTCATTTTCTATGCACCGTCAACACTGACACACTATTTGTATACTAGAAGGCACATTGAGCATGGACGTTGGGACGAAGTGTTCGTCCGTAAAGGCCACTCCTCTTTGATGGGTGTCATACCTGTCATACCTTGATGCTCTAAGCTGCCTATAAACACGGTCAGATTAAATCGACAAGCAGCATATTATACTAAAGCCCTGTTTATGTAAACCACGTACCAACGAAATAAAGAAAATCAAAATTTCATCATGTTAGGCCTTGTTCACAGTTGCCTGTTAAACATCTCATGCTTAATATAAATCAATGAATGAATGTGCCCTTGGAGCACATGCTTGGTTTATGTAAAGTGGCTACATGATCCGCTATATAGTGACGTCATGAGGCGCTCAATGCGGGAGCATGAACTCAATTCGAATTCACCTACCCCTAACCTCAGTTTTCAGATAGAATCTTTACTGACTAGACTTATATATTGCCGGCAACCAAGGCAATAAATATTTAAATTGCTTCGTAACATAAAAGGTAATGTAACTCTTTTGTAAAGTTCTAAAAAGTTTGGAGAGTCTCACCCAAAATTTGATTTGCTGACATTTCCTTTGATCCCAAAAACTAATCAACAAACATTTCTGATTTTTTAACAACGTCTTTAGTTTGTTAAAATTGTGCTTTGAAGTTAAAATGTAAATAAAATACAAACTTTGATTTCGGGATAATAAGGCAGCAACAATTCAATTAACAACAAAATAGGTAGGTAGGTGGTAGAACTATTATGGTTCGCCCGGGGAAGTACCACCGCTGCACCCACTTCTGCCGTGAACCAACTCTATTGTGTTTCGGTGGAAAGGTACAGTTGTCCGCCGGCCACACTTACATGAGGCGACCACTAGCCTTCGGAAAAGCAGCGAAACTGTATACGACCTCAGACAAGACTTATCTATGCTTGCTTGAGGTTGTGTGCAGATGTTCATGGGCTGCAGCGAGCACTTAACACCGTGTGGCCTACATGCTCGTCTGCTAATCCATTAAAAAAAATAAACAAAACAAATATAGCCAATCTTAAAAATTCCCGAAAGGATCGATCGGCTGGCTGTTCACAAATTCCCAGAGCTACACTCGTATCTCGGTTGCACGGTCGAGTAAATTGGAAATAAAATCAAACCGGAATTGAGAATGGAATCCAACACGTGCATTCCAATTCGGGAAATCGAGTTTAATCTTCACCGAGTTTCAAATGTCAAAATAAATATTCCATTTTCTAATCAAACTTACTTCGAACAACACAGAGTCTTCTCTTATTTTCTCTAATCCTGTTACCGTTAGGTAAAATTATAGACTCTGTGTTGATAAACCATTTTCTTAGGATGAATTAAACCGTCTGAGTATTTAAAAATTGTACCTACATTACACAGAACCGTGCCATTAAGGGATGCCGAGGCGTCCATACGGATATATTCCACACAAACTGGCACATATGGGTCAATTAATAAAGAAAAATATCGAGTTATTACTTCATGCAGCTTGTTTTACTATATTTCATCGTCCGCCAGCCCTTATTGAAAAACCCCTTCATATAAAAAAACCGGCCAAGTGAAAGTCGGTCTCGCGCACCGAGGGTTCCGTACAAACCTGTAGGTATATAAGTAAATGTTACACCCATCACGACAATCGAGTCATAGTTATGGTATTTTTATTGCAAAATGAAATCCATAACATTACAATATGGAAAGCTGGAGGAGCATAAATAAAAATACTTTTAATTATGATGTAACTAAAAATTTACGGTTTTCGCAATTCTTCCTTTATCTATGCTATAAGACGTTGTTTCGTACCAAGTTTCAAGATTCTGAGTTCACGGAAAATAGCCTGTAGGTTTTGATTATCTCGCGAATGCGGCATAAACGGCTGTATCTTTTGATTGAACTGGCTTAGAAGTTTGATTTTTTCACAGCTCCAAGGGACAGTAGACCTGAGTATTTGATATAAATTCCAGCTTGACACCTCCACGCGTTCCTGAGAAAAGGGGTTTTGACAGACAGACGCACGGACAACAAGTTTTTTCCTTTAGAGGTACGGAACGCTAAAAATGAAAAAGATACATTTTCCTGCAGATACATTTTCAAAACTAACTCAGAAAGTACAAAGTAAGTCAGTCGTAACTGAAAATAAAATCGTTCTGTAGTTGTAAAACTGTTTGTCATTTACGGTCACGCGAAAGTTCGCTCAATCTTTGTTGTTTTGCTGAAACTTTGATACTATTATTATTTATAAACTGTTTGTAGCTCTATTTTGAAATGTGAGTTAGAAATAATTGAAATTCGTGATCTATTTATTTATGTATATAAACCTCTTCTTATAGACAACGCACAGCGGAAACTACTTAGTCCTGAAAAGATAAAATTAGGCATCTTGGGAAGTGTCGGGCAGTACTAAGATAAGGAGAGAAATTCCGCCCCTAAGGGGTTAAAAAGGGGTTCAAGTTTGTCTGAAACTTTTTATTTCTTCGATAGATTCACATCACACAGGTTCTTCTAGTGACGTAAATGAGCACTAATAAAGGTTTTTAGTAAAGGTCCGAGTTTGTACGGAACTTTCAATAATAATAATACCTAATAATAACGATGCACACTCATAGCCCCACAGTAGGGTAGTTATACCCTGTGTCGTGGGTGCCATGGACACACACAAAGACAGAAACACAAACACCCAGACCGAGAACAGAAATTTAAACTCATCATTCAAATTTCAGCTTCGCCAGGAATCGAACCCGAGACCATCCGATGGGCAGTCGGGCATTGTAACCATTACGCCACGCGGTTCGTCAGATCGTCAGTCGTTCAATGAATCTTTACATGAGTCGTGATTTTTATTTTGACGCGGATAAACCCGCAGGGCACATTGCAGTAAATATTGACGTGATAACGTCTTTAAAATCGTTTTAGTCGGGTGACATGTTCAGAAACTTGTGTCACACCAAAACCTCACGAGCGCGATCGCAGGTATAACGAGAGAGAGACGGACCGATCTCCCGTCTCATCTCGAGCGCTGCCAATCATTCCGTGAAACTTGTCACGCGGAATCCTCACGAGCGGAGGCTGGCATAGCGTTCGAGTGAGTGGACCGATCTTCCGTCTCTCTCACTCTAGCGGCATACAAACGAATGGAGATTTTCTCGTGCGGACGTTATCACGTAAACATCTCGATCGTAAACCTACTTTACAAACAATTTGCCGTTTTTTTTATATAAAGCAGTTTTATTTGACGGTAAAATTTCTGTTTAAACCTGCAAAACCATTAATAAACGTATCTTTCACAAAACTTTTCTTAAAATCATGCACAATCCGCTCAAAAGCGAATCAGAGTTGAGTGAACACGGAATTGATTAACTTTTAAACGTACGGGTACATCAGAAACAGCTGTTTTTTCAATTTTCCTACTAAAAGTTTAAAACATCGAAAACAAAGGTTTTCATTCGTAGTAGTCTAAATTAAATGCAAAAAAGTACTCCATAACAATAACCTTTTTTTTTTTGGTATCGGGGGGGAAACCTTCAAAAGGTACCCGACACCTTGGGAGAGGATACCGGGTTATGTGGGATTTGACCGCACTAAAACCCCCTCGGTGGCCTGCCTCTACATTTGTGAGGACTCCGGGATCTCCATAGGAACGCACCGGTGTCCTCCACGCGCGGCGCCCCATAACGGGCCCATCTTCGGGAGAGCAGATGTGCTCTCCTGCACCTTCAGGTGTTCACGGCGGCATGCGGCCACGTATACACCGCCGTCCTTCCCGGGGCTGCTGGCTGGACGGGTCAAGCTCCCACTCTCACCGTCCGCATCCCCGGAAGCCCCCTTTTAGTCGCCTCTTACGATCAGGCAGGGGATACCGTAGCTCTATTCTTAATCCCGAAGCTACAGGGACTCCATAACAATAACCTAAGAGTATCAAAATTGACAGGTATGACAAAGGGTGAGTCCGTACCTTTGATGCTCTAAGACAATAACGATTCTTAAGATTTTTTTCTAAATGAAAGTGCAAAAACATGAGAAATTAACACCCAGAATAAACAGGAACTCGAAAGGAGTTTTAATTTAAATGCCGCCCTTTCGTTTTTAGGTTTCCGTAGCCAAATGGCAAAAAAAAATGGAATCCTTATAGATTCGTCATGCCTGTCCGTCTGTCTCTCCGTATGTCACAGCCACTTTTTTCCGAAACTTTAAGAACTATACTGTTGAAACTTGGTAAGTAGATGTATTCTGTTAACCGCATTAAGATGTTCACACAAAAATAGTAAAACAAAACAATAAATTTTGGGGGGGTTCCATACTCTCAACTGAAACTCATTTTTTTTTCATCAAACCCCAATATACTATATACCCCAATCCATATACACCTTTGGGATATATATGGATAGGTCTTCAAAAATGATATTAAGTTTAATTTTTTTAATTTAATTTTTTTCTAAACTGAATAGTTTGCGCGAGAGACACTTCCAAAGTGGTAAAGTGTGTGTAACTTCTAAAATAAGAGAATGATAAAACTAAAAAAATATGTATATGTACATCATATATTCACCATGCAAACTTCCACAGAAGATTGGTTTGAACGAGATCTAGTAAGTAATTTTTTAAAAGGCCATAAATCGTAAACCGCAATTTACCTACATTCAGTCTACTCAAATATAAAAAAATGTCTCGCGTCTTGCTGCTACGGAACCCTTCATGGGCGAGTCCGACGGGCACTTTGCCTTTTATTTTTATTTTAAATGGAAATGGTGTAATATGGCCAAAATCCCTATGTTACTACTTGTTAGAGGAGATCCATGCTCAGCAGTGGGACATAAAAAAGTTGGAAAAAAAATCAAAAGCTATTAAATGTTAGTACTTATTTAGTCAAGGTGTTTACCTAAGATATTTAGTTAGGTAATTCTAAATTAGTCCATGTAGCTTCGGGATTAAGAATAGAGGTACGGTATCCCCTGCCTGATCGTAAGAGGCGACTAAAAGGGGACTTCCGGGGATGCGGACGGTGAGAGTGGGAGCTTAACCAGTCCAGCTAGCAGCCCCGGGAGGGACGGCGGTGTATGCGTGGCCGCATACCGCCGTGAACACCTGAAGGTGCAGGAGAGCACATCTGCTCTCCCGAAGATGGGCCCGTTGTGGGGCGCCGCGCGTGGAGGACACCGGTGCGTTCCTATGGAGATCCCGGAGTCCTCACAAACGCAGAGGCAGGCCACCGAGAGGGTTTTAGTGCGGTCAAATCCCACATAACCCGGTATCCTCTCCCAAGGTATCGGGTACCTTTTGAAGGTTTCCCGCCCGATACCAAAAATAAAGGTAATTCTAAATTACATTGTTGCACAATCTAATACGCAGTTAAGAAAAACATGCTTGCTAAGACAAAGAGCCTGGACCTCTCCATCTCTCTCTCTCATCAACTCACTCTAGTCAAATCCAGTAAGTTCTATATCATTCAAAAGCACTTAAAACCAAGACGTTTATGACGTCAAAGTAAAGCATAGTAGTAATCTTAGGTCTAGAACTGTCCATTTCTAACAAACTGTTGATAGTTGCTGACATTGCAAAGCAAAGCACTGAAACCGCAATTTGCTTTGAGTCTTAACCAAGCTCTGGTTTGTGGTTTCTGGTTGGTCAAATGGACTAAAAGCTGCGTCATATTAGGGAACTAACAGCTGCCCGCGACTTCTTTCGCGTGGATTTTAGTTTTAGATTTTTTATTACATCAGCTACCTGCCAGTGAAAATCCCGTCAAAATCGGTCCAGCCGTTTCAGAGATTAGCCGGAACAAACAGACAGACAGAAATAAATTGTATAAAATGTTATTTTGGTATATGTACCGTATAAGCATTCATATCTATCTTCTTCTATATATATATATATAAGAGATTTCCACCCATATATTGACTCATCACGATATCTCTGGAACTATAAGACCTACCGACTTCAAATTTGGTAGGAATATTCCTTTCGCCGAGTAGAGGTCAGCTAAGAACGGATTTTACGAAATTCCACCCGGAAGGGGGGGTATTTCCACCCATATATTGACTCATCACGATATCTCTGGAACTATAAGACCTACCGACTTCAAATTTGGTAGGAATATTCCTTTCGCCGAGTAGAGGTCAGCTAAGAACGGATTTTACGAAATTCCACCCGGAAGGGGGGGTATTTCCACCCATATATTGACTCATCACGATATCTCTGGAACTATAAGACCTACCGACTTCAAATTTGGTAGGAATATTCCTTTCGCCGAGTAGAGGTCAGCTAAGAACGGATTTTACGAAATTCCACCCGGAAGGGGGGGTTGCGGGGGTGTTAAGTAATGTTTGTATATATGACATCGCAAAACTCAGAAACTATTCGACCGATTATTATGAAAATTGGTATGTACATGTATTTTTTCACGGAGAAGGTTTATATGCTATCCATTATTATTATTATTTAATATTTAAACGCGATACGGAGTTCGCGGGGTCAGCTAGTTATGCATGTAGTAAAAAGCTGTTATTTTAATATTACAAACAGACACTCAAATTTTATTTATTTATATAGATAACTCGCTGACACCAAGGAAATCTGTGCCGAATTAGAATAGCTTGCTTTATGTCACGGAGTGAAATGAATGTTCTCAGTAAATGCGTAATATCTAACTGAAATTTTTTAAGAAATAAGCCGCCAATTTTACTGCGATTTTTGCATTATAAAGTATGGTAAAGTCGCTAGCTTAAAACTTTAAATACTAAATTAAACCCAAACTTTAATTTAATATATAATTATTAATGCGAAAGTATCTCTGTCTGTGTGTGCGTTTGTGTGTGTCTTTTACGTTTTCACGCCTAAATTACTGAAACAATTTTAATAAAATTTGGTACACAGATAAAGTGGACCTTGGGACCAGACACTGGATAGTTTTTATCACGAAAAATAGTTTCAAAGAGGTTGAACCTTATTTCATGATGATCGCGATACTTTGATCACGATGGCGGTAATAATGAAATTACACGCGGGCTAAGCTGCCGGCGGAAAAGTAGCTAAAAATAGGTAAACAACAGCAATAGACAGCAGAAAACAACATTAAAAATACAACGAAGGCATCTAGGCATAAAAAGAAAAAATAGCGACTTTTTATTTTTTCCGTTTTTAGCCATAGAATTGCAAACTCTTTACTTTACAATAAAGTACTACCACAATGGAGACGTTGTGAGAAATCTCCCTGATTACTGTAACCACGATGCGTGTGTTTTAATCACGACGGATCTTACGGGACAATGCCGCAACCGTACCTACCTATATGGAAAATTCTTTCTTTTAATGCAAAATGATATGAACGTTTTATTCTATATTGAAATACGTGAACATATTGTTTACGTTTATTTTATGCATTAAATGAGAAGATGAAAAGGTTGGGATCGCCTAGCACTTAGGTATTGAAAACCAGCTTACTTTCATACATTTTACGGTTTGTCTAAGCTCTTAGGTTTTCGCATCTGATACCTATTCTAGACCCTTGAATATATCTATATCTATCGCCATCTACAAAAATGCTCAATAAGTTCAATATGATTTTCTAAGGCGCCATTTCCATATCTCTTATTGTTTCATCAGGCTCCTAGGGTTCCACATGATGAACACTATATCAACCCTGGTGCCCAGGGTTAATAGCTTCAAAACAAAAAAAGTATTATTATAATCTGTTCAGAAGTTTCAGAGATTAGAGTGTACATACAAACAGACACAAAGAGAAAACCAGACAAAAATTTTCAAAATCATTGAGTTGACTATTCGCTTCTTAGCATCGCCCTCTATCGTTTTTTAGGAAATACATCTGATGTACAGACACAGTATTTTTACTGTTTTAATGTATAGATATAATTCGGACGACCCACGACCCAGTCCGCTATATAAGACATCCTGGGTTCGATTCCCTGGTGAAGAGAAGTAGGTACCTATAATAATAATACACATTACAGACTCATAGCCCCACAGTAAGGTATTTAACCCTGTGTCGTGGGCACCATGGACACATGCAAAGACAGGAACACAAACACACAGACCGAGAAAAGAAATTTAAAGTCATCATGTAAATTTCTGTTTCGCCGGGAATCGAACCCGGGATCCCTCGATTGGCAGTCCGGCATGGTAACCATTGCGCCACGCGGGTCGTCAAAACCTATGTGATGAATTTAGTATTTTCCTGGTATACTTGTGTGTGTCCTTGTCCTTGTGAATGTCCACGGTACAGAAAGCTTTCTCTACACCGGTTTCCATAACTTCGTGAATTTTCGGGCTTCTTTTTAGGATAAGACTGAAGAAATTCTAGGATAATATTCATTCAGTGGCTTATTTTTATGAGCGACTAAGCAAGTGTTATAATTTCAAAATAAAAACAATCTAATAATGCCAAAAATGGTTTCGATAATTTTAGACCTTACGGACGTATGCGTACAGAGTAAGCCCTCAGGTTATCCTATAGTGGGTCTATGATATTGAAGTATTTTTTTTATTCCAGAGTGTCCTTTTGATGAAGAAAATTTAGTTTATTCACATATAACCAGCGTCTACTACATAGCAAGAGTTTTTGAAAAATCTCGTGCTTACCAATCATTAAATGAGTTCGTGACGAATATTTTTCAATTAACTAGAGTAATAATTCTGACTGCGATATACTTAAAATTGCGATATTTTCGGGGACCAGAGTCCCTAGTTGACAAAAATATATGGGTCCCGCATAAATTGATGTGACATGGGTGAATGCAGTATACACATTGCTACACAACCCTGAAACCGAATTATACCCCTGAGAATAAACAGTAATATATTTTAACCTTACAATACAGATATTTTCCTTTTGAAAAATAATTTAAAGCTGTAATTTAATCCGGTCTTGGACTACCAAGTCAATTGCGATACTTTTAATGAGCTGTCAAAACGTGAAATCCCCATACATTTTGTATGAAAAGATGATAAGTGACGTCACTTATCATATTATATAGTCAATTGACTTCATTATTATTGATTTCAGTGGTAATAAAATCATGTATAAAAAAGAATAAACAATTATATTGCTTTCCAAGCGTGATTTAGTTCAACCTTTTTACGGTAAGGATTTTGAATTTTTTTGTGCATAGTGTCCAAGACCCTTTTTAATGTCACGCTCGCTGCCACAGCTCGCTGCTATGTTTTCCGTCATCGAACATGCCTCAATGTTATACAAAATTTCTAAAAAGCATGGTATGTCAATCATAAGCGAAGCCTAGGTTCCAACTATGGAATAAATTCTTCTCAATCATGGTAAGAGATCTGTGCCCATTAATAAAAAAAAAATACTTGTCGGTAAAGTCGTTTACGGACGGTAGTTTAACGGACAACGTCATAACGTATAACATAACGTCAAACAATGAAAACCACATTAACTGTTCACTTCACTTTCTAAACAGTCGACGAACTGCGCAAGCCGAACGCTTAAGCCTCAACGTAACGTTACAAGTGTAATGTTACAATGAACGTAACGTTACGATGATAATACTTTTTCGTGCGTGCAGCCGGCGTTCAACGATATATTAGGCGTTGTCACATCAAAATAAAAAAAAATAAAAAAATAACGTTTCACACTCACAGCCCACAGTAGAGTAGGTATACCCTGTGTCGTGGGTACCATGGAGACACTCATAGACCTAAACATAAACACCCAGACCAAGAACTAAAACTAAAACTAATCATTTCAATATGTGATTCGAATAGAACCCTGGACCCCGAATAGCAGTCCGGCATAGGAACCGTTGCGCCGCACGAGTCGTCGATGGTGATAATGGAATAAAGGTATAAAATTCTTTGTATTTTGAAAATAAACCCTAACCCATTTTCTTGCTAAATAAAAAAACTATAATCTAAAGCAAAGTGTTGTTTTATGCATATTTTAAATCTTGATTTATTTATGACACCCAACACTCAAATCAAAATGTTTATACTGTGTACAGAAAGTTTTTAAGTTAATTAAAACTTCAGTCTATGCAAGTTTTAGAAGTATCCAACTTTTAATTGTATCCGTTAAATTATGCCGTATAATTTTCAAATTTATTTATAATTATATAACTTAGTATTTTATTAGATTTTAGGCCTGCTCTTGATGCGGCCCTACAACTTTTAGGAGATCCATGATGTTTTAACACCGTCGTTAGGCATTGAGTGCAGGGTGCGGTAGGTTGATCGAGCAAAGAGAAATAGCGATTACACAATAATAAACACTTTTATCCACCGTTTTACAGTTAACTGACAAACTACTAAACAATAGGCATGATGACACTATTAAAGAATTCGAGATTAAACGGTTTTACAGAAAAAAATATGCTAAAAAAGTTCTAAAATATGATCCCGTTTTAATATAAACATTAAGATTAATAAGATTTTCAATAAAATAAAAGTATTAAATACAGCAATCGGCCATGTTATCTGAAACGCCAATCAAAAGGAATGACGTCACGTCTCAGTTAATGTCATCGTGTTGCTTGAAGTTTGACGATCAAGCCGACGCCATGACACCTACGAGCGTTTTCGCGCTTAATTCAAATTACATAGCAGAAAATACATTAATTTACGTTAAAAGTTGAGTTTATTGCTGAAATAAACTTTTTTTCGAAACTCTATCTGTCATCATGCCCATTATAACCGTTCTGATCAAACGAAACGAATTACAGTTCCTAGAGCTCTGAACTCTAAGACGGCATAACAGTAAGTGAGTGTCCATCCAACGTACCTCCACAGTGAGGCTCTGTTGTAGCACGAATCTAACCGCGCATTGACGTCATTGCGATGGTGCTGCCATCGCTTGGTTATCATGCTGCGTTTCGTTTAGCGACTATACCAATGACCGTCTCCGACATATAAATATCACCCCATCAGCTACAACCCTTTTTAGGATTCCGTAGCCAAATGGCAAAAAACGGAACCCTTATAGGTTCGTGATGTCTGTCTGTCTGTCCGTCCGTATGTCACAGCCACTTTTTTCCGAAACTATAAGAACTATAGGTAATATTGAAACTCGGTACGTAGATGTATTCTGTGAACCACATTAAGATTTTCACACAAAAATAGAAAAAAGCAATAAATTTTGAACCCCATACTTAGAACTGAAACTCAAAATTTTTTTTTCATCAAACCCGTGAGGGGTATCTATGGATAGGTCTGCAAAAATTATATTGAGGTTTCTAATATCATTTTTTTCTAAACTGAATAGTTTGCGCGCGAGACACTTCCAAAGTGGTTAAATGTGTGTAACTAAAAAAAATATATGATGTACATACATTACGATGCAAATTTCCACCAAAAATCTGTTTGAACGAGATCTAGTAAGTAGCTTTTTTTAATACGTCATAAATCGTAAACCACAATTTACCTTTCATTCAATCTTAATGCAATGATTTCTATGGATAATCAGAGGCAATGATGTATTTCTGTTGCCGCTTTTATTATACAAATACTAAAAATAGAATAAAATTAATATTTAAGAGGGCTCCCATACAATCAACGTGTTTTTTTGTAGATAATGGTACGGAACCCTTCGTGCGTGAGTCCGACTCGCACTTGGCCGGTTTTTATACCCTGCTCCTGAGCACGGGGCTGGCTCTAAAATTCCAAAATTCCACCCGCTCTCTAAATAATTAGAGGACTTTAAAGTATAACCAAATTATTAATTCAGTAAACCGAGTGAATTCAAATAAAAAAACGGTGAAAAATACATTTAACTGCAACTTGTAGAACCAAAAAGATGGAAACATTGAACAGTTGGCTCCTGCAGTCCTGCCAAAACAGGTAAAAGTGAGAGTCTAGTCCTTTCTATGTGTTACTCATTACTTTAGGGTCCTTGTAGATACACGTTTTCTTGTTGTAATAATATACGGTTAATTCGCCGTGCGTAGGTACGGTTGTCAGTGTAGTTTAGCGTTCTGGCCGGGATATTTTCAAGCTTTCGTCGTGCTGTAACTCCACTGCGATCGACTACAAGCTTCCACTGAATTTCATACAACACTAACAACCGTGGCTATACACGGCGAATTAACCGTAAATTTTACGCCAAAAAACGCGTGTCTACAAGAACTCTTAATCTTAAAATGGCTAGGAATCCATACTTTATGGTAGCGCTGTATAGTGTAGTATTTGAAGGCGTATAACTAAGTTAACTTTAAAGCATAATAAGCATGCTGAATTATAGTGATAACTAGCGGTCGCCCGAGATTTTATCCGCGTGGACTTTATTTTTTAGATTCTTTCTACAATTAAAGTAGCCTAAATTACTCCTTATTACATTAGCTACCTGCCAGTGAAAGTCCCGTCAAAATCGGTCCAGCCGTTTCAGAGATTAGCCGGAACAAACACACAGACCGGACAGACAGACAAAAATTGTAAAAATGTTATTTTGGTATATGTACCGTATGTACATTCATATGCATGTAGTAAAAAGTGGTTAGTATAATATCTCAAACAGACACTCCAATTTTATTTGTTTGTATATAGATTGGTATTTTACATTTGATTTTAGTCTTAGTATGCAACTTTGGCTAATTTTTTTTTTCCTGTTCATGATAGAAATAATAAATCACCAACTACCTATATAAAAATAATAATTACATAAACGTAATCCAAAGTAAAAGTGGGACATAAAAAGGTTGAAAAAAAAAATCCAAAGTCTACGGAAAATGCATTCAACTGCAGCATGTAGAGATTTGGATCGGAAAGATGTTTCCATTACACATCTAATCAGTTGGCGCACTGCCAAAACAGGTTACAGTGAGAGTGTTGCTTCCCTGCCATTGGTTACTCATTAGTTTAAACTTGAATGTCTAGGAATGCATACTGATAGTTGCATGAAGGTCACCAAGTTTTTCTTGTCACTTCAACGCACAACAGACAGGCACGCAACCCACGTGTTGGCTGCAACCCGTGCCAAGAGAGCACGGGTCTCTCCCCCTTATTGCGGAGGGCTGGAGCTTACTCCACCACGCTGCTCCAATGCGGGTTGGTGGAGATGCGGGTTAGTGGCCAACCCGCTTTCGGATGTTTTCAAACCGCCCATAATGCCTCCGACAAGGTTAAACGACTGTTATCTATCGACAACAACCGAGAATGACGGTTTAACGTGTCCTCCGAAGCACGGTAACGCGCTTGAAAGTTTTTTCTACTAGCGGTCACCCATCTGACATCCTACCGCGCCCGTTCGGCTTAGCTGCATCGACCGCTTGCGTTCTACGCTAGCCGCCGAACCATGCGTGCTTCGTGTGACGTATAGCTATTATATAATTTGAATTTGAGCACAAAATATATAATGAATCCAAGCATCGCCGCGTATTAGCCTTGTATAGGCAAGATATCGTGTTCGAGCATTTGCGAATCGCTAGTTTATAAGATAATTATAATGTAGTATTAAATCTACAGTTATATATAAAGCTGAAGAGTTTGTTTGTTTGTTGGAACGTGCTAATTTCAGGAACTACTGGTTCGAATTTAGAAAAATAATTTAGTGTTGAATAGTCCATTTATTGAGGAAGGCTTTAGGCTATATAACATCATGCTATGACTAATACCGAAGTACACGCGCGCGTCGCGGGCGGCCGCTAGTAATTAAAATAATTTAGTAAGAAAACTATTAGTTTTTTTTCGCACCCCGCTGCGATCGACCTAAATATAACTCACGTGACAATAAGCGCTATAGTCCATCAGCATCTACACTAAGTCCCAAGCAAGCTCCAGTCTTTTCTAATGACGTCGCATTTGCGCTGTTACATCGGAAGCTTGTCTAAGCTAAGCTCTCTGTCCGTCTCATCTGTCCAAAAAACGATTCTTTCCACCGAAACACTCCGTAAATTGCTTACTTCCCCGGTTGAACCTTGAAAGTCTTCTAACTACTATGTTAATTTTACAGCACTGGCCCTAGCCGATGCACACCCTTATCTTAGCCATTTTTTTTCAAACTTTTGCATTATACAGGAAAATCGGAAGCAACCTCTTGGTTGTTTGGGAGTTAGCCAAATCTTCTCAAGGGCATGTAAAGACCATTAATCCTTGGAGAACCCTCCGATTTCATGCTCCCAGTTTTGGAAACGTAAAATCAATGATAGAACATTCCTCTGTTGACAACCTGAACGACGATTTTATTTCAACATTTTGTTGGATCTTTTGTTTGAATATAAAACGTGTTAAGAATTGTCAAGAGGGTAGAGAATACTGTTGTTTTCTCTATGCGTGCTATTAAGCGTTTTAAAATTAATATTTTTAAATTTTTGTATGAATTCATTTCCTTTTTCAATTAACTATTTAATTATTCTATTTTTACTTTTATTTTTAAAAACATTTTTTTATTAGTGTTTGTTAAAAAAATGTAAGTATCTATTCCCTGTGATACTTTATTGAATATAATCTAAGAGCAGAATACTTTTACTGGTTAAGATGCCGTATAGGAAATTTTGTCGATTTCGCTGATTTACCTTATTTAACACTCATGTGTGTAATATTGTGCAATAAAAGTTATGGAAATACTGTATTTTAACTGCAAAATCTCCTACGTAAAAACAACTAAATCAGTGAAATCGGCAAAATTTCGTATACGGCCTCTTAAGACAAATTAAATATGCCCAATCACGAAAGGGTTGCGATATTTTATCTATTATCGATAAGTTACCATTGATGACTTTTGATCTCCATTATCAGATCCTATCCTATCCTAGATATCATCTAGGTGTGAAGTCCTTGGCAATACAAATAAAACGATCCCAACCGCGATTTGGTTATTATTTTTAAGTATTAAAGTTCTCGCAGCGTATCTATTATCAGACGTTAGGTTGAAATAATAATAATACTGCATTGTAACTGATATTATTATATGCCTGAGAAATTTTAGCTTGATTGGTCACTAACAAATGGGTCGAAATAAGCTTTTAAAATTTGACCAAAATATACAATCATACATACAAACAAATATCACGCGTTAAATAAAGGCTTTAAATAATAAAAAGAAATACGATGTGATAAAAACAAAAAAAAATCTTTGGATTTTTCTAAAATTCAATAGTGAGCAAGAATATCGCTTGATATTTTTTAAATTTCCATTGCATTTCTAGATTTATTGCATCTAGATGCTATGAATGGATTGTGGAAGACGGAAGGTTTCAGTGACTTTATCATAATACTTCAGAAAAATATTTGAAAAATACTTGAAAAATATTATACGGTTGCAAACGGATCTGAAAGTAGGAATATCTTCTTCTATCTATATACGATACATATAAAATTCTCTTTTCACAGTTTTAGTTGCCATACTCCTGCGACACGGTTTAAATTGATTGAAAAAAACTTGATTGTCAATGTTACAATTGAACGTGTTGGAGAGTCTTTTGTTTGTATATAAAGAACTATCAATAAGAAAGACTGGATATTTGGATATTATAAATATTATGCTCGATTGCATCTTCTATATGCTTTTATTTGAATAGAGAAAGAGGGTTAGGGTATCTCTTGTCTTAATATAAGCAACGTTATATTTTATTCGGCTTTACTCACGTAGATTTTTAACGCGGTTGCCCGCTTAAGCCACAGTGTAGTGTATATAGACTGACCATGGACTCAATTTCAAAGAACCTATGCATACATATTGTATGAAAGATAATATACTTACCTACTGTTTTAGTTTACTCTGACGATATAATGTGTATTAGTATGGATAAGCGACATATAAAAATAGGACGTTGTAATTAGGGCATGCACCCGGGTACACCCGGTTCTTAAATACCCGGGTATACCCGGGTATTTCGATAAGTCTGTGGAACCGGTTCTGAGCGATGGAACCGGGTTGGCCCGGTTCTGATGAGATTTTTATAATTTTACATAAATTGCTAATTTAAATCGTCGTGAAACTTTTAGAACGTGGAACGGTGGAACTGGAACCTTCGTCTGGTGGTATATTTATGAAATGGTGACGTATGCATCATTTTGAAAAGTTCCTCGGAGCACTCACTATAGTAAAGTTGGTAGAACACGCAGAGTGAGGCTATGTCTCTTCTCAAGCTTAGCGGTTCTAGCCTGTCAGTCAATTTTGGGTCGTTGACGATTCGGACTGCGCGCTTTTGAACGGAGTCAAATGAGCGTAGCTAGTATTTTGGTGCTCCTTCCCAGTAATGGGAGCAGTACTTCATATGGGGTCTGACTTGGGCCTTATACAGCGTCAGGAGTTGCCCCGCAGTGAAGTACTGTCTCGCCCTGTTAAGGACACCACGCTTTTTGAATGCCAATTTGGCCTTGTTCTCCAAGTGACTACGATACTGCACTTTACTCGTAATGTCCACACTCAAGATACCGGCACTTTCACCAACGGTGAGTGCGGTGCCCTGGAACTTGGGCGCTATAACAAATGGGTTTTTTTAGCGGTAAACGCGCAAACTTGTGTCTTTGTAAGGTTAAACTCAACAAGGTTAAATCGACCCCATTCCGAGATCCGCTCCAGAGAGTTCTCGACTTCAGACACAGGTTTGATTCTGCTTTCCTCCACTTGTGACCGAGAGGCATTGGCTCGACAGGTGAATTTGTGCGTTCACAGTACTATCATCTGCATAGCAATGTATACCGCGTGATTGTTGCAGCATTTCATTGATATGCAGAATGAATAGTGTAGGAGACAGCACTGAGCCTTGGGGAACACCGGCGTTAATGGACTTCATATCTGAGCAGCATCCGTCAACAACGACCTTAATCTGCCACTCAGACAGAAAGCTTGCTACCCATTTATATAGCCTCACGGGAAAACCGTAAAATGGAAGCTTCGTGAGAAGGGCCCTGTGCTAGACCCGGTCAAAGGCCTTTACGATATCCAGGCTTACTGCCAAAGCCTCCCCATTGCCCTCAACGGCTTCAGCCCAGCGGTGTGTGAGGTACACCAAGAGATCACCGGCCGACTGGCCCTGGCGAAAGCCATACTGACGATCGCTGATCAACAGGTGCTTCTCGAGGTACCTAAGGAGTTGCGTGTTTATAACACTCTCCATCACCTTAGAAAGCAGGGAGGTTATCGTAAAAAGGCTGTATTTGGACGGGTCACTGCGGTCACTCTTTTTTGGGATTGGGTGTACTAGGGCTACCTTCCACGAAGACGGTACTTTACTAGTGGTGTAGGAAAGCGAGAATAAGCGCGTTAAGGCGGGAGCCAACTCGGGAGCGCACGTCTTTAAAACGATCGCGGGGATATCGTCCAGCCCGCTCGACTTCTTGACATCGACGGCTTGCAGAGCTCGTCTGACGGCTTTTTGTGTGAAGCACACGTCCTTCATCAAGCTCTCACACTGCCTGATGGTCGGCGGTGTGGCACCTCCATCGTCCAGAGTCGATTTTGAGGCAAATAGGGTGCCCAAGAGATCGGCTTTCCCTTTTGCCGTGTGAGCCAGAGTATCATCCGGTTTGCGTAGAGATGGAAGAGACGACCGACAGAAATTTCCTTCCACAGCCTTGGCCAGCGACCAAAAAGCTCGACTCCCGTAGCGGGTCCACGGGTAGCTTGATAGACGCTGGCCAATTTTGCCGACTAAACTATTGTTATTTTTTTTACATATTCTATCCAATGGATCTCGTGTTTTGTTGTAAGTATTTCGTATTTAAGTATTTAGCATCTATTATTTGAGGTTGCGTAAACTGAAACTCATTAGCGCTTTTCTACCGTCCGCAAAACAAAAAAATTCAAACCAAATTATTTAAATTGTTTTAAGAGTAAGTTTCTGTTTAGATTATTATTGATTATTTAATAGATTAATTTTATTTAACAGATTATTTAATAAGAGAAGAGTTTTAAAAGTTAGTCTTTGTTGATTATATAATAATTGAATAAACGTTGATTTGACACCAAAATCATCTCGTTTTTACATACGGAACACATTCATATTTCATTATAATTCCTTCCTACGTAACCAAACTCTCCAAATTATCATTAATAAAAAATATATATAAAAAAATCGATTTGGTCGCTTGGAACCGGGTAGCACCGGGTGACCCGGTTCCGACTACCCCTAGAACCGGGTATGCAAAATCTAGAACTGGACCCGGTTCTGCATGCCCTAGTTGTAATAAACACAAATACAAATATTCTTTATTGTACACCAAGATTATACAATGCAATTTAGATACAGTGTTACAGTATACAAAAGGCGGTCTTATCACTGATAGCGATCTCTTCCAGGCTGCCTTAGGGTAGAGAGCTGGTAAAAGACTGTAAGAGAAGGGCATCGGTGCACAAAATTAAGCATAAAAATACATGAAATGAAAATTCGAGCAAAATACATACTTACATCCATACTACACAAATGTGTAGTTTAAGAATTTCTAAAGTTAAATCGTGCAGTGCTAAAAATATCGGCCGTATTTCAAAATTCCATTGGATTTCTCGATTTACCGTAGAATATTATGCTCGATTGCATCTAAGCGCTTTGGATGGATTGTGAAGGCGGAAGCTGCGACGTTCTAGTGGATCACAATATTTCAAATAAATGTTAGTGAAATTCTAACGGCAGTTTCTTGATGTTACAACTCTAAAAATAAGAACAAATAAAACTATATTGAAGCGTGAATGATCCGGCGGTGGGCGATCGGTCGTCGATCTATGCAGCTAAGCCAAATAAGCGCGGTCGGGTGTGAGATTATTGAGCTCTAGTAGCAAAAATTATAAGCACGTTTCCGTGCTTCAGAGGGCACGTTAAGCCATCGGTTCCGGTTGCTATCGATCAATAACAGTCGTTATACTTTGTCGGAGGCCCTATGGACGGATTATAAACATCCGACAGTAGGTTGGCCATCATACAGAATCTCCAACAACCCGCATGGGAGCAGTGTGGTGGATTAAGCTCCAGATCTCTCCAATAATGGGGAAAGAGACCCGTGAGACGCAAAAAGCGTTGCAGACAAAACGATATATACGGTAAAGAACATCTTATCTAACTTTTCTTTTATTAACTTTATAAAAGAAAAGTTAAACTATTAAAGTATTTTTATCTAATAATGTAATAGTCAATAAGATAGCTTTTGCAATGCCCAACCAGGGTGTAACACGTAGACCTTAAAATGATATTATAAGTTATGTGTGTTATGTGCAATAAATTAATAATACTAGGCATATTTAAAAACTACTAGGCATATTTAAAAAACTACAAGGCATATTAATTATAAAGACATATAAATTAAGTTTTTAACAAAAAAATAGAACCGACTTCAAACGGTAAAAAATAAAATTGTTCAGTACCTACTTCTTCTTGCTTATGGTAATGACTCTTAAAACTATTTCTGGAGTCGGGCCCTTAGTAAATGTCGTACCATTCGTTCTAAATTGGCACCGACAGTACAGACAGTGGGACAGTACCTACTTCTTCTTGCTTATGGTAATGACTGTTAAAGCTATATTGTATTGGGCACCGACCCATTCAGAACGAAAGGTACACTAAATTTACTAAGACAGGACATTTCACTAAGGGCCCGACTTCAAAAATAGTTTTAAGAGTCATTACCATAAGCAAGAAGAAGTAGGTACTGAACAATTTTATTTTTTACCGTTTGAAGTCGGTTCTATTTTTTTGTTAAAAACTTAATTTATTTCACTCTTTTTAGTAATTTTAATAATTCTGTATGTATTAGCATAATTGGAAAAATTTTCACTTAACTTCTAAACTTTAAACAGATTTACCTTTTATAATCATGTATCTAATAGCCATCTAAAAGTCTGAAAGAATACTACTATCAGTCCACCTGAACGTATAAATTACAGAAAGAATTTGCTCTCAGCTCCTAACCGTTGAGGAGTTGTACCTTCAATCATCAGTTAAGCACCAGCAGGTGATAATTACCAGACATAAATATTTGTATTATTTTAAAAATATGACTAAAAGAATGTGTGTGCCTATTAAGTTTCAGTGTTTCCCTCGATTTCCCTAATATCACATCATCAGATTTTGACATGGTGACAGTTGGACCACCTCAGGAATGTAAGATTTCGAACGAAAAACCATTTATTGAAAGAATTTGCTCTCAACTCCTAACCGTCGTAGTACCTTCCATCATCAGTTCAGCAACATGATATGACGATAATTATACACAAATGTCTGTTTTGCTTTGTAAAAATATGAAAATCATTTGTTGTGCTATAAAATTTGAATGTTCCCTTCGATTTCTCTGGATCCCCTCATCTGAATTTGACTTGGTGACAGTTGGACCACCTCGGGAATGCAAGATTTCGAATAAAAAACTATTTATTGAAAGAATTTACTCTCAACTCCTCACTGTCGCAGTACCTTCCATCATCAGCTCAGAAACATGAGATGATGATTTCTATGCGTAAATATCTCTCATGATTCAGAAACTATAAGAAAATCAATGTGTGTGCCTATAAAATTTGAGAGTTCCCCTCGATTTCCCTGGGATCCCATCATCAGATCCTGATTTGGTGACAATGGGACCACCTCGGGAGTATAAGCATACGAACAAAAAAAGAATTTCGAAAATCGGTCCACAAACGGCGGAGTAATCGGTGAACATATATAAAAAAAAAAATACATACAGCCGAATACAGTACCTCCTCCTTTTGGAAGTCGGTAAAAATAATAAAGCCTACGTCAAAATATAACACCTGACACCAACCACTTAACAATGCCCTGCAAAACACAGACACGCGCATGAAAACTACTAACAATGAGCGATCTTATTCCCTATGACCTATGTGCAACACAGTTGGAAGACTACATGGTACATAATAGATTTTTGTAGGATCTTTAAATTCTTTAACCAGCGCAAAAAAAATTATTTAATTTAAAATTTATACAATAAATTTTATTGAATCTGTAAAAACGAAAAACATTTTTTTTCTTTTTTACAATATAAGTATTGTAATTTATAATTACTTAATAACTCCATCACAGCAACAAAATTGTATACAGTGGTGGTCATAATATAATTAAGAACGCTGATATAATGGGAAGATTTTTTCAAACTAAGACGTGAAACTAATTGCTTGTATTTTTTTTTGTTTCTCTCGGTATCGTAAAACTTTTCCATAATACCACTGTATTCATCGATACACATGATTGGCTGCAACCCTTTTTGCGTCCCACTGCTGGGCACGGGTCTCTTCCCATTATTCGGGAGGCCTGGAGCTTACTCCACCAATGCGGGTTGGTGGAGATGAGGGTTAGTGGCCAACCCGCTGTCGGATGTTTTCAAACCGCCCATAAGGCCTCCGACTAGGTTTAACGACTGTTATCTATCCACAACAACCGGGACCGACGGCTTAACGTTCCCTCCGAAGCACGGAAACGCGCATGATTTTTTTTTGCCACTAGCGGTCACCCATCTCACACCCGACCGCGCCCGTTTGGCTTAGCTGCATAGACCGCTTGCGTTCTATGCTAGCCGCCGAGCCATGCGCGCTTCAATGCGATACACATGATTAGCTAAAAATAAATTTCTTCTGAATTCTTCTGAAGAATTCTTCTGAATCCTTTCTCTTATCTATCCCACTTCACCGCTCCGGATTTATATCCAACTCCTTCTCACTTCAATCGGTTCGGCTTTGGAATGCTCTGCCCGCTGATGTCAGGAAATTACACTCTAAGTTGTCTTTCAAAAAAGGTGTCAAGGCTCACTTCCTTAATGAATTATATCCAGCATAAAGCTGTCTTTATTTTATGTTAATGTATGGTTACTATTATTATATAATATTTATTTATTTAGTCTTTAATTTTATTTTAGTTTTTTTTAATTTATCGTTCTTTCCAAATTGTTTATATTGTTGTTAATTGTTTACTTTTTTTCGGTATTCTCATTTTTACCGCCTTTGAATCTCTCTGTACTCCCTTAGGTAAGCTGGTAGATAATGCCATTGGGCATTAAGCTCGCCTATTGTACCACAATATTTGGGTTCAATAAAGTTTTTAAATAAATAAAAATAAATAAAAAAATAAATAGACAAACTTTTTACACTACTTCTAAACATAGTATTCCTATTTACTAGCTGGTCACGTAATTAAGAACGCTAAATAGTTTATACCTTTATTCAAATTTAAATAGACAACGCTCAATCGATTTGTGGTTGTATGTTACTGTTTGTATAATTAAGCCGTGTAGGGTTCGGGGAAACCAGCACTGCGGGCGATTGTCTACGCTTAGGGCATGCAGAACCGGGTCCAGTTCTAGATTTTGCATACCCGGTTCTAGGGGTAGTCGGAACCGGGTCACCCGGTGCTACCCGGTTCCAAGCGACCAAATCGATTTTTTTATATATATTTTTTATTAATGATAATTTGGAGAGTTTGGTTACGTAGGAAGGAATTATAATGAAATATGAATGTGTTCCGTATGTAAAAACGAGATGATTTTGGTGTCAAATCAACGTTTATTCAATTATTATATAATCAACAAAGACTAACTTTTAAAACTCTTCTCTTATTAAATAATCTGTTAAATAAAATTAATCTATTAAATAATCAATAATAATCTAAACAGAAACTTACTCTTAAAACAATTTAAATAATTTGGTTTGAATTTTTTTGTTTTGCGGACGGTAGAAAAGCGCTAATGAGTTTCAGTTTACGCAACCTCAAATAATAGATGCTAAATACTTAAATACGAAATACTTACAACAAAACACGAGATCCATTGGATAGAATATGTAAAAAAAATAACAATAGTTTAGTCGGCAAAATTGGCCAGCGTCTATCAAGCTACCCGTGGACCCGCTACGGGAGTCGAGCTTTTTGGTCGCTGGCCAAGGCTGTGGAAGGAAATTTCTGTCGGTCGTCTCTTCCATCTCTACGCAAACCGGATGATACTCTGGCTCACACGGCAAAAGGGAAAGCCGATCTCTTGGGCACCCTATTTGCCTCAAAATCGACTCTGGACGATGGAGGTGCCACACCGCCGACCATCAGGCAGTGTGAGAGCTTGATGAAGGACGTGTGCTTCACACAAAAAGCCGTCAGACGAGCTCTGCAAGCCGTCGATGTCAAGAAGTCGAGCGGGCTGGACGATATCCCCGCGATCGTTTTAAAGACGTGCGCTCCCGAGTTGGCTCCCGCCTTAACGCGCTTATTCTCGCTTTCCTACACCACTAGTAAAGTACCGTCTTCGTGGAAGGTAGCCCTAGTACACCCAATCCCAAAAAAGAGTGACCGCAGTGACCCGTCCAAATACAGCCTTTTTACGATAACCTCCCTGCTTTCTAAGGTGATGGAGAGTGTTATAAACACGCAACTCCTTAGGTACCTCGAGAAGCACCTGTTGATCAGCGATCGTCAGTATGGCTTTCGCCAGGGCCAGTCGGCCGGTGATCTCTTGGTGTACCTCACACACCGCTGGGCTGAAGCCGTTGAGGGCAATGGGGAGGCTTTGGCAGTAAGCCTGGATATCGTAAAGGCCTTTGACCGGGTCTAGCACAGGGCCCTTCTCACGAAGCTTCCATTTTACGGTTTTCCCGTGAGGCTATATAAATGGGTAGCAAGCTTTCTGTCTGAGTGGCAGATTAAGGTCGTTGTTGACGGATGCTGCTCAGATATGAAGTCCATTAACGCCGGTGTTCCCCAAGGCTCAGTGCTGTCTCCTACACTATTCATTCTGCATATCAATGAAATGCTGCAACAATCACGCGGTATACATTGCTATGCAGATGATAGTACTGTGAACGCACAAATTCACCTGTCGAGCCAATGCCTCTCGGTCACAAGTGGAGGAAAGCAGAATCAAACCTGTGTCTGAAGTCGAGAACTCTCTGGAGCGGATCTCGGAATGGGGTCGATTTAACCTTGTTGAGTTTAACCTTACAAAGACACAAGTTTGCGCGTTTACCGCTAAAAAAACCCATTTGTTATAGCGCCCAAGTTCCAGGGCACCGCACTCACCGTTGGTGAAAGTGCCGGTATCTTGAGTGTGGACATTACGAGTAAAGTGCAGTATCGTAGTCACTTGGAGAACAAGGCCAAATTGGCATTCAAAAAGCGTGGTGTCCTTAACAGGGCGAGACAGTACTTCACTGCGGGGCAACTCCTGACGCTGTATAAGGCCCAAGTCAGACCCCATATGAAGTACTGCTCCCATTACTGGGAAGGAGCACCAAAATACTAGCTACGCTCATTTGACTCCGTTCAAAAGCGCGCAGTCCGAATCGTCAACGACCCAAAATTGACTGACAGGCTAGAACCGCTAAGCTTGAGAAGAGACATAGCCTCACTCTGCGTGTTCTACCAACTTTACTATAGTGAGTGCTCCGAGGAACTTTTCAAAATGATGCATACGTCACCATTTCATAAATATACCACCAGACGAAGGTTCCAGTTCCACCGTTCCACGTTCTAAAAGTTTCACGACGATTTAAATTAGCAATTTATGTAAAATTATAAAAATCTCATCAGAACCGGGCCAACCCGGTTCCATCGCTCAGAACCGGTTCCACAGACTTATCGAAATACCCGGGTATACCCGGGTATTTAAGAACCGGGTGTACCCGGGTGCATGCCCTATCTACGCTGCGGGCGCGGGCGCTGCGTGACTGCGGGATCGTCGCGGCATGTCGCAGTCGCCTCGTTGTTAAATTCCTCGATGTTACGAGCCAGGCGAAGCAGGTTTGCGAAGTCATGGAAATCTTCTCGGCGGAGCTTATTCCGAATACGATGGTGCAATAATCCGTACACCATGTCAATCTTTGCCTTTTCTGATAAATCGCCGGCGGGAATCTTTGATAAAAGGGCACGACATCGAGCAACAAAGACTCCAGTCTTTTCAGATCCGTGTTGTAGTGAAAACAATTCTCTGTATATTCGGTACGGCGGCCTTCTGTCACCGTAGGTATGTTCAAGATAATGGATTGCATCCTTCCATGATTTAATTTCCTCTTTAACCAAACTGGTACCAATTGCGTATTTAGTACCAGCCTTGGTACCAAACTGCAGCGTCGTTTATCAATACCATGGAAAGGCCTCTGAGAGCATTCTCGTCAGAGACTCCAGCGCAGTCTTTATAGCTTTGAATAGCGTCGATGAACACGTCGATGGACTCGTCAGCGTCACCACCAAATCGGGCGGTGCAATGCGTGAAGGTGCCGGAGCTGACGGCCGGGGAGAGAATCGACGATGATTCGTGGGGCTTTCCACCCCCATTCCCAATGACGGTGTCTAGCAGGCGTGCAAAAGCTTCAGTTTGAGACTTTTGTATGGCCGCCATCATGGCGGATACTTGGCGAGTTGTAAAGCTTTCCCCGGTTTCTAAGACGGTGTCGTCGAGGCATTCTTCTACGTCACTTTCGGCATCCGATCGTTTATTATTATTGCGTGTACGCGGCATGTTGAGATGAGACACGTCTTGTTCGCAGCAATCGCAGCACGTTGGGCAGCCACTGTAGGGTTCGGGTGATGCAGGCGCAGAAATAAAGGTAGATAAGTTGACACCGTTTAACTGTTTTATTGTCCGAAACACAACTTGAACATTACAATACTGTTTATATAGAATAGAAAACCGAAAAAACTCCTTTTACAACTTTTAAAACTCATGAGCAAAAAATTATAGTAATGAAGCGTCACAGCCGAGAGCAAGTAAAAAGACTCGTTCCTATTGGATGACGACGAGGCGCGAGAGTGGTGTGAGGCGAGGCCCCACGCGTCGGCGGGAAGCGCGCTGATTGGCCGAGCCAACAATTGTGAGCGCGGCAAAAATTAAATTTGGCACAGACAAAACAAAATTCCACAGAACTCACTATGGCTTGCTACAGCCGCCATTTAGTGCTGGAAAAGATTAAAAGTGATTGCTTCTTATAAAAAACCAATGGGAAAAAATAAAAGTTGTGATAAATCTACAAGTGAAATAATAATAAAACTTCGCCGGAAGAATTGATCTTATAAAAGATGGCCGACCATCTGCAATGTTCAAAAATGATGGTTTAAATTTCCACCCTGTAAAGCAATTTGCTACGTAAACCACTTCGAATGTTCCACGTGTATCTAGACAGAGAAAAACAACTCCTTGGGATGACCGAAAAATCGTTCCTATGGCAAAACAAAATCCTTTTAATGAGTCCAATGAGCTGAGAAAATAATATTTTGGTGAAAACAACCCTTCAGCAATCTCAGCACACACTATTTAATGTCGTTTGGTAGAAGAAAAAATATACGGTAGGATATCAAGAATGTGTAAGTTGAAGTTGAATACACGGATTAAACGGTATTTTTTAAAATTGAAACATAGCTAGATCAATTTATTGCCCCCGAAAAGCCCTGCACACTCACGAAAAACCTAGAAGCCATTTCAGAGATTCAAATTATATATGCATTTAGGTATATGTAAGAATTGCTCGTTTGAAGGGATTAAATATGGGCTTAAAACAGTAGGTCAGCATGCAAAATTTGTAACTTCACTCTGATTACACTCATGTAATCCCCATAAAAACGTTCAACAGGCGCTTGCATATAGGGGCGGTCCACCGGACATGAGCTCATTACATCACCGCGAAAGCAACAATTTCCGTGTAAACAGAAATACCCTGAAATATACGAAACGAATCACAATGAAATATAATCTTTATCCTAAACTCACAAGGCTCTTTTTCCCGTGAACAAGGTAAAGGTCGATCATCCAATATGATTACAGAGTAATAAAACATTAGACCCGCCCGCTAGTATGATTGCGTTTTGGTTTTTTAATGTGGTGCCTTTTGTAGATTGTTTGCTAAGGGAAATAAGAAAATATAGGGAAAGGTTATTCTTTTAAATTGCTGGAAACATGAACATTGGATGTCCTAAAAATAATGCAGAATTTGAATAAATAATAAAGCCCTGTTTTTCTTCATCTTTTAGTTGGAACATAATTAAGAGGATCAGTTAAGATATTGCAAGGCGTAACGGTTCCGGCAAATATTCTCTGTTCTCCATGATTTTTTTTCTGAGAGCAGACATTATTCTTTTGATTATTTTACCCTTCTAAGGTTTTGAGATATGATAGTACCCTAGATGAATTAACACATATATGGATAATTTTTTATAGTGTCATTTGAAGTCAAAGGTAATATAATAATTACACGATTTCTTTGAACCTTCAAGAGGGCTTAGAAAGATTTGACGTATTTATGGCTAAAGTTGTGCAAACTTGAAAATCTTCAAAATTGTGATTGTGACAACAAAGTTTGAAAGCAATACTAAGATAGTTAAATTAAACTTTTGTGAAGTTATTCATTTTCATTAGAATTATTACACTACTAAAGCAAAAGTTAAAACACTAATCATATTAGCACAGGTCAAATGAGTAAAATTTTGCATTTCTATAGGGGATTCTCCCCATATTTCAGTAGATACGGATTTTTACAATTCTTTAATATCACAATATTGGCAAACTTGGAATCAAATCAAAAAGAAAATATTACGGATTCTCCGTATTTGCATTGGCAGGTCAATGAAAGCTTTATTTGTAAATAGAAATCTTGCATATCTGACCACTATGAGGTCTATATAAAAATGTAACTAAATAATAATAAATAATGCAGTTTAAAAAACTAAAAAACACGCTTTTGTGAAAATACGAACTAAAAAGTAAAAGAATAAGAAGAAAATGTATTTTACTGTAAAAAAAGCGTGGGGTGCATGGTGTCAATAGTATCATAAAAACCACCCCACGCTTTTTATTTGCAGTAAAATACATTTTCTTCTTATTTTTTTAGTTTTTAGTTCTTATTTTCACAAAAGCGTGTTTTTTAGTTTTTTAAACTACATTATTAATTTTTAATTTATTAGTTGGATTTTTATTCTCATATTATTGCATTGTCATCGGCCCTTGACCCCTGTGCAAATCAAGTTAATCAGACGCTTAGAAGTGTTAAAAATATAAAACTTTATATTTGTTTAACTTAGTACCTTAGGCCACGAACTTATCAGCCGTCCCTCGTACAATTTTTTTAATCCTGATGATCCTAGTTAGGACTTTAATATAAAGTTATGAGATTATTGTATTGTCATCGACCCTTGACCCCTGTGCAAAATTTCAAGTTAAAAGATTCCGTTACATACATCCATACATACAGGTCAAGGTAATAAAAGCGTTTTAAAAATAGTACTAGCCTTTGGCCTAGTTGCCATGTCGTTTTTTACGTTAAGTATATAACGTAAAAAAACGACATGACGGGCGATGCGCGGACGATGCGACAGTGTGAAAACATCAAATGTTCTCGTTTTTTAACACTACAGTGCACGCGCCCATTTTTGTTACAAGTTTGCTCGCGTGCTCTACTATGGTAGAAAAAGTTAAGAGCATTACTTTACGACTAAAAAGGTATTGATATAAAAAACGTAAGTTTAGTTTAAAAGTTTGTTTATTATAAAATACAATTCTATAAAAATGTGAAGTTCTTAACACTTGCAAACTATTTTAGGAACATATTAGTAACTTATACGAAAAAATCAAAATTTTTGACAAGTTTGAGATCAGCTTAAATAAAAAAATATATATTTAATGTTCAGACTTTTATTTATCTTCTTCCTCACATTCGAGGCATAGGACAGCCTGGTGATTAGGGCAGATCCATCTGGCAAAACGTTTAGACCACTTTTTAGTGGAGCGATTATGGGCTCGAGAGCACATACAACATTTTCCCACTCTTCCCAGCCTGCTGGGTTCATTAGGTGGCATCTCATCAGTGTAGCCTGAAAGCCATTTTGTTTTACTTTTTAGTTCCCGAGAGGGTTTTCCAATGTCAATCGCCTTGCCATGAGGGGTTTTGCGAGTTCAAATGAGAGATCAAGTAGAAAAATCAAAAAATAACTCTAAGCAACACGATGGTGTTTCTGCATTTCTTGCGTCTCCCTTTGGACTCGGAGGTCGAAATCTAATATTTTCAGATCTCACCCGCGCTTCTGGAGGAGATGCTTTACTCCATCGTGTTCCATTCTTAGACTTCTCCACTCGCATTAGTTGATGACAGTTCCGATGAAAAATATTCCATCATCTCTTCGCGTACGAAGTCAGATCTATCTTGCTCCAAAGCCATGGAGCTGTCCTCTCCGTCTTCTAATTCACTGATAGAACTAACTTCATTCTCTTCTTCTAGCCACCTCAAGACTTGACTTTCCATGAGAGGATTCATATTTTCTCCAGGAATCATTAAAAAGAAAGAAAAAGAGAGAAAATGCTGTAATATGAGCCCACGCTGTTGCTTGGCGCCACACTAACCCGTTGCGTAATTTTGATTTTTAGGCTTATCTAGGGACACCGGAGGAAAGGTCAAGAAATGAGTGAGGGGCACGCAAAAATGCATGTGCGATCTACCATAGTAGAGTGCGCGTGCACTCTAGTGTTAATATAGTGTCGTTTGAAAAATGCCACGATTACAATGTATCGCATTAAACCCTATCGTCTCGGTTTGATATTTCTTGATTTCTCTTTGCGACGAAACCGATTAATTCAATAACACAATTTCAAATCGACTAAAACTCGAAGATGTAAATTATCACCCGAATCGATGTGAATAAATGGGGAACATACAAATTTCTAAACTATGAAATATGTTTACAATTTTCCAGCAAACTTTGCAGCCACATTCTAGCTGTAACTTTAAGCTATTTATCAAATTAACGCTTTCGAAACAGAGAAAATGTTTGTAATGTTGCGTCTAATGATAAGGTGCTCTGTTAAAACATTCAATTTAAAATAGTATTGACTTTTTTAAGGATCGAAAGATATGACCCGTGTGGCGCAATAGTTACCATGCCGGACTGCCAATCGGAGGGTCCCAGGTTAGATTCCCGACAAAATGACTTTAAATTTCTGTTACCGATCTGGGTGTTTGGGTTTCGTTCATTGGCTCCATGGTACCCACGACACAGGATACCCTGTCTACCCTACTGTAGGGCTATGAGTGTGAAACATTACTTATTTATTTATATTAGATTACGTCTATTACTAAAGTATTTACATTTTACACGCACTTGCACTTTTTAGGGTTCCGGAGCCAAAATGGCAAAAAAACGGAACCCTTATAGATTCAGCATGTCTGTCTGTCCGTCCGTATGTCACAGCCACTTCATTCCAAAACTATTAGGACTATAAAGTTGAAACTTGGTAGTTGATGTAATCTCTGAACCGCTTTACGATTTTTATACAAAAATAAAAATAAAATATTAATAATGAATTAATATCTCCCATACATGGAACTGAAACAAAAAAAAAATTTTTCATCAAACCTATTCGTGTAGGGTGTCTATAGATAGGTCTTTTAAAATGACATTGAGGTTCCTAAAATCACTTTTTCACAAAGTTAATTGTTTGAAAGATAGACACTTCCAAAGTGGTAAAATGTGTGCCCCCCCCCCCCTCTAACTTTTAAAGTACGAAAGTGAAAAATCTATCAAAAATATATGTTGTAGATCTCATATAGTACGCAGTTTTTGAGATATAGTAAATTTTAAAAAACCGCAAAGAACCCTTCATGGGCGTGTCCGACTCGCACTTGGCCACTTTTTAAATTATAATATTAAGGGCCTCGTTCACCATCTCGTAAAGTGTTGATTAGTTACGTCCCAAGTAAATTAAATTGGCAAGTATAAGCTATGAGTGCTACTCGAACATCATGAAATTGAAATTAACCGACAATTAGCGTACTTGTCACTTTACTTGAAAGAGGCCCTAAGAATAATTAAATTAATCTTTATATTTGGAATATTGCAACTCGGAGTGAATCCCGGACGAGTGATGTATTTATATCTATTATAAATTACAGACGCATATTCCGATTTTTAATATCTATACCGCTGCACGGCATGCATGCTCATCTGCAAATCTATTTAAATTTTAAAAATATACAGACTTACTTAGAACGACGGTCGACTCATCGTCTTTCGGATTTAATTTTACAAATTATAATGAATTTGTCATACAACTAAAGCCAAGTACATTCTTTAATTGGACTGTGAGAGTTGAAGAAGTTTTTATTGCGCCTCCACCTAATCAAAATTTTGCCGTGCTTGAGTTTTATTGGCGCGATTCTCACAAAGTTATAATTTTAATGACTTGTGACTTTTTCGAAGTTATATTAAAACTTGAGCTCTGACGGCCATGGTTTGTAAGATGTTAAGTTGGAAACTTAATTTTGAACTGTAAACATTTCGTCACTTTTGTTTTTCGATACTCATAACAAAGGAGATTTTTCACGTTTTGTAACTTTTATATTGCAACGACCACCAAAGTTTATGAGGCCGTATACGAACTTTTGGCGATTTCTCTGATATACCTCATTTAACACATGAGATTTTACAGTTAAAATACAATATTTCCATAGGGTCCATTGCACAATGGTGATTATTATTGAAATGATCAGTATATATAATAATCACAATGGTGGTTATTATTGAAATTATCAGTTGCCACTTTTTTAGCTTGCGTCAAGAATTATAATGCGAGTTTTAGGTTACTTTAAAATATTTTTAATGCCAAATTTTGATTAATAATTTGAAAGTAGGTATTTATTTCTAATAAAGGAGATGTTTCAAAATGTATGGACGTTTGGCCAGGTATTTGTACACCATATAAGAAAATTGCAAATATAATATTGAGCTGTTTTTTACTAAGCATTTTATTATGATCGACTGGGGTTATTGGTACAAAACAAGAATTTTAAGTTAGAATTGCAACACAATACTATAAAACATAACATAATACTAGAAAAACATAATGGCGGTAATATGTCATTTTGACAACTGAAGTTAATAATCGGTGACAACCACTTGACAGTGAAATCAGTTGTACCACCATATTGAAAAATGTTGAAAATAGTTGATTTAAATCGTTTTGTACCGAAAAAGTACATGTTTTAACTAATTTTAAGTATTTTTTTCGGATTCGTGAGTTTTTTCTCGTATTTTTGAGATGGTGTACAATATCTAGCCAAGATTGAAACATCTCATTTTATGAAACATAATTTTTTGTATGAGAGTGGCAAAACGTGACTTATTTACTATATATGCGATTTTAACAGCAATAAATTGTATTTTTGCGATCCGTTTAGGTTTTGAAATTATAATTATATATATTTAAAATTATAAATAAGTAATATTCTATACCTATTACAGTCAAATTCTCAAAACTCTCACCGTCTTCAGGTCTATTAAGCAAAACAATGTAAGTAATAAAAAATGAAAAAGTGGCCAATTTAATTGTTTATTATTGAAATGATCAGTTATATTGTGCAATAAAACTTATGGAAATACTGTATTTTTACTGCAATATCATAATTATGTAAAATCAGCGAAATCGGCAAAATATCGTACACGGCCTCTTAAGACAAAATATAGATGTCGGAGGTTGCATTTGGTAATTACAATTTTGGTGAATATTTTAAATTTTATGCATAAAATACCATCAGTGGCCAAATCATTTGTAATTTGTAATTAGTCAAGTTTTTAATTATTGTAATATTTTCATATCTCATGAACAGCGAACCAAATGTATAAAAACACCATTTGTAAACAGCCATATTTGTGCAAATAAAAGTATTTGTCTTTATTTACTTAACCAAGCCACACATTTTGTCTGTTATGTAGAGTTTGGTAAAGTAGGCACAATAGACATAAGCTCTTTGTGTTGTTACTTAGGACTGGTTCATTTAGGGCGTGTAGGTACATTCAGGAGCTTGGCTCTACATAATTGGTACGAGTATTTATATTCTTCGTTATATTATTTTCATATTAGTGTACTTTAGTAAACATGAAATAAATTAAAGGTCTTAACTTAGCCGACTCTGTCTATAATATTAGTGTCATCACTATATTTGAAACTATTGTAAGAGGCGACTTAAAGGGGTCTTCCAGGGTTGCGGGCGGTGAGAGTGGGAGCTCGATCCGTCCAACCAGCAGCCTCGGGAAGGACGGCGTTATGCGCGTGTTCGCATGCCTCCGTAAGCATCGGAAGGTGCAGGAGAGCACATATGCTCTCCCAAAGCTGGTCCAGATCCAGGGCGCCGCGCGTGGAGGACACCGGTGCGTTCCAATGGAGATCCCAGAGTCCTGCTCAAGAGCAGAGGCAGGCCACCGAGGGGCTTTTAGTGCGCTACAAATCCTACATAACCCGGTATCCTCTCCCAAGGTGCTGGGTACGTTTTGAAGGTTTTCCCCCCGATACAAAAAAGGGATAAAAATCTAAACTCCACACAGGCAAAAAAGTGATCAGCACCCGTCATTTCTTTGACGTCTAGATGGATGAAATATGACTCTTACACAGCTGGACTAAATTTAGCCTAAACACCCGACGTTATTTAACGCTATAGAAAGATTACGGACCTAAGGGACTCTAGCTTTTTGTATGAGGATCCATCAATTCTCCGGGCGAATTTAGGACGCAGGCTAAACACCGTCCCGTCAAATGCAAAACGTTTTTATTGTAGGCGTTTCAGGTCAGCTAGCGCCTAAAGCAAACCCCATTTTTTGTATATGTCGAATTTGAGACCAGAATTTTTCGCTATCTAGAAGTTTTCTAAAGAAACTACATTTTTATCCGTTTCGAAAATAAATGTCTGTTTTGGTTTTTTGTACAAAAGTTGTAGTAGTGATGTTACAATTTTAAACCTATTCTGCTTGTACTAATATGACGGATATAAATAAAAAAAAATCAGAAACAAGAAAAACTGAAAAATATTTCGAATTAGGAATAAAAAATATTTTTTCAATGTAATTTAATTTAGTCATGCGTCGACGTGCCCTTTTGGACTTTCTGTTTGAAACAAAAAGCGACAAGCAAAACTGCCAGCAGTAAGTAACTTTTCCGTCATAATAATTTGAAATAACTTTGTTTTTACGACAATGGGAACACGTTATAGCAACAACTTACATCCACCTGCTCAAATCTGTTTAATGGCTTGGCTACAACCCTTTTTGCGTCCCACTGCTGGGCACGGGTCTCTCCCCATTATTGGGGAGGCCTGGAGCTTACTCCACCACGCTGCTCCAATGCGGGTTGGTGGAGATGCGGGTTAGTGGCCAACCCGCTGTCGGATGTTTTCAAACCGCCCATAAGGCCTCCGACTAGGTTTAACGACTGTTATATTATCTATCGACAACAACCGGGACCGACGGCTTAACGTGCCCTCCGAAGCACGGAAACGCGCATGAATTTTTTTGCCACTAGCGGTCGCCCATCTCACTCCCGACCGCGCCCGTTTGGCTCAGCTGCATAGATCGCTTGCGTTCTACGCTAGCCGCCAGGCCATGCGCGCTTCCGTCTGTCCAAATCTGTTTAATACCTAATCATTATTCATATTTTTTTTTCAATAATTCATTATTATTTAATTGCACATATTAAACGCATGATAAATTTTATTTAGCATATAAGTTCCCCTAACCAATTTTGATTACTAGTCAAAACGTCTTGGGCCTTACGAATTCGTTCAACCATTTTCGGAACTAAAGCGAGGATCTATTACATGATTAGTTTCTTTTGAAAGCTTTACATGGCTTGTCAGCAATCTTTTTTCTTCTTCAAATATAATACTGAATACAAAAATGTAATTATATTAATAGCGATATATAATGATGAAAATGATAAAAACTATTTTCATTTGATTTGCTATATTTGACTTACGACACTATTATTGCCTTAATTTAAGCTTATTAAACGTAAAAAGTTCCTTTACCATTATATAAATTTATTTATTTTAATTAACTTTAAAATTGTAAGAACTTATGTAACTTTTATAAAGCATGCATAGGTTCGTACAAAATGCTAGATCTTACAAGCTCTATTAGACCACAATATTAAATATTGGTCGCTTAAGAAAATTATGCGACATGACATACAAATCTAATGTCAATTAAACTGTCAGCACAGTTTTTTTAATCTCTAGGATTTCCCGTGTCGGGTACCAAGTACACACGCAGACACAGAAACATGAACACCCCGACCGATAACAGAAATGTTAAACTCATCATTCAAATTTCTGCCTCGTCGGGAATCGAACCCGGGACCCTTCGATCGGCATGGTAAACATTGTGCCAAACGGGTCGTCTATTTTGTCGCCTAATTTGCATATATTTAGTATAAATCGTGGATGTAAGTAATATAGAATCAATAAATACAATCACTGACACGGTGACAGATTCATTGATGAATAAACAAACTTTTTTTTATTTGAATGGAGTAGCAGACGAGTATGCAGGCCATGTGCTGTTAAGTGGTCGCTGCAGCACAAGGACATCTACATACAACCTTAAGCAAGCATAGGTAAGTCTTGTTTGAGGTCGTACGCAGTTGCACTGCTACTCCGCAGGCTGGTGGTCGCCTCATGTAAGTGTGGCCGGCTATTGCACCTTTGCACCGAAACACAATAGAGTTGGTTCACGGCAGAAGTGGGTGCAGCGGTGGTACTTCCCCAGGTGAACCATAATAGTTCTACCACATACAACTAAGTTCTATATCTTCACCCAGCTTCTTTAATTCTAGCTGTTTACGACTTATAAGCTCCATAATACTATTTGATGTCTTGAGTTGATCATGTGACATCACTCACGTGACATGGAAAGCAATTGTCAATTCAACTACCGCAACATAGTTTACACGACCTTCGCATGAATCAATACAATTAACCGATCATACATGCATGTAACACGAGGTATTCCGGTCTGATCCCTCAAACGAATCCACAAGTATAGCGTTGGAGTTTTTGGCGGGAAGTCGAAAAAGACATATTGTGCTCTTGTTTTATTTTCAATTTCTTGGGTGTATTTTTGAGTTATATCGGATAAAGTTGATGGCATTTTGTTTGATATAGGTTAATTACAGTGCACGAGAGTTTGTGGAATAGAATAACAGTGCTAAAATATGTTTTTTCTGCTTGCCTCCAAAATTCCATCGGACACGTTCTAGTAAAGTAGCCATCGCTTTACTTGAATGTTGGACTGACTAGACTGACTGATTACTGACGACTTACTTACTGACTTTGTTATTACATCGTCCAGTTTTATTGAAACTGGGAAAAATTGATGCAAAAATTATACTTGACGCTGGCAGTATGCACAGAGTTTGCGATGCCATATGTGAAAAAAAAAGTATAGCGTTATCAGTCAACTACATGTCAGTCGATTCAATCTATAGGTACTTGTATGGTTTGACCAAGAAAACACCACCGCTGACGACTTTTCCACTGTAAAACATTTTTGATTACAGTTTCAGCGGAATGGTGTGGTCGCTGGTCAAACTTAAAAGCTTTGCTTGAGGTTTTACATTAATGTCCTATATTATGAGATTTATGAGGTTTTAAATTAGTGTCATGTACTGTTCTATTTATAGCTGATTAATATAAGCAATAATATTGGTTTAAATATCCGTACCCTGCATGTTCGTAACTTCCATCTGTTTTTTTAAAACCTCATAGTTTTACCGTGATATTACCGAGTTAAAATTATTATTGACTGAAATACCTACTCACTATTTTATACTTTGAGTTTGACTAAAAAGTGCACATTTTGCAAAATCATCACAATTGGTTTAGTAACGTAACGTAAGTCACACTGCATGATCATATAACTAAAGCATAAGACCTCCGTAAGCAATAACGTCAGACTGAGCTGCAGGCGACTTGTTTGCAAGACTGTTTGTGTTTAGTCACAGTTACAATTCACAACTTGTGCAATTAAGTAGCGTACACTGACATGTAGAATTCAGACCCAAAGTGGTGAAATTCAAAACATGGCTGTTCTAACAAAGCGTAGTTCAAATAAATAAAATGTCTACTTTTGATTTGACACCGCCGTAAATATGTCGATACTCGGACTCAAAAAATATTTATAATTTGTTGCTCAACGCAATAACAGTTGAACAGATCGGGATGAAATAGGGCATAAAGATGGATCATAGACTGGAATAGCATCAGGCTACTTTGTATCCCGGAAAAGTATACTGTTCTGATGGAAGAGGTATTTTTAATCGTATAAACTTAAATCACCCCAGCCCGTACCGCGTGATTAGTTATTTATATCTGAAATCAGAAACTTACAATAAATTTTGCAAGTGTTTTTTTTAATTCAAATAAATTTGAGGGCTTTAGGTTTCTGACCTTTTTTGTATCGGGGGGGGGGAGACCTACGGGAGAGCAACTATGCTCTCCTGCACCTTCCGATGCTTACGGCGGTATGCTGTATGCGGCCACGCACACACCACTTCCTTCCCGAAGCTGCTGGCTGGGCGGATCAAGCTCCCACTCACACCGACCACAACCCCGGAAGCCCCCTTTTAGTCGCCTCTTGCGATCAGGCAGGAGATACTGTAGCTCTATTCTTAATCCCGAAGCTACAGGGACTTTAGGTTTCTGACCTTAACATTGAAACTTTGATTAATTCCGACGTGTAATTCTTATAATACGTGTAAAAACCTTATGTAATTCGGTAAAATTTAATTTTACCTTTAATTTATTTTTCTGGTGGCTTTGGGCAAGTCGTAATCCAACAGCCACGAAGGGTAAATAGAAATGTAATTATGTCGCTTAACATTACGGTAAAAAGTGTAAAAGGGTCAAAAGTGAATATTTATTTTTATATTTTCCTATTTTTACTTCGTTGTATTTTGCCCTTAGACAATCTCAAAGCTATTAAAACGTTAAATAATTCCGACGAGTATACACCTCATAATATTATTTTAATATAATTTGGTATAATTCATTTTTTTTTTGTGGCTTTGAATAAGTTCTAGTCCAACATCCACAGGTTAAAGTGTAAAATCTGTAAAACAGACAAAATAATGTTTTATTTTTGCAATTTCCTAATTTTTTTCTATTTACATAAATTCTCAAATCTATTATAACGCTGATGAATTCCGACGAATACTTGCCTCACTTCATACATTTTGAAATACATAATTAGATTCTACCTTTTATATATTTTTCTGGTGGCTTCGGGCAAGTCCTAATCCAACAGCCACGAAGGGTAATTAGAAATGTAATTACGTCGTTTCATATTAGGTTTAAAAGTGTAAAAAGGGTCAAAAGTGAATATTTTATTTTTATATTTTCGTTTTTCGCGTAAATGTTGTACAAAAAAGTCATTGGATGTCCACCAAAGGTTTCGGCATGAATTTTATCTGGTACATAGCACAAATAATTCTCAATTTATAAGAAATAAATAAATAACGTTTCACACACACTCATAGCCCCATATACCTTGTGTGGTGAGTACCCTGGACGCACACAAAGAACCATTGCGCCACGCGGGTCGTCAGAACATTAAACGAAATATATTAAAATATATCTCTAACTATCATCTATAGCAAATAAATCCATTAAACCTTTAAACTACGACGACACTATTTTAAATTTTAACCAAATATACTAGTTCAATTTTTCTAAAGCATAAAAGCAATATACTGTCGAGATCAAATAATGCTAATGGTATGTTTGTAGATGTTCATAAATCTACAAATAACCTCAAGTAAACCCGAGTCTTGCTAGTGCTCCTATTCAGTCCCGATGTACTGCTACTTCGAAGCCTGATGGTCGTCTCATGTAAGTCTGGTCGGCAACTGCACCTTTACATCGAAACACGATAAAATTGCTTCGCGGCAGAAGTGGGCGCAGCCGTCCCGGTGGAACCATTGAAGCTCTACCACCTATAACTAACCTAACATGCTGCTGGAACCGGCCTATTTGAGTGATAGATGTGTGTGGCCGGCCCACAGATTTCTTTTTTTTATTTGAATGGAGTAGCAGACGAGCATGCAGGCCATGTGGTGTTCAGCGGTATCTACATACAACCTCAAGCAAGCATAGGTAAGTCTTGTCTGAGGTCGTATGCAGTTGCGCTGCTACTCCGGAGGCTGGTGGTCGCCTCATGTAATTGTGGCCGGCTACTGCTACCTACCACGGAACGGCTAGGTACCTTTCCACCGGATCACAATAGAATTGGTTCACGGCAAAAGTGGGTGCTGCGGTGGTACTTCCCCGGGCGAACGATAATAGTTATACCACTTACAAAATTGATACGTGGCATGTGTTTGTACACGACTAGGTGCAATTTAAAGCGGACTCACTTAGTTGTTCGCAGCATTCTATCTATACATTTTTTTGCATCTGAGTAGTTTATAAGGAAACAGTATAGTGGAATCTCAGAACAAAGGTAATTCAGAATAAATCCGTTAAAGTGTCGTCCCGAGTGCGACAAGCCGTGAAATGACGCCAAATTGAACCCATCACGCGTTCCTCGAAATCCAATTAGTACAATATTTTGTACCCGTGGACGCTTGCACGACATTTAAATTACAATTTATATGGGGTTGTCAGTGGCGTTTACAAAGCCCTTTTTATTGAATAAAGTAGCAGTGGAACATGCTGGATACGTGGCATTAAGTGGTCGCTGATGCCCATCAACTAAACTGATTTTAATAGAACTTAGCACTCAATAAGTTACTGTAAGTTACTTCTAAATACTTTATGATGTTTATTTAGATATGTACGGCCTAAAATTAAACAATAAAATTTAATGCGAAATTAGTTGCGATTCGCATTAAATCAATTTTATATCCATTTCATAAAATTCTCTTCTAATTCCATAATTCAATTGGATTCTCGTGTCAATACATTTACGCTTTGAATTTTGTTCTTTCTGTATTCAATTTTGAATCCTTTCGCGCATGAATTTCAAAGTGTAGGCAGAGTTTGCTTACGGATATTAGGTTCAATGAATTTGCTTTGACCAATTAATTTCAATGAATAAATGATTCAATTTAATCTCAATTCGAGTCTCGTTCTTAACGTAAATCGAAAATAAACTCGAAAAAAATCGAGGAATAAACCATTTAATTTCATTTGGTTGCATATTTGATGATATTTTTAGAGATACTCGTATAAGGCCGCCGCCGGCCACTCGTATATACGAGTAGGTAATATGAAAAACTTAGCAGTGACGTTATACGATTAGCAACGATTTAAAGCTTAAGCAGACCCTGCCCTATATTTTTACAAACTCGGACTTGAAAAGGAGTTTATCAATTTATAGGATTCTAAACAAATACCAAATTTTACTTTTTGTTTAGTATACAAATTGATGCCAGCTTCTGATAAACCAACATTCGTGCGAAGAACGAAATAATAACAGTAATGTCAACTTGTAACAATGAGTTAAAAATGTATCCTGGTTTTAAACGGATTTATACCAGTTTTGTATAGTGTCTCACACGATCAGCTGTCAGGTGTGACCATTATCAACCCAAAGCCATTATGTTATCTCAGATATATAATGTACTTTTTTTTAATGAGTGCTGCTGGGAGTTTTTTTTTCACCGCCTTCTCTCAGCTCAACATCTAGTCCAAACGGGCTCCTAAAGACGTTGACCGGGAAAAATTTACATTCATTAAGCGAATATTTTGTATTCCTAATATGAAATAAAAAAATCTTTTCTTTTATTTTTTTCTTTTGTACCAGTCAAAGGGCTACACGGTTTCGTTCTTATCGTCATTCCATACATCTATCGTATCTGCGCATAATTTATTTTCTTTAATCTCACAGAATATAAATTGAAATTTAAATAGCACTTAAATAGAGTCATTGGTCATATTCCAGTGACGTGAAAAGCGGCAGTATCGCCAGAGAACGTCATAAAACTTTCGTTATCTGTGGCACGATCCATATTTAACGCGTGATTTATTTTCCTAAGCGAAGGTATATTTTAATGAGTTTGATCATGAAATTATATTTTGCATTACTGAAATTATTTCTGTAACACGCTGATGAGGTTTGGACGGTAAACTAGGGTTTGGATTGAAAAAGCCTAGACCAAAAATATAAAAACGTGAACATCTTCAATAATAATAAATAAAGAGTAATGAAATGAACAATTCTTATTCAACATTACCACGGATTTATGATAAAAGTGCATGCTACTTACAGAAAAGTGCCAAGAAGATGATTAGTACTACTGGGCACGGGTCTCCTCTAGGAGTCAAGAGTGACTTAGGCCAGGGATGTTATGGATACGAAATTTCAGATACGGATTGGATACGAATATATTATAATGAGTAATTATTTTTATTACCGGATTGGGATAAAGACGAATATGAAATAACTTCGGATTATCCGATAGTTTCGGATGATTTCGGTTATGTATATTGAATTTTGAAGGAATTTCAAGAATAAAATACATTTGTATTATATTACAATTTGCTTACAAGTGTCTAATTTCACATAACGTCTCTTATAACTCCGCGCCTATTCGAAACTTTTATATCTGATTCGGTTTCGATTACAGGTAAATCATTATAACTGATATCCAATAGTTTCGGTTACGGTCACGGAGCTCTTTAACATACATGAGTGTGGGTTAGTGGGTGGATAAACTTACAGATTCCCACATGAACACGAAAATGAAAACATAGCTAATATTATGTCTCATAAAAGCTAATCGCAAGAAAAAAGCTTGTCTACCATTTGTACAGTCAATCAAACACAGCACTTGAAAGACAGCTGAAGCGGAAATTCTAACGAAAAATACAAATTGGCTGTCAGTTTGTTTGTCGATCAGGAAGTAAGTCATGCCTCGGCACCAATAAATTAGATCCGGCCGATGTTTTGCGGAATCGATGTCTGTCGATTAAGTGTCAAAGTCAACACTGAACTTTTGACAGCTGAAAGGAGGCTTGAACATTTGGCAAAAAAATACATTTCGTTGCAGAACGGTGAGAGATGTATTTATTTTGAAATGAAGGAAATTGAGATTTATTACGAGTCTACGAGTCAGATAAGATTTGACCAATCAATTTAAAATAATTTGGAAATGATATGAATGCCTAAGCCGAAGCGAGCATGGCCCGGCGGTTAGCGTAGAACGCAAACGATCTATGCAACTAAGCCAAACGGGCGCGGTCGGGTGTGAGATGGGTGACCGCAAGTGGCAAAAAAATTCATGCGCGTTTCCGTGGTTCGGAGGGCACGTTAAGTCGTCGGTCCCGGATGTTTTCGATAGATTACAGTCGTTAAACCTTGTCGGAGGCCTTATGGGAACATCCGACTTTTGAAAACATCCGACAGCGGGTTGGCCACTAACCCGCATCTCCACCAACCCGCATTGGAGCAGCGTGGTGGAGTAAGCTCCAGGCCTCCCCAATAATGGGGAGAGACCCGTGCCCAGCAGTGGGACGACAAAAGGGTTGCAGCCATGAATGCGTATAAATATCGTGTATTTATTACGGAATGAGATTGATTAAGGGTATGACGGTCAGCAAAGCTTTGAACAATCAATTTGAAAATATTTCCAATGGATACGAGTACTTATCAATTTGCCTTTTGTAATTATATTTTAATTTAGTCCCTGTAGCTCGATCAAAATGTGCTATGGCAACATTGGCAACCACTATCTCATCGTAAGCAGCGACTAAAAGAGAGGTTTCGGGGATCTCGAACAGCCCAGCCAGCGTTCTCTAGGAGGATGGCCATTTCTGCGTGGTCGCAAAATGTTGCAATGACTTTACACGTTACACGGCAGCAGTGCAGGAGAGCACCGTAAGAACACCGGTGCGTTTTGAAGGAGATCCCGGAGTCATCGCTAAGCATTGAGTCGGGACGACAAGGAAGTTTTAGTGCGGTACGAATCCCACATATCCTGGTATTGCTCCCATGGTGCCTTTTGAACTTTAGCGTTATCAATACTACAGTTTAAAATAAGAAAATAATTTCAAATTGAACATACCTGGTGCTATAGAGTCCATTATATTTTTTAGATTTTGTTGTACGTAAATGAGCAGCGATGGCCGAGTGGTAAAAGCCGCGGTCTTCTACGCGACCGATCCCGGGTTCAAATCCTCGGCGCGCACCTCTGACAAAGAAATTTGTAATGTGCGCATTTATCGCTGCTCCACGGTGATGGAAAATATCGTGATATTTAATTGATTACGATGGTCTCCATCGCCGTGCATGCCTGAGAGGAATTCATAATTTCTCGGAAACATGACGTCCACCAATCCGCACTTGGCCAGCGTGGTGGACTATGGCCTAAATCCCTCTCACTTGTGCCCAGCAGTGAGACATAAAAAAGGTTGAAAAAAATACCTGGTGATATAGAGTCCATTATATTTTATAGATTTTGTTGTACGTAAATAAAGAATACAGAAGATCAGAAATTAAAGTTATTTACCCTATTTCGAAACATGAAACCGAAACTCGTTTGATTTAAATTATTTTTTGATATAACAAGCGGTTGCAATCAACGCAATTCGCTGTAAAAACATTTCAGTTAATTATGATGTTAAACAATTAACCGATGTACGTATACATTTTTAATATTAATTAAACCGGCCACATAAATTTGAGATAGTTGCCATCACTTTGCAAATATTTGCGTCAAAAATAACGTATGCATAATGTATTTGTTGATTGGTTGCTGCTCTTTTGGTGATTTAAAATATAAACGAAGGTCATTATAATAAATTCTACCGCTCATAATTGGATTAATGGGTGATCCATGTGGCTACCTCAAACAGCTAATTATTTATCAACCCTTCTTATTGTCTCGTTTAAAGTTTAGGACATATACATAAATACATACCTTTTTTTTGGTATCGGGGGGAAACCTTCAAAAGGTACCCGACACCTTGGGAGAGGATACCGGGTTATGTGGGATTTGACCGCACTAAAACCCCCTCGGTGGCCTGCCTCTGCGTTTATGAGGACTCCGGGATCTCCATAGGAACGCACCGGTGTCCTCCACGCGCGGCGCCCCATAACGGGCCCATCTTCGGGAGAGCAGATGTGCTCTCCTGCACCTTCAGGTGTTCACGGCGGGTTGCGGCCACGCATACACCGCCGTCCCTCCCGGGGGCTGGACGGGTCAAGCTCCCACTCTCACCGTCCGCATCCCCGGAAGCCCCCTTTTAGTCGCCTCTTACGATCAGGCAGGGGATACCGTAGCTCTATTCTGCGAGAAAAAAATGGCTGACTTTATGTCTAAAATAAATAAATAAACGTTTCACTCTCATAGCCCCACAGTAAGGTAGATATACCCAGTGACGTGGGTGCCATGGACACACAAAGACAGAAATACATAAAACAACCAAGATAAAACACCCAGACACTTGAACAAGTGCTTGCTCTTGTTCAAGTTATAAAATATTTGAGTTATTCGAAAACCCCACAGCCTGCATTGTGATCCTAGACTTTGACAAGGGTTAAGTGCGATTTAAACAAGCGTATTTTGCGGCGCGTACACGGTCGTATCGGAAAACGCGCTTACACGCGGACTGCCTTTTGTACCGGAAAATATCAAACCTAACTGTTACGCGCGTACACGCGCTACAAAAAACAAACAAAAGACGCGCGAACGAATGTAACTATATTTATTTGAATTATCTTCTAAACGTGTATACGAAATTTCATCTCAATCCGCGTTGCATATATCAAAATTGTGTATATGAATCAAAATTGTGTAAAGACTCCAACCGAATAAACACACTGCAAACTTAATAAAAAGCTAATAAATAAAATATCTAATGAATATATTCGCGTGTTTTAAGAAGTCATAACTAAAACATTGAACCAGTTCCAAATTAACAATTCGTTCATTATTGATAAGCTTTATTAAAGTGAACTGGATTTATCACGTTAATTATTTTTTAAATCTTTATCTTGACGTGCCTTTGTTTTATTTATTGTAAGCAACTGAAAGAGTGTTCCACTATTCAAAATTGTTGAGTCGCGCGGTCAATAGAAATGAAATTATTGAGTTGAGCGCAATTTTTTTTGTAGTAAGAAGAAAAGTAAGTTTTAAAATGCTTAGATGTACGATAGATAAAATGTCACATGATACAGCGCAGTATCATTAATCATATAATAATAAAATCATTGTTCGCAGTACCTTTTCCTGTTTTAGCTTAAAGAAGACGAGTCTTAAACAGAAAGAGTCAACGAGCCCTGGACAGGATGAAGAGTTGACGTTTACACCAGTCAATCTCAGCCAAGAATTCAGTTCACTTTTATCCATTTCGGTCGAAAGAGCACGAATAAACGAGGAGACACCCCCAACTAGATGTTTATTTTGTAGAAAAAATTATTATTATTCATGAGGCGTTCGTTTTGTTTATGTAATCGTTCTTTGTTGACTAATTATATTTTAGTTGGGGCTATAAATTTTCCGATAAGCAAACTCCTCTGTTTTACAATTAAAGGTTAAAAATAACGGCTACTGTTGTTATAACCACGTCGTTAGGCGTATGGTTCAGATTTCTATCGGCTTAGTTCGTATAATACGTAGTAAGAGGATTAGGTCTGTCGCCTGGTGTTATTAAAATTGTAAGCGGGTAACGGAAACAGCATAAATGATGTATTCTATGTTTGTACAACTTATTTAGCGTACAGGTAAAGTTAGTAGTATGCCCTTGTAGAGGCCTTTGTTGCATAAATCGCTTGCGTTCTACGCTAACCGTCGGGCTATGCGCGCTTCGCACTACTAAAAACTGTTAAAACTGTCCAGAGCTAAAAATAGTAATAAAATATAACGTAGAAAAAAATAATTTCGGCACTCAAAAACTAAACTAACAACTTTAATTACTTAGCTACAAAACAGAAACATAAATAAATGATTACCTACTTGTTACGTACGGACAAAGTGACTCAGTGAATATAGATAAGTTAAAGTGCTGACGTTGGCGACATCTGATGCTGTGCAGGTGTCGCGCATCGTTCCCACGAACGTGCATTCCCGTACCTAACTTTGGACGGGTCTCACCCACCTTAGATGTAGGCTAGATTAAATAATTATATAGGAAAGTATGTTAAGTTAGGCTAATTATGTAAACTCCTAACATTGGGTTTATTAAAATATTATATAGTGATGTCTCGACTTGCTGATTTCACCCTGGCTGTGGCGTGATCCTTAACTTACTCTCAGGTTATTTTGCTCTTATTGTTTATTGCTTTGCTATCCCTACTAATACCTATCATAAATTCGAAAGTAACTCTGTCTGTCTGCTACGCTTTCCCGCTTAAACTACTGAACCAATTTTAATGAAATTTGGGACACAGATAGAGTGGATCTTGGGAAAGGACATAGGATGGTTTTTATCCTACGGGAATCCATAATGCGGGTCCACGCGGGCGAAGCCGCTGGCGTAAGGCTACTATTTTTATATCTTAGTACCTTATCATGACAAAGATTATCCAACTTACTATCATAGTACTTATAACTCAACATTCACTTATACTGGATATATTCTGAACAACTGCTTTAAAAGAACTGCTTTAAATTTACAAAAGACATTTAATTATAATAAATCGTAGCAGTAAAAAGTAACCGCAGGTATTTAATTTAAATTCAGCGCCGTTAAACTCTTTTAAATTAAACTTTTTACCCTTTTTTATTTAATTAAAACCTGTTGTTTCAGCATGTTTTAACCTGCCTAATATTAAAATCCAACCACATCTGACTCGTAATATTATCATCATAGGCAAATTAACCCAATTCGGGCCCGACCCGAAACTTTGCCCATAATCGATGTAACAATATCAGATGTTTAGGACCTAGAGAGCAACAATACGTGAGAAATGGACCGAGAATAATCTCTGATAAATAGTTTGTGCCTAATAGTTAGTTTTAAGGCACCCTATTGGGCATAGGTTTCCAAAAATATGTCTCTCAAAGTACCTATTTGAAAAGAAATAATTATCATCATCTATGCTAATATTATAAAGAGGAAAGATTTGTATTTTTGTATGTTTGTAATGAATAAACTCAAAAAGTACTGTTCCGATTTCAAAAATTCTTTCACCATTAGAAAGCTACATTCACCCTGAGTAACATAGGCTACTTTATAAATAAATTTTATGAAAGATTATTCCAATTTGCCGAAATCAAATGCCATTTCTGGCCCATTTTCTCTCAAATTTGACTAAGTTCAATGTTTTTTTACTAATATTTTTTTGTATGAGAATCGCAAAAAGTGGCTCATGTATGTGATTTTTCAGCAATACGTGGCATTTTTTTTGATCTGTTTAAATTTTAAAATTTTAAAATGATCCGGAAATATGTAATATTTTATACCTATTACAGTAAGATTTACAATACTATCACCTTTTTCAGGTCTATTAAGTAAAACAACGTAATAAAAGTGGCGCATTTAATAGATTATTATTGAAATGATCAGTCATATTGTACTATAAAACATAATGTAAAATGAGCTAAATCAGCGAAATCGGCAAAATTTCGTATACGGCCTCTTAATTATTTATGATATTTTTAAGGCAGGACAACGTCTGCTGGGTCCGCAAGTGTTTAGAATATATATAATCTATTAAATGATGTTCCTAAGATGTTTCCTAATATATTTCGACAAACAATTTATTGCCACTTCACTTCGATGGATATCAATTTTCGTCAAAAGAATTCCCTAAACTTATTCATCTGGTTATTGGATTCCTTTCATTCAATTTTTCCTATGGTATTTTAGGTCGTTGAACTTTCATAGTTCGACCGCTGAACCTATTTCTGCCGTAAAGAAATTCTATTGTGTTTAATGAAAAAGTGTAGTTTCCGCCTAGGTGAACTTGTGAACCGGTGATCATGAGCTTCCGAGTTGCATTATAAGATTACAACTGTATACGACCTGTTGGGATTCCTCCTAATGGTGGGGTCCCACGGCCCGCCAGGCGACAGGCCGCGCCAGACGTCGCCCCGGCTGAGTAGGCCTGTCACGGCCCGTACTGAGCATTCCCATGGCGTGTGCCGGCCTGGTGCGGCCTGTTGACTGAGATACCAACATGTTAAGTGATACGGATTTCTGTAAGTCTGTAGACATTAAATTTTCTTTTTTCTTTTCATCACGTCGTTTTCTTTTCATCACGTCGTTTTCTTTTCATATCACGGACTTCGTGATAGGGATAGTTCCATCTTTTAAATTACATAATTTTTAGGCGTAACCATGCATCATGGAGATCGTCCTTGTTTTATGTTGAGGCGACGAACTATTCCAAAGCGCTGGTCATTTTCATAAAGAGTTAAAAACTCGAATATGAGCTCATTCGTCCACTCCATTATGTGCGTGTGTGTACGCGCAGGCGCTGCTGCAGGTGAAATTAACGATTACAACCGACGCGCCTTTGAACTTACCGACTCCCGATGGATCGTACGGGCGACAACAGGCCACCACAGGCCTCATCGGATGCGTCGGTTCCCACGGCCTGTTGGCCTGGCCTGGCGCGGTCTGACCTGTGAGAAAGCAGGCCGTAGGACCCCAGCTTAATACGCACGGGATGAGGCGCGCTACGTCATCGGCTGCATCGACACGGGGAGGGGCCGCGGCACCACAACTTACCATCGCGACCGCCACCGACCACGCATATATTTATTAATTAATACTCTGTTTGACCGCGTGTATATTTAATAGTAAAACCAGTCTATTGAAATACAGTCCACTCTCATTTAAGTCCCAGGACCCTTACACGACCAAAGAAAAGACTCAGGGTTTTTTGAAGCTTGTATGTACATGTCCATGCACTACACAGTTTTATGCTCTATACTAAGTCAAGCACTTGCATCAATGATGTAAAACTTGAATATATGTTTCTTTGAAGCCTTATTTTGGTCTTTACTGAATACACGATTAGATGTTTTTATTTTTTTATTTGCTACTATTTATTTCACCAATCTGTACGGTTTACACCTACATAAATTTTAAATACTTTTGCGGAAAATTTAAATATACAGGTCCTGTTTTGGTATAATTTAAGTAGATTCTGTATTATTCTTGTAATGAACGATAAAAGTTTTATGAGATTACTATTTTGAGATTTGGGGGCGGAGCTAGAGAAGAATATTTTTGGGAACTCCCTCTTAATTTAAGATATCATGGCCTTCATTCATATTCAAATTGATTAGCTACTCGTTTAGAATAAAAAAATATCTGTCAAGATCATAAAACCACGGTGGTTTTGTATCCGCGTTTAAATTCACCTTTACGATCCAGTCCTTTGTCAAAACGAAATAACATTATAGGGATGCTAATAAAAAGGGCAATAAATAAGACAAAATTGCGATTTTCAACCCACAAGTTGCGTTTGGAAGTAATCTTTCTAACAAAAGGGCCCTCGTTTTGGATTAAAAAGGTCCAAGAGGTTTTATTCCGAATTTATTGAAATAATATTTCATACACACATATTATTATGACGACCCACGTGGCGCAATGGTTACCATGCCGGACTGCCATTCGAGGGTTCTCGGGTTCGATTCCCGGCGAAACAGAAATTTGAGTGATGTGTTTAAATTTCTGTTCTCGGTTTGGGTGGTAGTTGTTCCTGTCTTTGTATGTGTCCATAGTAAATTTCTGTTTCGCTGGGAATCGAACCGAGGCCCCTTCGATTGGCAGTTTGGCATGGCACCCATTCCACTTTTGTAAAATGATTGATAAGATTTAAACATATCCGCATAAAAAATTTGATTAGTTATTTAAATTAAAAAGCAATATTTAAATGAATGTTCTAAAAATTGGCATTCACAAACGTTGTTTAGACTTAACCATCTGCTTAATCTGTGTCTTAAATAGCTGCCAAATTAGGTATTCTTACACCCAACATTAAACATTGTGAAAGGGCATAAATATTGTTAAACTAGCCTTCCGCCAGCGGCTTCGCCCGCGTGGACCCGTTTTATAGGTTCCCGTAGGATAAAAACCATTCTATGTCCTTTCCCAAGGTCCACTCTATCTGTGTTCCAAATTTCATTAAAATTGGTTCATTAGTTTAAGCGAGAAAGCGTAACAGACAGACAGTTACTTTCGAATTTATAATATTAGTAGGGATAGCGGCCGCCCGCGACTTCGTCCGCGTGGATGTTTGATTGTTTGAACACGCTAATCTCAGGAACTACTGAAAAATTATTTTTGTGTTGAATAGTCCAGTTATTAGGGAAGGCTATAAGCTATATAACATCATGCTATGCGACATTAAACTCCTCCAACGATGTATTCTGTGCTCCAACGCACACACGCACACTGTTTTGATAGATATAATCTTTGACGTTAGGAACACACCTACATTGTTTAGACAACAGTGAGTGCTTGTAATTTAATATGAACTTTATACAATAGCAATAAAGCTCAAATTGACTACGTTTTAGTTAGAAAACATTTGTATGGGAAAAAGAAAAGGGCTGTTTTTATGGTTTTTCCGGCAATTATTCGAATTTTTCTCGCCGTAAAAACCATCCTTGAACTTCAACGAACATTTAAAAAAAAACAATTGGCCAAATTGGTCTAGGCGTTGTTGAGTTATGCGCTTACCAACACGTTTTGCGATTCATTTTTATATTATAGATTATTTAAATAATGCTTATGGAGCTATTTTACGACTTTTGAATAACGCTGTTAGATCTAAATTTTAATATGAACAAATGCCAACACGGTCAGTTTTGTCGTTTTTACGGACGTAGTTAAAAAGCCGGCCAAATGCGAGACGAGCTCGCACACGAGGGATTCCGTACAGTTATCTCTAAAAACAATCACGTTTATTGTATGGGAGCCCCTGAAATATTTACTTATTATCTTTTAGTGTCTGTTGTTATAGCGGCAATAGAAATACATCATTTGTGAAAATAACTATCTAAGTATAACGGTTTGTGAGATAGAGTTTGGTGACAGCCGGACAGACAGACGGACGAACAGCGTAGTCTTAGCAGGGTCCCGTTTTACCATTTATGTAGGGAATTCTAAAAAAATGTGTTATTCCTTATTTACAAACTTCGAACCAATAGGTAAATACCGTCCTCGGAACTTCCTGAAAATTGCTTCCAACTTTTCAGAAGTCTTCAGAATACAAACAACTTCGTAGCCTTTGGAAGTATTTCGCTTATTTTTCGTCATTAATATTTATTATTAAATCTTGGAAATTGTTGTAGTAATCAAATATACAGACGCAATCTACAGGCTTTGCTTTTTCTAGAAATTTACGTAATGGTCTATAATAACCGACCAGATCAACACACAAATATCTTTACTATATTATAATCTAATTAATAAAATTCTCGTAATTAAACTCCTTCGAAATGGCTCGACCGATTTTCGTGAAATTTTGTGTGCATATCAGTTAGGTCTGCGAATCGGACATCTATTTATCAGCTAGTAATATTATTAATGCGAAAGTTTCGACGTTTGTTGTTCAAACATGCAAGAATGACTGAACAGATCAGGATGATATCTGGCACAGAGATAGATTTTAGACTGAAATAGCATATACCTACTTTTTATCCCGGAAAAAGTACTGTTCCCGTGCCATAGATTAGTATAATTATATAAACTCAATTCACCCGAGCAAAGCCGGGAAAGATTATTAGTATGAAATAAATTAAATATATTGAATAGGCGTTGGAAAGCTTTATTGGTGGTGGAATAGTTCGTCATATTGAACTTTTTTCTATCCTAACACAATTAAATCGTTTGTTTACCTGGAAGTCTTCCATACAAAGAGATTCTTTATATTGTGTTATCCGCCTATGTCTAAATCGATGTGGATGTGGACTTTCACTGGCAGGTACTTTTTTTGAGAAAATGTATCAGGACATAAAGGAAAACAGTAGGATAGGGAAAATCATAATCTACTTAATATGGGTGCCCCAGATAGCCACCGATAGTCGGATTCCCTATGATTGGTATCTCCCACAAACAATACAAAAACATAAGTGAGCATTACCACATTTAATTTGCTGAAAATTGTGTTTAAAACCACTATTTTAATTACTCGTATATTTGAAATTGCATTACTGCAAAATATTTGAAAACAGGCCATTTCCAAATTATTTATGAACGCAGAGCTATTGCAAATATTAGCATATTAATAAAATTCGATTTACATTTAAATGATAAAATTTATGGTACTTTAATCATCATCAAGTCACGAAGATCTCAGTGAGGAGATCGACACAATGTTCAGAACTTAAAATGATAGAAGGATGGAATGGAAGGAGGAAAAAAAGGCAAAGTTCAGGTTGATGGTCATCACATGGCTTACTTAGCACTTCCACTTAGCACTAGCAATGCGCATAATATGTCACTATAGTCCTTTTTTTCAATAATGGCATCGCAAACTCTGTGTATATTGCCAGCGTCAAGTATTTATAATTTTTACATCACTTTGTAGTCATAGGAAAAAACAGTAAGGCGTCAGTAATCAGTCAGTCTAGTCAGTCAGATGTCAAGTAAAGCGATGGCTACTTTACCAGAACGAGTCCGATGGAGTTTTGGAGGCAAGCTGAAAAAACATGTTTTCTCACTGTTATTTTATTTGACATCACTCGTGCTCTGTAAATAACCTATATCGAATAAAATGCCATCAACTTTATCCGATATAATTCAAAAATACAAGAAGATGAAAATAAAACAAGACTACAATATGTCCTTTCCGATTTTCCGCCAAAAACCTACTATTGCGCGTGTTTATTTTTAACTTTATAGTTAGGAAGGAAAAAGAGAAGTGTCAGGCATATCATCTTGGGGCGAAACCTTTTGAACCATGTGTCAAATTGAACCATGCGTCAAATTGAGCCATGTGATGTCTTTAAAGATATATTGATATATTTCGGAATTGACTGAGCCTAGCTCAGAGGTAGAAACTAGACCTTTTCTACCTCTGAGCTAGGCTCAGTGAAGATATATATTTTCTATCACTCATTAGTGAGCTATACAATACTACTTACTTGGTCCTCTTAGGTGTGAAATATCAAAAAATCGGCATTGTGACACGAGTGTAGTCAATGAAATACTTTGATTAGTACCTTTGAGTAAGCGGAAGCACTAGAAGGGATACGAGAGCGGGATTTAGGCAAACCCAAACATGCTATTTGACTACAACGGCTCTTCATACCTTTTGGATAGTATGTCGTCTTATTGCCGAACTGTATCTTCATTTGACATTTTATGTCTACGATACATATTATGGTATACTCTAAATTTTGATAGAAATATGCAAATACCATACAGTTGATATCACGCACGAGGACGTAAGCCGACAAGTTAAGCCCCGATGCACCGTGAAACGATACCTACTACAGGTTTAAACTAGGGTTGCTACTGGTCTGTTATAGATTTCTATCCATTGATCCATCAGCTCTTAGAGATTCGCTGTTGGAAAAATGCCTCTCGCAACTTTAGCCACTCTGTCTGGTTCACTACCTTCATTGTCCGCTGTCTTCTCCGGATTATCAGTTAAAATGGCTGAAATACGGCCGGTGCTTCTTTTGTTAAATGTAGTCGCCATTCTCATATTATATACACCAGGACACTTTGGCACTCTGCTATGATTATGTAACTCTGATCTATCTAAAAAAGTTCTAGGAAATATTATTTTTCTTTACTTTCAGAGTTACTAGATGATTTTGCCAGCCCTATCGCATAACTGCATGATCGCTCTATCGACATTTATGTCCGTGTGTCGGTGGCCGATGGAATAACAACCACTAGTGCACATTTGTGTCATGGCTCCCCTTACGGTCACCGAACCCGATTCACTGTTATCATTAAGTCAAAATTTTACTTATTTCCCAACATAAACCTTTTTTGTTTTTCTTTGTTTTATATCGTATAATTAAATTTATAATTTATTGAATTCATATGAAAATGTTCAACGCACGCCGCGGTTTATTTTCAAAAGTTTAGTGAACGTTATTTTGCGGTTTGATCTGCTTTGGATGCACTTAGGCAATGATCAGATAAAAAAAAGAGCAGTTATTTTAATAATTTTTATATTTTTCCTTAAATAACTGTAACTCTATAGATGGACGGCGTTAAATCCGTTGGTTCTAGACAGCTTACTAATGTCATGCAATGAACCGTCCTAACTAGACTACACCAAATTTCTTCGTCAAATCAAATCGACCGCACGTAATCTTTGATTTACGGTTAATACAAAATTATTAAAATTGTTTACCAACAAATATCGTGTTCCAAGTTATGTAAGTATCGCAAAATTAATTCACAGTGAAGCTGTTCGAACGGAAAGTAGAGATTGCGCCTCGGAAGCACTTAACCTGCTGCTAACGGGACTTGTCGCTCTTAATAGATGTTACGGGTTTGTTGTTTAATAACAAATAAGGTGTTTCAAGAAAAAATACACATAAAATTAAAATTACTGGGCCAAACTAAATTGTTAATTATTAAAAAAAATTATAGTACCAAATCATAGCAAAAAAAAGCAACCAAATTGAAAACCTCCCTCTTTTCTTGAAGTCAAATAAAAATAAAGCACAGCAGTAAGATCTCACCAATTTCAGTTCTTCGTAAAGCATTCTGTCGATTTGCAGTATGTAATCTTTGATTTCTCCAACGGTGATCCACGGTGATGGAAAATATTGTGATACGATTGATTACGATGTTCTCCATCACCGTGCATGCCTGAGAGAAATTCATAATTTCTCGAAAGCATGACGTCCACCAATCCGCACTTGGCCAGCGTGGTGGACTATGGCCTAAATCCCTCTCACTTGTGAGAAGGAGACCTGTGCCCAGCAGTGGAACATAAAAAAAAGGTTGAAAAAAAAAATCTTTGATTTACAGTTATTTTACATTTTTTACATAAACCCCTCAGAGACAACTTTTAAAATTAATGAGCTGTAATGCCTGCAATTAATATCGTGGTCCAATTTGTGTAGGTATCACAAAGTTCCATAAAATTACCTTACTTCTTTATCTAGCACAAAACCGGTAACAAAAATAAAAAGTAGATCAGTTGCTGCAGAAACGTTACCTATATCAAGAAATACACCTTGTTCGTTGATTATGTTTCTATTAGTAAATCAAGTACTTACTTTTATAATTTCTTTCTTTTTCTTATTTTCAGCCTTTCGTAGTCCACTGCTGGACGTAGGCGTCCCCTAACGTTCGCCACTACTCCCGGTCCTGCGCCTTCTCTGAATACAGCGGCTTCCCGCTGTCTTCTTTAGGTCATCAGTCCACCTGGTTGGAGGGCCGCCTGTACTCCTTTTGCCGAGACGTGGTCGCCATTCGAAAACCTTTCTTCCCCATCTGTTGTTGGTTCTCCTAACTATATGACCTGCCCATTGCCATTTAATCTAGCAAATTTTGAGCTATGTCGGTAAATATAAATAAATGTAATAAATTTACTTTGCTCTTTGTAAATAAATCGCATGTGTCTCTACTTAATATAATTACGATTAATGAATAATGCAGGGTTAAAATTTACAAATGTTTAGCAACAAATAATGTCGTGTCCCAAGTTGTGTAGCAAAGTTCCCGCTAATTCAAAGTGAAGCTGTTCGAGCGGAACGCAGAGATTGCGCCTCGGAAGCACTTAACCTGCCGCTAACGAGGCTCATGGCGCATAATGGGCGATAATGGTTTATTATTGTTATATAGAATCAACTAACGGTAATGTCCTTCTAATGTTGAGAGGATGAGTTCAAAAAATTTTTTTGTAAAATTTGGTTACTTTTTTATTCAGCATAAAACTTGTAACGACAAATTTATATACAGGGTAAAGGTCTTAAACACTCGGCTTTCTTAAATTAATTTAAATTATAAGTTACGAATTTGCGTAGAAATGGCTCCAGATGTTAAGTAATTAAACACGCAGGCTGTTATACGAATTGTTAGACATCTTTTGTAACTATTTGCCTTAATTAATTAGTCTTAAGAAGTTTGCGCTCGATGTGTAAATACAACTATAAATTGTATTTATTAGGTATAGAAATATTATATCGTATATATTATGTATTATTTTTTTTCATCCTTTTTTATATGTCCCACTGCTGGGCACAGGTCTCCTTCTCACAAGTGAGAGGGATTTAGGCCATAGTCCACCACGCTGGCCAAGTGATCCGCACTTGGTGGACGTCACGCTTTCGAGAAATTACGAATTTCTCTCAGGCATGCACGGCGATGGAGAACATCGTAATCAATTAAATATCAAGATATTTTCCATCACCGTAGAGCAGCGATAAATGCGCGCATTACAAATTTCTTTGTCAGAGGGGCGCGCCGAGGATTTGAACCCGAGATCGGTCGCGTAGAAGACCGCGGCTTTTATCACTCGGCTATCGGTGCTCTCTCAATATATTATGTATTATTATTGCATATTAATTCCCTATTTCTATAGTATGCGATAGTATTGTATACTCTACTCGTCACCCAGAGTTGGCTGGTAGAGAATGCCATTAAGCATTAAGCACGCCCTTGTATCCTTAGTGTAAGGTAATACTACAAGTTTAAATAAATAAATAAACTATTTATTACAATACCAAGAGGTCCACAAAAAATCAACGATACAAATGCAATACCTAATATTAAAAAAATTAAAAAACAGACTACGTACTGAGCTTCTACATCCAACTTTTCCATTTCATGATTATACCATTTCAACAAACGTCACCATTTCATTATTATTTATTATGTACGCAGTTATCATTATTATTTTTAATCCTTTGTCTTTTAGTTTGTTTATTGTAGAAGCCAATCTCGCATTCTCAACATCGCCCAGGGTCGACTGGTAAACAATGCCAATAGGCATTAGGTTTAACCCTTTGTGAACCTTAGTTTTAGGTGTTGCACATAAATATAAATACTTATATAAAATAAAATAAATTATACCACTAGACAAAGGTTAAAGTTCCACCGACACCATCTGGACTCGTGGTGGTCATCCACAGTTCGCTTTGCTCGCTCTTTTTTACCGCAATATGACATGGGGTTCTTCAAGAAAGCTTTAAAACATTCTCTACTCCAAAGCCGGCAATGCTCGGGTGGCTCCCCTGGGGTTGCCCGCACAGAGTTCCAAATAACCCGCACCCATTTCTCTGTGGTTGCCCGTGTCCATAGGCGACGGTGAACGCTTAACAACACGCGGCCCGTCTGCCTTTTTGTACGGTTTATTTATAAAATAAAAAACCTCAAGCAAGCTCAGATTTTAGCAGCTAAGCAGCCGCTTTGATGCTATGAAAGCCGAAGGATGTCGCCCTTTTTAAAAACACAAAATAATTATTTCCCGGTAAACAAACACTTTAATAATAAGTATTCGATACAATGAAAATTTTGGCGTCAAAATAGCAACATTATAATGTTGAATTGATGTGATACTTAACATTAAAATTCATAATACACAATCATCAGCATCTAGGCCACAGCGCGATACAATCGCAGCATCCGATCACCATTTATCGGTATCGCATTATCACAAGCGCTGCACATGACATTGCGCTATTGGAAAAATGGCCTGCTTTATATACGCTACTATTTTCATGTGTAACGATAAAGTTAAGTGAATAATTCACATAGTTTCACGAAAAATAAAAAACGTAACCATCGAAAATTTAAATAAACACTCCGAGGGAAAACTTAAACCTGAAACTTGTAATCAGGATACACGTTCTCAGGCTTTTTGCTTTGCTCATTTGCTTTAAAGTGAAGAAAAACAGCAATTTTTGTCAAGACATATGAACTATATACTTATCAGTACTTCAATAGTCATGTAGACTCACATCTAAATGCCTTTCTCATTAGAGGATATCCGAACCTATCCGATCAGAGTACTGAGACCTTAAATGGATTTTCGATTTTGAAAACACATTTAAATCTGTACAGAGTTAAATTAGTTTCAACAACCCCCCAACTATAATGTTAAATAATCTGAGAACATTGTCGTTACATTAAAATGTAATGGATAACGGTACAATCGCATTTGATTTCCATTTACAACAACAATCTGTACAGAATTAAATTAGTTTCAACAACCCCCAACTATAATGTTAAATAATCTGGCAACATTGTCGTTACATTATAATGTAATGGATAACAGTACAATCGCATTCGATTTCCATTTACAACGTATCGTAAAATTCAAACTGCTGCACTCTGTCCACTTTGTTGCAGGAAATGTTGCGCACTTTTACAAACATCATATGAAAATGATACCTACTATTATATAATGGGCATGATGACAGATTTTTAAATACCTTTCCTTATTGTAGGTACACGTCTCCTAGTTTCGAAAAAAAGTTTATTTCAGCAATAAACTCAACTTTTAACGTAAATTAATGTATTTTCTGCTATGTAATTTGAATTAAGCGCGAAAACGCTCGTAGGTGTCATGGCGTCGGCTTGATGGTCAAACTTCAAGCAACACGATGACATTAACTGAGACGTGACGTCATTCCTTTTGATTGGCGTTTCAGATAACATGACCGATTGCTGTATTTAATACTTTTATTTTATTGAAAATCTTATTAATCTTAATGTTTATATTAAAACGGGATCATATTTTAGAACTTTTTTAGCATATATTTTTCTGTAAAACCGTTAATTCTCTAATTCTTTAATAGTGTCATCATGCCTATTATCGAGAATCACTGACATATTGCAATAAAACCTTAGTCCTAGAAATAACAATACTTATCATTAGAGCTTACTATTCTACCTACTAGCAAATTTAATGTCAGTGTCCATTGACAATTAATTATTATTGGAGTTTCCTGCATGCTTTTAAACTTCTTTTAAACAAAATAAACGCATAACGATTTTCCACGAAGTCTAACAAGACAACAACAGAGCTATGAAATCAGAACACAGGCCTATGATTGACACTCCACCCATAGTCCTGTCAGTGCGGGCCTTATTTCGAACGCAACAAATGCCCGTCGATGGCCTGTGCCGGCAGAAACGCTTCCCTTGCAATGCGTTGACGCGTAACACAAATGGACGTGAAACTCGAACGTTTAATGTCATTGGTGTCCATAACTGAATGCCTACAAAAGAAAATCATAAGTGAGAAATGCCTAGATACTGAAATTAAAGGTTACGCAAGTCAACTGGATTCCATCGCGTTTTATTATTTAAAATAAAAAATATAAAAACATTCTGGCTCCATGGAGTCAAATGTTCAGTACAGCCTAAATATATACCCCACACTCAACCTGGAGTAAGCTACAATCTTGTCTAAAGGTAATACGCAATTGCTGGTCTACTCCAGAGACAGTAATGATATAACAGGCTTCGGCACACAGTGCGGCAAAAATACACAGTTGATCTGAAATCGTATGATAGCTTCGCCTTAGTTAAATGTTTTTCGTTAGAACAGACAAACAAAAATAAATAGGTACAAATTAAACGCATAAAACTTGAGACCGATGTGACCGTGGATGCCGAGAATGTTTCATAAAATAAAATAAAAAAACACGCTAATTTGTCAACATTATGATGTTCCACAGAGTCCAACTGGACAACAGCAGCTTCAACTAAAACTGTATAAAATCAGAACACAGGCCCATGATTGACACTCCACAATGCACATCATCCATTGTCCAGCCAGTGCGGGCCTCATTACGAACGCAATAAAAGCCCGTCGATGGACTGTGCCAGCAGAAATGCTTCCCTTGCAATGCGTTGACGCGTTACCAATGAATATGAAACTGGAACATTGTCATTGGCGTGAGTTAAATTAAAAGTAGACAACATATTTTTTAAATTGAAATGGCAAACGACCAGACTATGTGTTGTTAAATTTTCACTACGGCGACCATTTCAACCTCGAGCAAGCAATAGTTTTCTCTAAAGTGGTATAAAGTTGCGTTGCTACCACAAAGCAATATAAACAAGACATTAACATTCAGAACGGCTAGATTACACAAATTATACAGTTGAAAGAGGGAGGTGTAATAGTGTATCTGTTAATAGAAAATCTTTTATCTTGAGTTAAAAAAAACAATAACAGACAAAACCACAAAAAATGCTCTTTTTGTATACCGAACGAACACTAAAATACAAATTACGTGACTATTTTTGAAAAACGACGGGTTGCACTCCGGGAGTGCCGGCAGAAGTGAAAACTTGAATATTAACGTTGTGCATTTTTGATATTTTGGAATGGTTGGGAAATAATTTTGCGCGAATTGCTTTAATTATCGGAATTATTTTTCATCTAATATTTTCAGTAGGTTTTCATCTAGTATTTTGATAAAGTAGGTACTCACTCATTTTCTTTCACTATTTCTTCGTCACTTTTTTCATTAATGGATGCACTTTGTTCAATATTTTAAATACTTGATATAAACGAATTTTAAGATAAAATTATACTTGACGCTGGCAATATGCAGAGTTTGCGATTCCATAATTGAAGAAAAAAAGTATAGACAGCCGTCAGACGAGCCGTCATCAGCTGTCACCCCTCCGTCTTGGTCTAAGAGCCGGTGAAGATATTCACTCGTTCGGTTATTACAAGAGTGAAGGTGATATGAAAGAAAATTGATTAAAATTAATTAAATTAAAAATAGCTATGAACACTTTTCGATAGTCAAGTTATCATAGGCATATATGTTTATAAATTATATTTGGTAAGCAATATGTCTCATCGAATTATCAGATCGGTGAAGGTCGATCTTCCTCGTCTCCTCTACTATCTTACGAAATTTTTCGATCAGCACACGTGACCTCGCGCGAGTTTCACAGTTTTTACCCATCCCACAAAAGTGCTCAACGCTGCTAAAGAAGTTTTCACTTCAATAAATAATGCTTAGAAATTCTTTACTGCATTACGTAACGTTCAAGTAGACAACAGCAGCTTCCATTAAGCTGTCTAAAATCAGAACACAGGCCCATCATTGACACTTCACAATGCACAACATCCATTGTCCTGTCAGTGTAGGCCTTATTTCGAACGTAATAAAAGCCCGTCGATGGACTATGCTGGCAGAAACGCTTCCCTTGCACTGCGTTGAAGCTTAACACAAATGAACGGGAAAGTGGAACGTTTATTGTCATCGGTACCAAGCTAACTAATGATAATAATGACAATTCGTGCCTAAGTACCGCTAAGACCGCGTAGGTACTGAGTTAGGATACACAGATGGTTTTTAGTGCGATGCAAATTCAACACAAAACGGTATTCTCCACGGCACCATTTGGAGGTTTCACCGGGAGTTAGTTCAGATAATGGCATTGAAGACAAGAGAAGTGACATTGGTTTCATTGTGGCTTCTCGTTGTCACGTAAAATATAAGAAAAAACACCGTTTCGTTAATCCTTATTGACTCTTTAACTGACGGATTACACAAAGTTATAAAACTGACGTTATGACAACCTAAAGAGAGTGTATACTATTACATACGGGTACAAACAATCTTTATAGGTTGAAGTACCCTGGGCTGATATAGCCCGAGCCCTTTATTCAAATAAAAAAAATACTATTACATAATATAATACTATCATCAAAATTCAATATGTAGATTGGAATGTTAATAAAAGAACAACTTCTATTGTTCACTGAATAGGGAAAATCGTACAAAGCATGATAAAAGCCCGTCATCACAGCAATTCAAAAGCAGACAATTTCTCAAAGATAAAAATATATCGATAAATCTATGGGCTTCCTCCTACCATACTACTGTCAATCTACTCGCGTCGCATGCGCATTGCAAAGTGTCCTACTCCCCAGGAGATACTAACATATTTTTTTATATAACCAAAGTGAACAAAAAGGCAGACGGGCCGCTTGGTGTTAAGCGATTACTGTCGCCATCGGGTGGACACGGGCAACCCCAGGGGAGCCACCCGAACATTGCCGGCTTTGGAGGAGAGCTTTGTTTACAGCTTTCTTGAAGAACCCCATGTTATGGCTTATTGGCGTTATTGCTGGGCATATGGCCCTTCCCTCAAGCGGCTTACTCCACCACGCTGCTACGAAATGCGAGACATAACGCTCACTACAATAAAACACAAAGAGGGGGCCTAGGCCCTAGACTCTAGAGTTTACTCCACCACGCGGCTGGCATCAATGCGTGAAGTGGAGATGCAAGTAAGTGGCCAACCCGCTGTCAGATAATTTATAACCGACGGTTTTAAAGACCACAACCGACGGTTTTAACATGCCCTTCAAAGCGCTTGTTACTAGCGATCACCCATGTCATATCCGACCGCATCGCGTAGACTATTTGTGTTTTATGCCACAAAACCACATCGAACAAACTACTGTTACATTCAATCTGAATGCAACATGCGCATTGGTATGTTAACAAAAGCGTTGCTCAGTCAATAGGAACACCGCTCAAAACATGATAAAAGCCCATCAGTGTAACAAAACGTCCGTGTGATGTCGACACTCAGTGCAAATAAATACAGAACTGGGACGATTTTTGCTGTCAGTGAAATTCGAGAAAAAAAAGTAATAAAACGTCCCGATGTAACCAGAGTATCGTTGTTGGAATTATTATAACTGATATAAGCCTCTGGAAAGGCTCAATAATCGCATCTTACAATCGCTCGCGCCCGTTTCGCTTAATCGTGTAGATTACTAAACTTGAGCTCTACGCCACAGGACCATATAGAACAAACTACTGTCCATCCAATAAGAGTTTATTCCCACTGAAAGAGCAGCGGCACGCAGCGGCCGTAAGAGCAAGTGACTGACCAGTCTGACCACGGAGCCGCAAGGGGCAACCTCTTTTGATTAGTCGCTAGAAGGTTCGTGAAGCCTCGCGGCACCGCGCTGCCCCTCCTTTGCAATCAAATATGAGTGTGTAACGTTTATTTATTTATTGAATAAATGAACTATGTAATCACACAGACAAAATTCAAAATGATTTGTAATATTTTGCCTCAAAAAGCCGCTGCACGCCGCTGCTCTTTCAGTGGAAATTGACCCTAAGAATGCAACATGCGTATTGGTATGTTAACAAAAGCATTGCTCAGTCAATAGGAACATCGCTCAGAACATGATAAAAGCCCGACAATGTATACAAAACTCGCGTCGACACTCCAATGCAAATGAATACAAAACCGGGACGTTTATTTTTATGGGTGACGTGAAAGTTGTGAAAATAATGTAATGAAATGGCTCGATGTAACCCGTGACGTTGTATTGAATGTAACTGATTAAAATGTTTGGAAACACTCAATAATGGCAATATACACGTTAGAAAGAAAGCCACAACGTTTTTTTCTTTTACGCTTTGAAGCTTTATGCACAGAACCGATGATCATTACATTTTAATTTTTACTGGGCGATTATAAAATAACATACCGAAACTATTTTTTTTCCTAGGCACACAAAAACGCAAATAAAAATTCTAATGGATAGTTTTTTATAAATTTATTAATTAAAAATAAATACTGATGTTGACACGATTTTCACATTTATGTATAAATTAAATAATATTATGAGGCTGGTGTTTTGTGTAACTCGTCAAGGTAAATATGGCGAACAAAATGTATGAAAACGCCTTTTGTAAAAACCCACAAATATCAGTAGCAATGGGGAAAATAAAAGTATTTGTCTTTGTCTATTAACTAGTCCATTATATTAAATCATCATTCAAAATAAAAAGCCTTTCGATGTACGATCTATTCGATGTATTCAACGTAGTAACGTGGCGTCCCGCGCACACTTCATCGCAAATGAATACAACCGGGACGTTTATTGTCGTTGGTGACGTGAATGGAATGTAATGGAACGTCACGATGTATTGTATGAGTGATTGGAAGCGGAAGGGAAAATCTTTGAAAACATTCGATTCTTAGAATGACATGGGGTCATTCTAAAAATAGCCATAATAAGAATTACGTCTTGGAGTCACGTGGACACATAATACTAAATGAAATATTTTGATACAAATCTAATGAACCCAAACTCGATGAACTTAGCAGTAAGCGTTCCAGGATTTTTTCGTCCTTCCAGTTTCAAAAAAAAATATGTGCAGATAAATTTAACGAGCCTCTACTCCACGGCTTTACTTACAGGAATACCACAAAAAGTCTGATAAATAAGACATTGGATGTCCAGAAAGAGACTAAAACACCCATTGTATTCAATCTTTCGAGAGTGAAGATATTCATAACCAATAAAACAACAATTTCAAGACAGTAAATAATTTAAAATTTAATTTCTTATGCTTTGCAAAGCAAAGCGTCTGACGTTAAAAGATGACTAGATAGAGTATAGACAAGTTGTGAGATACTCCGCGTCAACTCGAACGGAAACTGGGGCGCTTATTGTCGTCAGAACGGCGACAATGGAATATAATAAAAGGGTTTGATTGTGACTTTCTTTGTTGTGACTGCAAGAACAAGAATTGGAACTAGATGTGAGCCTAGATTAGGTCTGTTTTATGCCCATAGAATATCTCTTCGTTGTAACCTGAATAATAGTGACTAGTTTTTTTTGAAGAGAATTTTATTTAAAATCTCTAAATTTTTCTTCTTGGATCATAGAACACCGCCCTAAAATTACGACGTGGGCCTATGCCTAAGGCAAACGACATATTTAAGCATATACTTACTACTGAAAAGAGCAATGAATAAGTAAACATATTACCAGCTTAAAAAATGTAGTAGGTTTGCAAATTAAAGCGCAGAACCCATCAATTTAGATTATTAAGAAGCTTGGAGATAGTCCAGAGATTGTGTACGATAGTGTACTGTTACTTGAATTAACTATGATTTTGTCACATATTAGGGTTTTTACGTCTACTCGAAAAAGGAAACGTTTTACAATAACAAACATTACAAGAATAAGATAGATCATAAAAATTCTGGTTCTAACAATCATTGCCTATTCAACAAGGGTGTTGCTCGCTACACAAATCTGAATTTCCAGCGGAACTGCATAACGGATCGCATTTGAAATGGTAATCGAACCCGCACCGGGCATGACACTATATTTTAGATAAACCTGGGAAATATGTTTTATCGCCACATGAATGTTATTTAAACAAACCAAGATTTGTATGTGCCACTAATTTTTTAAAGAGTACATTTAGATAACTGTCAGTCAGGCCCTATGTCACCTATGGACACGGGAAATTTTAGAGAAGTAACGTGTACGGTTTTCAAGAGCCAAATGATATAGGCCATTACAAGTATGGAAGACTGACGTCACTGAAACAGCACGTTATGAGGATTTTTTATTTTTATTTGAATGGAGTAGCAGACGAGCATGCAGGCCACGTGGCTTTAAGTGGTCGCTGCAGCCCATGGACATCTACATACAACCTCAAGCAAGCATAGGTAAGTCTTGTCTGAGGTAGTATGCATTTGCGCTGCTGCTCCGGAGGCTGGTGGTCGCCTCATGTAAGTGTGGCCGACAACTGCACCTTTCCACCGAAATGTAATAGAATTGGCTCACAGCAGAAGTGGGTGCAGCGGTGGTACTTCCCCGGGCGAACTATAATAGTTCTACCACCTACCAGATGACCGCCACGAATCCAGATCGTGTCCGCTGAATGTGAAACTTCGTCCGCTAGTGTAGTGATAAAATGCGTAGGCATTACTTTCAGATGTCAGACGTGGAAACAATAAATGTCGCTACACAAACTTTGTGGCCGGGTCATTGACGATTGTAACTTGTAGCTTGTCAACTTCTCAAATATGGTACGTAAACCGTAAATGACTCATTGGTGTATGGATGAGTTACAAAGAAATTCAAAGCTTAGATGGGTATTGCACTTAACACCACGTGACCTGCATGCTCGTCTGCTTCTCTACGCAAATAAAAAAAGGTTCCATCTGACATAGGTCATTTAGAATAAATTGTCAAAATTCTCAAATATTTTCCGATTAAATCTGCCTTTGGGTACCATGCTTATTTTTTGTATTAGTTTTGATTGATAAATAGCTTACATTATTTTGTGTTGCATTTAAATAAAATACAATAATAGAAAAATACAATGGACTAAAAACAGAGATATACAAAGAGCCCTTTAAATAGGAGCATTTCGTGAGCGGCAATGACAGGTATCAGCTTTACAGCCCCGCCCAAAGTCCATTAACACTTAATATTACTGCCTCAAACAATAGTTACGATAAAATTATAGGTAAATAAATACTAGTATATTAGATTGTTATGATGACACTTAAGTGAATATAACTTAGATTTAAAATTCTAACTCACCACACCATGGATTAGGAATCATATCTCGGCGCTGTCCTTTTTTTGTAAGGGGGGGAGGGGGGATACCGGATTATGTGGCATTTGACTACAACCCCCTCGGTGGCGTGCCTCTGCTCTTGAGGAGGACTCCGGGATCTCCAGTAGAACACACCAGTGTTCTCCACGCGCGGTGCCCTGGAACGGGCCCATCTTTGGGGGAGCAGATATGCTCTCCTGCACCTTACGATGCTTCGGCGGTTTGCGGCCACGCACACACCACGTCCTTCCCGGGGCTGCTGGCTGGATGGATCGAGCTCACACTCTCATCGCCCGCAACCCCGAAAGCCCCCTTTTAGTCGCCTCTCACGATCAGGCACGATACCGTAGCACTATCGTGCCTGATCGTTCCAGCTTGTGTTGTGCTGTTGTTCCAGCGTGCAGATTCCAGCACTTAATCCCGAAGTTACAGGGACTATCTCGGCGCAGACTTACGAAATTTTGTTATAAGCGTATTTTTCACTTGTTCTACGATGACGGAAATTTTGGCCGACAAGTGGCAAAAGGAGTACCGGACATTCTCGAAAAGTTGTAGGCCACCGTGATGGTAAAGTGAAGTAAGATCACCCAATCGGTACACAGATACTCGTATTGTCAAAGAATCATGCCGAACGAAGCGAAGGTACTCCAGTCAAGTAGAACATTTATGGTTCACCCGGGGAAGTACCACCGCTGCACTTAATTCTGCTGTGAATCAGTTCTATTGTATTCCAGTACAAGTGTAGTGAAAGGTGCAGTTGCCGGCCAGACTTACATGAGGCCACGCCTGCAGAGACATGAGCCACCGGAATAGCAATTCAACTGCATACGACCTCAGACAAGATTTATCTTGAGGTTGTATGTAGATGTATGGACCATGGGGTCTGGAGCGACCACTTAACACCACGTGGCTTGCATCTTCTACTCCATTCAAATAAAAAAAGTCCAAGATGCGTCACAAAATAGAGGTAACTTATGGACGGTCAGGATCCTAACTTAAGAAACAAGAAAGACGAAGACAAACGGTGACTACACTGTTGAAATCCTGTTTTTAACCCCCGACGCAAAAACGAAGGGGTGTTATAAGTTTGTTGTCTCTCCCTCTCTCTCTCTCTCTCTCTCTCTCTCTCTCTCTCTGTGTGTGTGTGTGTGTGTGTGTGTGTGTGTCTGTGGCTGTTTTTGGCACCGTAGCTCCCGAACGGATGAACCGATTTTGATATTTTTTTTTGTTTGAAAGGTGAATTATTCGGGAGTGTTCTTAGCTATGTTTGATGAAAATCGGTCCAAAACGGCCGCCGCCACAAAATGGCGGAATATATATTTTTAACAACTCCCTCAATATGGATATCAAATAAAAGGTCTTGAATAGTAGAATAATGTACACTGTACTGAAACGGAATGACATGTATTAACTAACGAAATGAAATCTAATAATTCAAAAAATATTTTTACCGAACTAAGCTACTAACTCAACTAACTAATCACTATGATACCTTAATCACTAAATACTTTCCTAATATTTATACCTACTTTAAAAAGAACAAAATAAAAGTAAAAACAAAAGTTTTTAAAACCCCCCTAACCAAAAAATAAACTCTAAAAACTAACAAATAATATTTTAAACCTATTATAATTATGTATCTTAATGATGTTTCGGTTAACAAATTAAATTATTATCTGATGATGTAACTATGGCTTCAACCGAAGAGAAGACGCCATTTTAATGTCAATTTTCCTTAATAAACGCTTTTTATTCACAATAGAAGAATCACTAGTGAAAGCTTTGGAGACATTTCTCCAACAAAGAAAAATTATTATAAAATATTGTGCTGGATGCTGAAGAAATAAATCAGAGCATATGTAAATTATACATTGTTGGTCTACAAATGCAATTACTAGCAGTAATTACACAGCAGCGTGAAGAACAGTTCGGAAAAGAAAACGTAATGTGATGAATGGATCATTAGATACATTACGTAAAGTTACATAAAAATTTAAAATACAGACTAAAATAAAAGTCAATAATGAAACTAAAATAATCAAAAAAGACAACTGAAGAAAAGTTTTTTTTTTCTTTTAAATTATTTTTCATACAAATAAAATAGAATCAAATTAAACAGTATGAAATGTTTTCCTTGAATTTGAATTAGTTGGCGATTTGATAAACCGAAATCTTAAGTAGCATAACGTTATCCAATTATGATAATTTTATTTCTGTGAACAAAGCAAATTATTATCTGATGATAGTGATGATTTATCTGCGCCTTAAATCGAAGAGAAGATGCCATTTCAATGTTCATTTTCTTTTTAAAACGCTTTTCATTTATAAAAAGAAGTCTAGTGCAATTTTAAGAGACATGAGTTTCTGTAATAAAGAACCATAATGACAAAGGATTCTGCAGAACGCTGAAGAAATAAATCAGAACATTTTATGTAAATCATACATTGTTGGTTCACAAGTGCAATTACTAGCAGTAATTACTCTGCGGCGGGCAGGTCCAGTATTTAAAGAAAAACATATGCATTTATTCGAACGAATTACGTAAAAGGATAAATACATTGTGAATACAGTGAAACATTAAAAAGTATTATAATACAACTTGAATATTCAACTCAGACAATTTGATTCAACTGACTTCAATCGTAGAAAAGACGACATTTTATGGTTCATTTTCCTTCAGTAACGATTATCTTTCACTAGAAGAATGACTACTGCGATCTTCAAAGACGTTTATTTCTTTAACAAAGAACCATTTAAATTGAATTACCATTTATTTTAAATGTTTTACTTGACAATTTTAAACACTTCAGAAAAATGTTCATAGCTTATATGTATTTACAATAAATATGGCTGCATCTTTTTTTCCTTCTCCCCAATTGTTGGGGTGGCCTGGAGCTTACATCACGCTGATCAATTGCGGGTTACTGGAGCACAGTATATTCAGCGTAATATTATTAAAATATCTTCTTCTGGATTCTTTCAAGTAATTACAACTGCCATACTTTATTGCATACTATTGTGCTAACATTCTAGAAATAAATCAGAGAATATGTAAATTCCATGCATTGTTGGTCCACAATTGCAAGCGTTTAGCAAATGACTTTCTGTAATTTATCGCCCGAAGATAAGTGTGGAGTTTTCGACGTGAATAAGTAACCGTAGTGTTTTGGTTTGTGCGAAAAGATAGTTATAATAAATGGGCACGAGAGATGGGACACTTGAGACGTTTCCTATTTCAATTATCGTATTTAGTTTTATTTGGAGTTTTCATTAGGTCGTCATTAACTCCAATTTCTCTTCTAACGACCCGCGTAGCACAATGCTTACCATGCCGGACTGCTGCGGACATGCCGTCCCGGGTTGGATTCCCGGCGAAACAGAAATTTGAATGATGAGTTTAAATTTCTGTTCTCGGTCTGGGTGTTTGTGTTCCTGTCTTTGTATGTGTCCATGGTACCCACGACACAGGGTGCTAATTAGTTTAGTTGGGCTATGAGCGTGTAACGTTTATTCATTATTTATTAACGTTTAATTTAAGTTTTATCAACAGCTGTTGCATACTAACACGACTTTCCGTTTCAACATGAAATTTAAAATGTTTACCTGTTTATTAAAACCTCCTTTCTTACCTTTATTGTTGTACGGTAAATAACCCGTTATTATATCTGAAACGTTACCATACGTATTAGGCCTTTCAGCCTACCACACCCTCAAATGAAACGTTGAAGCAATATCTGTAATTTATAGTGGCAAATAGCAGTTATTTCGAGGCTTAGAGTAATTTAATAACTTAATCAAACCTAGTAGTTTGCATACTACTAAGTTTGAAAGCTTTTTCACATTATTTTAATGACTTTATTATACGATGATTGCCTGTTTGAATGTTTAACATGTAAGCCGGCACATTATTTTTTGGTATACCAACACGCATACTTTAATATTTTGGTATATGTTTTGGGCACATCACTGTTATTACTGAAAACTCTTCTATGTATTCATTAGTAATATTGTTAAATGTGAATGAATATGATAAATTATGTCTAGGTAAGTAATAGAAGACTGAAGCGCGCATGGCCCGGCGCCGGCGGTTAGGAAGCGCGCATGGCCCGGCGGTTAGCGTAGAACGCAGAAGCGCGCATGGCCCGGCGGTCAGCGTAGAACGCAAAACGATCTATGCAACTAAGCCATACGGGCGCGGTCGAGTGTGAGATGGGTGACCGCTAGTGGCAAAAAAAAATCATGAGCGTTTCCGTGCTTCAGAGGGCACGTTAAGCCGTCGGTCCCGGTTGTTGTCGATAGATATCAGTCGTGAAACCTTGTCGGAGGCCTTATGGGCGGTTTGAAAACATCCGACAGCGGTTGGCCACTAACCCGCATCTCCACCAACTCGCATTGGAGCAGCGTGGTGGAGTAAGCTCCAGGCCTCCCCAATAATGGGGAGAGACCCGTGCCCAGCAGTGGGACGCAAAAAGGGTTACAGCCAAGTAATAGAGACTAGCCAACAAAATGAATATATAGCCTAAATGGTGCCCAGGCTTAATAGCTTCAAAACAAAAAAAAAATGATTAAAATCTGTTCATGACTTTCAGAGATTAGCGTGTACATAAAAACAGACATACAGACAGATTTATTTTTATTATTTAGTTGTAAAGTATTAAATTTAGTGTTTAGGCATAGGCATCGCAATTTTTAAAGCAATTTTTCCGTAGCGATGTTGGATCTATGGAGAACAGATTGGGGTAATGTTTTAACTTGTATCCTTAATAATCGAGGAATCGGGTATCCACATCCTCTGCAACTGTGTCGCACTCACACACAACAGAAGTCGGATACTGGGCGGTAGCCTAGTCACATCGGTAGATGTTAAACTTCTAGATCCCAAGAGCATCGTACGATTCCTAACAACCGTCGGCCTTGGGAATCAGATAAAAACGCGGGGCTAGGCTACAATCATCATCTACTGGTCGCAGTGGCCTTAGGGTTGTACCGTTCCCCATCAACTCAAATAATAACAATTATCCTTAATAATCAAATCCATTAAAAATACCACCTATTTAGGTTTCAAATCTAAATATATCAAAGCGAAAGGTCCCTCATTCCGAAATCTCGATCGCTTGACTTACAAAGATGAAATTGGACGGGGCGATAGTTTATCTGTATTTAGCAGACGTCCGCGCTGATAAATTTTGTGACAGAGCTAGATAAAGAAAGAGCTTCCATGTTACATGTAAATCCTAAAATTCCACCAGGTAATGCATACGCAGATGATCAATCGTAATTAAATTCATTCATTAATTCGAACGGGATTCCTGCGGATGTCTGCGACGTCGAGGATGGTTTCATTAAATGATCCATTGCTGTTCACATTGCTATGTGGCTGCAAATACGTGCCATAGCTATATGAAACTCATTACAATTCTCTGAAGTCAAATAAATTACTAGTGCCACAAAAAAAATACAACGGATTGCACTCCGGTAGTGCCGGCAAAAGTGAAAACTTGAACATTAACGTTGTGCATTTTAAATATTTTGGAATGGTAAGGGATTAATTTTTTAACCCTACCTCCTCCGTGGTTATCCCTTTGTGAATAGCCATTGAGGAGCCGGTCCCAAGTCCGGACAAATGGGGAGGGCCAGGCATGCAAACTCACTCCTTCAGGTCTGGTTTTGCATGCCCTTACACTCCACATATCAGGCACTACACATCCAAACACACTACACATACATACCACAAACACACCACACTTACACCCAATCACACTTCACAGACGCACCAAACATACAAACATAACACAGCGCACTACACTTTGAGGAGACAACCTCCCAACCAAAAACCTCAAACTTAAGGTGTCATTCGTACCGTGCCAAGGAGACCGTCCAACGTGACGGGGTCGGGGAGTAACTCGGCCGTGAACGGTGGGTCCTCGATACCAGGCGACCTCGGGGACTAATTAGCCTACCCCCCATATAGCGGGGCCCTGTGGGGGGCGTCTTATTTACCTACGCTACTCGTGGGAACAATATGAGTTTAAATAAAGAAAAAAATACCGAAAACAAGCTCGAAGAGCTCATACATGAAGTGGCAACACTCGTAACCGAAGGAGATTCTATTACTCCGGAGGCAATGGACCTTTGCTCTAACAATGACGAAGGCCATTCTTCAAATGAACCTTCTGGTGCTCCATCTGACCCGCAAGGTTCATCTAGCACTGGAAAACCTGGTTCCAGGAGGAGATTCAAACCCCTCCTAACCGGGGCAGCCAGCCGACGCAAAAAGTGGTGGATGGAGAGAGGAAAGAGTGAGGAGGAGGCCAAGGCTCTCTGTCTCAAACCACTCATAGAGATGCAGGAGCATCCCGAGGTGCAGGTCTGGCTGAAAGAACAGCAAGCCAGATCGGGCAAAAGGCAGAGGTCAGAAGAGGCTTCGCCAACCGACAAACCCAAGAAGACGCCAAGGACGGGCACACCTACCGAGATCAAGCCCTCCTACAGTGCAGTCGCAGGGTCCTGTCGAGTTGGCATTCAAAACATAGAACGCCCTATGACCGACTCGGAACTGCAGTCCCTACAGGAGGAGATACTTAAGTGTATCGACTCCTCCAGCAGTGGAGAGGGACCCAGATTCATGGGTAGCTCCGTCAGGGATGGTTGCCTTGTGCTAAACTGTCATGACGGAGCTACTCGTGAATGGCTAGCCAGACGGGTTCCCAATATTAAACCCTGGGCGGAGGCCAAACTTAAGCTGGTCGATGAACGCGACCTACCTCGCCCATACTACGGGGCAACATGGTTCCCAGACCCGAAATTGGAGGTCAAGACCATCTTGCACCGACTAGCAATCCAAAAAAGTGACCTGGGATGCGCTCATTGGAGGGTGGCCAACAGGAAGGTGGAAGAGGCTAGCCAGACGGTCACCTTCTCATTCGATGAGACCGCATACCAGGCCCTTAAAAAAATAAACTTTAGGCCGTTTTTTGGCCTAAAGGATGTTATGGTTAGGGTCAAGAACCCACCAAAGCCCAAAGAGGCTGAGACAGGGGACGCGCCACACAACATCTCGGCGCAACCATCCACATCTGGTTTGCTCACCTCGTCGGAACCGGGGCCGGTCCAACCTACTAGTGGGCCTGTGACCGACACCGCAACGTCTGAGGCCGAGCAGCCGCTGTCTCATCCTCCGGCTAATACAAGTAGGTCAACTCCGACACTACTACCAACACCACACACCCGCGGAAGGGTATCGGGCAGGGCTACTCTGCCAACGCACCCGACCCGCAAGACACACACCTTAGCCCATACTGGGGGGAGGTCGTCGCGAGGGGCCTACAGAGGTACACAGGGTACTTTCACTCGAAATACCTCTGCTGCCGGAGCTCCGATCAGGAGGGCACCTGTACAGCTGCCCTCACTGGCTCAGGAGCATTCGAGCAGGAAGGCCTCCCGCGATCCGATTAACAACCAGGACCGGGGCTAAGGAACAGACACAACTCAAAGAAGCAGTAACACTCACACACACTCACACACTCACCTACACTCACCACACTTACATAAACTCCAAACACATTCACACACAAACAATCTCATCCTCTCCCTCTCCCAATCCCAACTATTTTCAATACATCCCACTCCCCAAACATGATCAAAGCCATCCAAGTAAACCTTCACCACGCCAAAGCGGCTAGCGCCATCATCAGTCAGCGCTTCAAAGAAGAAGGACTTGACATGGCTTTCATACAGGAGCCATGGATTAAAGGAAACATGGTAATGGGCCTAACGTCTGCTGGTAAGTTAATTTACAACAGCCATGGTATCAGGCCTCGAGCCTGCATTATTGTAAAGAACAACTTAAAGTTCTTACCTATACCTTGTATGTGTACAGATGACATGGTAGCAGCGTACGTCGCTCTTCCGGGCTTCGAATCATTCAAGACAATAATCTGTTCGGCCTATCTACCCGGAGAGAGACCAGATCCAACTGTGCAGCTAGCCCCCCTCATCGAGTACTGCCAGGAACAGGAGGCTCAACTGCTGCTGGCATGCGACAGCAACAGTCATCACACCTCATGGGGTAGTACCAATTCCAACCGAAGGGGTGAGTTAATGTATGAGTTTTTATTATCCAACAACCTTCAAACTCTTAATATCTCTAACGTTCCTACGTTTATAAATGTTCAGAGACAGGAGGTGTTGGACATTACCTTCTGCACGGAGCAACTTGCGAATCGCGTTCGAAACTGGCACGTCAGCTCTGAGGTATCTATGTCTGATCATAGACATATTAGGTTTGATATAGCCTCTAATAGAAGTAAACATGTAGAAACTTATCGTAACCCTAGGGCAACTAATTGGGAGGAGTACAGACATCAACTCAAAACCAACCTAAGGACGATAGGCAAAGCCGTGAAAACTCGGGACCAACTAGAGCATGCGGCAGGAGAGCTGGAGAAAAGTATTAATGATGCATACTTGCACAGCTGTCCTCTAAAAACTGTTACAACAAACAGAGAAGTACCGTGGTGGAATAACGTGCTATCCAAGCTTAGGCAAAAAGCACGCTCCGACTTTAATAGAGCCAAAAAAACCAAAGACTGGCAGACCTACACCCAATCACTCACGGACTTCAACAATGAACTGAGAAGGGCAAAGCGCAGATCCTGGCAAAGATTCTGTGAGGAAATAAATGGGACGGCACACGTCGCCAAGATCCACAGAATTCTTGCAAAAACGCCCCCAGCTCATCTTGGATTATTGAGGAAACCTGATGGAAGTTACACAAAGACGGTAGATGAGACCTTGAAGGTATTAATAAACACACACTTCCCCGGGTCTACCGTCATGGACAAGGATGCCATCATGCCACCCTCCTATACACACAAATTAAGACCAACCATTGATAACTGGAGGGTGGCGACCTCAATCTTCAAACCCGACAAAGTAACCTGGGCCATTAATAGTTTTAAGGGCTACAAATCTGCAGGAGAAGACGGCATATTCCCTGCTCTAATACAAGAAGGGTTAAACGAAGTGCTGGCAGTACTATTGAAAATCTTCCGAGCAAGTTTTGCCTGGGGATACCTGCCAACCTCATGGACAAAAGTGAGGGTTACCTTTATACCCAAAGCGGGTGATAGGGATAGCTCGCAACCCAAATCCTTCAGACCAATAAGTCTCACCTCATTTTTACTGAAAACAATGGAAAAGGTGATAGACTTACACATCAGGGAAACCTATCTAAAGGTCATACCCCTACAGCCGCAGCAACATGCCTACCAAAAAGGGAAATCAACGGAATCCGCACTTATGGAGCTAACGGACCGTATAGAAAAAGCCCTTGAAGACAAAGAAATTGCCTTATGTGCATTTCTGGACATTGAGGGAGCCTTTGACAATACCCCTACTGAAGTCATACTAAAATGTATGAAAGAGAGAGGCATAGATAATACCATCACCGACTGGGTGGGTTACATGCTTAATAACAGAATAGTTCGTACCACGCTATTTGACATCACAACCGAAATTAAGATTAACAGAGGTTGCCCGCAAGGTGGAGTCCTTTCGCCCCTACTGTGGTCAATCGTGGTCGACAATCTTATCCAGGAGCTCAACGACAATCGACTGGACACACAAGGCTATGCAGATGACTTGGTAATCAACATAGTTGGAAGCTGCCAAAGCATCTTATCTAGCCTCATGCAGTCAGCACTTAAAATAGTCGAAAAATGGTGCATCAATAACGGTCTATCGGTGAATGCCAGCAAAACCGTCATTGTGCCCTTCACAAGAAGATATAAGTTGGAGAAGCTTGAAACAATTAAGCTTTTTGGCACAGCCATACCACTCTCGAAAGAAGTTAAGTATTTAGGAATCACATTGGACCAAAGACTTAACTGGAACGCACACCTTGATAAGGTTGTCAAGAAAGCAAAGATTGCTCTGGGAACATGTTGTAGGCTAACGAGCCGGAAATGGGGGCTAAAACCAAAATACGTAGCGTGGATCTACGAAGCCATTGTTAGACCCATTATCACATACGGCTGCGTATGCTGGTACAGAAAAACAATGCAAACAACATGTATCAAGATACTAAACAGCGTCCAAGGATTGGCCTGTCGTATTATAACCGGGGCCTTACCATCAACGCCAATTGCAGCAATGGAAACAATACTAAACATTTACCCTCTACACATTCATGTGCAGAAAGAGGCCAAATGTGCTATTCTTCGTGCTGCTGAAAAAGGCAAGGCCAACTGGAAGTCACCTATCATGAGGGAACTCCACAGAAACCTCACTGAATGCAAAATTATGGCGATGCCGAGTGACGTCATTAACAAACAATATAGTTTCAACAAACTATACAAAGTACTTATACCGTCTAGAGAAATGTGGGCGGATAAGGCATCAAAATCCCTCATAAATGGAGATATCATCTGGTTTACAGATGGATCGAAGAAGGAGGGACGCACAGGGGCAGGAGTATACGGTCGAAAACCTAGTTCTAAGTTCTGCACCAATCTAGGCACCTATACAACTGTCTTCCAGGCAGAGATGTATGCGATAATCCAATGCGTTTATGAAAGCCTGGACAGGAATTATACTAAAAAACGTATAACGATTCTATCGGACAGTCAGGCTGCTCTTCGGGCACTGCAGTCCCATGAAACTCAGTCAAAATTGACTTTAGAATGTATCCATGCACTCAACACACTGGGCGCACACAATAGTGTAGCCCTCGGGTGGGTGCCGGGACATGTGGGTATTTGCGGTAATGAAGTCGCCGACAAGCTGGCCAAAAGAGGTGCTGCGATGTCCTTCATTGGCCCTGAGCCAACGCTGGGCATCTCAAAAACCGCTTCCCGAACCATGCTTCAAATCTGGTCTACGAACCAGGGCAAGGGCCTTTGGGTGTCCGCACCAGGTATGACGCATGCAAGGGCGCTAGTGGCTGGCTACTCAAGCAAATACTCAAAGCAAGTGATCAATCTAGAACGCAATGAAATACGTCCACTTGTAAGAATTCTTACTGGTCACTGTAAACTAAACAGGCATATGTTCAAACTTAACCTAAGTTCAACTGCCATTTGCAGATTCTGCAATGGTGAAGAGGAATCGGGCATCCACATCCTCTGCGATGTGTCGCACTCGCACATAGCAGAAGTCGGATACTGGGCGGCAGCCTGGTCACATCGGAAGATGTCAAACTTCTAGATCCCAAGCGCATCGTACGGTTCCTCACAACCGTCGGCCTTGGGAATCAGATATAAACGCGGGGCTAGGCTACAATAGATCATTTACTGGTCGCAGTGGCCTTAGGGTTGTACCCTTCCCCATCAACTCAAATAATAATAATAAGGGATTAATTTCGGACGAATTTCTTTTATTATCAGTATTATTTTTCATCTAGTATTTTCAGTAGGTTTTCATCTAGTATTTTTAAAAAGTACTCACTCATTTTCTTTCACTATTTCTTCGTCAATTTTTTCATTAATAGATGCACTTTGTTAATTGTCCATATTTTCAATGTTCATATGTTGAGCCGTCATCAGCTGTCACCCCTCCATCTTACGAATTTTCGATCAGGCCACGTGTCCTGAAGCGAGTTTAACATTTTTTACCCATCCCAAAAAAAAGTGCACAACGCCGCTAAAGAAGTTTTTACTTCAAAAATGTATAAGCAGAAGAGGATGCAGGCTACGTCATAATATCGAGCTGTTGCCGCTGGTCAAAGAGTAAAATTATAAATATTTTAGCGTGGGGTGACAAGAGAAACAAATACAGGTTTTGGAAAAAATCACTTCTTTCACTAACTTTACTATTTTTACTTAACCGTTTCTTTAAAAAAGCTTATTTTCGGTAAAGTAAGACAAACCTCTTAAATTATGAATTGGTGGTGATTATAAGATTATCTAATATGTAGTCACCACCAGCATAATATAATTGTAATTTTAATAACAAAAGATGTTTAAATTTTCAATATCTTCAATTCAATTCTAATGAAATTAATGAGTTTTACTTGTCACCCCACGTTAGGTTAAGCGCTGAAAATAAAATCATACCTTTTACCGTAGAAACACAAATTACGTATCGGCGGCGGGCGGCGCGCCGAGAGTAACGTTGCAGCCATGCGAGACAATTTACCAAAAAACTCTTGTGACCCGAGGGCTAAAGTTTACCTCGGTCAAAGAATAACTTATCATTCTTTTGTCAGAAAATTTGTCAATACAATGAGGTAATGTCTTCGGCACAATTCGCCAGTGTGGCGACTTAAATAATAGGTATACTTTATTTGTACTTTTTAAGTAGTTTATTTATCTTATATATAAAATTCACAATGTTCGTTCCCGTACTCCTCCGAAACGGCTCGACCGATTCTCATGAAATTTTGTGAGCATATTGAGTAGGTCTGAGAATCGGCCAACATCTATTTTTCATCCCCCTAAGTGATAAGGGTGGCCCACCAAAACATTTCTACGCGGTACGGAGTTCGCGGGGTCAGCTAGTCTTATATATATATAAAATTCTCGTGTCACAATGTTCGTTCCCGTACTACTCCGAAACGGCTCGACCGATTCTCATGAAATTTTGTGAGCATATTGAGTAGGTCTGAGAATCGGCCAACATCTATTTTTCATCCCCCTAAGTGATAAGGGTGGCCCACCAAAACATTTCTACGCGGTACGGAGTTCGCGGGGGCAGCTAGTTTTATTTATATATTTATAATATTTATTTAGTTATTAAGGTATTCATTGTAGTTTAAAATGCATTTAGTGAAGATAATGTTTGTCCTAATAATTGTGTCCTTAAAATATTGGATAGAGAAATATCTTTTTAGTTTATGATAATAAAATTTAGTTATACACAAAGAACGCAGTCATTGCCGCCACAATAAATCACTCAACACCGCAAAAGTAATTTCCGTTCCACTTATAATCCTTGACGACCCGCGTGGCGTAGTGGTTACCATGCCGGACTGCCGATCGGAGGGTCCCGGGTTCGATTCCCGGCGAAGTAGAAATTTGAATGATGAGTTTAAATTTCTGTTCTCGGTCTGGGTGTTTGTGCTTCTGTCTTTGTGTGTGTCCATGGCACCCACGACACAGGGTATAACTACCCTACTGTGGGGCTATGAGTGTGAAACGTTACTTATGCTAAATACGCTTTTCAATACCCATGCAAGATTCGTACGGTTTTTAGAGGTATAATATTCGTGCAAATGTTTCTTAATTGTATATTCAATATACTAAACATTTAATAAAGGCACAATGCATAAAAATTAAAAAATAATCATGAAAAAATCCTGTTATCATAAAATGACCGTGCAGAAAATTATTACGTTTTTAACATGTTACCTCTTAGCAGCACTACAAAAATTGCGTATACCTACTTACATAATAATATGTTAACGTAGGTACTATTTGTAAAATAAATCTGATAATTAACACGCTTTTATTAACTTGACCTGTATGTATGTATGTATGTAACGGAATCTTTTAACTTCATTTTCACTTACTTCTAGGAGTCTGATTAACTTGAAAATTTGCACAATTTGCACGATCAAGGGCCAATGACAATACATGAATCTCATAACTTTATATTAAAGTCCTAACTAGGATCATCAGGATAAAAAAAAATATACGCGGGGCGGCTGATAAGTTCGTGGCCTAAGGTACTTAATGAAACAAATACTACAAAAGTTTCATATTTTAACATTTCTAAGCGTCTGATTAACTTGAAAATTTGCACAGGGGTCAAAGGCCGATGACAGTGCAATAATATGAGAATAAAAATCCAATTAAAAAATTAAAAATAAATAATGTAGTTTCAAAAAACTAAAAAACACGCTTTTGTGAAAATACGAACTAAAAAGTAAAAAAATAAACTGAAAATGTTATTTACTGTAAAAAAAAGCGTGGGGTGGTTATTAATATATATTATTATACTATTGACACCATGCACCCCACGCTTTTTTTACAGTAAATTACATTTTCAGTTTATTTTTTTACTTTTTAGTTCGTATTTTCACAAAAGCGTGTTTTTTAGTTTTTTTAAACTACATTATTTATTTTACGGTCGTGTTCAAAGTATTGTTGTTTTACCCTATAAAATACAGTTACCATAACTGTTCATTCCAAAAGATGTACCTTTTACTAGCGGGATAAATTAATACAGGAGGAGTCGACTGATACCTACCTAAGTATGACTTTATGGATGTTTCTGAAGATTTATCATATTATGACGACCCGCGTGGCGCAATGGTTACCATGCCGGACTGCTAATCGAGGGGTCCTGGGTTCGATTCCCGGCGAAACAGAAGTTTGAATGATGAGTTTAAATTTCTGTTCTCGGTCTGGGTGTGTGTGTTCCTGTCTTTGTATGTGTCCACGGTACCCCCGACACAGGGTATTAATTACCTTACTGTGGGACTATGAGTGTGTAACGTTTAAAAAAAATTATCACTTAATTAAAATCTACGCAAAATTTCGGTTCCAGTGAACTTCACGATCAGTACCTGACAATTGTTCAAACAAATTCGTATGGACCTGTTGTCCTCTAAAGTAACTTAAGTTACCATTAGTTCTTGAGGTGTCATCGAGAGTGACAAAGCGCAGTACCTTATTTTTTTTACTAATGGCATCGCAAACTCTGTGCATATTGCCAGCGTCTAGTATAATTTTTGCATCACTTAGTAGTCGTAGAAAAAGTCGTCAGGTATCAGTCAGTCTTATCAGTCAGATGTTGAAGTAAAGTGATGGCTACTTTACCAGAACGTATCCGATGGAGTTTTGGAGGGCAAGCCGAAAAAAACATGTTTGCGCACTGTAAATTTATTTCATAACACTCGTGCACTATCATTAAGCTATATCAAACAAAATGACACCAACTTTATCCGATATAACTCAAAAATACACAAAGAAAATGAAAATAAAACAAGAGCACAACTTGTCCTTTCAGACTTCCCGCCAAAACATCTAGTACCCCATTACTTATTTTACTTCACGCATTATAAAACAACGAAAGGCCCTGTTTGCGTAATAAATTACTCAACACCGCAGAAGCAATTTCCCGGCAGTCCTGTTAAATCCGCGTTTCAACAAACATGTTAGTGCGTATATTTTAATATCGTAATTTAAATTCTCGCGAATTTAACCTTTTACAGACCGGCTACTGCCCTTCTATAATTAACTTATTGCGTTGCGAATCTCCTAAAAAAATTGATTTAATATTATTACAATAGGTACACAAACTCGTCTACTCAAATAAATCACTGAAAATCACAGAAGTAAAATTTCATAAAAAATTGGCAGTCAAAATTAGCCAAATGCCTTAAACTTTCATTTAAAATACTTTTCTAAACTTATTTATTTATTCTTAATACTGTGTTTCTCATTCTTAAGTTTATGAATAATTATTTTAATATCTCATATTATATAATACTAGCCTTCCGCCAGCTACGCCCGCATGTACCCGTTTTATAGGTTCCCGTAGAATAAAAACCATCCTACGTCCTTTCCCAAGGCACTCTATCTGTTTAAGCAGGAAAGCGAAGCAGGCAGACAGACAGAAAGAGTTACTTTCGAATTTATAATATTAGTAGGGATTTAATATCAAAAAGGTGAAACTTTGTTTATTTAAAAGCGCTAATCTAGGGATCTACTGGTTCGATTTTTTTTGTGTTGGATGTTCCATTTATCGAGGAAGTTTTTAAGATATAAAAAATTTCTTTGGAGTTAAAACCATGGGGCACACTTAAGTCTCCTCAATCAATATTCAATATAAAAAATAAAATGCCCTTTGAAGCACAGAAATGCACATGAAAATCCAGTAGCAGGCACCCACCCATAAAACCCGATCATACCTGTTTTGTTTGGCTGCAAATCAACGGACAACAACAACGCAATTTCAAGTTTAATGCAACAACAACGGAATTTCAATGTCATGGTCTGTTTGGATGGGAACATTCAAAATATACGTTTAGGTTTAGAATACACTAGCCAGGCTACGGGCGTCAAATAGAGTTTTTACAATTAAAAATATATGTTTCTGCTTTGACAAATTATATTTTATTAAAATAACACAAACATAACACAGGCCACGCCGCTTTAAATCACTCAACACGGCAAAAACAATTTCCCACCGCTCACCTTAAATCCGATCTTAACGAACATATAAGTGGGTGTGTTTTAATATGATCATTTAAATTCCGGGCCGTAAGTAAAGTTTTCACTGGTTTTCTACCGTTCAAAAAAGTATTATTTTTATATGCGTGGGGAAGATTTGGTATAGAAGATAGGACGTTATATGTTTTTAAATTATTGACGTAATATTTTCGTATGTTCATATGTCACATGCAAAGAGAATATTTTCTTCCTTCTTCCGGCACTCCGATTTCCGGATATGAAAGGAAACCTTGCGCTTTTCAATACAGTAAATATATAAAGTTCTATGTTGTAAGCGAAGATTATATTGAGTATATAAATAATATTAGGTAAATAAAACTATAAGAAAATGATTACTACGGCTTATACATAACTTACTGTCACAGATCGAAGGTAACACGCCCAGTACCTGCAACAGAATAACAATTGATGAGTCTTTTTTAATGTAATCCATGTGCTAAAAATTATAATGTGAACTTTCGATAAATTTTGATTCGTAAGTTTGTGTGTGTGCTTTGCACGAATGTTTTGCCAGTCAACAGATTTTATACGTTTCACGTAATCAAAACATTCGAACCAATCGATCTGTTTACAAACGTGTTTAATCTTAAACTTATACAAGTAGGGTTGTTTCCTCTACGCGCCTCGCATTTTAACAAGTTAAGAATATCGAGTTACGCGCATAAAGCTACTGATAAACATTAAATAATAATAATATGAATACAACGCACTCCTAGCCCCAAACCTAGGATTCCCTGTGTCATGGGTTCCATGAAAACACATAGAAATTTGCATAATCATTCAAATTTCTGCGTCCCACGGATTCGAATCCACCTGATGTTTACAAACATATTCAAACCACACAAGTAGACCAAGTAAGGGGTTGTCTCCGGCTCTGCGCCTCGCATGGCCGGACGCAATTAATAAAACAACGGAATTTCTAGTACGTGGTCTGTTTGGGTGTGAACATTTAAAATTTACATGATTGTCTACTAGTGAAGTGTCTGAAGTCCTTTAAAAAGAAAGTGGGTAGGAAAATTGTACCTATCGTTTTCTCTCAAATCAATACATTGTATACATAGAGAATAGATACAGTATTGAGTTGCTCAGGTACTATAGAACTATTCTGGAATTGACTACAATCCTTTCCGCATTCCACTGCTAAACACAGGTATCTTTACACGAGGAGAGGCCTGATCTTACTTTACCATGCTGTTTCAAAGCGGGTTGTTGAAGTTAGTTGTCTATTGCTTTTTTACCTATTTATTATTGGTCTATTCCCGTTAATTTAACACGTCAAACGTAATTAAAACCTTACAAATCTCTGATCAAAACTATAAAATCAATCGATGTTTACAAACGTGTTCAAACTACACAAGTAGAGCAAGTTAGGGTTGTCTCGGGCTACGTGCCTCGCATGGCCGGACGGAATGAATAACACAACGGAATTTCAAGTTCGCGGTCTGTTTGGATGAGAACATTTAAAATTTAGGTGTCTACACACTAGCATGACCAAAACCCGTGGAAAATATCCAAAGTGACGTGTTTCCAGAAAATTCTAAAGCAAACAAATAGGTAGAAAATGGTACAGTTTTTTTATACTGATATACTGGGTAAATACTTATAGCGCCGACAGAAGTCAATTTGGTACAGTGGAACTGCTCTAGAATTTGCTCCAACACTTTTCGCATCCCACTTTGGGGCACGGATATCTCTCCGTAAATCGCATTCAAATTGTCACCATAGCAGTCTGTAATAATATTCCCAAGGACGCCTATTTCTCCATCAAAAACAATATCGAAACAAATCTAGGATCAAAACTACAGAATTAATCGATGTTTACAAACGTGTTCAAACTACACAAGTAGAGCAAGTTAGGTTTGTCTCGGGCTACGTGCCTCGCATGACCGGACGCAATAAATAACACAATGGAATTTCAAGTTCACGAGATGTTTGAGTGTGAACATTAAAAATTTAGGTATCTACACACTAGCATGACCAAAACCCGTGGAAAATATCCAAAGTGACGTGTTTCCAGAAAATTCTAAAGCAAACAAATAGGTAGAAAATGGTACAGTTTTTTATACCGATATACTGGTGAAATACTTATAGCACCGATAGAAGTCAGTTAATTTGGTACTGTGGAACTGCTCTAGAATTTGCTCCAACACTTTTCGCATCCCACTATAGGGCACGGATATCTCTCCGTAAGCGCATTCAAATTGTCACCATAGCAGTCTGTAATAATATTTCCCAAGGTCGCCTATTTCTCCATCAAAAACAATATCGAAACAAATCTAGGATCAAAACTACAGAATCAATCGATGTTTACAAACGTGTTGAAACTACACAAGTCTTAGAGCATCCAAGTTACTGACTCACCCTTCAGGAGAGACGGCATAGCGTCTCGCTTCGATACATAATTTTTGTGCCAAATCTGGTGCGGGGAAAGAACGCACACATTTTAATTTTGTCACACATTCACAAATATTCTTACATCGCTACAGACGCATATTTTTCTAAATATGTCAATTTCAATTAACAACGTCATTTTCTATGCACCGTCAACACTGACACCGACAGACACAGACACACTAGTTGTATAACTAGAAGGCACATTGTGCATGCACGTTGGGACGAGGCGTTCGCCCGTAAAGGCCACTCCTCTGACGGGTGTCATACCTGTCATACCTTGATGCCTTAAGACACAAGTAGAGCAAGCTCGCATGGCCGGACGCTTTGAATAAAACAACGGAATTTCAAGTTCTCGGTCTGTTTGAGTGTGAACATTCAAAATTTACCTACATGTCTACACACTAGTAAGATCAAAGTGGTGGCAAGGTTATACGTATCGAAAAGAATTTGTAAGTAAATAAATAAATAACGTTTCACTCATAGCCCCACAATAGGGTAGATATACCCTGTGTCGTGGGTACCATGGACACACAAAGACAGAAACACAAACACCTAGACCGAGAACAGAAATTAAAACTCTTCATTCTTTATGCCTCGCCGAGAATCGAATCCGGGACCCTCTGATCGGTAGTCCGGTATGGTAACCATTGCGCCACACGGGGGTCGTCAAGTGGTAGAACTTTTATGGTTCGCCCGGGGAAGTACCACCGCTGCACCCACTTCTGCTGTGAACATGCTGTGAATCATTTTTATTTTATAAATTAACCGAACAAAAAGGCAGACGGGCCGCGTGGTGTTAAGCGACGGGCAACCCGAGCATTTCCGGCTTTGAAGGAGAGCTTTTATTACAGCTTTCTTGAAGAACCCCATGTCATAGCCCACTGAAAATGCCTCAGCTGGAAGGTTGTCCCATAACACGTCCGTGATAAAAAGGAGCATGCAAAGCGAACTGTGGAGGACCGCTACGAGTCCAGATGGTGTCGGTGGAACTTTAACCTTCGTCTGGTGGTATAATCATAAAATACAATTAAAATACTCACCATAGTAAAGTCGGTAGAATATGCTGAGCGAGCCTATGTCTCTTCGCGAGCTAAGCTATTTCTATTTTGTTTCGGTGGAAGGGTGCAGTTACCGACCAATTTTACATGAGGTGTTCATCAACCTCCGGAACAGCAGCGCTACTGACACACGACTTATACTTGCTTCAAGTTGTGCGTAGATGTCCATGGGCTGTAGCGACCACTTTACACCACGCGGCTTGCATAATCACTTGCTACTGTATTAAAAAAAATTGCGGTTGTTTTTATGGAAAACAAAAAATGTAGTCGTGAGGTTTCTGACAAGGTTTAACGTCTTATATTTGCCATTAAATTGTATTTTGCTTAGGTAAAAATTTTAAACAAAAATCTAATTTAGAATAAAGTTCTGTATTTCTTAAGTTCATGAATAAAGTTTTAAGAGTATACTTCAAAAACTCTAAAACAACATTTAATTTTGAGCTTGGTTTCCGGGAACGATTGCTGAATTTAAGTTTAATGAAATAAAATCAAAGCCAGTTAGTTTATTATTATTTGGCAAATAAATTATTTTATGATTCATTTATTGACGTTTTCTTTAGAAAAGAGTTAAATAATAAGATGAGATAAATTAAGCAAAATTAAATCATTTGTAATAAAAGTAGCGGTTTACGAAAATAATGCACAGGATTATTATAAAAACTTGTTCAGGGTTATTTTTTGTACGGGGAATCTTTAAAACAAAAACTCTGATTTTAATGAGATTGACACTGTTAGATCTGGTATTGTAATTCAAAGTCCTCGTAAAACAAATCCATAAAATTTCTCGACTAGAAATTTTTTAAGACTTTTCACTCGCTGATGAAATAACAAAGCAGCTACTGTCGTGTAAAATCAGTTTATTAATGTGGATTTATTAGCCTTAAAACCTAAAAATTTATTAACTATAAGTAATGTTGATATTAATGCACGTATGTCCTATATTTACGAAGATTGGTTTCAAAACCATGAAGCGGAAGTGATTGCTGGTTACGCATCAATCATCTCTTTGAGGTTGCATTTGCTAAAGCAATGGCTAAAGCCAGTCCTATGCAGCAAGAATATGCAGTTAGCAGTTTAGCAGTAATGATAACTGCTAAATTACGACTATGTATCCAGCAGAAACTGAGATCAAATTGAAACCAAACTTTATTATGAATGGAAAACTGTGAATGAATGTAAGTAGGTATTCAGTTGATTAAAGATTCCTTTAAGCGAATCATGGTAGACGGTCGTACTATGTTTGGTCTAAATCCAGCGATGCTATTCGAAATACAGTATACCAAAAATAGCTAGAAAACACTTATTCATTTACAAATGATCAAAGGTATTTATTTAGTAAACTAGCTATTAGATAGCCAGCTAGCCTTCACCAAAATAGAAGCTTTAATATCCTGAAGCAACTTGAAGGGAGCTTTCGGGATCATGGCTCGGAAAAGATGGTAATCTGTGACAACCAGAGATCCAGATGTATTAGATGTCGCGCAAGAGGGGCACACATGTGTTCGACAGGATACGGGGTCATCCAGAAGAGCTGCTAAAGGACACAGAGGAAGTTTTGATGAAATTAAAGTACCACATAACTTTGTGTACAAGTGTTCCTTTTAAAGGTTTCTCTTCCTCTTGAAATACGTAGATAAGATATTGACGGAGGAGTCTTAAAAAACTTAACCAAGTAACAAAGTTGAGTTTACAAAACAACAAATAACAACAGTATGTATTTGAAACTCTCCTGATATTGTACTCGTACTATTCACACTACACAAGCTGGTCCAGTCATAAATTCACTGCTGTCAGCAAACGGGCGCGAACTGTACAGCCATATCAGTATCAACAAACTTGTTTTCAGTTAGGTTCCCGGTTTCAAAGGTAATTTAAAGTTTTAGTCAGGCTTTAAACGTAATTTTTGTACAAAGTTTTTTCGTGGCTGCTAACCTTGTACGTCCCAGTTGTGGGCACAGCTCTCCCTTCATTATTGGGAAAGCCTGGAGTTACCCCACTTACATCAATATAATTTTAAAATATACTTTCTGAGAAAGCTTTATTGTAATTTAATTTATTTATGAAATTCTCCCGCCGTTAGCTATTGAGAGTATAAAGAGCATAATATAATAACAACAGGATATTGAATATCTCTTACTGAATCTTATGGCTTTTCTTCACTGCTATGTTTTATCTTTATTTCTACCCATGTATCACTGACATAATAATAGGTAATAAGATAATAAACAACAATTTACATTCATAGCCCCATACTAGGATACTAAGATACCTTGTTCAGTGTCTACCATGGACAAATATACAAAGACAGGAACACAATCACCCAGAAGGAGAACAGAAATTCAAACTCATCGTATCGTATCGAACCTGGAATCATCGTTTAGCAGCAGAACTTCATAACGTTATAAAAAATATCAAAATATAATGTTATATAACGTTTCGTTTTGTTATTATTAACGAAAAGACGAATAGCGGTATTAAAAGAATAACGTTATGAAATATCAAAATCGAAATAAAATAACGTTATAATATTGTTATTGCCGCGTTGTTAGCTCGCTGCATAAATATATAACGTTATTTATATAGTTAATATAATTATAATTTTCTAAATAGCGTTTACTGACATAGCGTTATATTGACGTGTAAATAACGTTTAGTTGTAAAACGTTATGTTTTTTATAACGATATGGGCACAAGTAGATAATAACGTTATGATTTTATAGCGGTATTTGAAGCTCTGTTTAGCAGTCCAAAATGATAACTATTGCGCCATACGTGATGGTTGATAACTAAATAACTTTATTATAATGTAGCGTGTAACTTGAACTTTAAAATTGCCGACTATGGGTCGGTTGTTCGTACATTTTAGCTATCGTTGTAACCGGCGCTAACTTTTACCATGCCATAAACGTTACCAAGCTCTTAAATACTGCAACTTGACCTTCTTGGTCAATGCAATGGGACTGTCATAAGAATTATAACTTAGTTTCCCTGTTTTTGTGATTTAGTTTTGTATGAGAAATATTGCTGTGCTAGCAACTTTGTGCTAAAATGTCATACGGCAGTTGCTAAATTGACAGTGCAGGCAGCCTTTCTGTCAATTTTGTGACTACTGTCAATGTCTTCGGTCCAAGCAATTTTTAGATTAACATGACGCTGACCAACCGTGGTCGGACGCTTACCTTTCATCTTAAATTTGAATCAAAACATAACAAGGGTTATTTGATCTAGTTTTGTGTCTTTCGACTGTTATGTTTCGCTATAACCGACGTGTACCTTTAGACTTATTTTTACCACGTGATATGTAACCGATCCAAATTCAGGCCCAGCTGACAGGTGTGAATTTATAGCTGAACTGGCTTCACTTTACGGCCTAGTAAGGGTAAAAAATATTATTATATAATGTATATTATAAAGTAGGTCTCTACTTAACCCTGGTTGGCGTGAAAAATCCTTACTTTGCGTATGACTAGATTATAACAACGATACGCAAACATATGACGTAAGGTATATTTTTTACTACTTTGATGAAATATTATATTTTCAGCAAATATTTGGAGTGAAAAAGCATACAATAAAATTCTTAGTCAGGGACGCGCTATGACATTTAAAGCTGGTAACCGGCATAAATTCGGTATCTTAACTATGGCTGTTTTTATATAAAGAAACCAAACAAAAAGGCCGACGTGCCGACAATCACCGCGTCGCCTATGGACACGGGCAACCTCAGGACAGCCAACCGAATACTGCCGGCTTTGGAGGAGAGCTCTTACAGCTTTCTTGAAGAACCCCATGTTATAGTCCACTGGAAGTGCCTCAGATCGAATGTTGTCCCATAACTTACACGTCCGTGGTAAAAAAAGAGGAACATGGTGCCGGTGGAACTTTAACCTTCGTTTGGTGGTGAAATCTGATTTTCGTAATCATTTTGCCTAAAGGAAGCACTCAGGAAGCTTAGAAAACGCAAGAAAATTCGCTTAATTTTTACGATATTTTCACATTAATTTGTATTCGACCCGCTTTCGATTTATTATTGAGTTTATCCAACGCTGAACAACCGAAAGGCGATAATCTCCCGCTATAAATTATTATTCAATTCAAACTTAATTCAGCTTGTATTCACCGAGTATTATTATTGGATGTGTTGTGGATTAGATTGAATTGATTTATACATATAGTAATAATTCATTGCTTTGTAAATTTCACTACGGTTGAAAGGTTTATTTTGTACTGTAAATTTTCGGATACGTATTTTGTTATGTTTCTAGTGTTTCTTTTTAGGAGTTTAGCTCAATATGATTCCATTCCATTCCAAAATTCAGATCAAATCTTAGTAATAGGGACTGTAATACTCTTTTCGTTCAGGTATTAAGAAACAATATAAATGTAGGTCAATAGTAGAATATAAATATTTAAGTTTTAGGCAAACTGGGCCGTTTGGGGCAATGGGACGCAAAAATGGTTGCATCCAATACTGCAGTCACAAATGTCACGTGGAGTCTACAACTAAATGAATAACGCACTTCGTAAACGCAAACCGAGTTGTGACGTCGGCGTTAAACAGTCAAATTATTCGCCATTGGGACCATTTCGCAAATTGCCGCGTTACATTTTTCATGAGCCGAGTATCGGATGGCGTGAATCGCTGATTTAATTATTGAGATAGCTCGTGTTGGGTGTTTGAATAATGGTTGTAGTCTTTTTTGAGAGCGGCGCGAATAGTTGGGAATTTGCACGTTGAGAGAGGTTTTACCGAATGCTGAGATTTCAATGCGATTACGGGAATAGAAGATATCTGTGGCGTGTAAGTTAATCAAGTCTTTTTCTTCTTCGACTAATAATAAACTCTTATTTGACTAAAGTGCTGATGGAATGGGTTTTGGAAGACCGGAATTGGAATATTTTTTAGCTTCAGATAACTTTCAAATGTTTATTATTGTATTTCAATCAGTTTCCATCTCCTTGCTTATATTATTTTAATGGTAAAAAAAAACACTTTCAAAACACCTCTGACGATAATCATTTCATAACCTTAAAACATCATCAGTCACTATACTGTTTTACTTGTCTCTATGATCATGCCTCTCTAATCCATACCAAATTTAAAACCTTTTTGTAATCGCACACCATAATCACAAGCTGCAGGGCTACACAAGCGAGTTGTGGCGTCAGCGTTAATATAGTCAAATTATACGCCGTTGGGACCATTCCGCAAATTGCCGCGTTATATTTTTCATGAGCCGAGTATCGGATGACATAAATCGCTGATTTAATTATTGAGATAGCTCGTGTTGAATGTTTGAATGATGGTTGAAGCCTTTTTTGAGAGCGGCGCGAATAATTAGGAGCTTTGCACATAGTCAAGGTATTTATCGGATATTGGTTAGCGGGTAAATTTTAAATGCGCGTTCTGCATTGTATGCTGCAGTGCAATGCAATGCAATGTCGGTGTTTGAAAAATGGTTCGATTTTTTTTAAGAGCGGCGCGAATAATCGATAATTTTGAAAGTTGAGAGAGGTTTTATCGAATGCTGAATTTTTAAAGAGTATTTTTCGGTAAAAACGATAAATGTGACATGTAACTTAATAATGACTAAAAGGTTTTTGTTTCGATTCATAATGAATTGGAATTAGTCACTAAAACTGCTTTTTTGTTGAGTTAAATACAAATCTGAAATTGGTAACGTTGTTCACATATTGAGTACGGTTATCTAACATAGGACACATGGAATTTGAATGTACTGTCAGTCTTTGGACTGATCGGTACGAGTTTCAAAATTGGCCAGTCTAAGGTGTCTGTGGTTGTGTTTACATATTATTATAATAGACTATTTTTACCGTCTCCGACAAGCCGCAGAATTCTTTGTAAATCTGAATCCCACCAAAAACATGAATGTAAAAAAGGAGAGCCAATTTCAATACAAAAATTATGTTTGGCTGTGCGCTTCGCCACAAAAAGAATGGAGATCTAAATGAGTGCCAAGTTCTATGCAAAATCCAAATATGTGTTGATAGGAACAAAATAACATTATGAACAAGTATTAAATCTATTCATGTAATTACAAAACCGAAATAAACAATGCACTGGAATCATTAGTAGACTGGCTAAATAAAAATAATTTAAAAATTAATCTTGATTAAACCAATATAATGATTTAAAAAAATAGAATAACATACGGACATCCTATAAATATAAACTATAAAGGAAAGATAGTATCTGAAACGGACACAACTAAATTCTTAGGTCTATATATAGTTCATAAACTAACATGCCAATCCCATAAGGAACACGTTTGCAAACAGTTAAATAAATTCTCATTTGCATTATATCAACTAAATCATTTAGATCTTCATTCTTTTTGCGGCGAAGTCCACAGCCAAGTATAATTTTTGTATTGAACTTGGCTCTCCTTTTTTACATTTATGATTTTGGTGGGATATCATTACTTTTTTTGTAAATAAATATATATACTATATGTATATATGTATGAATAATACATATATTGGGATAGTTTCAAATATCTGCTTATAACGGTTGCAATTTTTTGCAAATGGTTTGTATGGAGATCCCTCCCCCCTATTTTTTAACTTGTTATTATTTTAAGATTTTTTCTTACGCTTACACACAATTACCGAGTTGGATTCTAAATTTCATCTTTCTAGATCATCTGGAAGTAGGTTAGATTTAGGTACTATATGTCAGTCAGTCAGTGCTAAAATTTACGACTTTTTGACCTTCATATCTTTATAAACGTTTGAGCTAGCTTCATGAAATTTGGGCTTCTAGATGTCCTTATGGATGTAATTAAACACAAGTAGTTTTATGTGTTTACGTTAAAGGTTTTGAGTTGTAGAAGGGTCAAAAGTGGCACCAAGTGGTTCGTGTAATATTATACTCGGCGCTGGCTAGCCAGTTTATTTGCTTGAACTTGGCTTGACACACTGCCGCATGTCTAGATCGTTCCGGGATTACAGAAATGTGTGTCACCGATCCTATGATAATCTCGGCGTTAAGACAGTGAAGACAAGTAACAAAAACAAGAGCCAATATCTCAAACACTTATTACTTAATAATCGAATGACAATAACAGGCCGCAACGATACTCCACCGAGCTATGACGTCGACGTTTAAAGCGTCAAATTATCCGCCGTTAGGACCATTCCGCAAATTGCCGCATTGCATTTTTCATGAGCCGAGTATCGGATGGCGTGAATCGCTGATTTAATTATTGAGATAGCTCGTGTTGGGTGTTTGAATAATGGTTCAAGTCTTTTTTGAGAGCGGCGCGAGTAACTAGGAATTTTGCACATTGTGAGCGTATTTATCGGAAATTGAGTAGCGAATGAATTTTAATGCCCGTTTAACAGGCGGAAAATGTGGCTTGTGAGTTAATAAAGCCTAAAAGCCTTTTTTTGTTCGACTGAGCATCAATCTGAATACGATTAGGATGCTTATTGGTTCGCGGCTGGTTGCGTGAAGAGGAAACAATGTAATTCCTCTACCTGGAATTCAATTTCTGGAAAAACTAAAACTTACTAAGAACAAAAAAAACTGTATTATGGGTGTAATCTTTACTGCGTCCCACTGCTGGGCATGGGTCTCACCCGATTATTCAGGAGGCCTTGAGCTTACTCCACCACGCAACGTAAAGCAACCCGCAGGCCAAGGTGGAGAAGTAGGTAAGAGACCAACCCGTCGTGTGATGTTTTCAAACCGCCCGAAACGTCTCCGACAAAGATTAACGAATTCTATGTAACGAAAACAACCGAGGGCTTAACGTGCCCTCCGCACATGAAATCTTTTTGCCACTAGCGGTCACACATCTCACACCCGACGGCGCCCGTTTAGCTTAGCTGCATAGATCGCTTGCGTTCTACGTTAGCCGCCGGGACATGCGTGCTTCTTACAACAGTAAATAAATAAATAAACGTTACACACTCATAGCCCCACAGTAGGATAATTAATACCCTGTGTCGTGGGTACCATGGACACATACAAAGACAGGAATACAAACACCCAGACCGAGAACAGAAATTTAAACTCATCATTCAAATTTCTGTTTCGCCGGGAATCGAACCCGGGACCCCTCGATTGGCAGTCCGGCATGGTAACCATTACGCCACGCGGGTCGTCAGTATATTTAAATACAGGGAAGGATGGCTTAATTCGCTAATTTAATTATTGTAATGGCTCGTGTTGGGTGTTTGAAAAATGATAAGTCTTTTTCGAGAGGGGCACGAATAATTGGGAATTGCGCGTTGAGTTGAGAGGATATTTATCGGAAATTGGGTAGCGAGTGAATTTCAATACCCGTTTAAAGGTAACAGTCGGTAAATGTGGCTTGTGAGTTAATAAGGCCTAAAAGTCTTTTTTTGTTCGACAGTGAAATGGCGGGGTTAAGTTTGTATGGAAAATTTCTGGCCTTATTATCACCTTATTTTTATTTTTTCCAACCTATTTTATGTCCCACTGCTGGACACAGGTCTCCTTCTCACAAGTGAAGGGATTAAGGCCATAGTCCACCACGCTGGCCAAGTGCGGATTGGTGGACGTCATGCTTTCGAGAAATTATGAATTTCTCTCAGGCATGCACGGCAATGGAGAACATCATAATCAATTAAATATATATATTTTCCATCACCGTGGAGCAGCGATAAATGCGCACATTACAAATTTCTTTGACAGAGGTGCGCGCCGAGGATTTGAACCCGGGATCGGTCGCGTCGAAGACCGCGGTTTCTTCACCACTCGGCTATCGCTGCTCACCATTAGGCATCAACTGCTCGGTGGTAAGGTACCTTCGTGGGACCTGGCTGGGTGGCGACCACCCTCGGGTCGGAGTCAACCGCTTAATGCCTCTGGCTTGCCTTGGCTTGCCTTGGTGTGCCTCTGGCGTGTTTCGGTTGTGAGCCTGAGATCCAGTTTCCCTGTCCCACCCTTCCCTATCCCTATATCGCTCCGTTGATGCCTCTTGGGTTTCCGTTGGATTCAAGGCGCCTTCGCCCTGGTAGCCGTGGTGTGTCGGCGCGGGGGCCAGGAAGACCCGGTGAAACGGCTTTCCGCTGGCCGCCCGCTGGTCAGTTGGGGACCCGAACCCAGGCCTCACTGATAACCTCTGGCCTGGGAGGCTGTCCCGCCAACCAGCGAAAAATCCCGTTGCGCGGTGCCGTGCCGGGGTAAGAGACCGGAGGGGGGCCCGGCATCTGCGCACGGGGGGGACCGGGGGCCCTTTCGTCCCCCGCGCCGGCAACCCACGTCCTGCCATCGGCTTGGCGTTAAGAAGCCTACGCCAGGGCCTGAGGGGCACCAACGGAGCGATTCCCTTCAAATTCCCATCTCTTTTTTTTTACAGCATTTTATGGGACGCAAAAAAAAGGAAAGTAAAGTTTACTCAGCGGCCATCCCCCCCACATTTACTGTGGACATGTGCAACATTAGGGGACTACACTCCAACCTGAATGCTGTCCACCAACACCTAGAGACAGCAAAGCCGGCTTTGCTTTTCCTCACGGAGACGCAGATCGCGCCACCTGATGATACGTCGTACCTACACTATCCCGGCTACACTTTAGAACACGCTTTTATGCGTAGGGCAGGGGTATGTATGTACGTCAGGGGCGATGTCTGCTGCCGCCGACTTAGCTCCCTTGAAGACAAGGACCTATCGGTGCTATGGGCGCGCGTAGACGCTGGGGCTAGAACCCGAATCTACGCGTGCCTCTATAGGTCCTATAGCGGAGACGCGGAGACGACTCGACTATTTGAGCACGTCCAAAAGACGTCCGACAGAGTGCTGGAACAGTGTCCCTCGGCTGAGCTGGTGGTTCTGGGTGACTTCAACGCTCACCACACCGAATGGTTGGGATCCAGAATCACCGACTTTGCTGGCAGGGCCGCTTACAACTTCTCCTTGGCATATGGGTTGACGCAGGTGGTACACACTTTCACCAGAGTACCAGACATTGAGACCCATACTGCCTCTCTGCTGGATCTTCTGCTGACCACCCATCCATCTGACTACCGGGTGACGGTTGGGGCCCCACTTGGGACTTCTGACCATTGCCTGGTAAGTTCTGCCGTACCCTTGCCGCCCCCAGAAGGTTCTCGACCCAATGGGAAGCGTCAAGTCTGGCATTACGGGTCAGCGGACTGGGATGGACTCCGGGAATTCCTGGCTTCCTACCCCTGGAGGCAGCTGTGCTTCACCTCGGGTGATCCTAGCACGTGTGCGGAATCGATAGCCGATGTGATACGAGAGGGCATGCTTGGTTTTATTCCCAGCTCTTCGGTATCCATCGGCGGGCGAAACAAGCCCTGGTTTAATGGGTCTTGCGCTAAGGCTTCAAGCCTTAAGCAAGAAGCGTTTAAAACCTGGGCTGATGCGCACGCGCGCAACGACCCCGAAACGTCTAAGCTTCGAAAAAAATTCAATGCTGCCTCCCGTTCGGCAAAGAAGCAAACAGCCAAGGCGAAGTTTAGGCACATCGGTAGAATTGGCCAGCGTCTATCAAGCTACCCTTGCGGGAGTCGAGCTTTTTGGTCGCTGGCCAAGGCTGTCGAAGGTAACTTCTGTCGGTCGTCTCTACCATCTTTACGGAAACCGGACGATACTCTGGCTCACACGGCAAAAGGGAAGGCCGATCTCCTGGGTACCCTGTTTGCCTCAAACTCGACTCTGGACGACGGAGGCGCCGCACCGCCGACCATCGGGCAGTGTGAGAGCTCGATGAAGGACGTGCGTTTCACTCAAAAGGCCGTCAGACGAGCTCTGCAAGCCCTCGATGTCAAGAAGTCGAGCGGGCCGGATGATATCCCCGCGATCGTACTAAAGACGTGCGCTCCCGAGTTGGCTCCCGTCTTAACGCGCTTATTCTCGCTTTCCTACACCACAAGTAAAGTACCGTCTTCGTGGAAGGTAGCCTTAGTACACCCAATTCCGAAAAAGGGTGACCGCAGTGACCCGTCCAATTACAGGCCTATTGCGATAACCTCCCTGCTCTCTAAGGTGATGGAGCGTGTTATAAACACACAGCTCCTTAGGTACCTCGAGAGACATCGGTTGATCAGCGATCGTCAGTATGGCTTTCGCCAGGGCCGGTCGGCCGGTGATCTCTTGGTGTACCTCACACACCGCTGGGCTGAAGCCATCGAGGGTAACGGGGAGGCTTTGGCAGTCAGCCTGGATATCGCAAAGGCCTTTGACCGGGTCTGGCACAAGGCCCTTCTCGCGAAGCTTCCATCTTACGGTCTTCCCTTGAGGCTATGCAACTGGGTGGCTAGCTTTTTATCTGAGCGGCAGATTAAGGTCGTTGTTGACGGATGCTGCTCAGATATGAAGCCCATTAACGCCGGTGTTCCCCAAGGCTCAGTGCTGTCCCCTACACTATTCATTCTGCATATCAATGACATGCTGCAACAATCACGCAGTATACATTGCTATGCAGATGATAGTACGGTGGACGCACTATACACCTGTCGAGCCAATGCCTCTAGGTCACAAGTGGAGGAAAGCAGAATCAAACTTGTGTCTGAAGTCGAGAACTCTCTGGAGCGGGTCTCGGAATGGGGTCGACTTAACCTTGTCGAGTTTAACCTTACGAAGACACAAGTTTGCGCGTTTACCGCTAAAAAAGCCCCATTTGTTATAGCGCCCCAGTTCAAGGGCACCGCGCTCACTATCGGTGAAAGTGTCGGTATCTTGGGAGTTGACATTACGAGTAAAGTGCAGTACCGGAGTCATTTGGAGTACAAAGCCAAATTGGCATCAAAAAAGCTTGGTGTCCTCAACAGAGCGAAGCAGTACTTCACTGCGGGGCAACTCCTGACGCTGTATAAGGCCCAGGTCAGACCCCACATGGAGTACTGCTCCCATCTCTGGGCAGGAGCACCGAAGTACCAGCTACACCCATTTGACTCCGTTGAAAAGCGCGCAGTCCGAATCGTCAACGACCCAAGATTGACTGACAGGCTAGAACCGCTTAGCTTGCGAAGAGACATAGGCTCGCTCTGCGTGTTCTACCGACTTTACTATGGTGAGTGCTCCGAGGAACTCTTCAAATTGATGCCTACATCACCATTCCATGATTATACCACCAGACGAAGGTTAAAGTTCCACCGGCACCATCTGGACTCGTGGCGGTCCTCCACAGTCCGCTTTGCACGCTCCTTTTTACCACGGACGTGTAGGTTATGGGACAACCTTCCAGCTGAGGCATTCCCAGTGGACTATAACATGGGGTTCTTCAAGAAAGCTGTAAAAAAAGCTCTCCTTCAAAGCCGGCAATGCTCGGGCGGCTCCCCTAGGGTTGCCCGTGTCCATAGGCGACGGTGATCGCTTAACATCACGCGGCCCGTCTGCCTTATTGTTAGGTTTATTTATAAAAAAAAAAAAAAAAAAAAAAAATCACCTTATTAGGCGTATGAAAATACGAGTAGGGTCCTGATTACAAAATTAAATAAAACTGACCTGCGTAGGCAAATATAATAGGTAAAGAATAAAAGTACTTATGGGTTTAAATTAGGACACATGAAATCTGCGGAATATATTCACTTTATGCTAATGATCTATTCTAAAGCGGGTGAAACGACGTGGCAAAGCTAGTCGGCCTATATGCTTGACGACTTAGGTTCAGTTTCAAGTGGTTTCTGTCAGGAAACCGCCTAAAAGGACAGATCAATTGAGCGAAACTAATGACAGATAAGAGACCGGAGAGGACCACTTCTGCTAACTACAAGTCCGACTAATGAGTGTTCTCAACGCGATTTTATCCTAAAGTAGTCTAGAAAGGGTCCAAAGTTAGGTACAGATTAATACGTGAAGCAAAACTTTGGATCCCTTTTTACAAAATTCACGAGAACGAGGAGTATAAAATGCGGCAAAGTTTATACCGAAGAAGAAGAAAATCAGAATTATAATATTTCTTACATATTAATGCTTATAAATACACACACACAATACATAAACATATACAGACTCTACCGAAATTATATGCCTACTAGCCTTCCGCCAGCGGCTTCGCCCGCGTGGACCCGTTTTATAGGTTCCCGTAGGATAAAAACCATCCTATGTTCTTTCCGAAGGTTCACTCTATCTGTGTTCCAAATTTCATTAAATTAATTACTATCTTTACATGCAATTTACATAACATTTTTTTCTTTTGACAATGGCATCGCACGATTTAACTAATGTTAAATAATAAATCATTTTAATCTAATTTAAAGTCAAATCTTAAATAGGTACATTTAATAATAATTTTATTGTATGAAAATGTTTACGATCTTTTACCGGTAATGACTTGTCATTATCTCAGCATTGTTACCTTAAGACTACGCGCAAACTAGTATCTATTATAATGATTATAATTGATATCTAACCATCATAAAAACGTTTAAAATTGGCGACACTGGTTCCAACTCATAAAACTCGTTAGAGGTGGATATATTACAAGTTAACAAAAATTACATTACTATATCAATTTAAAATAATACCTTTATAACAGAATCGATGATTGGTTATTATCACTTAAACCATTTCGGCGTTAGGCTCACTAAATAAACAGTTTCAGCAAATATTTGCCCAAGGATTTGACCACTCTTGCGTAGCTTTGCCAATATAGACACAGTACACGGTCAGACTCAAATTTAATTATTTGCTTCCATTACTAATGTTTGCTCCGTGAAATATGGGTTTATAGGTGTGTGAAGGATTAATTAATTAAGTTTGACGGATAACAATATTAAACATAACTCCTACTCGAATGTAAATCAATAATATTTATAAAAAAAACTGGAAAGTGTAAAAAAACTGTAAATACTTACACTAATCGTTTGAGGTATCAAACGTACATTTACATGACGACCCGTGTGGCGCAATGGTTACCATGCTGGACTGCCAATCGGAGGGACCCGGGTTCGATTCCCGGAGAAACAGAAATTTTAATTATGAGTTTAAATCGCTGTGCTCGGTCTGAGTGTTTGTGTTTCTGTCTTTGTATGTGTCCATGGTACCCACGACACAGGGTATATTTTCCCTACTGTGGGACTATGAATGTGATACCTTATTTAGTTATTTATTTTAAATACTTTCAATTGTATATATAAAATACTAACAAAATCCTTTTTTTATCTCCCTGCAATGAATTTATGTTACTGTCAAATTAAGTGTGAAGTTGATTTCTGATTGACGGTACAAATATGTCAAACGAAATAAATTATGTCAAACGTGGAAACAATGGAAACACTTTATAGGGGAAAATTAAGTTGTTCTTTTATTTACTATTTTACAATTTATACTTTGATGGAATCTACAAATATTTCAAATACCCTTTAAGCAAAATCCGTCATGCTATTCCGTTTTATATTACAGTAGGTTATTTATTAGATTGACTATCCTCTCGACAACTCACTCATGTGTGTTAAAATCGATTTCCTTGAAAAAGCCGCATTGAAAATTCCATGTAGGAAAACTCAATACTAGCTTTCTGACTAGAATCCAATCTACCGTGAGTACTTCTTCAACACGCGAGTGACGAATTCTCAAACATCCCTACATCTGCCTTCATCAATTCTCACTATTCAATTCAATACTCTCCACCTGTCGAATTCTCCAGCATATGTTTGCGATGTCTTCCTCGTTCCAGAGTCTGATCGAGGTACTTGTAAAGAAATTGAAGCAAATGCATGGATTTGATGATATGAGACTCTGTGAGGAGCTGCTAGAGCTGTTCACACAAAATTGATAAATAATTGTGAAAGCACTGCAGAGCGTGCTCGTCTCCCAGCAGTTTCTATCACAAAGTCGAGGACGAGGTATAGGTACAAACTTACATGTTCTTCCATCGCCTATTTTATTGGAACTAGTAGGGGGCTTTCTGGGGCGAAGCCCCCGAATGGAGTGAGGTGGGGGGCGAAGCCCCCGCCAAAAAAATACAAAAAGGACTCGTCCATACAAAAAATCCAGCTTAGCTCCCCGAAACCCCCCTTTCCCGGAGGTTTATTTAGGCAGAAATAGGGCATTAATTTGCTCGCTAAGATTTGGTGATCATTTACTTTATTTGGTGTTCGAATACAATTTGAAGTGCAGTCGTGACGAAAATAGCTGGTAAGTTAAACATAAGCCCTTAACATATGCTGCTTTATGTGTTTTAGTAATAGATGCAATTGGCTTAATACGAGTATAAAGGACTAGATGAATAATAGGTGGCAATTAATTATTCATACTTGTTTGTAATTAAATTATGGTGTTAATATTCAGATTTTCTTTTCTATGACTATACTATTATAGAGTTATATGAATTAATCACATCTATTGAGGAATTACGATTTTTTTGCATTTTATTTGCATTGGGAAACTGTTTAGGAAAACTCAATACCAGCTTTCTGACTAGAATCCAATCTACTGTGAGTACTTCTTCAACTGAGCGCGAATGACGAGTTCTCGAAATTCCCACTCCTTCCCTTATTCAATTCTCTATTCGATATTCGCCACCTGTCGAGTTCGTCAGCTGATGTTTGTGACACTCCCAAATGTGATGAAGGCACTTGTGAAGAAGTTGTTGCCTTTGACACTTAGAATAACATGCAATGCTTGAATTTACGCAATATTTAGATAAGATTACTAGGTGTTTTAGTAAAACAAAATTGGTTCTATCAGGTTTAATCAAAAAATTGCATGTGTTTTGCATAAATTCATAAAAATATTAAAGTAATTACTGATAATAACCATTATACTTGTAAAAACCATACTGCCATACTTGCGACTAATAACACTGCAAGATATACAGAAATAAAAATGTAAAAAAACAATCGATAGTTTTTTTCCAAACTGCCCGAATAGAGCTTTGAAAGAGCCCGAGCCGAATTCGATTTTATTTCAGAGTATGACTGATATTCGGAATACCTCTTTTGTATACCAATAGTTCCAAATGTTCGAAATAAATTGAAACGTTCGTTAACATCCCATTTTTATTAAGAGTTTCTTGAAATTTTAAGAACAATTTGCACTATCTTGTTGATTAATGATGATGTTGTACTGAGACTTTATGGCTAGACCACTTTTCTTCTGTTGTTGGGAGGAAAACTACGAAAGGTGGCCCAATACCGTGGGAGATATACCTACTGTTCGCGCCAACTTCATTCATGTGAACCACCTTCATCCTCCCTCTCTTTCCCGCAAGCGCACTATTGTATTATATCGGCATTATTCGCACCTGAGCAAATGTATATGGATCAGGAAGATCTATTAATCAGTCTGCTTTCGTTCGCCGTGCCGCCGACGCGCATGCAAGTCCTCTCGTGACAAGTGACAACCGCACCGCAAGCCACCTAACACGTGGTCAGACTCGCCGCATCGCCACCATCACCGCTGTCAATAGTTTGTGATTTAACTGACTAATAGTGTAGTGTGAAGGACAACACCAGTTCCCGGGCAAGAGAGGATTGATCGGGGCTTCATCAGTACACGAGCGTACCATCTGCTCCAGCCCCCTGGGATACCCCAAGTAAGTGCGCTTATCCCTTTATCAATCCCTCTAGTTTTCACCCTTTAATTCGACACGCAACTTACAGTCCACAATTCCTGCACCCGCAACGGGGGACCACCCTCCTTTCCACCCTTTATTCCACCACCATTTTTGGTCATATCGAACCGGAGGTCCCACCCTTTACCCAACATTTCTGGTCCAGTCGAGCCTGATTTCGAATCAATAGTTTGGTAACTTCACCCGGGTTAATTATTTAATCTCATAAATACGCATATGTATGTATTTCATGTAATATATTATAAGTGCCTATCCGCTATTTATTTTTGCAAATAAGTATTATATCTACGATTATTTTATATCCCGCATATTAATAACGCACCGCTCACGTAGGTATATTATTCTTTTTGCAAAACACACCGCACCATCCGCTATTTATTTTTGCAAATAAGTATTATATCTACGATTATTTTATATCCCGCATATTAATAACGCACCGCTCACGTAGGTATATTATTATTTTTGTTAAACGCACCGCACCATTCGCACCATTATTTACCTATATTTGTAATCGAAATTACACCTCATAGGTACGCATTCTATTTTTCATTAATTGAAGTCCGCCATATTGTTACTGGAACCGACGCGACCGGCGATCGTTGTTTCGCTAGTAACTACCTACGTAGGTAATCATTCATTCATTACGCCATACATAATTTTTATAATCCTGTTTTAACTGATTTATCTTGTTCACGACAAAATGTCTACTAAAGGTAAAATAGAATCTGAAACGCTTTCAAATGACGAAATTAGTTTGAAAATATTAATTGCAAAACGAAATTCTATTTACGAACGTTTACAACAAATTAATGATTTATCTATAAGTGCATCAAGTTCGTCAGACGCACAGGACACATTTCTTGACACGGCATCTGACCTTGAATACTTGCGTACTGAGTTCAAGGACACGTTAGAATCTTATGATGTTACAAATTTAAAATTAAATCCGAACGCGCAAGTAGATTTCGGATCGTGGAAATCTTTTCATGATCTATATAGTCGTATTAAAAGTCAAGTGTCCAAATTAAACGCTCCATCTTCATCTTCAAGTAAATTACAGAATAGTTTACCTACAAAAATTATACCATCGCTTCCGCCCATAGAATTACTTTCTTTTAATGGTGACATACAACACTGGTCTATGTTCTACCAACAATTTAAAACATTAGTTCATGATAATCAGCATTTAACAGATGCTGAACGCGTCTATTATCTTGTTAGTAAACTTAGTGACAAGGCATTATCAATCTGCTCAGGCTTAATGCCTACAGCGGAAAACTATTCTGTGATATGGAACGCACTCATACGTAGGTATAACGACGAGCGTGCGCTCGCGACTACCTACGTCAGTCAGCTGTTAGAACTGAAGAACGTAAACACTAACACATCCGCTGGTTATCAAATATTTATGGATAAATTTGATGCTTCTATTAACGCTCTTAAGCAACTTAATATTGATGACATATCTGATTTTCTATTTCTAAATATCGCGCTTAGAAAATTAGATAACGATACCGTAAAGTCGTTCGAAATGTCATGTCGCAACGTAAATATACCTAAATATTCCGCTTTGGTTCAGTTTTTACATGACCAGAATAGGGCTTTGTGCCATACAATAAATACTTCGCATACGTCTAACAATAATAAAATTAAAGGTAATTTGGTTCCCGCTCCCGCTAAGAATATAAGAAAAACTTTTATTAATACAGATTCGTCTCGGTCATGTATTTTCTGTAAATCGGGTGATCACGAACACCTATTTGTCTGTCCGCATTTTTTAAAAATAAATGCACAGGACAGGTACAATTTTGTAAAACGAAATAAATGTTGTATTAATTGTTTAAGTAATAAACACGCCACTCCTTTTTGTAAGTCACAGCGTAGATGTAGGTATTGCTCCCGCTCGCACCATACGCTACTTCATTTTGTTAGTAGTAGGAATAAGGTCGATCAGCCTTCGGAACAAGGTCCAGGAGAACAAAATACATCCACGTCATGTAACGTTTCGCGCGATTGTGGTAATGCGCCGCACTGCACTACATTATTGGGGACAGCGAAGATTAAAGTTTGTACTAAATACGGTCACCAATATTTGTTGCGTTGTTTAGTGGACCCTGGCTCGCAATGCGATTACATTACGAAACAGTGTTGCAAACGTTTATACCTACCGATCTCAAATAAAACACCAGTTAAAGAGGCGCAAGGAATCGGTGGAGTATCGCAGAAGATTTTAGGTGTTACTTCTTTGCAGTTTAGCTCCCGCTTTGATGAAAATAAACTTTATCATATTGAACCGTTAGTCGTTCCCACTATAACTGGACAATTACCCGAGTCGTTAATAGACGTTTCGAAAATTAGTTATATAAATAATTTACGTTTAGCTGACGATCAATTCCATACACCAGGTGACATTGACGTTTTATTAGGGGTTAACGCTTATTTACAAATTTTGTTAACTGATAAAATAATTAATTCGCAATCGCCGAGTGCCATAGAAACGTCACTAGGATACATAATAATGGGAGACGCAGATATCGACTTTCCTACATGCATGCCGCGTTCTTTAGTTTCTTATCCTATTGATAATAGTCAAACGCCGCCCTGCCCTTCAAGGACACGCCTGAAAAGTTAGGTGATTCTTTTATAACCGCTAAAAAACGCTTCTCGCTCCTAGAGAGACGTTTTAATAAATGTCCCGCCACGCTCCCGCTACAATGAAGTCATTCAAGAATACATCAACAAGGGTTTTTTATCATTGGTTGCTTCAAATAATTCTACGGAACCTTGCTTTTATCTCCCGCACCACCCTGTCATACGTAATGATAAAAGTACAACTAAATTGCGAATAGTACTCGACGCAAGCGTTAAGTCAGATAATGACATTTCATTAAATGATATTTTACATAGTGGGCAAAATTTACAGTCTGATATTTTTAATATTTTAATAAACGTACGAGTTTATCGCATCGCCTTTTTTGCCGACGTTAGACAAATGTATTTATGCATTGAAGTACAAAAATCGCACCGCGCGTTTCAACGCATTCTTTATCGTTTTTCTAATGAGGAAGACATACAAACATACGAATTTAATCGTGTGACTTTTGGTTTACGCTCTTCGCCTTTTCTTGCGCTACGCACATTACGTCAGTTGGCTTCCGAGGAGAGGGAGTCCTATCCTCTGGCTGCTTCGGTGGTCGAGCGAGATATTTATATGGACGATATCGCGTCCTGCGCGCCCTGCGTCAACAGCGCCGTTGATGTAGCCACTGAACTAATTCAAATGTTTCAGCGTGGAGGATTTGAATTGGTTAAGTGGACTAGTAACAGTTCAGAGCTTTTACAGCACATCCCCGCAACGCACTGTCAGCTTGACGAGGTCTCATTCGACGACCAAAGTATTTTTAAGGTATTGGGTCTTCGTTGGCACCCCGCAACTGATTGTTTTTCTTTTCTAGTTTCGCCGCCGCCGCTCGCTTGTACCAAGCGTTCTATTTTATCCGCAACCGCTCGTTTATATGATGTTCTGGGGCTCGTGGGTCCAGTAATTCTTTTCTCTAAGCTTCTCATTAAAACCTTATGGGTTCTCAAACTTGACTGGGACCAGGCTCCGCCCGCTCACGTTGTTACTACATGGCAACAATATATTTCAAAGTTACCTTTGATATCGAAATTAAAGTTTACTCGCCATATGGGTATAAATAAAAATTCGCAAGTCTCGCTAGTCGCGTTCGCTGACGCCAGTGAAAAGGCATATGGCTGCGTGATTTATTCGCACATCGTTAATGATGATGACTCACCAGTGATAACGCTACTAATTTTATTGCTTCGCGTTCATACTTGAAGGAACTTCATTCCTTTTTACGTTCAGACGAATATTATAAAGTATTTAATCAGGTCCTTTCTGATAACCGCATCACATGGAAACTTAACCCTCCAAACGCTCCACATTTTGGTGGGCTTTGGGAGTCAAATATAAAGATAGTAAAGTATCATTTATTTCGCGTCATAGGTAAGCAAATCCTCACGTATGAGGAATTGCTTACTGTCCTCACTCAGGTCGAACGCATATTAAATTCACGACCGCTTTACGTGTTAAGTAGCGATCCGGCGGAACCTACTGCACTTACGCCCGCGCATTTCCTCGCTGTTAATCCACTTGGATGCTAACCCGCCGCGGATCTTAGTAAAGAACGCATTAATCTTTTATCACGTTTTTCATTGCTTGATTCGATAGTTCAGTCATTCTGGAAGCGCTTCAGATCAGAATACTTACATACACTACAAGCAAGAGAAAAGTGGAATAAACATTCTATTAATTCCATTTCTGTAGGAACCGTTGTTCTTATCGATATGGATAACGCCCCGCCTCTTCAGTGGCCGCTAGGCGTCGTCACTGAACTGTTTCCTGGTAGGGATGGTGTGGTGCGCGTTGCACAAGTGAAGACTAAGAGCTCCACTTTGCAGCGGCCCATTGTTAGACTTTGCCCTCTACCAACACAATAATATTTCTATATGCCTATGTAGTTTATATTTTATAAGTTATAGTTTAAGTATAAATTCTCATCCCGCTATTATAATATTTTTATTAATTTACTAATTATATTCATCGCATCGCCTCTGTTCACCGCATATATAGTTTTTTCTATATGATATTAACTCCGCTGTATATATTTATGTTTATTTTTTATTTTTTTTAATTCGCTATTTGAGGAGACCTCAAGGCCGGGGGGATGTTCGCGCCAACTTCATTCATGTGAACCACCTTCATCCTCCCTCTCTTTCCCGCAAGCGCACTATTGTATTATATCGGCATTATTCGCACCTGAGCAAATGTATATGGATCAGGAAGATCTATTAATCAGTCTGCTTTCGTTCGCCGTGCCGCCGACGCGCATGCAAGTCCTCTCGTGACAAGTGACAACCGCACCGCAAGCCACCTAACACGTGGTCAGACTCGCCGCATCGCCACCATCACCGCTGTCAATAGTTTGTGATTTAACTGACTAATAGTGTAGTGTGAAGGACAACACCAGTTCCCGGGCAAGAGAGGATTGATCGGGGCTTCATCAGTACACGAGCGTACCATCTGCTCCAGCCCCCTGGGATACCCCAAGTAAGTGCGCTTATCCCTTTATCAATCCCTCTAGTTTCCACCCTTTAATTCGACACGCAACTTACAGTCCACAATTCCTGCACCCGCAACGGGGGACCACCCTCCTTTCCACCCTTTATTCCACCACCATTTTTGGTCATATCGAACCGGAGGTCCCACCCTTTACCCAACACCTACCAAGGCAAGTTAAAATTATTTATATTATTTTATTTATATTTTATGTTACCAGACTACCAAAAATACCTACATATTATAAACGAAATCTGCGTCAAAGTGAAAAAAAACTGTTATTTTTTGTATTAATACCTCCCCTATATCCTATACGATAATATATCCGGTTTCTGTCTCTTTTGAGTTCTCGATCATTGTACGAATTTCGATTGATTGAAAACGCATTGCCGATCCGGATTCAATTTCCGGTTGGATCGTGAGACGCTTTTTCCTCATGTCGATATCCAGTATACTTTTGTTTTTGAAGTGAAAACTTCTTTAGCGGCGTTGTGCACTTTTTTTGGGATGGGTAAAAAATGTTAAACACGCGTCAGGACACGTGGCCTGATCGAATATTCGTAAGACGGAGGGGTGACAGCTGATGGCTCGACTATCTATACTTGTAAAATTCGTTTATATCAAGTATTTAAAATATGGACATTGAACAAAGTGCATCTATTAATGAATAAAGTGACGAAGAAATAGTCAAAGAAAATGAGTGAGTACTTTATAAAAATACTAGATGAAAACCTACTGAAAATACTAGATGAAAAATAAAACTGATAATAAAAGCAATTCGTGGGAAATTATTCCCTAACCATTCCAAAATATCAAAAATGCACAACGTTAATGTTCAAGTTTTCACTTCTGCCGGCACTATCGGAGTGCAACCCGTTGTTTTTTTTTCTAGAGACTGATTTTATCTACAAGAAGAGATTATAATATGATAGATCTTGTATGATGCGCAAGTAAAGATTTTAAAGCAAATTAAGGCCCCAGCATACGCGGCATAGGGACTTGTCTACCAACTCATAGCTGACCAGCGTGAACTACAGCCTGAATCTCTCTCAATTCCGAAAGGAGAACAGTGTGCAACGTGGCATTCAAATGAGTCCAAAAAGCCTGTTGTGAGAGTGCAAGAGTATAACTGCCTGATCCATTGCAGTTGTGAAGAATGCAATTGTTATTTTGTGGTCCAATGAAAAACCGTAGGTTTCTTTCACACTTCTCATCACGTGCCCTCAATGCTTTGTTACTTCACTTAATAAATAAAGAAATAGCCTTTCAAGCTATTAAAATATTAAATAATCTAGACGAACCTTCTACTTCTTCAAACACAAAAGCCTTTTTTGCTGTTACAAATCTGTCTTTAACCGGTTTTTTAAAATTGTTTTTACGTTTCTTCCCTACAGGATAAGACAAAATATAATATACATACAACAGATTGAACAAATCAGTTCAACTGATTTATTCGAGTATGCTTACATGCTAATTACCGAACGAAAGCACTTGAGCATAATTTATAGGGGAATATTCTCCCCGGAATCCATCAAAATCTCTTACAATACGCCAATTTACAGCGCGTTCGACGCGAATTTCTACTTTTCGAGAAACAGAACCTTAAGAATTGAAAATCTGTTCATTCATTTTATTCGAGCTACTATTTGTTCAATAAAAGTAAACACGTCACATGTTCCCATTGTTGGGCGCGGGTCTCACCCTAGGCCTGGGTTAGAGTTTCGCATGCCGCCGTAAGGATCGGAAGATACAGGAGGGCACATTTGCTCTCCCGAAGATGGGTCCAATCTGGGCGCCGCGCGTGGAGGTCACCGGTGCGTTCCACTGGAGATCCCGGAGTGCTCCCCAAGCGCAGAGGCAGTCCACCGAGGGTGTTTTAGTGCGGTCAAATCCCACATAACCCGGTATCCTCTCCCAAGGTGCCGGGTACCTTTTGAAGGTTTACCCCCGATACAAATAAAGGCCTGGACCACAACGCTACTTGTTGACAACCCGCTGACAGATGTGTTATTTTACCCTCAGATTGCCTCTGATGCACTAATATACGCATAAAATTTGCTGCTAGTGGTCATCCATCTTACGCCACGAGTTGTTTAGATGCGTAGCTGCAACCCGCTGTCGGATGTTTTGAAACCGCCCATAAGGCCTCCGACAAGGTTTTACGACTGTTATCTATCGACAACAACCGGGACCGACGGCTTAACGTGCCCTCCGAAGCACGGAAACGCGCATGAGATTTTTTGCCACTAGCGGTCACCCATCTCACACCCGACCGCGCCCGTTTGGCTTAGTTGCAAAGATCGTTTGCGTTCTACGCTAACCTCCGGGCATGCGCGCTTCGAGAGATTAGTATTTAATATTATTTGTGAAAAAAAGCTCCCCGGAATCCATCAAATCTCTTACAATACGACAATCCACAGCGCTTTCGATGCGGATTCAATCAGCGTTTGAAACCCGTACGGCGTAGGCTGACACTCTATGTACGCGTGGGACCTAGGTATTTTTCGGCTCGTAAGGGCGTTTTCGATAGGCAGAGGTTTTTACATTTTTGGATATAACCGCGACAATTGGGTGTCAGGTTGTAGAACTTTAATGACATAAAGTTAGTTTAAAATTAAATTAAAATTATAAACTAAGGGAATAAATTTTTACAACTGCTATTTAAACAATACAGAAGTTATCATGATCAGTCGAAAAATTTAATGGTCAGTCATTAAATTTTTCGGCGGTTAGTAAATTAGTGAGTCAGTAAAACATAAGTATTGGTCTGTTATTTCATCATTCAATGTCAGTGCAAAAATTATTCAAGTTGTTTAATAAATTAATGAGCAGTAAAACGGTTGGAATGGGCAGTTCGAAAATAAGTTTGCCAATTCACAGTAAGCGATAGCATCCGAGCGTCACTTTGATTGAAAAGAGAGGTAAATTTTCGTTAAAAAAGGCGGAGTTTAAAGCGCCCAAAGCGTCAAGTATGTTGCAAAAACATATAGAGTGACGCGGAATTTATTCCAAATAAAAGTTTTTGTGTTTTTATAGAGTAGGGCAAGAAGGATTTCGGGGGGCCAAGCCCCCCGAATGGGGGCACGTGTGGGGCGAAGCTCTCCGCCAAAAAAAAATACAAAAGAACTAGTTACCTATTTAAAATGAATGGGATCGGTTAGGTTAGGTTGGATTTTTTTAAATAAAGACAAAAAAAGGAACCCTTTATTTTATGACTCATTTTTATTTAGTTTACTGCTCAGTTTTAACTGCTAAACTAGTTTGCAAGCATGCGTTTTTTTTTACATATGCGTTTTTGTAACTCAAATATTAAACTGCCGCTTTAATTCTATGCCATTATTTACAATAAACACTAAAACACGCCCTAAAATACAGTAGACTTAAATAATTCTACCTTATTATAATTTTCGTTGGTTAAATTAAATTAAACCCAATTTTTTGCTTTTTATACAAATTTATTTTATTTTGTTTACCGTACGTGGTTCTCCGTCATCAGCTTTGGGCACTCACCATGATGGGTTTTTGTACGCTGAGAAGATAAAAAGCTGGCGGAAAAAGAAACCTCCCAGGTTTTTATCCCACGAATTATCTTATTTATGTCACCTATTCATTTTAGTTATTTTTTTTGTTTTAGTTATATTATTTACTGTAGTTTATTATTAATTTTAGTTATATATTTTATTATTTAAGAGATTTTAATTTTTTAGATTTTTAGGATTATTAGAATTCTTGAAATGAAATTGTTCGCGCCAATTAAGTCATTTCACCTCCCTCCCCTTCACCCTCCCTCTCTTCCCCGCAAGCGCACTATTACATAATATGGATCAGGAAGATCTATCAAACCAGTCTGCCTTCGTCCCGCCGCCGACGCGCACGCCGCCGACGCGTATGCAAGTCCTCTAGTGACAACCGCACCGCAAGCCACCTAACACGTGGTCATCAGACTCGCCGCATCGCCACCATCACCGCTGTTAATAGTTCAAGTGATTTAACTGACTTCAAGTGATAAATAAGTGTGAAAGACAACATCAGTCCCCGGGCAAGAGAAGGCTTCATCAGTACACGAGCATACCATCTGCTCCAGCACCAAGTAAGTGCACTTGCTCCCTTTATCAATCCTTCTCGTTTTCCACCATTAATTCAAACCGCAACTTACAGTCCACAATTCCATCACCCGCAACGGGGGACCACCCTCCTTTCCACCCTTTATTCCACCACCATTTTTGGTCATAGCGAACCGGAGGTCCCCCCCCTTTTCCCAACAATATCTGGTCCTTGTCGATCCGGATTCCCTCCATTTTTTGGTCCAGTCGAGCCTGATTTCGAGCCAATAGTTTGGTAACTTCACCCGGGTTAATTATTTAATTTCATAAATACGCATATGTATGTATTTCATGTAATATATTATAAGTGCCTATTCATATTTATTTTTGCAAATAAGTATTATATCTACGATTATTTTATATCCCGCATATTAATAACGCACCGCTCACGTAGGTATATTATTCTTTTTGCAAAACACACCGCACCATCCGCTATTTATTTTTGCAAATAAGTATTATATCTACGATTATTTTATATCCCGCATATTAATAACGCACCGCTCACGTAGGTATATTATTATTTTTGCAACGCACCGCACCATTCGCACCATTATTTACCTATATTTGTAATCGAAATTACACCTCATAGGTACGCATTCTATTTTTCATTAATTGAAGTCCGCCATATTGTAACTGGAACCGACGCGACCGGCGATCGTTGTTTCGCTAATAACTACCTACGTAATCATTCATTCATTACGCCATACATAATTTTTATAATCTTAACTGTTTTAACTGATTTATCTTGTTCACGACAAAATGTCTACTAAAGGTAAAATTGTATCTGAAACGATTTCAAATGACGAAATTAGTTTGAAAATATTAATTGCAAAACGTGATTCTATTTACGAACGTTTACAACAAATTTATGATTTATCTATAAGTGCATTAAGTTCGTCAGACGCACAGGACGCATTTCTTGACACGGCATCTGACCTTGAATACTTGCGTACCGAGTTCAAGGACACGTTAGAATCTTATAATGTTACAAATTTAAAATTAAATCCGAACGCGCAAGTAGATTTCGGATCGTGGAAATCTTTTCATGATCTATATAGTCGTATTAAAAGTCAAGTGTCAAAATTAAACGCTTCATCTTCAAGTAAATTACAGAATAGTTTACCTACAAAAATTATACCGTCGCTTCCGCCCATAGAATTACTTTCTTTTAATGGTGACATACGACACTGGTCTATGTTCTACCAACAATTTAAAACATTAGTTCATGATAATCAGCAATTAACAGATGCTGAACGCGTTTATTATCTTGTTAGTAAACTTAGTGATAAGGCATTATCAATCTGCTCAGGCTTAATGCCTACCGCTGAAAACTATTCTGTGATATGGAACGCGCTCATACGTAGATATAACGACGAGCGTGCGCTCGCGACTACCTACGTCAGTCAGCTGTTAGAACTGAAGAACGTAAACACTAACACATCCGCTGGTTATCAAATATTTATGGATAAATTTGATGCTTCTATTAACGCTCTTAAGCAACTTAATGTTGATGACATATCTGATTTTCTATTTCTAAATATCGCGCTTAGAAAATTAGATAACGATACCGTAAAGTCGTTCGAAATGTCATGTCGCAACGTAAACATACCGAAATATTCCGCTTTGGTTCAGTTTTTACATGACCAGAATAGGGCTTTATGCCATACAATAAATACTTCGCATACGTCTAACAACCATAAAATTAAAGGTAATTTTGTTCCCGCTCCCGCTAAAAATATAAGCAAAACTTTTATTAATACAGATTCGAATCGGTCATGTATTTTCTGTGAATCGGGTGATCACGAACACCTATTTGTCTGTCCGCATTTTTTAAAAATAAATGCACAGGACAGGTACAATTTTGTAAAACGAAATAAATGTTGTATTAATTGTTTAAGTAATAAACACGCCACTCATTTTTGTAAGTCACAGCGTAGATGTAGGGATTGCTCCCGCTCGCACCATACGCTACTTCATTTTGTTAGTAGTAGGAATAAGGTCGATCAGCCTTCGGTAGAACAAGGTCCAGGAGAAAAGAATGCATCCACGTCATGTAACGTTTCGCGCGATTGTGGTAATGCGCCGCACCGCACTACATTATTGGGAACTGCGAAGATTAAAGTTTGTACTAAATACGGACACCAATATTTGTTGCGTTGTTTAGTGGACCCTGGCTCGCAATGTGATTACATCACGAAACAGTGTTGCAAACGTTTGTACCTACCGATCTCCAATAAAACACCAGTTAGGGAGGCGCAAGGAATCGGTGGGGTGTCGCAGAAGATTTTAGGTGTTACTTCTTTGCAGTTTAGCTCCCGCTTTGATGAAAATAAACTTTATCATATTGAACCGCTAGTTGTTCCCGCTATAACTGGACAATTACCCGAGTCGTTAATAGACGTTTCGAAAATTGATTATATAAATAATTTACGTTTAGCTGACGATCAATTCCATACACCAGGTGACATTGACGTTTTATTAGGGGTTAATACTTATTTACAAATTTTGTTAACTGATAAAATAATTAATTCGCAATCGCCGAGTGCCATAGAAACGTCATTAGGATACATAATAATGGGAGACGCAGATATCGACTTTCCTACATGCATGCCGCGTTCTTTAGTTTCTTATCCTACTCGTATTGATAATAGTCAAACGTCGCTCACGCATTTGCTCGAAAAATTTTGGAAGTTAGAGGAGCTGCCGCAAAAAACTTATTTGAGTCCTGATGAACAGGAATGTGAGAATATTTATACTTCCACTACTCGTCGCAATTTGAACGGACGATATGTTGTCGCCCTGCCCTTCAAGGACACGCCTGATAAATTAGGTGATTCTTTTATAACCGCTAAAAAACGCTTCTCGCTCCTAGAGAGACGTTTTAATAAATGTCCCGATCTTCGCTCCCGCTACAATGAAGTTATTCAAGAATACATCAACAAGGGTTTTTTATCATTGGTTGCTTCAAATAATTCTACGGAACCTTGCTTTTATCTCCCGCACCACCCTGTCATACGTAATGATAAAAGTACAACTAAATTGCGAATAGTACTCGACGCAAGCGCTAAGTCAGACAATGACATTTCATTAAATGATATTTTACATAGTGGGCAAAATTTACAGTCTGATATTTTTAATATTTTAATAAACGTACGAGTTTATCGCATCGCCTTTTTTGCCGACGTTAGACAAATGTATTTATGCATTGAAGTACAAAAATCGCACCGCGCGTTTCAACGCATTCTTTATCGCTTTTCTAATGAGGAAGACATACAAACATACGAATTTAATCGTGTGACTTTTGGTTTACGCTCTTCGCCTTTTCTTGCGCTACGCACATTACGTCAGTTGGCTTCCGAGGAGAGGGAGTCCTATCCTCTGGCTGCTTCGGTGGTCGAGCGAGATATTTATATGGACGATATCGCGTCCTGCGCGCCCTGCGTCAACAGCGCCGTTGACGTAGCCACTGAACTAATTCAAATGTTTCAGCGTGGAGGATTTGAATTGGTTAAGTGGACTAGTAACAGTTCAGAGCTTTTACAGCACATCCCCGCAACGCACCGTCAGCTTGACGAGGTCTCATTCGACGACCAAAGTATTTTTAAGGTATTGGGTCTTCGTTGGCACCCCGCAACTGATTGTTTTTCTTTTCTAGTTTCGCCGCCGCCGCTCGCTTGTACCAAGCGTTCTATTTTATCCGCAACCGCTCGCTTGTATGATGTTCTGGGGCTCGTGGGTCCAGTAATTCTTTTCTCTAAGCTTCTCATTAAAACCTTATGGGTTCTCAAACTTGACTGGGACCAGGCTCCGCCCGCTCACGTTGTCACTGCATGGCAACAATATATTTCAGAGTTACCTTTGATATCGAAATTAAGGTTTCCTCGCCATATGGGTATGGGTAGGGATTCCCAAGTCTCGCTAGTCGCGTTCGCCGACGCCAGTGAAAAGGCGTATGGCTGCGTGATTTATTCACACATCGTTAATGATGATGACTCACCAGTGGTAACGCTGATTTGTTCTAAGTCAAGAGTATCTCCGCTAAAAACTATTTCGTTAGCTCGGCTCGAGTTATGCGCCTTAGTATTACTCGCTAATTTACTGCGTACCGTACATGACACGCTATCCGCTAGGCATCCTGTTAGTAACATTTATGCATTTTCGGACTCTGAAGTCGCCCTTTGTTGGGCCCGCTCCTCGCCCCACAGGTTTAACACATTTGTGGCTAACCGCATTTCGCAAATACAGTCTTCTTTATCTCCTGATAATTTATTTCACGTGGCTGGTTTTGAAAATCCCGCCGATTATATTTCTCGCGGTTTATTGCCGTCACAAATAATAAATTGTGATCTGTGGCTACACGGTCCCGCTTGGTTGTCCTCACCGAGGAGTGAGTGGCCAATACAATCATCTTCACTATCTACCACCGATCTACCGGAACAAAAAACTGTAACATGTACCGTTAGTAATAGTCCGGAGCATCCATTTATCACTCTTAGTTTAAAATTTTCAAAATGGAATAAATATCTCAGATCCGTAGCTTATGTACTAAAATTTATAAAAAAATTACCGCGTAATAAAACTATAACCGCTTCTGACTTAGAATACGCAGAGAAAACTATTATTAAAGTGGTACAATCTAACGCTTTCGCGGAGGATTTGACTAAAATTCAAAAGGGGCGTCCTTGCTCTTCTGCCTTACGCAAGTTAACTCCGTTTATCGCAGACGATCTGCTTCATGTGGGTGGACGTCTTCAATATTCGTCTTTACCAGAGTCGCAAAAACATCCAATATTATTACCAAAAGGTGGACATATAATAGATCTTTTAATAGATTATTATCACTATAAAAACTTTCACGCTGGGCCGCAATATTTACTCGCCGCGTTGCGTGAGAAGTATTGGATATTATCTGCACGACGCATAGTACGCTATCGCGTCCATAAATGCAATGTTTGTTTTAGACATAAACCTAAAGCAGCGCACCCGATGATGTCCGCGCTGCCTGCTTGCCGACTCGAGCAGTGCAACGCATTCACTCACACGGGGGTAGACTACGCTGGCCCTCTTAACATCACGTTGACACGTAGGCGCGGCGTTCGCAGTCAAAAAGCATACTTATGCTTATTTATATGTCTCGTCACTAAAGCAGTTCATTTAGAGCTGGCCTCGGATCTAAGTTCTGCCAGCTTTTTAGACGCATTCAAGAGGTTTATATCTCGTAGAGGTCCATGCAAGTTTATCTATAGTGATAACGCTACTAATTTTATTGCTTCGCGTTCATACTTGAAGGAACTTCATTCCTTTTTACGTTCAGACGAATATTATAAAGTATTTAATCAGGTCCTTTCTGATAACCGCATCACATGGAAACTTAACCCTCCAAACGCTCCACATTTTGGTGGGCTTTGGGAGTCAAATATAAAGATAGTAAAGTATCATTTATTTCGCGTCATAGGTAAGCAAATCCTCACGTACGAGGAATTGCTTACTGTCCTCACTCAGGTCGAACGCATATTAAATTCACGACCGCTTTACGTGTTAAGTAGCGATCCGGCGGAACCTACTGCACTTACGCCCGCGCATTTCCTCGCTGTTAATCCACTTGGATGTTTACCCGCCGCTGATCTTAGTAAGGAACGCATTAATCTTTTATCACGTTTTTCATTGCTTGATTCGATAGTTCAGTCATTCTGGAAGCGCTTCAGATCAGAATACTTACATACACTACAAGCAAGAGAAAAGTGGAATAAACATTCTATTAATTCCATTTCTGTAGGAACCGTTGTTCTTATCGATATGGATAACGCTCCGCCTCTTCAGTGGCCGCTAGGCGTCGTCACTGAACTGTTTCCTGGTAGGGATGGTGTGGTGCGCGTTGCACAAGTGAAGACTAAGAGCTCCACTTTGCAGCGGCCCATTGTTAGACTTTGCCCTCTACCAACGCAATAATATTTCTATATGCCTATGTAGTTTATATTTTATAAGTTATAGTTTAAGTATAAATTCTTATCCCGCTATTATAATATTTTTATTAATTTACTAATTATATTCATCGCATCGCCTCTGTTCACCGCATATATAGTTTTTTCTATATGATATTAATTCCGCTGTATATATTTATGTTTATTTTTTTTTAATTCGCTATTTGAGGAGACCTCAAGGCCGGGGGGATGTTCGCGCCAATTAAGTCATTTCACCTCCCTCCCCTTCACCCTCCCTCTCTTCCCCGCAAGCGCACTATTACATAATATGGATCAGGAAGATCTATCAAACCAGTCTGCCTTCGTCCCGCCGCCGACGCGCACGCCGCCGACGCGTATGCAAGTCCTCTAGTGACAACCGCACCGCAAGCCACCTAACACGTGGTCATCAGACTCGCCGCATCGCCACCATCACCGCTGTTAATAGTTCAAGTGATTTAACTGACTTCAAGTGATAAATAAGTGTGAAAGACAACATCAGTCCCCGGGCAAGAGAAGGCTTCATCAGTACACGAGCATACCATCTGCTCCAGCACCAAGTAAGTGCACTTGCTCCCTTTATCAATCCTTCTCGTTTTCCACCATTAATTCAAACCGCAACTTACAGTCCACAATTCCATCACCCGCAACGGGGGACCACCCTCCTTTCCACCCTTTATTCCACCACCATTTTTGGTCATAGCGAACCGGAGGTCCCCCCCCTTTTCCCAACAATATCTGGTCCTTGTCGATCCGGATTCCCTCCAGAAATGAAATGAAAATATTTTATTTGCACAAATATGGGTGAAAAAGATTTTACAAAATATTTAGAGCTCCATATTTACCCCTTAGGGTGTACAAATTTTATTATATTAAATAAAATAATTATTTTAATGACTTAACATAATGTAAACATAAATTCTTAAAATAACTATTACAGAAGGGTACATAAGAAACATTAAAGTAGTTTTAAATTTTACAGTTTTAATTAATTAGACTTAAACCCAATTTTGTGCTTTTTATAATAATTTATTTTATTTGAACCATACGGTGTTCGCCGTCATCAGCTTTGGGCACCCACCCTTTGGGTTTTGTACACTGAGAGGAAAAAAAGCTGGCGAAAAAAAAACCTCCCAGGTTTTTATGCCGCGGACAAAATTATTTATTAGTCATTTTATTTTATTTATGTTATTTTATTTTCTTATATTTTATTAATTTATTAATTTATCGTTAATAAACTCAGTGACCGAATAGTACGCTTTTTTAATTAGATGTGTTTTGAGTTCTCTTTTAAATTCGTTATAACTTTTGGTTTTAAGAAAGTCTGGTAAATTATTATATATTTTTGGCCCCATGCAAAAGACGCTATTGTGATATTGTTTAGTTTTAGAGGCTATTGCGCATAGTTTATTTTTATGTCTTTTTGAGTTTAACGTGTTGTATTTAGAAATGTCGTTTTTGACCATTACACATATTTCATAGATATACATATAACGAAGGGAGCGTCAATATATTTAAACTTTGGTAGTGTGGCTTACATGTGTCTGTCTGTCGTAGTTGACACATTGACCGAATACATTTTTTTTTTGCGCTTTAAAAACTGTTTCAATACCCGTTGCATCACCCCAAAATACAAGACCATACCTAAGAGTTGCACCAACATACGCATGATACGCACTTGATACCGCTGATTTATTTACTATTTTTGACAATTTGTAAAGAGCAAAAGAGAATTTGTTAAGTTTTTTACATACATGTTCCATGTGTAGTCTCCATGTGAGCTTATTATCAATATACAAGCCTAAAAATTTTATATTTTCTGTTTCACTATGGTTTTACCTCTATAATTGATATTTACAGATCTCCCATAAGATATACGATTTTTAAATGTCATTATATTTGTGACGCCTTCTTTACGCCTTTGAGTGAAAAGGGACCTCTTTTTTAAAACGCTTTTATTAACATGACCTGTATGTGTATGTATGTATGTATGTAATGGAATTTTTGAACTTCATTTTCACTTACTTCTAGGAGTCTGATTAACTTGAAATATTTGCACAGGGGTCAAGGGTCGATGACAATACAATAATCTCATAACTTTATAAAGTCCTAACTAGTATTATCAGGATAAAAAAAATACGATTGGCGGCTGATAAATTCGTGGCCTAAGGTACTTAATGAAACAAATATAAAGTTTTATATTTTAAACACGTCTAAGCGTCTGATTAACTTGAAAATTTACACAGGGGTCAAGGGCCGATGACAATGCAATAATATGAGAATAAAAATCCTACTAAAAAATTAAAAATAAATAATGTAGTTTCAAAAAACTAAAAAACACGCTTTTGTGAAAATACGAACTAAAAACTAAAAAAATAAGAAGAAAATGTATTTAACTGTACAAAAAAGCGTGGGGTGGTTTTTAAGATACTATTGACACCATGCACCCCACGCTTTTTTTTACAGTAAAATACATTTTCTTCTTATTTTTTTAGTTTTTAGTTCGTATTTTCACAAAAGCGTGTTTTTTTTTCATTTTTTAAACTACATTATTTCTGTTTCTGAACAGTGAGTGGCTTTTGAGGCTCCAATCCTTTCATGTTGAAGAACGGAGTGCGGTGTCAATCCGCTAATGGATGCAACGAAATCTGATAGCAACGACAGTTAGTAGAGTAGTCAAGATACTTCCTATGTAGGAAGTTAGTTTAAATCCCAGTGACCTCTAAGACAATGATTAGGTACATATTTATCGCTGCTAAAAGAAATAAAATTCATCCAAATCCATTAACCCGCATTGGAATATCGTGGTGGAATAAGCTCCAGGCCTCCCCAATAGTAGACGTGTCCAGCAGTGAGGCGCTAAAAGGGTTGAACCACATCCCTACAAAATAATGAGATATTTTAAGGCATAATTGGCTGCCAGGACTCCCAAGCATTCGCTGATAAAAGTTAGCAGATTTCATTTTTTTTATTGCAAAGGCCAAACGTCTACAAAATCTCCATCTTAGTAAAAAAAATATGACTTCGCTGTTTCTTAGAATAATTGTACTACACATTTAACTGTTTTTTTAGAAACTATACCTACTATAAACTAGTTCCTTTTTGGAACAACCTTTACGCCTATGCGTGAAAAGGGACCTCTTTTTGTTTCTGAACAGTGAGTGGCTTTTGAGGCTTCAATCCTTTCAAGTTGATGAACAGAGTGCGGTGTCAATCCGCGAATAGATGCGTTGCTTGCTTTGAGGATTGTTTTACTATTATTATTGCGAAATAGTTGAGTAGTAAACATCTCTCACATAGGTCCCGGACCCTGACTAAGCGTATTTATTGCTGATAAGTAATGAGAGACAACATATACTGTTTCATTACGATGTTATCCATCACCGTTAATGTCCGAATGTTACACAACATTTTTAAAAGGTATCTAATGTCCACCCGCAATCGGTTTCACGCCACATTGGTGTAAGTCTGTGTCAATTTTATGAAATAATTTATACCCGGCAGTGGAAAAAAAATGGCTATCTTGCAGTCCTCACTTTTTAGAGCACTATTTTGTATTTTATTGTTGCGAGCAGCGAAAATAAAGTAGTTAAGACATTTTACACATGAGTCTCGATTTCACATTTCGACGCGCTCTCTAACTACATAAGACATCATAAAGTTATATATACACATAAGGTTGTTTCCACCAAGCCGTATGTGGTCAGCGTAGTCGTTTATGGCCTTAATCTCTCTCAATTTTGAGACACGATCTGTGCTCAGCGACATTAAAGACGGGTTGATAGTAATATTATGGTCCCTTAGAGTTCTCACGTTAGTTGTGAGGTTCAGCTAGTTGCTATTTCTTTTTGCAATAACCTTTCCTTTGTCAAAGAAGGTCTCCTTTTGTTTTTGAACAAACCGTGCCTTTTGAGGCCCTTCCGATCCTTTCAAGTTAATGAGCGGAACGCGGTGTCAATCCGCTAATGGATGTCTTCCTCGCTTTGAGGAGTGTTTTTTTTTTAGTATTTGAGAGCACGGAAGTGCCGCCCCGAAGTTATAACATACGAGCTCAGCTTCACATGATATATTAAAATTACTGCCTCATCATCAAATCCAATCGTCAATAAAATTGAACTCGGGTAATCTTTGGCCATATGGGTCATCAAAGACTAATTGCACCGGCAGAAAGTCAGCCCTACACCAAACATTACAGAATCCAGCAGACTCTGAGCAGTGACTCTGAGCTACAGCAGAATCTGTAAAGTCAATTCCTCCAACACTTACAAGATGTAACTGTTTAAAATAAGCATTTCAAAAATTCTTACATTTTTGTTGAACACCTCTCGAACTAGTACCACTCAAAATGACTAGGTAGACATAGCACCCCTCTTACATTTGTAAGTTCCGTTCCCACACGTAGATAGCAAACATGTGAACAAATGGGCACTTTCTTTGTCAGCGCAAAGTATTAGAAGACGCGAGAAAGATCTCGTCTTTGACAAAGAAAAAGACTCCGGCGTTAGTGTATTGATCACATGACACTCTTTTACCAAAAGTAATATAATTTAAAAATAGCACAGTTAGGTCAATATATTTTATAGCCATTAAACGATGACGATATTCGGTAGTCATCGTGGCTCTATATATTTTAATTTCGGACATATAATTTAAAAATAGCACAGTTAGGTCAATATATTTTATAGCCATTAAACGACGACGATATTCCGTAGTCATCGTGGCTCTATAACTTTTAATTTCGGACTGTCATGTTTTTAGAAGACACATAATAAAATATTGTAATTATTACGCATACCCAGAAAATACAACTACTGTACTAAATCTGGTAACAATCTTATCTGAAAAGTTTTTTTTAAATAACGTTTCACACTCATAGCCCGTAGGGTAGATATACCCTGTGTCGTGGGTACCATGGACACACCCAGACCGAGAACAGAAAATAAACTCATCATTCAAATTTCTGTTTCGCCGGGAATCGAACCCGGGACCCTTCGATTGGCAGTCCGGCGTGGTAACCATTGCGCCACGCAGGTCGTTATTTTTAGATTGTAAATATTCTTTTGAAATATATAGGAGATTAATTAAGCTCTATATATAAAATTCAATGTATGTCTGTATGTCCTTTATAGAATCGTAAACTATGCATTTGATCACGCATGTCATGATTTCAGCAAAGTGTTGTGTTGTGCATGAGCCCACAAATGTTTCCGAGTTGGAGTCTGTCTATCTGATCTCTGAAACGCTTGGACTGATTTTGACGGGACTTCCACTGGCAGGTAGCTGATGTAATAAGGAGTAACTTAGGCTACTATTATAAAGTCCACGCGGACGAAGTCGCAGGCGGCCGCTAGTAAGCTCTCAAAATGTCATGACATTAGTTTGAGTCATTTGAGTTTGAGCAGTCTATTAAAATAAATTATGTACTCATTGTGTTCTCATATTGAGAAAATAAATCTGTTTAAGTGGAACTTTTTTAAATATTATCAATTTAGTCATATTGTTGGAATTTCCAAATTAATAAAGTTTTTTTGAGACCGATGAAAATAATTGTAAATTAGTGAAATTTAATAAATGTCGTAAAAAGTAACTATTCAATTATCCCACATTCACTCATTAAAATGCGAGTTGTGACATGTGCTTGAAAAAAAAATGTTTTTGTTTATATGGAACGCGATGAGTAAATTTACTTACAGAAACTCTCTGCAGACTGTAACCGCAGTTGATGAAGCTTTAAAATTATCAGCATTACCTGTAAAAAGAAAAACATTGTTTTAGTTAAAAAGCGAACAATTCATATTTACAATTTCTCAGTTTCTTGTAAGTGGAGAAGAAGAGCATTTATCTTTCATTTCCATTTACAGGTATATTTTGAAAGAGTGATTCCAGGTAGACCACCGTTTTAATTAACTTTGTTACAGCTACCGTTGTAGAATTTTTTAGTAAAGCGTGACAATTCAAAATGTTTTATTCCAAATACTTTCTAGAAAGCCTGATAGAAAGTAGTTTGGCGTCAGACTCAATCACGGAGATGGCAGCTAGCCAGACTAGCCTTAAAGCGCTCATTGACCAGTGATTGGCGTAAAACGCAAGCAGCCCACGCGCTTAAGCTTAACTGGCACAGTTGGGCTCGAGATGGACGATCGCGCGTAACAAATATCATGCGCGTTTCACTGCTTTGAGGGCAAATTAAGCCATTGGTACCAATACAATGGCTCATTGTAGGCATGTTGAAAACGTTTGACAGTGGGTTGGTCACGAATACGCACCACCACCAACCTGCATTAGATCAGCGTAATGGAGTAAGCTGAACGCATCCCCAATAAGAAAGAAAGAAAGAAAGAAAGAAAGAAAGAAAGAAAGAAAGAAAGAAAGAAAGAAAGAAAGAAAAATATTTATTTCATATTAGGAATACAAAATATTCGCTTAATGAATGTCATTTTTCCCGGTCATCGCCTTTAGTGGTCAAAAAAAGTGGCCAATAAAGGTGAGAGACCCGTGCCCAGTGGTACGCTTTAATTTATTTGGATCAATAAAATTATTCAAACAATTTATATTATTTATGAAGTCAAAGGGTATAAATTTAAAATGTTTAAAAAAATAGTTTTCCTTGAAAGCCTGACGTCGTCGGTTCGCTAAGAAGGTTGTTTGCCGTTAGACTCAATCAGGGAGATGGCAACCAGCCAGCAAGCCGTTTAATCGACCAAGCGTTTTGTGTTTTGATTTTTGGAATATAAACACGTTTTGAATAGAAATGATGCTATGCGGTTTGTAGTACTAGTAGTGTGTAGAGTGAAAGAATCAAGTAAAGTGTAGAGTAGAACAGGAAGTAAGGGTTATTATGACATGAGAATAACGTTATTACATGATAGTTTATATACGACTAAACTCACGTGACCTTTTTTCTTAACAAGGCCGACTAGTTTCGGACCTAAACGAGTAGCCTAAGTTACTCATTATTACATCAGCTACCTTTTTTTGGTATCGGGGGGGAAACCTTCAAAAGGTACCCGAGTACAGTATAGTACAGATTACTCTTAATTTCTAGAAAGCATGACGTCCACCAACATACCTCATACTTCCGAAAGGAGACCAGTGCCCAGCAGTGGGACATAAAAAGGGTTGAAATATTTCGTTAGTTGCGTTACAAAAGGATATTGCTCGAAAAGCTATTTCTAAGAAGTTCTCATTTCAAATAATTGTAATCACGACGCCGAAACAATTAAAACGAATTAAATTGGTCCGTCATAATTATTTCCGAAATTGTATAAGGAATCCGGATTTATTGTAAAATACGAAATTCAAACGCTACAAACGGGTTATTATTACAAAACCTTTACGCCATGTTTTTCGCTTGTAAACGGCAATTCAACACAAATGAATCTGTAATAAAAGGTATTCTTAACTTAAAACACGTTTTTGAAAAGGGTTCCTCGTTAAATTATCCCGGTTTTTTGTCAGCGGTAAATAAAGTAAGTGCCTGCCTTTTTTAATGCGGACAGAATTATAAAAAACGGCAAATTGTTTGTAAAGTAGGTTTACGATCGAGATGTTTACGTGATAACGTCCGCACGAGAAAGTCTCCATTCGTTTGTATGCCGCTAGAGTGAGAGAGACGGAAGATCGGTCCACTCACTCGAACGCTATGCCAGCCTCCGCTCGTGAGGATTCCGCGTGACAAGTTTCACGGAATGACTGGCAGCGCTCGAGATGAGACGGGAGATCGGTCCGTCTCTCTCTCGTTATACCTGCGATCGCGCTCGTGAGGTTTTGGTGTGACACAAGTTTCTGAACATGTCACCCGACTAAAACGATTTTAAAGACGTTATCACGTCAAAAAGCACTTTTTAAACACTGGTGAAAACGTAGATCAAAAGTACCTACTTAGATTTGTCATTCGTAAATTTTGTTTATATTTTATGGTTTTTTGCAATACAGTGACGATGTAAATATAAAAATGTGATACTGTTAGAGTCCTTGTAAACACATGTTTGCATGGTATAAAAATCCAGGCGCGGTCCCAGGGGGGAGGGGGGATCACAGGGGACGTGACACTCCCCCAAAATTCATCAGTCATGCCTAGATAGAAATCGAAACAAGCCAATTTGGGACACATTTTCCCCTAATTTCTTAGTGACCCCCCAAAATTTCTTGGTGACGCTCCCGAAATTGGAGGCTGCGACCGCGCCTGTAAAAATCTACGGTTAATTCATCGTGCGTAGTTCGGTCGTCAGTCGGTTGTCAGTGTTGTATCGCGTTCTATACGAGCGTGTAGAACTGTAGACGGTGCCGGACATTTTTATGTTTTCGGCGTGCCGTAACTTCGCCACGACCGTCAACATGCTCTCACTGGGTTCCATTCAACACTGATAACCGTTAGCCCGGGTTCACACTACGCCGGACCGGCAGATCTGCCAAGCTGGTAAAACTGCCGGATGGGCTAGTGGCTGTACAATTTATATGAAGCTATTCACACTATCCCGAGTCCGGCATTTTCGCCGAACTCGGCGTTTTGTCACTACGAAGTGCCGGTAGAACCACCGGACCGGAGTAATGTGAACGAGTTTTGTGCCGGTATTCGTCCCGCGCTCGCCTTGCCCGTGCTCTCCGCGCCCCGCCCGTGGTCCCCTCTCGTCATTTTTTCTTGTGGGATCCGGTCTAATGTGAACACCTCTGTCCGGTGTCCAGTTTCCGGCAGATCTGCCGGTCCGGCGTAGTGGGAACCCGGCCTTACTGAGCACGGCGAAATAGCCGTAGATTTTTACCCCGATCAAACGTGTGTCTACAAGATGCCTTATATTACACTTTATAGCGAATTTATAGTGTTACGAGATGTGCTCCGCGGTTTATACCCGCGTGTTATACCGTAATGTTATATAGCCTTAAACCGTCCTCGATACGATAAATCCAATCCAACACAAAAATAACGTTTTAATTGCAACCAGCAGTTCCTTCCAGTCCTCAGCTTTATAAATTGGTAAAGATTTGTAGGTCTGTTTTGCCTGAGTTTATACTGATAATTGGGAAAAAGTAGGGCTCTAGTATCACAACGATAACCAAGTTCAAGTTATTGGACTTAAAATACCTTTGCGAAAGTCAATACTTTATGTCATACCTTCTCGGTGAAGAAAAGCATGCGTAATATCTCTCATTTACGTGCATAATGTCTCTCATTTCATCATATCTCATATCTTTATGTCGTCCTCGAATAAGTAATAAAAACGCGAGCGGCCGCCAAGAGTGTCTTAGTAGGTAAAAATCCTACATACGAGTCTTAGAGCATCAAAGTTACTGACTCACCCTTCAGTAGAGACGGCATAGCGCCTCGCTTCGATACATAATTTTTGTGCCAAAACTTGTCGGGGGAAGTCGGGGGAAGAACGCACACATTTTGATTTTGTCACACATTCACAAATATTCTTTCATCGCTACAGACGCATACATTTCTAAATATGTCAATTTCAATTAACAACGTCATTTTCTATGCACCGTCAACACTGACACCGACACACACAGACACACTAGTTTTATAACTAGAAGGCACATTGTGCATGGACGTTGGGACGAGGGGTTCGCGGTTCGCCCGTAAAGGTCACTCCTCTCTGACGGGTGTCATACCTGTCATACCTTGATGCTCTAAGATACGAGTATCTGCTTTGATATGGATATTATCATCCAAAGCTTTTTTACCCTCTTTGGTCAACAAAAAAGTGAGTTGGTTAGCTATTTCATTTCATATTAAAAAAAAAATTTTAATGCTGTAAAAAGTCAACCGGGTCTAATGCGTTACATTACTCTGAATGGCTTTTTGTATTGATAGTTATATAGGTAACGTATTTTCCTATAGGATAGGGCATACTGGAAATGTATCGACACATTTTCAGTCTAATTATTACATGCTTTATATTAGCTTCACTTCCAAACACCAAACGAGTTGGTCGTTTGGGTGCGATTTTGACCCACTTTAAATGGCCAGATTTTAAGCATCAAGATTTCAAGCTTTGCAGATTTATCGAGGACCAATGACAATACACTAATTTAAAGTTTATTTCAGTATTCAATTTGCAAAATAATATTTTTGTCTATAGTCTATCTATAAGGCAGGAATTGATGTTAAAATTAATTTCCAACCATTATATTTAGCCATAAGCATAAATTAATAATAGTATAAATAAGATAAAAATGTAATGCATTTTTTACAATATTTTAAATTCAATTTTATTTTCTATTTTTTATTTGGATTTCTTATAAAAGCGTGTTTTTTAGTTTTTTTTAAATTATATCCTAAAATACAAGTATAGCTGCTTCCACCCGTACCAGTGTGCCTAGTAAATATTACCTTCCAAATATCGCTGTCAAAGTTTTACTTGATGGATTTAATCTGCCATCCATCTTGAGATGAATGGAATGACAGCTAAGACGTATTAAAACTCTGAACCAATTTTCAAGGTGTAGTATCTACGAGTAAAACTTTGATTCAAAATGATGTCATTTTAAAAACAGGAAAATTTACTTTAATTTACAATATTCCTATGTTTAAAATGATACGAGTATCATTTTGAATCAAAGTATGAAGCTATTGCTTCTAAGTATTTAGATACTTAGATAAAAATATATTTCTAGTTTTTTTTTCCTTTCAAACATGTAAAATTTATAATAATGCCTACAGCACTGTAATGACCAATAAAAAATGCTTGTACAGCTTTGGAGCAAACGAGTAAGAAGAAAGAAAAATAAATAATTTATTACGAGTAGGTATCATTTTGAATCAAAGTATGAAGCTATTGCTTCTAAGTATTTAGGTACTTAGATAAAAATATATTTCTAGTTTTTTTTCTTTCAAACATGTAAAAATTATAATAATGCCTACAGCACTGTAACGACCAATAAAAAATATTTGTACAGCTTTGGAACAAACGAGTAAGAAGAAAGAAAAATAAATAATTTGCGCAAAAATGGGTATTTAAGAAGCTGTTCTATACATTTCAATTATTAGTCCGCCATATCTCCCCAGTTAATTAGAGACTAACAGTACGTGTACAATGTTCATGTACCTATTTTTTTGTGATTCTTCAGCAACAAAACTGTTGGCAGCTTTCGTTTCAGAATGACACGCGATAGGCAGTTCAATTACTAGAGTTGATGAAACATTGTTTCCGAAGTTCGATTCTATTGTGAAAAAATGAATATTTCTCGCAGTTTAAGTGTAACAAAAATGTTCGAAAGTTTCAGACTATCTTATTCACAATACTTTTAAGATTAGAAGAATTCTGTATATCCAATAAAATAATGTTAAAGTTACTTGACTCTCCAAATGTTAACATAACACTTGCCTATTCATATCACTTACATAATAATTACTATACAGACATTTCTAATACTATTTCTAATTGGATATTCTCTGATGAATGAGAGATTTTAAACTTGCGAAGAATTCCCCGATGCTACGCCAAATTATCATAAAACTTCAATGCAAAATGCAATAAACCGTCGCGCGATGGGAATCACATTCGTCAGTAAATTGCGCTGCAGTGGAGCGAACTAGCGTCCTGATTTGTTGAGTGTTGATTTGTGATGCGAGCAATAAATGTATAGGATAGTTGATAAATCTATACACTAGGAAGGGTTTAAATATTTTAAGCTAAAAGGGTACTATGCAACAATATACTAAACACTTAGAATAAATTCCCCGATGCTACGCCAAATTATCATAAAACTTCAATGCAATAAACCGTCGCGCTATGGGAATCACGTTCGTCAGTAAATTGCGCTGCAGCGGAGCGAACTAGCGTCCTGATTTGTTGAGTGTTGATTTGTGATGCGAGCAATAAATGTATAGGATAGTTGATAAATCTATACACTAGGAAGGGTTCAAATATTATAAGCTAAAAGGGTACTATGCAACAATATACTAAACACTTAGAATAATTTACAATTACATTATAGAAACCAACTTCGCGCGCCAAAATTGAAGCATGTTGGTTGGTGCCATTAATGGTACTAAACGCCGGGCCGACACATTTTAAAAACAAAAGAAATCTAATAAAATAACTTTTCACACTGTTTTCAATATTTTGTAGTATTTTATAGTTAATTTGGTAAAAATAAAAAATTTGGTTTGTCAGATGTGACTGCTTCAATTTTGACAGCGCTTTTGTATGAAGACAGTCATTCTATACGTATTTATTCTAAGACCAAACATTTTTTCGAATAGGATTTGGAGTTTAGAACTACTAAAATTTGCAACTAGAGGGAATTACATATTCTTATGATTTGTGAAAAAAAATTTATCCACCTTCACCTAGATCCGGCCCTGACATACAGAGGAGAAGGAGAACACTATAGAATAAATAAATTTTAGATAGGTACTACAGTATGTTTACGCAAGAGTTTCGGCGTAGTTACGCCATATGTACTGGTTTGTATCCAGTACTTAATTATTTTTAATACATAAGTAGAGTAGAAAGATAGGTGAAATGCTAGAATCGATGGCATAAGCTTAGTTAAATAACAAAGCTCTTCTGAAATTCTAACAAGTAAAATGCGTGATCATAAGTTTTAAACTGCAACCCTTTTTACGTCCCACTGCTGGGCACGGGTTCTCCCCAATAATGGAGCGTGAGCAGATGTCTCTGTGTGTGCTCATAAGGCCTCCGACAAGGATTAACGACTCTTATCTTTGGTCAAGTGGGAGATGGAGATGTCGAGTCGTCGGTCCCAGGATAACAATCGCCAAGCCTTGTCGGAGACCTTATAGGCAGTTTGAAGATATCCGACGGGTTGGCCATTGACCCACATTTTCAGCAGTCCCCATTAGAGCAGCGTTGTGGAGTAAGCTCCAGGCCTCCCCAATAATTATAATGAGGAGACCCATGCCCAGCAGTGGGATGTAAAAAGGGTTGCAGCCAGCCATCTAGGTAGAAGACAAATGTTTATTGGTAAGGTTAACGTCGTTAACCATAATGTTGTGTAAAAATATAAAAATAATAAACGCTTCACACTCATAGCCCCACAGTAGGGTATATTATATACCCTGTGTCGTGGGTACCATGGACACATACAAAGACATAAACACAAACACCCAGACCGAGAACAGAAATAAAAACTCATCATTCAAATTTCTGTTTCGCCAGGAATCGAACCCGGGACCCTTCGACTGGCAGTCCGGCATGGTAACCACTGCGCCACGCGGGTCTTCCAAATTATACTTTTTCTATTATGACGTGTACTGGCTGGCGTACACTGACAAAATCTGACGATAATACGGACCTTTACCTTAGCTTCATTCGACACAAAACACAGAAGTGTCTACATTTGCGCAGCGGCTAAAAGCTGAAAGACACTAACACTTGCCGTGCCGCGTGATTGTTTTATAGAATTGATTGTTCTGAGTGACATGTAAACTATGCAGTGGTAGGTAATTGATATTGTTCTTTCATGAATATCATGCATACGCGATCGGTTAATGGTATTGATTGATTTGAGCTACATGCAAACTCCGTGTTGTGACTTGTTTTGAAAATGCCTTTATTTTTATGAAGCATAATCGTCGGACCCCGTTGAAACTGGTGTAACTTTCATGGTTCGACCCGAATGCAAGCGATCTACACAGCAAAGCCAAACAGGCGCGATCGGGTGTGAGATAGGTGACCGCTAGTGACAAAATTTCACGCACATTACTGTGCTGCTGAAGTCACGTTAAGCCGTCTTTCTTGGTTGTTACCATCTCCGTATTAGTGCAGCGTGATGATGGGGAGGGACCCGTGCCCCGCAGTGAGACGTAAAAGGGTTTCATTGGTAGCTTGTATCCGACACAAGACTCAAAAAGAAGAACATCTTTGTACTGTGACTAAAAGTGTCTATGTTTGCACAGCGGCTAAAAGCTGAAAGACACTAACACTTGCCGTACCGCGTGATTGTTTTATAGAATTGATTGTTCTGAGTGACATGTAAACTATGCAGTGGTAGGTAATTGATATTGTTCTTTCATGAATATCATGCATACGCGATCGGTTAATGGTATTGATTGATTTAAGCTACATGCAAACTCCGTATTGTGACTTGTTTTTAAAATGCCTTTATTTTTATGAAGCATAATCGTCGGACCCCGTTCAGAAACTGATGGAACTTTCATGGTTCGACCCGAACGCATGCGATCTACGCAGAAAAGCCAAACAGGCGCGATCGGGTGTGAGATAGGTGACCGCTAGTGACAAAATTTCACGCACATTACTGTGCTGCTGAAGTCACGTTAAGCCGTCTTTCTTGGTTGTTACCATCTCCGTATTAGTGCAGCGTGATGATGGGGAGAGACCCGTGCCCCGCAGTGAGACGTAAAAGGGTTTGGTAGCTTGTATCCGACACAAGACGCAAAAAGAAGAACATCTTTGTACTGTGACTAAAATAAAAGTGTCTATGTTTGCACAGTGGCTAAAAGCTGAAAGACACCAACACTTGCCGGGCCGCGTGATTGTTTTATATAATTGATTGTTCTGAGTGACATGTAAACTATGCAGTGGTAGGTAATTGATATCGTTCTTTCACTCATATAATGCATACGCGATCGGTTAATGGTATTGATTGATTTGAGCTACATGCAAACTCCGTGTTGTGACTTGTTTTGAAAATGGCTTTATTTTTATGAAGCATAATCGTCGGACCCCGTTAAGAAACTGGTGTAACTTTCAAGGTTCGACCCGAATGCAAGCGATCTACACAGCAAAGCCAAACAGGCGCGATCGGGTGTGAGATAGGTGACCGCTAGTGACAAAATTTCACGCACATTACTCTGCTTCTGAAGTCTTTCTTGGTTGTTACCACCTGCGTATTAGTGCAGCGTGATGATGGGGAGGGACCCGTGCCCCGCAGTGAGACGTAAAAGGGTTTCATTGGTAGCTTGTATCCGACACAAGGCGCAAAAAGAAGAACATCTTTGTACTGTGACTTAAAGTGTCTATGTTTGCACAGCGGCTAAAAGCTGAAAGACACTAACACTTGCCGTGCCGCGTGATTGTTTTATAGAATTGATTGTTCTGAGTGACATGTAAACTATGCAGTGGTAGGTAATTGAAATTGTTCTATCATGCATATCATGCGTGCGCGATCGGTTAATGTTATTGATTGATATGAGCTACATGTAATAACTATGTTGTGACTTGTTTTTAAAATGCCTTTATTTTTATGATCACAATCGCTGTTATACTCCATAACAAAAATAACGCTGAATATTTTAATAGTGGAACAGTAATGGTCGTGCAACTACATTTTTGTACATGAATGAATTAGCAGACGAACCTGAAGGCCACGTAGTGGTAAGTGATCTCTGTAGCCCATGGATAGCTATACACAACCTCAAGGAAACCTAAGTGTTGTCTGTGGTCATAATAATATGCAGTCGCACTGCTACTCCAAAGGCAAAAAACCAGCTAACAGGCATAAGGGCCACCTGATGGTGAGTGGTCACCGTCGCCTTTGGACATTTGCAACACCAGAGGAGTCGCCTATGCGTTTCCGGCGTTGTATTCAAAGGTTCTTTCAACGCCTTTCTTGAAGAACCCCATGTCTTAGCCCAACGTGAATACCTCAGAGGGAAGCTTATTCCACTGTTGGCATGTTCGTGGTAGAAACGAACGTGAAAAACGGACTGTTGACTATTGCCATATGTTCAGGTGGTGGGGGTGATACTTCTTCTTCGGCGGGAAAGTTGTTGTTATAACAATGTTGAAGCTCAAACAAAACAAATAAAATACGAATTTTGTAACAATATTTTTCTGGCGATATTTCGATATAAATTTGAATTTGGAATTCCTAATCAAACACAAGATATTTGATTTTAAAATTGCCAGTATTGAGCATCGGCAATTTCATATGTAAGGACCTAATATTATATGTACATGTACATGGGCTGTAGCAACTACTTAACATCATGTGGCCTTAATGATACTACATATAAAAACAAACAAAAATAAATGATATTTTGTGAAAACCCAGCATTTTAACTTAATAACATGGTAGGAGGTAGAACCATTATGGTTCGCCCGGAAAAGTACTACCGCTGCACCCACTTCTGCCGTGAACCAATTCTATTGTATTTCGGTGGAAAGGTGCAGTGGCCGGCCACACTTATATGAGGCAAACACCAGCCTCCGGAATAGCAGCGCAACTGCATACGACCTCAGACAAGAGTTACCTATGCTTGCTTGGGGTTGTATGTGAGGTTGTATGCGACCACTTCACACCACGTGGCTCGTCTGCTACTCCATTCAAATAAAAAAAAAACTGTCGTAAAATAAGCATGTTTATCACACCTATAAATCAACGCTAACGTAGTAATGTATGTTCTCGAAACAGATAAATCTCACAGTTGCCAGAGGACGGAAACAGAGAATTTATGGTCAATTTGCATAACTAAAGTAATTTGTATCTCATTGCTAGCTTGGTTCATTTCTATTGCATTGTTTGTAGTTCCTACCTTTCTAATAACAACACTATTCTTAAACTTTTTATTTTTTAACTAGTCGGGGAACTTTTTGTTTTGTTTTGGGGGGAAACCTTCATAAGGTACCAGACACCTTGGGAAAGGATACCGGTTAATGTGGGATTTGTACCGCACTACCCTGCCTCTGCGTTTGGTGAGGACTCCAGGAACTCCAGTGGAACGAACCGGTGTCTACGCGCGCGGCGCCCTGTACGCGCCCATCTTCGGTTTCCAGTAGTCAAAACTTTATAGTTTGGCGATTTAATTTTAAATAAAATAAAAAAAATGAACATCGGACCTCGCCCGAGAGTGAAACAAAAATAAGAACATTTATTTTTTATTTTATTTTGCAGGTTTGTGTCCAGATTATCTTCTTATTCATACTAAAATCATCTCGTCTCGCCCCATCCCCATTGTTGGGGAGGCCTGGAGCTTACTTCACCACGCTGCTCCACTGCGGGTTGGTGGAGAATGACGCTTTAGTAACTGCTTTAGGATCCCGGGATTCCCCACTATAATCCTTTTTATTTTACGTTGTAGTCTTTATTTTTGTTCATAGCTAAAATTAATGAAGTTATATCTGCTCTAAATCATCTTACGTTTTTTCGTTAGTTAAGAGATCTAGTTTCAAGTTTTCGAAAAATATGTGGATTGATATTTGCATTTATATTTTTAAACATTATAAAAAAGAACAATCTTCAAGCTTCAGTCGAACAATAAATGTGTGGGTAGCATAATCGCCTACAGACTTCTAAAATAGGTATTGTATTCAAATTACCTTAAAATAATAAAACAAGATCAAATAGCCGAGGTACCAATAGACAAAATACTTCAGAACTAATAGAAAGGAGAAAGCAATCTAGTATAAAATTTATTCATAGAATAGTTTATTTTCTATTAATAGAAATGTAGCTGACTACAATATAGAATCTCAACATTTTTAATATCAGTAAACTAATCAAGTAAAACAAATATTATGTCCAAAAATGTATAAAACTTACTAAAGTGTGAAACTTAGTGAGCAATCGTTTCTTGCATGAAATAGATTAAGGCCAAAGACCAATAAAACTAACAAAAGTAATTATAAAATGATATTTTAATAATAGTTTAATGAATGTGCGTTACATTGAAAAATCTTTTTCAGCAATTACACGTCTAAAATCGCCTGCAGTCTCGTACTATCTTGAAATATTTAATAGAAAATTGAATGTAATGATGAATAAAAATATATTTCTTATGATATGACTATTCAGGTTTTCTGGACATGGGACAGAACATGGCAAGAATAAGTCACAAGGTAAAGTATTCTTAGGGAAGACTATAAAATTCGATACCTTTGTTAAATGTATTCAATATACAAGAGATTCGAACATGTCATTTTTAAAAATCGTTATCATTAAATATCAAGTCAATACCCGAGGTATTAACTGGTTAACGAGAAAAGAAGGTCTTAAAGGCGACAGGCAAAAAACAGACAAACTTAAGTGAAAGGAAGAAACCCCCTTCTTTTCCTTTCAGGGAACAAAATCCTAAAAACTAAATATTAAATAATATAATATAATAAATGATATACATATCATCCTTGTGACGTATTACTCGTATTATCCTAAAGACCTACAATTTAATTAGAAGCGGGCATTCAATTTACTCGAGGGTCTGATGACGTAAAAATTGTACCCGGACTTGTTACGAAAACGATGAACGAGCTTGAAAAAGTTTCTTTTATCGTTACGAGAAAAGTTTACTTAGAGACTCCTGGAAATATTCTAGAAACAAAGGACAACTTTTGTTCTTCGTCTGGATGAATAGAACCTACAATTCAGTCGACTCATTCAGAGCTACGCATTTTTCTTTTCATCATTTGAAGATTTGAAGAAGTTTGGATAAATTTAGTAGAGATTTAAGATAATTGCAACGGAAAACTTAACAGAAATTATTTTACTAGTAACTACGCCTTGATAAGGTTCGAAATGAGAAAGATTTGTACTGAAATACAATTCACTAAGTAAAAATAGTGTTGTATAATTCTCGTATCTCAGTATGACACTAGTGCCACAGTGCAGAATAAATAATAGTACAAGTACTACGAATAATAACTCAACAATGTAGCAGCGCACGTTACGATACGCCTAGATAATGGTACAACGTGAGATGGAAGACATCGTGATAAAATATTAAATTTTAATGTGTACCAGGATTTGAATTTGTACCCAGGACCTTTCTCGTGGAATACTGGTTAGTAGCCAGTAATTAGTAACTGTTAGTTATCCATTCAACCATCGGTGACCGGATAATGGTACAGTTAGTCTGATATAATACGGCTTCGGCTACTATAAATATCTTCTAGAAAGATATGAGCTTAGCAAGAATGCCATGATCTTTTTTACTTCAGAACAATTCGCGAATGAACTGGAGCAAGATCAGCAGACTACGACCTAAAGAATAACGATAGGAAAAATGTCGAGATGTAAGACTTTCTAACGAACAAGATAAAGCGAATGCAACATCTATTCCTATCAGCATTTTACTGGTTCAAAGAAGCTTTACTGGAGACTAAAATAAAAATATCTCAGAATTATGGCTGCAACCCTGCAGCTAGAATAAATAGATCTCACTCAATAAGTGCATGACCCAAAGCTAACACTACAATACTTCTATTCCCAGAGGTTACTCCATCATATTGCTCCAAAGCGGGGCAGTGGAGATGAGAGTTAGTGGCTACCCGCTGTCGGATGTTTTCGAACCGTCCATAAAGCCTCCGACAAGGTTTAAAAAGACTGTTATCTATCGATAAGAACCGGGCCCGACTGCTTAACGTGCCTTCCGATGCACTAGTGCCATTAGCGCGGTCTTTCATCACTCATCCGACCGTAGTACCTGTAATGAAATTTTGTCACAAACGGTCACCTATCTTACTCATTGCGTCCATTTCATTTGATCACTTGCACGTTTAACACTCACTTCAATAACATCTAAAATTATACATCTAAGTACCATTCTTGTTTATATACGTCAGCTAACATCCACTCAACTTAATTCCCATCAAAGAACCATTTCTTTTTAGCAAAAAGCCTCAACAAATCCTATAAGATTTCGCCGGTAAATGTTTACGTTTCATTACATTGAGAGGATCGCCAGAGGTTCGAGATATCTTGTATTATTAACGTACTCTGTAAATTTTTAATAAACCTGCTCATGGTACAGATGAGCCTTTTAAGCCTGTCTTACGAGAAATTATCTTGTTAGGCCAATGATGTAAAATATTTTGAAGAGGCATACGTAATCTACAATTGACAATGAGCTAGCAATGATGGCTAAGCGGTGAAACCCGCGATCTCCGGCACGAAGTTAAATGAGTATTTCAATGTTGTTCCACGTTGAGGAAAAATATTATGATATTTAATTAACAACATGGTTTCCATCACCGTACGTTCCTGAGAGAAACTCAAAATGTCTCAAAAACATGATGTCCACCAATCATTTGGCCAAATGACCACGCGGTGGACTATGGCTTAAATCTCTCTCACTTCAGAGAGGTAACCTGTGTCAAGCAGTGGGACATAAAAGAGGTTGAAAAAAAGCTGTGATAGGTACTTTGGCCAAGACTTCAGACTCCTACGCGGGATCAGGATTTAAATGCCGACGTACGTTCCACTAAGATTCTTCGATTAAGAATATTTTTATTTCCTGAGTAACGTCTCTAGCGGCACATCATATCCATACTGTGAAAGTGTGTATTTTTGTTCGCTTGTCCTTCTTGACGTCGCAATGGTTCTATGGATTGACCTGATGTTTTGTATGGATATAGTTTGATGGTTGGAGAGTTACATAGGCTACTGCTGACCCGGGGAACGAATGTCATTCCTATGGGCGGACAGCTAGTTATTCGTATTTATTGATAGACAGACCCAACAGACGTCGTTTCTTCGAAAATATCCAAAAGTGGCCACATCAGTAAAGCTGTTCCTGAGTATTAGCACAATATGTAATCATATGACAAATTTTCTATAACAGGCTCGAGCGTCATACTAATTAAAGATTCGTGATCGGGAAGGCTCAACGTTGATGTCCAAGGTTTCAACCTCTTGGCTAGCGTTGCTTTGCTATATGAAGATTACCTACAATAATTAGATTTCTGTTCTGTGGCAAAAAAGGTATTTTTATAGTCATACTGATATCTTGAGTTCTTAAAATAAGTAAAACTCCGACAAAAATGACCAAGTCAGTGTATAAAAGCTGCGTAATGCTACCTACCTTCGTCTTTTATTGCCGCCGCCGGGTCACTCGACGTTATTAGAAAAATAAAACTGAATACTACTAAAATGCGAAAGTAAGCCCACATTATAGCATAGACTTAAGGTTTTACGGAGTTTCTTTAAGGTGAGGGTAACATTTTGTTTTTCCGGATTATTATTCGCTTTATTATCGTACTCTATCATAAAAGGTTGGGTATATCATAAATATGCCCATACAAGACGGTCGACAGCATACGTCACTATTTCACTATCGCACCACCAACTGGACATATAGCAATCGTCAACGGTCCGTTTTTCGTTCGTTTCTACGACGAACATGTATATATATTTATGTATTATACGTGTATTTATATATGTATGTATATTTATTATGTATGTATGTAAATCTTGTTTTACATATTAGTTCATCTTCTGCTTGGCGTTATTTTCTCACATTTAAAAATAAGCCACCTATCGCTGCTTTCCTCACTACCCGAAGGTTGACTGGCAGAGAATGCTCATAGCATTAAGTCCACCTTTGTACACCTAGTTTAGGGTATGTACATAAAGCATAAATAATTAAATAAATAAATAAATAAATAAATAAACATGCCAACTGTGGAATAAGCTTCCCTCTGAGGTATTCACATTGGGCTATGACATGAGGTTATTCAAGAAAAGCGTTAAAAGAGTTAAAAACAAAGCCGGCAACGCATAGTCGACTCCTCTGGTGTTGCAATTGTCCAAAGGAGACGGTGACCACACACCATCAGGTGGCCGGGACGCCTTTTTGCTGTTTTTTTACATAATAAAAAACATTTTTTCCTAATTGTACTAGCGTTGGAATTGTATTCAGCAAGCGTTTCTATACTTACCATTGGGCGAACTTTTCTATGTACACGTCACATACACTAAATAGATTACATAGATTTCATAGACATAATGCTTTTCGGAGTTGTTAAATTAATTATACTCGTACATCCGACAAAAAAGCGCGCACTTGCGAGTTGGGTTCGCCTATGAAGGACTTCGGAAAGCAGTCACAATTACATCGCCAGCAAAAATAACTTTTTTTAATAGTGTTTGTATAAAAGACTAAGTTAAATTTGGAGCTTTTTTAAATATTTGGAGTTCTTAATAAGCTTTATTTTAACCAAAGTATAAAAAACAACTTTAGCTAAAGAATGGAAAATAAAACAAAAACTTAATTACGATTTTAAAAAATAATTTGGAGTTGAAGATCCAAACAGACGTATAAAATAAAGTTTCTTTTTAAGCTAAGAATAGCTACTATGTCAGGGTCAGAGACGTCTAAATCCTAAGTGAGCGATAGGTTCTCTATTTCATGTATATCAATTTGCGTAGTCTACAATATCCAGCGATCTCTTTACAATAGATGAAGACCCTTTTCAGCATTTACATTTTACTGTATAAAGGCTGTAAGCTGTAAGGCTTACATTCATCGTCGTATTGTAAATGTTACTATCTATTTAACCTGCGTACGAAAATATTGGTACCAGTGTCAGCCAAGATTTTCATTGGATAATGATTTGGAAGCATTTAAAAATAGTTTTACTTCAATAAAAATAAAATATGGATAAAAAGGGATAAAATTACTTTAGTAGGTACTATATAAATATTAAAATTACGATACAAAGATTTAAATCATTTTTCTTAAAAAAAAAGTTTAGACTAGCAACCATAAGAAATCAAAAACACTATACTCACAGTAGTTTTTATACATAACTTGGTTATTCAGATCAGAATCCTATCCAATGTTAAAAAATACTATTTTCCGCGACGGTTCCAGGCCAACAAATTAGGCGTTGTTTAATGCGTATGTACTAGTTACAGACAGTTTTGTAAAGTTACAAATATTATTATATTAATTATGAAGTAAAGTATGGCGTGCACTCCACGAGTTAGGTTAGGGCGAGCGAGCCGTCCCGCACTTCGATCCCCGCCGATGCCCAGTCGCTTGGTCAGCTATCCTTAGCGCTGACATACTTTTGTTAATATTTTTTCGTTATTCAAAGTACTCTCGAAGCTTCGAAGCTTCGAGACGAATGTCAAAATATTCCATACCCTTCCTTATAACATCGTTTAAATATCTGTCTGTACGAGGCTTCATCTGTCCTTCTGTGGATCTGTCCATTGGTATGACTGTTCATGTGTTAGTATTTAAGAAAATAATATTTATTTTATTTTATTTATTTATTTCAATTTTAAATCGGTCACAAGGGCCATACGGTGTTAGTAAATTCCTTAAAAACTATGTTTGTAGTAGAAATAGAACATATTAGCTACATTAGGAGGCTATTTTACATTAAATTTCACAATTCTCATGTCCATGCGGCATGCATTCCAATGCAGTACCACAGGACAGTCGCATCTATCGAGAATTGTGTTGATGAGACTGTTGGAACTGTCCCGCACCCGCCGCATCACTGAGGCCACGCGTTTTCGCACAATAGTTTTAAAGTCGTCGACCCTGGCCTCAGTGAACATGCCGGATGCGCTGCAAAAGCGGGGCAGCCCCATCAGCATCCTAAATCCATTATTATATTGGACTCGCGGGGCATTGAGCGATCGGGAGGCACATTTGGCCCACAGGCTACAGGTGTAGAACGTCTGACAATATGCCTTGAAGAGAGTAATTTTTACATCGGCACTACACCGTGCAAACCTGCGTGCCAACATGTTGCATCTCACTGCCAATGCCCTGCGCTCCCTTTCCACATCCGAGTCATCGGAGAGGTCAGCGCTGACCCAATGCCGTAAGTACTTCAGCTTAGTGACCATGTTTAAGGCCTTGCCACCAAGTTTGACAGGTGGAATGTTTTTTGGTGTCTTTTTGCCCGCTCTGAAAACAAGGACCTCACTTTTGTTTGCGTTGTACCTAAGGCCATGGGACATCGCGTACCTCTAACAGATTCCAAGTAGGACTTCAAGTCCTCTAACTGACGGGCTCAGCAGAACCATGTCATCGGCATAGCTAATGTTATTCACAAAAACTCCATCGATTGAGCCACCCACTCCAGCTCTGCTTAGCTCGTCAACATACAAGTTAAAGAGTCGTGGAGAGGTAAGTCCGCCCTGCCTTACCCCCGTACTACTCGGAGTATGAGCCAGCCCATCTTACCATATTAGTTTGGTGCTGATATCAATACCTGGTCAAACCGACGACTTCCTGCGGCGTACTTGTCTCCCCCAAGAGCTTACTCCATAGGATGTTGTAGGATACAAGGTCAAATGCCCTCGACAAGCCCAGGAAACAAGAGTAAACTGGTGTTCCTCGAGAAGCGTAATATTGGACAGGGTGTTTGAGCCGCATAATTGCTGTTTCGGTAGACAAACCGGGTCTAAACCCAAATTGAGCGTCGTGCAGCTGTATTTGCCTCTCGAAAATGCGATCAAGAAGACCGTCCAGCACCTTATAAATCTTGTATAGGTAAATTAAAAGTACCTTTTCTTATTTTATCAAGTTCATGCATACTTCTTTAAATAGGTATAAACTAAAACTCAAACCAAATAGATCTCTTATATCGATTCAAAACATTAATGCGTATGCTGTGTCTTTAAACACAAGTAAGGTTAGTTTTGAATCCTGACATAGTATTGAGATTTCTCAGAATTTTTTACATACCTACTACTACACTAATACATACTATTTTATCAACTGAAAAGGCAACGTAAGCACTCATCTTACCTAAACATCACGAACGAAAGGTTGTAAAAGAAGCCTCCAAAGGCTGTCGGCTCAAAGATAAAATACCGATACCTCTTTTCATATCACTAGCGAAACATCAAAGGCCCATATCTCCATCGCAACAATGCAGCCGTCGTGAATTCTTCTTATTGAATGTGCCCATGAAATTGCGTGTCAAATGGTCCGAGGAATCCAAAGGGTCGGGTTTCTATATTATTTGGGTTCTGCAAAAGTAGGAGTCGAACACATATAAGATTGTTTTGGTTATTACATATTTAGGGGGTTAAATATAATGATCATCATGAAAAGCTTTGATACCCTTAGTTCTTTGCGCCGCTTCCCATTCGTCAACAAATAATACAATTTAATTTTTACAGAAAAATGTTTTGTATAAAATGTGTTCAATTATTTTTGTGATTACACTTGCGCTGTGCACTACAATTGTATCGTTAGGCTAGCTTCCGAAATAAATCAGCAGTGACTATTTTTGGATTCGCCTTTTAATTAGTTTCCGGTAGCCGGGTAGCTAGTAAATAATAGCGTCCGCTATTAAGTAGGTGTTAAGGTACAAGTGCTACCTAACCGCTACAAGGGCATTATTTAGCCCATCGCAACTGCATGCGACCACAGGCAATATTAACGCTTGCTTGGGGTTGTGCACAGATAGATGTCCATGGGCTGCTGCGACCACCTAACCACCTGGCCTGCAAGTTCGTCTGCTACTCCATTAAAATTAACAAAATACGGAACATCACTCCCTTCAGACAGCACATTGTTTGAACTGTCCGTCTGACGGTCAGTGACTGTCTGCGTGCTCGTCTTCCTTTAATAAGGAAACGCCTTTAATAAGAAATGCCTTTAAAAAGTCTTGTTTATTTACATAGTTGATGCCATAGAAATGTACACAAAATAAAACCAACTAACGAGAAAACCCTGAGGTACAAAGATAAAATATAAATTTGTTGAAAAAAAATATTATAAGTTTTCTATAATAATATGGAACTCTCCGTGTGTGCATTCTTCTCGTATTCGGCCATTTTTCCGTTTTGCGACCGTACTTATCCCATAGGACGGTTCCAATGGACTTTATTCGCCTGTCCAAATGTATCGGCCTATGTGATGCCTCATCAACCCATGGAAAGTTTATAGAAATAAGTTCGGGAACGGCTTAGTAAGGGCCATTTCGATGTAAAGGGAATTGAATTGCTCTATTACTTTTGTAGCGAAATCTTGAAGAAAATCTGATGCTGTTTATTGCTGCGTATCCCTTTCATAATAGCATCATTATGTAAAAAAAACATAGTTTATATTTTTTTGCACTTAGCACTTATTTTAGCTTAACAGAATCTTTTAATTTCTTCAATGTATCAAAGCTTTAAAAATATAGAACAATTCCAGTGGATTTTTTTGCTTCCCTGTAAAAAAAAAACTAGAAAAGGCTTTTATTGCAAAAATACGATCATACGTGATCCTCCATATTTTCATATTTAACGAAGACACCCATCAGGTTTTAAGAAAAACTAAATAAAACACCCTTTAGATTTAACCGAAACCACCTGAAAATAAAAGTAAGTACCTGGTTATTCAAACTGTTTTTGTAGGGATGAAGTGCAAGAGCAGCGATGGACGAGTGGTAAACTCGCGGTCCCTGTAACTTCGGGATTAAGAATAGAGATACGGTATCCCCAGCCTGATCGTAAGAGGCGACTAAAAGAGGGCTTTCGGGGTTGCGGGCGGTGAGAGTGGGAGCTCGATCCATCCAGCCAGCAGCCCCGGGAAGGACGGCGGTGTGTGCATACCCACATGCCGCTCTAAGCATCGGAAAATCCCGGAGTCCTCCCCAAGTGCAGATGCAGGCTACGGAGGGGGTTTAAGTGTGGTGAAATCCCACGGAACCTGGTATCCTCTCCCAAGGTGCCGGAAAAAAAAGACCCAGTCATCTCCAACGCGGAAATACCGGGTTTTAAATCTTCGGCGCGCATCTCTGACAAATAATTGATTAGGATGTTTTCCATCGCGTTGCATGCCTGACAGAAACTTATAATTTCTCGAAAGCATGATATCCACCAATCCGTACTCGGCCAACGTAGTTGACTATGGCCTAAAAATCTCACTTTTGAGAGGAGACCTGTGCCCAGCAGTAGGGCATAAAAAGGGTTGAAAAAAAAAACTTCCAATTCGTCTATCACGACTGCAAAATTGTACTATTTTCACGTATATTTTGAAGGCATTGTATTAAGTTACTCGCGTGTAAATGTAAAAAATAAGGCAAGACATAAAAAGATCTTCAAAACGGGTATCATTAGTTGTAACGAGCGATTTACTCCCGGGAGTCCAAGAGGGTAATAAAATCTGAAGGGAATCCCGCCTTATTACAGGGACTAGCTGGTCATTATTCCGTTTGGCGGAAAATTAAATGAGTTTCGTAAAAGACAATTTTATCTAGGTAACGTCGTACGCTCAAATAAACGAATGAAATGACTTTTTGATAGGTACTTGGATTTCGTCTTTTTAATTATTTCCTTGTTTAATTTGTGTGTGTAAATATACTCGTAGGTACCCAGAGTTAGTCCCTGTAGCTTCGAGATTAACAATAGGCAACGGTATCCTCTGCCTGATAGTTTTTTTAATCTATACTGTCCCACTGCTGAGCAAAGGTATCCCCTATGATTTTCTACTCCTGTCTGTTGTCTGCTAACTCCCACCAATTCTCCCGAAATGCATCAAAATCGTCACGCCATGGCTTCCTTCCTCTCCTGCGTCTTCTTCGCACATTTGCCAGCGTGCATTGAGTGACCATGGCTGCCCACCTATCCGAGTGCATACGACTGATATGACCCGCCCATTCCCATTTTAATCTGACAGTCTTGTCTCCAACGCCTGTGATCCCGGTGCTTGCAAGATCGTAAGACGTACTAAAAGGGGGCTTCCGGGGTTGTTGGTGTCAGACACCTCCGTCACACTGTCGTCCTTCCTGGAGCCGCTGACTGTACAGTTTGAGCTCCCGTTCTCACCACCCGTAACCCCGGAAGGCCTTTTACAATCACGCAGGGGGCACCGTAGTCTCTTATTCTTATTCCGAAGCTACAGCGACAAATTATATGGAACTAGAAATTAGACAGAGTAATCTTATAATTGGATTGTATTGTTATAAATCACTGGCAAATTGTAGAAATAGAATACTTTGACTCGGAAACCGATAAAATTGACACGATTCGATCAAAAATAATACAAATTAATAATTCGATATTATTATTTATTATTCGAACTGCATACGACCTCAGACGAGACTTACCTCTGTTTGCCTGAGGTTGTATGTAGATGTCCATGGGCTGCAGCGACTACTTAACACCACGTGGCCTGCATGCTCGTCTGCTATTCCATTCAAATATAATAAAAAACTAAGTTTTAGGTTTTTATTTATTTTTAGCAAAAAATATTTTTTCACAAAATTTGGTAAAAACTTACCTTTTGTGTCCCAAATACAGAGTATTTTTTCGATTTAAAGTATTTTTTTTTTCACCTGATTTTGACTAAATATCGAAAAATCACCCTAATTTTAAATGGAATATTCTCACGTCAAAATATCTGTTTTTTTTTAAAGTCGGTGTGCTTTCGTAGAAATGTCTACTCTCTACAAAAAATATACATTACTAAAATAAATGTTCTAAGAAAACTCAAAACCGATTTTTCAAATAATTATGTTCAGTTTTGAGCTATTTATTAAAATTCCACTTAAATTACTCGAAAAACATAAGATATCTGTTACATTGACATACTGATTCGAGTTTTAATTATTTGTATTTTCTGAGAACATTTTACTAAAGTAATCTATATTTTTTATACCATCTGAAAGTACAATAATAATAATCTATCTATCTAGGGTCTATCTTCTTTATCATTTGAAAACCTATTGTAATGTGCCATTATGATTAAATAGAATATTGAGAATTGAGTATTCGTAAAACGTACCTCATGATAAAACTAAAAATTAAAAAAAACAACGGGTTGCACACCGGTAGTGCCGGCAGAAGAGAAAACTTGAACATTAACGTTGTGCATTTTTGATATTTTGGAATGGTTAGGCAATAATTTCGCACGAATTGCTTTTATTTTTTTCATTAATAGATGCACTTTGTTCAATGTCCATATTTTAAATACTTCATATAAACTAATTTTACAAGTATATACAGTCGAGCCATCAGCTGTCACCCCTCCGTCTTACGAAAATTCGATCAGGCCACGTGTTCTGACGCGAGTTTTACATTTTTTACCCATCCCAAAAAAGTGCACAACGCCGCTAAAGAAGTTTTTACTTCTATAATCCGAGTAAATTTTTTTCCTTCACAATTCAATGAACAACACAATAGGTTACACTCACGATTTCTACATTATCCCTCCATTAATATAAAATGAGAGCTTGTCCATCTGTCTCGCACGTCAAGTGTAAAGGTTACCTTTGTGGAACAACCCTTATTTCTGGTCTGCAAATGATTTGGGATTGAATGCTTCGGAACGGTTTATTCCTTTTGCATAATATTTTAGCCCTTTCATTTTTAACCATTTTTAATACACTGCGAACAGGTCGCCTCTCAGTCTCAGAATTAAGAAAGATTAAGTCAAGAGTGAAACGCGCTCGTCTCGGCGGTTAGCGTAGAACGCAAGTGGTCTATGCAGCGCGTATCAGATGCAAAAAGGGTTGCAGCCTAGGTCAAGTTTTGAAATCCCAGTACATACTCTGACTAAGTTAATTGTTTGTTCGTAGGTATTTACCGCTTTTCTATGGTACATAACAGAGAGTCACATAAGACTTTTCTAATTCATATTACGCCTACCCTACCACCGTATTTAATTTAAATCACTCTTAAGAAAGAGCGGTATGTAAGTTATTAAATCACAGGTTGCCGACACGAGATTCCCCGGTGCAAATCCCGGAACCTCGACTAAGGAATTTATATACCTATGCGTATTTATCGCTGCTCTACAATGAATAAAATTGATAAATTTTACTGCCAAAACGTGTTTATAGATAACAAAAAAAACCCTATGATCTTTCTGGTCAGTATTGCATTTGCTAACTTATGTTGAGATGGAAAAAATATATTTTTAGCATGCCATACATAATCGTATTTCGAATTAAAACAATACCGCACTACACGCGTCTCATCAAGCCTTTAAAAATATCCGCAGCCATGTTTGTTTCATTTATATAATGGTTGTGACATTAACTTGCATTGTGGGTGCGACTTCGGCTTAGAAGTTCATATTGTTATGCTGGTATGAAGAGTCGCTCCCTACATACTTATTTTAAGAGGAAGAAAAGAGAAAGAAATATGTTTTTAAAAATAGGTATTTAAATGTAGATTGCAGTATGGTTAAGAAACTGGACTAGAAGTAAAGAAGTGGAGGGGATTTGGACCGATCCCTAGCGCGCATAACTAGCGCATATGGCTGCAACCCTTTTTGCATCCCACTGCTGGGCACGGGTCTCTCCCCATTATTGGGGAGGCCTGGAGCTTATTCCACCACGCTGCTCCAATGCGGGTTGGTGGACATGCGGGTTAGTGGCCAACCCGCTATCGGATGTTTTCAAACCGCCCATAAGGCCTCCGACAAGGTTAAACGACTGTTATCTATCTACAACAACCGGGACCGACGGCTTAACGTGCCCTCCGAAGCACAGAAACGCGCATGAAATTTAAGAATATACATAAATTTCTAAGAATATGATGTGTGCATACTGTGCATATTTATCACTTATTTCTATGGCGAATGAAAATATTGTAGTATTGATTACCACGTTTTTCTTCACCATGCTAACACTAATCCGTCTTATACTATGAAACATATTCTGAAGACCAGTTCACATCAATGATATTAAATCCCTTTCAAATGTTAAATGATGATACTTCAATATTCTTGGTTCTCGGGAACATAGCTCGCAAGCTTTTGACATCTCTATAAATGGAGTAAGGCCTGCGCCTAATTGTGGGACACAAAACATGTAGATTGTAGAACCAAATAAAGTTAAGTGCAGAAATAGTGCACACTGAATTACCCGATAGGTCTGCCAAAAAAAATTAAAATCCACCTTTCTGCTAGTCAGTCTCTGCTTTAAACATGGAAATACGAAAAAACTTGCACGAATACGTCAAAAATCGAAACGGACAAAACACTGGGTATTTAGCTTCTTTCGTTGTGAATATCAGACGAAACGACGTTTGGACAGACAGCCTTCCGTTGCTGTTAACTGGATAGTAAACTTGTACGCGAAAAGCTATTTTGTTATTTATTTCTAGGGGCGAATGGGGAATGAACAACGTTTTGGTTATTATATTTAGGTGAAAAGGGCGTATGCCATCTTAATTTGGACTGCCCACGACACCACTTATCCTTGCAATGTCAAGTCAAACAATCAGCAACAAATCCGTGGGTACTGTTATGCTGTGAGGCGGTCAGGATTCCTTTGGTGTCGTTTAATTATGAAGTCGATTTTGTAGAAACAAAACAAATGAATAAAAACACACAAAACTGTACAGGCACACAGTTTTCAAGTGCAAGTGCACTGCGAAGTTTTGGTGCTAACTAATTTGTTATATGAAAACAGTGAATTTATAACAAAACGAAATCAAAAATGCATAGTTGTAATATGTAGTTATTATTTGTAAATGCTGATAATTTAAATTAATAGGGTTATAACGTAATGCTGTCTTCATAATCAAATTAAAATCATTTTCTAGTTGTTCAGTTGTTAGTTGTTGTTGTTAGTAGTCAGGGATTAGTACGATTTTCAGGGTTAAAAAGTATAATGTGGCATTCTATGTGGCATCTATCCCTGTACCAAATTTCATCCGTTCAGCCGTTCTTGCGTGACTGAACTGATTGAACGACTAACATCCATTCAAATATCCAAACTCGCGTATTTATAATACATAATAAGGTCCCTAATACAATAGGTATATAAGTAACGTTTCGTATATACTTCAGAATAGAATAGAATAGAATAGAATAGAATAGAATAAGTTTATTTGCAAAAATGTTGTTACAATTTAGGTCTTCTTTTATACAATGTTGGTGTCTCACATTAGCCGTGATTTGGCATACAAATTATAAATTAATAAACAATTAAAACTTGTTAAATAAATTATTAAATTACATTTTTAATAAGGTCAAATTACTAATTTCAAATAAAATAAAATATATTATTATTAATATTAATAATAATATATACCTCTGTGACTCCCACGAACGTCATCTGCGTTCCTCCGACTCTCTTCTTCTAACAATTCCTCTTCACCGCTCCGGTTTTATTTCTAATTCTTTTTCACTTCAATCGGTTCGGCTTTGGAACGCTCTGCCCGCTGATATCAGGAAATCACACTCCAAGCTTTCCTTTAAAAAAAGTGTAAAGGCTCACTTTCTCAAAGAATATGTTTTATAATCCTACTTCTATTTAATTTCATTTTTATACATATATATGTATTTATGGATATATGTGCTTATTTTTATGCAATATATATTTACTTTGTCTTTTTTTTATTTATCTACATACAATTTTATCACTCATATTGTATCTATTTCTCTTCTCTTGTCTCTTCCTCAACCGCCTTTGAATTTCTCTGCACTCCCTTGGGTAAGCTGGTAGATAATGCCACCTGGCATTAAGCTCGCCTATTGTACCACATTTTATGGGTTCAATGAAATTTAAATAAAATAAAATAAAATAAATATTCGGAGATTAAATTAAATAATAATATTAATAGACTAGAGTACATGAAAAAATATGTCAACATTAAAATTAAGTTTATCAATTAATCAGTAAATTAAGTCAATTATATTACTATTTTTGTAAGAATTCATTAATATTGTAAAAACATTTTTCTATTAACCAGTCATGCAATTCTTTTTTAAATCGATATAGAGTTAAGTTTTTTAAATCATCTGGTATTTTATTGTAAATTTTTACACACATATGATATGAATTTCTAGATCGCATTGCTGATCTAGATATCGGTAAACAGAGTTTTTCGGGATATCGGCTTGGGAACATACAGCAATGTTTTTTTTGTGTAAAAAGATTCATGTGTGTTTTAACAAATATACACACTTCGTAAATATATAGTCCTGTTAATCGTCGTAAATATATAGTTGTTCAGGTCGAGATTAAAATCTTTTAAGTTTCTCACACATCTTGCATTGAACTTAAAAGTACAAAAATTACCTCGAGTTCTCGTATAATGTAAACCGACAAAGTACTGCGAATTTAGATTTTTAGTTGTAAATATTAGATTAAAATACATTTGGACAGACAGCCTTCCTTTAATGTTAAATAGATATTAATAAAAAGGTACACGAAAGCAATTTTACCAATACATGAAAAGGGTGAATGGGGAAATTATTCATTTTATTCAAATTAGTTTCCTCAAATTTCTTGATTGAAATTAACCTCGCAATTCGTGTAATGTTATCTTAATCTATGGTATAAATACCGTGAAATATATTCCCTCCACAGTAATAAAGATAAGCGTTAGATTTTCTTATTTGTTCATTTATTTTGTACAAACAATGAAAATAATTTAATATGTATAGAATTGTTTCTTATCCGATGTGCTTGGCATCAAAACTTCGTCAATAACCACCGTTGCAAACAAAACCAAGCTGATCATTCATCGTTATTTAGAAAGGTTGCTTCAAAGTTTTGTTTATGTACGATACCTACTTATAAAAATATCTTCTTAATCTGGTTTGTCTGTCAGAAATCACTGGAATTTGTCACTTTTTTTCGAATGCCAATATACTTGATATTGATATTCTTACCCAGACTGAGAACAGAAATTCAAGTTCATGCTCAAGACAAATTCAAGACAATGATCCACAGGGGTAGTCATTTTACGTCGTTTACTAAAAAAATAACACTTAAACTTACTTTACTTTTGGAGGTGGACATATTTGGTTAAGATGGCATATTAGATTTATATATCGCCATGGTTGTGTCTGTGATTATTATTACATTAAGTATGGCTTAAGTCTGACGGGTACTTGCCACCACTTCTTTGCCAGCTACGTCAGAACCGTCTGATTTATCAAGAAGCGATGGCTAGACCTGATGGAACGACAAGAACCACGGCATCTGGGGCGTCTGAACTTGGGACGGTTTTGGAACTTTTTTTACTGTATTATGTATGTATTTATGTAGGTATGTATTTCTATGACTGTTTAAGTATATAGCAAAAGTATATTTTAAACATATTTATGTATACTTTTGTAAAATCTTGTATTGCATGGATATTATAGAAATAGGTGGTAGAACCATCGATGGTAGAACTATTATGGTTCGCCCGGGGAAGTACCACCGCTGCACCCACTTCTGCCGTGAAGCAATTCAATTCTATTGTTTTTCGGTGGTAAGGTGCAGTTGCCGGCCACACTTAGGCGAGGCGACCACCAGCCTCCGGAGTAGCAGCGCAACTGCATACGACCTCAGTCAAGACTTACTAATGCTTGCTTTAGGTTGTATGTAGATGTCCATGGGTTGCAGCGACCACTTAGCACCATGTGGCCTGCATGCTCTACTCCATTCAAATAAAAAAAATATTATAAAATAAATTTAACCTTACTTAATTATGCCTGAAATTATAATACTATATACAGGACAATGTAAAGGGAAATCGACAATGTTTATATCGGAATCCATTTAGCTAGATTTTTAATGCCATTTTTGTGCGTTTTCCTAACATTTCTATTCATAAACTGAAGATATTTTTTTTATTCAGCTATTCTTAAAATACAAACAAATTCCTTTGAAGTTAGAGGTAGGACGGGTAATATTTCCGTGTATCATATTACGGGACATCTATTATCACGGGGTGAATGGGGCGAACAAATTCTAAACATTTATCAGACGGGCTGCCGCGGGCAGACGATCATTAATTCACTGCTATCATTTATCTTTCCGATTCCGAACTAAACAATGAAAGGAACTCATAAAAAAAGGTGTTAAAATAGGCTTTTACTGACAAGTCATTGAAATGGATTGCTGTTGGATTGTGATTGGAAGAAATACATTTTTATTGAAACATTATGGACACGTAGAGCAAGTAATTTTACAAATTACCTTCTTGAATAATCCGATGTACTATATTAGTTTATCCAAATTATTTTTACATATGACATTATAAGGTTACAATTAATTGATATGTTCTAGACAATTTAAAATCCACAGAATGCGATACATGGTAAATTTTCCATATAATTGTCTTTCGCCCCTTAAACATGCTGTCTTATTTTAAGGGCCAAACGAATGTCTTTAATAGGCAAGCGTTCAGGACATTCGAGGGATAGTTGTCTTACAAAATAGTAGACATGTCCTGTCTACTTATTAACTCCCTATATCAAAGATTTACTCAATAAATATTATAATGTTTCAATGAGATTTGGCGACGTTACTTTAAGTATTGTATAGAAGCTAAATATATCAGATTGGTAAAACATGTCAAACTATTTTTAATAAAATTACATTGAGGTATACAAAAATATACGTCTTCCTAAGACATTGTGACAAACTTCAGTGATTTCTGACAGGCAAGGCAAACTCGAAGATATATTAAAGTACCATACGTAAACAAAACTTTGAAGCAACCATTCTAAATAACGATGAAGGATCGACTGGGCTTTGTTTGGAAGGGAACGCTGTATTTTTTAGAAAGTTTTGAAGCCAGCACACCAGATAAAAAATTGGAAGCAGGATAATAGTATGAATTTATCAACGTGTAAAAGTTCCAAATACCTTTTCTATCGAATTTTAAATGGTACCTTGCTTCGTCACAAATTGTGTGCTGGAGAGAAGTTTGTTATGGAAATTCCTACACAAAACTGAACAGACTGGAACTTCCAGAATAAACCTTAATTCAATTCCTAAAGAAACTATATCAAACACCTGAGATTCTATGAACCCTTTTTCAAATCGAAAGACGTAATCTTGCCATTTAATCGCAGACCAAAGGGTACAGGGTCCTTTCACAAACAAACATACGAGTCCAAATCATCTGCAAACGTGACCTATTCAAGGCCTTTACTGCAAATTGCTTCGGAAGTTCGAAGCTGAACATTTGACGTTTCCAAAGCTAGGATTTTGTGATCGTTTCCAATAACATGAAATGGTACATTTGTTTCCTTTATACTGGTTGTGAATGTGAATTACATAGATTGTTCTACTATTGTCTTTTGCTGCCCTTTTGAAGGCCAGACATTTTTAAATTATAAATATGTTTAGCGAAGTCTTTTGTCATTCTGCCATAATTTTATCTTATAACTAGCTATGATACCCGGCTTCGCTCGGGAGTTGATATGAGATCACGTGGTAGTTGAAATAAAAACTTGTTTATAAACATTTTTCATTTTATTGTCCGGGGTCTATATATATAAATTTTTCGAATTTCCTACTCTTGAGCTAGCTACATACCTATAGCTGACCGTGAGAGAAGAATGATTCTTTGAGGTTGATGCCACAATATTTTAAAGTTTGCCCTTGCGCTTTGTTAATTGTAAAACTAAATTCTCACACCTTCTAGAATGTTCTCGACAATGGTGCAATTGCTCGCAGGCCGCAGCGCCTTTCGAAATGCAACCCAAACAAATAATCTTTGTTCTGAATGAAGTTCAAATACTCGACAACAGATGGCGCTACTACACTTAATTTCCAAGTTCCAAGGGTTGGAAAAGCCCTTATATCTTTAAAATCACGCCCTTTAGGTTAAAATGGGAACTTTCTTGTTCGAGGGGGGATAAAGGGCTATCACTCTATAAAAGTCTTTTTATCGTGCCGGGACTCCTTTCTAAGTTTTATCGGCACGCACATTTTATCAACTTAGTTTTATTATATATATAATGATGTTGCTCATAAGTTCAAATAGAGTATGACATAAATTATAATCACTGTGCAGGTAATTCTAGTCTGTGTTCTGAACCTGCCAAACAGGAGAATCTTCTTTGTTTAATTATTTGCAAATGAAAGTAATTGCCTTAGTAACAAAAAATATTCAAATACACGACGATAGCCTCTTTAATAAACATTGGAGTGAGACGAAACTAAAACTGAAGAAAATAGGAATTCTTATCTATAAATACATACTAATAGACGATCCCTAAAACATTACAGTTCTATTAAAAATTTCCCTTAAAATTTGTCCACGTACTTTTATATACTAATATCAAACCCGCAAAGTATGTAAATGGTTTAAGAAATTTACTGCAAATTACTTCCTAAGAAGTTTGGCGTGAAATCTTTTAACTTTTCAGAATAAATGGCCTTCTAAAGCTCCCTAATAATTTGATATATCTATTCAATTTGCTTTCATTGATATATTATGAAAGCCGCATTTAAAATTGAAACTTGTTTTAACAGATTCCAAGCAAAATTCGATCTGTGGAAGACGGAAGAGGCATTTGTTTTCATATAGCAGTTTTTTATCGAGCAGTTTTGCCATTTTAGCAACTTTATCACCAGAAATAATCTTACAATAAAAGGTTAGTCGCTCTGTAAGAAATTATTTAGCGTGATATTTATTCACTTTATAAATTAAATTAAATTATTTTGACTTGTACTTCAGTCAAAATAATTTCAAGCAATGTAATTTTTGTCCCCTTAAGTAAACGTTTTAAAACTGGAAATGTTTCGTAATTAAAGGATGTAATTTACTATCGAGTAAGTATCATATAGGGCCTACTCACCCAGACCGAGAATAGAAATTTTAAACTCATCATTCAAGTTTCTGTTTCGCTGGGAATCGAACCCGGAACCCTCCGATTAGCAGTTCGGCATGATAAAACGGGTCATCAGACTTTTTTACTCACTTTTTTTTCGGTATTGCTACTGCCTACTGCGCTTTGACAGACAGCTGACAAAGGATTTTGAGCTTGAAAAGTAATGAGTTTAAGTGAACTTTTAGCGAATTTTCTTGGTAGTTCTACTAACAACCAATTCACATGTAGGTATTTCTTTCAACTAGGCATTATCAGGGGTGAATGGGGACATTGCATCATTGATCAGACGAGCTGCCGCGAACAGCGATCATTAATTCGCGCCATCATTTATCTCTCTACTCCGAAGTAAACAATGAAAGGCAGCCAAAATGAAAAAGTTGTTGAAAATAGGATCCCGCTGACGAGTTGTTAAATATTAGTCACTGGTTTCGTGACAATCCGTTTTAGGGTTCCGCTCATGAAATTTATATGTCGACGACCCGTGTGGCGCAATGGTTACCATTTAATTACAATGACGCCTTCGGTACGCTTCCGTCCATAAGTTCTACAATTCCTACATTGTTTTTTATTTAGCAAATATGGCCCGAAAATTCACAAAGTGGCTTGGTGTGCCCTCATTAGCACGGAAATGAGCATGAATATTTACCACTGCAGGAGTCACTCACCTTAAAACTGATCGTTTCGGTTGCTAGAACGTGATTTTTAATGACATTAGTTTTTTAGAACTTATACTTCTTTTGGCGCGTTTGGATGAGAGGAACGCCAAGATGAAGTTCACCACAGAATAGAAATAATAAAAACATATATTTTCAACACTGGGTAGTTGGAGTTACAGTAACTAAGTGTCCATACTATATAGTAGATAGATATTCATAAGCCAGTCAAGTGAGTCAAGCCAGTCTAGCTATATGAATAATTAATTCAGAATATTAATTTGAAATAATTATTACGTTAGTAAAATGTTTTTTAACTAAACAAAATCTTTTTTTTTGATTTTGATACTTATCGTCGATGATTACTGCATTATTTTAAACTTTTTTCATACACCAAAGAAGTGTAACTTCTAATGCGTGTACATAAGTACACACACTCATTTTTTTTTTGTAAATAAACCAAACGAAAATGCAGACGGGCCACGTGGTGTTAAGCGATCACCGTCGCCTATGGACACGGGCAACCCCGGGGGAGCCACACGAGCATCGCCGGCTTTGGAGCAGAGCTTCTTTTAAAGCGTTCTTGAAGAAACCCATGTTATAGTCCACTGGAAATGCCTCAGCTGGAAGGTTGTCCCATAACTTACAGGTCCGTGGTAAAAAGGAGCGTGCAAAGCAGACTGTGGAGGACCGCCACGAGTCCAGATGGTGTCGGTGGAACTTCAGCCTTCGTCTGGTCGTATAACTATGACATGGTAACGCGTAGGCATCAATTTAAAAAGTTCCTCGGAGCACTCACCATAGTAGTAGTCGGTAGAACACGCAGAGCGAGCCCATGTCTCTTCGCAAGCTAAGCGGTTCTAGCCTATCAGTCAATACTGGGTCGTTGACGATTCGGACTGCGCGCTTTTCAACGGAGTCAAATGGGTGTAGCCGGTATTTTGGTGCTCCTGCCCAGAGATGAAAGCAGTACCCCATGCGGGGTTTGACCTGGGCCTTTTACAGCGTCAGGAGTAACCACGCAGCCGTTTCACCGGGTCCTGGCCCCGTTATCAGTAAGGAGCAAAGAATTATTAAACAAGCCAAACACCAATAATAAACACTTTTGGTAAGCCTGATTCACGCTTAGCACAAAAATATTCACGATTTTATCACTAAAATACATTTTTAGTGACAAATTGATTTACGGTCTGTTATTGACGGTTTCCCAGATTTGTCTCCCGATTCTCTAACAAGGGCCTACGAAACAGCTTCAATAATGACTTTGACGAAAGAATCAGAATACAAATAAATTCTCAAATTTTGTATGTTAGATTAACTGCAACCCTTTTTGCGTCCCACTGCTGCGCACGGGTCTCTCCCCATTATTGGGGAGGCTTGGAGCTTACTCCACCACGCTGCTTCAATGCGGGTTGGTGGAGATGCGGGTTAGTGGCCAACCCGCTGTCGGATGTTTTCAAACCGCCCATAAGGCCTCCGACAAGGTTTGACGACTGTTATCTATCGACAACAACCGGGACCGACGGCTTAACGTGCCCTCCGAAACACAGAAACGCGCATGAAATTTTTTGCCACTAGCGGTCACCCATCTCACACCTGACCGCGCCCGTTTGGCTCAGCTGCATAGATCGCTTGCGTTCTACGCTAGCCGCCAGGCCATGCGCGCTTCAATGTTATTTAGTATGTTAGATTAGCAACTATGTAAACCAGGCCAACCCCAATAGAATAACTTCTTTGTACTATGACAAATGGTAAGTCGAGCAGTATGAAGTATTCGTTGCCAAAACGGACTGCTTATTGACTCTCGGGTTCGATTCCTGGCGGGACCGAAATTTGAATGATGTTCTCTGCCTTTGTGGTTTTATTCCTACTGGTGTGCGGGTACCAGAGCACAGAGTGTCCTAGTGTGGGGCTATGAGTTCGAAGCGTAACAGCAGTGCTAAAGAAGTTCAAAATAAATGTCGGGTTGGTTACACTGGCCCAAAATCGCTTGTCGCTCGGTTTTAAGAAACAGATTCGTAGATACCACCGTATGACTAAATAAATAAATAAATAACGCTTCACACTCATAGCGCCACAATAGGGTAGATATACCCTGTGTCGTGGGTGCCATAGACGTACACAAAGACAGAAACACTAACAATCAGATCAAGAACAGAAATTTTAAACTCATTCAAATTTCTGCTTCGCAGGGATTTGAACCCGGGATTCTCCGATCGGCAGTCCGGCATGGTAAACATTATGCCATGCGGGTCGTCTAATGAGGCCGGAATGAAGCTAAAACCGGACACAGTGGCACTAAAATACAGGTGTCTGCAATGCAACCGGAACCTGTAAACTGAACCTGAAACTGGAAGACACGGGTCCTGTATGATAATACCATTATCAGGCCGTTCCGGCTGGACGGGAGTTTACTTTACGTAGATTAGTGGTGAACTCGCTTTCAGATGTTTAAAGGCCACTCATAAGACCTTTAACTAAATTAAACGATGACCTGTGCTTGTCTTGCCTTGCAAAGCACGGAAATCTGCCACGAGTTTAGTTACTTATTCTTCTCCCGAACATGCCTGTTTGTTATACACTGCAATTATTATTGGAATAACAATTAATTATCAAAAAGCTTCATTAGTGTTCATTAGCTTAGTTTCGAAACTAAGCAAGATTGTTATATAACTCAATGTATGCTTACAACGTTACCCAACAAACTTTTTGTTATAAGCAGTCCACAGCGATTGCTTTCAATTGGATAGTGACATTTAATCTAGTGACTATGCTGACCTGTGAGCCATGGGCTAGGAACATAATATTACGTGAGACCAGCTATCAAAAATTGCAAACATTTCAACAAAAAATCAAAGGCTAACTTTAGCTAAAAATAAAGTAACTTGACCTAAAAAATGCTACTTAAATACATTACGGAATGATTTAGAGAGTAGATTAATTGTACGATGTTATTATTACAAATTTACTTGCATTATAGGCTGCAACCCTTTTGCGTCCCACTGCTGGTCACGGGTCTCTCCCCCTTATTAGACTACTAGACTAGGGAGGCCTGGAGCTTACTCCACCACGCTGCTCCAATGCGGATTGGTGGAGATGCGGGTTAGTGGCCAACCCGCTGTCGGATGTTTTCAAACCGCCCATAAGGCCTCCGACAAGGTTTAACTACTGTTATCTATCGACAACAACCGGGACCGACGGCTTAAGCACGGAAACGCGCATGAATTTTTTTTGCCACTAGCAGTCACCCATCTCACAACCGACCGCGCCCGTTTGGCTTAGCTGCGTAGACCGTTTGCGTTCTACGCTAGCCGCCGAGCCATGCGCGCTTCCATTATAGGCGTTAGTAAAAATATTTCACTGGTTTCAGAAATTACAAGTATTTATAAAATTTAAATTACAGCCGATTTCGCAATTAACGCAATTTTAATCATATTTTAAAAGATCTGCCTATAGAAAATGACTGCATCATAATATGGTTTCTGGCTTCAGAAAATTCAAACATTTATAAATGTTAAATCAGAGCCGCTGTCGCAATTATTGTAATTATGATGTAATTGTAAAGAATCTGTTTTGAGAAATTTATTGCATATTTGGGTTCTGGTTACAGATAAATACAAAGCTAAAGCCAATGTTGCAATTTTGATGTAATCTAAAAACTCTACCTTTAGCAAATTATTGCACTTTTGTTGCTCATCTCTCGAAATAACATTTTGATGTTGGAAAATAATAGCCACTGCCGAGACTCGTGTTTCTAACGAGAATACTACGGATCAAAGTTCAGCTTAGAATGGATGACATTATTATTCCGTTCATAACAAGTTGACACCAATTCCACACTACAAAGAACTATTTTGTGTAATTTTTGTATTTTAATGAATAAACGAATGAATGTATCAGTGGGAATTTAAATTTCGATCCTACCGATAGCTTACATAGAAGTAGAACAAACATAATAGATGAGAAAGTGTTGTTAAGTAATTGCTTATTATAGTACTAGCTGACCCCGCGAACTCCGTATCGCGTTTAAATATTAAATAATAATATTGGATAGCATATAAACCTTCTCCGTGAAAAAATACATATACATACCAATTTTCATAATAATCGGTCGAATAGTTTCTGAGTTTTGCGATGTCATATATACAAACATCCTCTTTTATATGTATAGATATAGTCTAAAGCCTTCCTCTATAAATGGACTATCCAATACAAAAATAATTTTTCAATTCGAACCAATAGTTCCTGAGATAAGCGCGTTCAAACTCTTCAGCTTTATATATTAGTATAGATATCCAGTAACTCATTATGGCTGCAACCCTTTTTACGTCCTACTGCTGGGCACGGGTCTCTCCTCATTATTGGGGAGGCCTGGAGCTTACTCCACCACGCTGGTCCAATGCGGGTTGGTGGAGATGCAGGTTAGTGGCCAACCCGCTGTCGGATGTTTTCAAACCGCCCATAAGGCCTCCGACAAGGTTTAACGACTGTTATCTATCGACAACAACCGGGACCGACGGCTTAACGTGCCCTCCGAAGCAAGGAAACGTGCATGAATTTTTTTTGCCACTAGCGGTCACCCATCTCACACCCGACCGCGCCCGTTTGGCTTAGTTGCATAGATCGCTTGCGTTCTACTCTAACCATCGGGCCATGCACGCTTCTTACTAACGTCCCGGCTTCCATTGGCTGATTTAAGTTTATTTGAGTACACTAATCCATCCCACGGGAATAATACATTAATTTGTCGGTATGAAATGTGGCCTATGTGCTATTTTAGATTATAGTTTACCTTTGTACCAAATTTCATCCTGATCGTTAACCGGTTATTGCGTGATTGAGCAACAAACATCCATCCAAACAAACACTTAAACTTTCACATTTAAAATATTTTGAATTCTCACAGTAGTATTATATAAAATATCCTACTAATATTATAAACGCGAAAGTTTGTAAGTATAGATATTAGTGACACTTTCACGTAAAAACTACTGAATGGATTTTAATGAAACGTTACAATAATATAGCTTATACATCATAATAACACATAGGCTACAATTTATAAGGATATTGTGTGAATTATCCAAAATATGACGATTAGTGTCAAGTAAATAGGAAAAAATCTACATCTGCGAGCTATTCTGGCGTGCGCTGCCAAAACCGCTAGACCTACACATATGTATGATGTATGATGGAAATTTTTATCTTAAATAGTCCTACAAAAATCCGGTCCAGTGGCACTTCAGAAGGGACTTCACTTCATGCTAATGATCCTCTCGAACGCGGGTGAAACCGCGAGGCACAGCTAGTAGTTTAATAATTTAGAAACGTTTTATAACGTGACCAGTTAACTACAGAAAATTAAAGAGAACCTTGATTATTACGACGTCGTTCGAACTATTGTAGAATTGAATAATGCATTTCACGTTAACGACCGGCAGCATTTGCGATGACGTCTTCAGATATTAAAAGTAGCTGGAAAAATGTAATAAGAAATACGGGTTGTGACTATGACGTAAAATTTTATTGGAATGAGCTGATTAAGGTAAAATAAATCGTAGCTTTGGGATTAAGAATAGCGCTACGGTATCCTCTGCCTGATATTAAGAGGCGACTAAAAGGGGGCTTCCGGGGCTACGGTGAGAGTGGGAGCTCAACCCGTCCAGTCAGCAGCCCCGGGAAGGAAGGCGTATGCCGCTGTGAGCTTCTGAGGGTGCAGGAGAGCGCATCTGCTCTCCCGAATATGGGCCCGTTTTGGGGCGCCGCGCGTGGAGGATACCGGTGCGTTCCACTGGAGATCCCGGAGTCCTCCCCAAGCGCAGAAGCAGGCCACCGAGGGGGTTTTAATGCGGTACAAATCCCACATAACCCGGCATCCTATACCAAGGTGCGGGGTACCTTTTGAAGGTTTCCCCCCGATACCAAAAACTATTTTGATTTTTTTATTTAAACGTATCGTATTTGTCTTAACTTATATCAATCAATTGAAATTTCAAAAAGGCGCGACAACCACGAAATAAAACAGCAATTGTATTCCTGAAGAAAACGCGATGATGATGAAAATGATTTCTTTAGACTGTAGGAAAAAAAATGTAAGGCGATTATAGTAAAAGCTTAAGATAATTATTTCCCAATTATGGGAAAATTCGATAGAACGATAAACTAGGTCTACTAGGACTAGGACTAGGTCATCCTAGGAGTGAAATAAGGATCGCAGCTACCAGGGTCCAAAAATATATAATAACTTACCTGTATCCCTCAAATCTAAAACAATTTGTGATTTTAAACGAGCACTTTAAACGTTTTTATTTGCAATAGCGTACTATTTATTTTAATATTTAATTTCGTCAGGGATTTCCGGTTTACGAGACTAAAAACCTACGAGGATTTTTTCCGCCGGCTTTTTTTCCTCTCAGTGTATAAAAACCCAGTAAATTGGGTCCTAAAGCCGATGACCCGGATAAAAATATAACTCGTATAAACATAAACACCTTTTATAATTAAAGCAAAATTGATAAAACATCGCATCAAAAACAGCAAAATATGGGTTAAAATGAAATCAACGTTGTCTTTAATTACAGTAAATTTAGTTATAAGTAATTTTATTTATACTGCTAACATTCAATTCTGTCCTTCAAATTTGCATACTTCGCTGAGGTAAATATGGCGAACTTATAAATGTACATAAAACAACTTTTGTTATACCCATATTTGCACAAATAAATTATTTTCATTTTCAATTCATTTCATTTCATTTTTTACATTTATTTGTTTAAACGAACAATTATAAAAATATTCCTTGCCCCATTAGGATGATGATCTTTCGTTCTATAAATACCACAAATACAAGTTTGTTTTCCAATTAAAAATTTTGACACGAAATCTAGGAGCTTTACAACATTAATTCATCCCTTGGATTAAAATAGAAACCCTTTTAAAAAACCTTTTATTTTAACTAGGAGATGACTTAAAAACATGTAAGCTATGTCATTGCGTTTGTTCGCTGAATGACCTATAAAGCTATAAGCACACGTGTGAGTGACGTGTCGACAATAATTCTACTGCGAACAAGTTTGTACTATCGTAGGAGCTATGAAGATAAATTATATGAATGAGATTTGTTTGATGTTTTAGTTTGAAGCTTACCAAAACCAGGTTTTATAAGTGGTAGAACTATTATGGTTCGCCCGGGGAAGTACCACCGCTGCACCCACTTCTGCCGTGAACCTATTCTGTTGTGTTTCGGTGGAAAGGTGCAGTTGCCGGCCACACTTACATGAGGCGACCACCAGCCTCCAGGGTAGCAGCGCAACTGCATACGACCACAGACAAGACTTTCCTATGCTTGCTTGAGGTTGTGTGTAGATGTCCATGGGCTGCAGCGACCACTTAACACCACGTGGCCAGCATGCTCGTTTGCTACTCCATTCAAATAAAAAAAGGTTTTTTTATTAAAATAAAATTGTTGACATTCACTTTTAATAACTAGGAAAGCAAGCACGTAGAAATCCGTTTAGCCCTGTCATTCCGTTTGTTTGCTGAGTGACTTATAAACCTAAAGCACTCGTGTGAGTAACGTGTCGTCAATAATTTTACTGCGAACAAGTTTGTACCAGGATGTAAGCTATGAAGATGAATTATATGAATGAGATTTTGAGATACTTGTTTGATGTTTTAGTTAATAAAGCTCACCAAAACCAGGTTTATTTAAATTAAAGAACAAACGGTGAAAATTCATGTACATAGAAATCCTTTAAGCCCTGTCATTCCGTTTGTACTTTGTACGCATTATGACCTAATAACCTGAGCACTCGTGTGAGTGACGTGTCGTCAATAATTCCGCTGCGAACATGTTTGTTCTAGAAAGTACCTACCTAAGCTTTAAAGATCAATTATAATGAATACTTTTTTATAAATGAAATGAAAAAAGTTTATTATTGAAAGTTTATGTAAAATGAAATAAAACTATTAAATTAATAGTTAAGTTTTAAAACGATTTGTACTATGGCTGGCTGCAACCCTTTTTGGTCCCACTGCTGCATAGGTATTTACGTGTCTCTTCTCGTTATAGAGGAGGCCTGAAGTCTACTCCACCACGCTGCTCCAATGCGGGTTGGTGGAAATGCCACGGAAAACTGCATGAAATTTTTGCCACTAGCGGTCACCCATCTCACACCCGACCGCGCTCTTAGCTTAGTTGCGTAGATCGATTGCGGTCTACGTCAGCCTCCGGGCTAAGCGCGTTTCAATAAGTTTATACGAAATTTTCCATAACATTACGTTAATCAAATATATTTCGAGCAACAGGTCACCATAACATTACCCGGATTCCGCTACACACCTAATCTGTCTTAAAAATATTAAAGGAAGGTCTTATTCACTTAATCCAGCGTCGAAGAGTTACCTACCTCCTATTACAAATATCTTATAATACTGCGCTGTGACTGCGCAGTCTTTACTGTCCTGTCAATCCTTTGATTGACAAGTCTTACAGGTTTTTGATGTTCTTTTCTCTTAAAGCATCGAGGTATGACACCCGTCAGAGGAGTGGCCTTTACGGGCGAACCCCTCGTCCCAACGTCCATGCACAATGTGCCTTCTAGTTATACAACTAGTGTGTCAGTATGTGCCGGTGTCAGTGTTGACGGAGCATAGAAAATGACGTTGTTAGTTGAAATTGACATATTTACAAATGTATGCGTCTGTAGCGATGAAAGGATATTTGTTAATGTGTGACAAAATTAAAATGTGTGCGTTCTTTCCCAGCACCAGATTTGGCACAAATATTATGTATCGTAGCGAGGCGCTATGCCATCTCTCCTGAAGGGCGAGTCAGTCACATTGATGCTCTAAGACTTTTCTATTTATTATTAAGAATCCACGATAAAATTATTAAGTGTTTGTTGGTTTGTTTGTATTTCTTTCACGTTGCAATGTTCCTACAAATTGACCTGATTCTTTGTTTGGAGATAGTTTAGGAGTTAGAGAGAGAGTGGCATATGGCTACTTTTTACCAGGGGATAATAATATCTGTCCTCATTCCTAATTGGAAAAAAAAACGTGTAGACCACGTGGGCGGAGCCATGGGCAGAATGCTTAGCTATTAAGATTAGTTAGAGGTAGAAGGGTATTCCTTTGATATTATAGAGATAAATCGAGTGCTCTATTTATTTATACAACATCAGATTCTCTCATTTAAATCAGATATTCGCACAATTAATAAAAAAATATTGTGATTGTTTTACAGGCTCAATCCATGTTTCACTTCGGGTACTCCGCGTATTATAATGTGACGTGCAAATTTAACTTTTAGAAAAAATTAAAAATAAATAAATGAAAAAATTCTGCATGGATATATCGACTAGACTTGTCCTCGCTTCGGATGACCAGAGGGCTGGCAGTTACTTTGCTCAAAAATCAGTCTTTTGGTTCAACGAGGGCATACTGCCAGCGTTCTGGGCACCATGTCGCAATCAGGTCTTTTGGATGGCATATACATTTTGTAAAATTTTGTATTATCTTTTCCTTTTTAAGTAGTTTTTAATTACTAAATGTTTATATACAAAAACAGGTACTTTGGGAATGTACTTTCAGGATTCATTTTTCATCATTAAAATTATACTTATTATCGTAAGAAGTCTTTGAATAGATAGAACTTAGCTTCATAAGATAAAAGCCCACGAATACTATGACAATGACATATTATTAAACTAAGTTTGGGCCACAAACTTAGAAACTAGAACACATTAAGAAGTTTAAGTGGACGATATCGATTATGCAGACTCGTCAGAGCTTCCAAGTTTTGGGATAAATAGTGTAACCGTGCCTTTCTATTAATATAAAAGTGTAGACTTCTTATACTAAAAGACAAAGCGCGAGAGCTACGTCACATGACGACCCGCGTGGAGTAATGGAAACCATGCCGGACTGCCGATCGGATGGTCCCGGGTTCGATTCCCAGCGAAGCAGGAATTTGAATGATGAGTTAAAAATTTCTGTTCTCCGTCTGGGTGTTTGTTTCTGTCCATGGTACCCACGACACAGGGTATATCTACCCTTTTTTTGGTATCGAGGGGGAAACCTTTAAAAGGTACCCAGCAACTTGGGAGAGGATACCGGGTAATGTGGGATTTGACCTCACTAAAACCCCCTCGGTGACCTGCCTCTGCGCTTGGGGAAGACTCCAGGATCAAAAGTGCCGAACATGTCTCTTTAAGTAGGTTGTCGTGACGCCATTAGAAACGTCCGTCCGAAAATCCACTCCAGGATTTAGGAAAGGACATAGGATAGTTTTTATTCCATATAAATGCTTTTTTCCAATGGGATAGATAAGTATAAACCAAATTCTAACGACAAGAATAGCTGCGCCGAATCACTAGTACTTCATATTACTAAAACATTGTAGCTACATATTCATATGGCATGTAGGTTGTGGCTTTCTTTCTTTTTTTTTTTTTATATGTAAACCGAACAAAAAGGCAGACGGGCCGCGTGGTGTTAAGCGATCACCGTCGCCTATGGACACGGGCAACCCCAGGGGAGCCACCCGAGCATTGCCGGCTTTGGAGGAGAGCTTTTTTTACAGCTTTCTTGAAGAACCCCATGTTATAGTCCACTGGGAATGCCTCAGCTGGAAGGTTGTCCCATAACCTACACGTCCGTGGTAAAAAGGAGCGTGCAAAGCGGACTGTGGAGGACCGCCACGAGTCCAGATGGTGCCTGTGGAACTTTAACCTTCGTCTGGTGGTATAATCATGGAATGGTGATGTAGGCATTACTTTGAAAAGTTCCTCGGAGCACTCACCATAGTAAAGTCGGTAGAACACGCAGAGCGAGCCTATGTCTCTTCGCAAGCTGAGCGGTTCTAGCCTGTCAGTCAATCTTGGGTCGTTGACGATTCGGACTGCGCGCTTTTCAACGGAGTCAAATGGGTGTAGCTGGTATTTTGGTGCTCCTGCCCAGAGATGAGAGCAGTACTCCATATGGGGTCTGACCTGGGCTTTGTACAGCGTCAGGAGTTGCCCCGCAGTGAAGTACTGCCTCGCCCTATTGAGGACACCAAGCTTTTTGGACGCCAATTTGGCTTTGTGCTCCAAATGACTCCGGTACTGCACTTTACTCGTAATGTCAACTCCCAAGATACCGACACTTTCACCGATACCGCGCGGTACCCTGGAACTAGGGCGCTATAACAAATGGGGCTTTTTTAGCGGTAAACGCGCAAACTTGTGTCTTCGTGAGGTTAAACTCGACAAGGTTAAGTCGACCCCATTCCGAGACCCGCTCCAGAGAGTTCTCGACTTCAGACACAAGTTTGATTCTGCTTTCCTCCACTTGTGACCTAGAGGCATTGGCTCGACAGGTGTATAGTGCGTCCACCGTACTATCATCTGCATAGCAATGTATACTGCGTGATTGTTGCAGCATGTCATTGATATGCAGAATGAATAGTGTAGGAGACAGCACTGAGCCTTGGGGAACACCGGCATTAATGGGCTTCATATCTGAGCAGCATCCGTCAACAACGACCTTAATCTGCCGCTCAGACAGAAAGTTTGCCACCCAGTTGCATAGCCTCAGGGGAAGACCGTAAGATGGAAGCTTCGCGAGAAGGGCCCTGTGCCAGACCCGGTCAAAGGCCTTTGCGATATCCAGGCTGACTGCCAGAGCCTCCCCGTTGCCCTCGACGGCTTCAGCCCAGCGGTGTGTGAGGTATACCAAGAGATCACCGGCCGACCGGCCCTGGCGAAAGCCATACTGACGATCGCTGATCAACCGGTGCTTCTCGAGGTACCTAAGGAGCTGCGTATTTATAACACGCTCCATCACCTTAGAGAGCAGGGAGGTTATCGCAATGGGCCTGTAGTTGGACGGGTCACTGCGGTCACCCTTTTTCGGAATTGGGTGTACTAGGGCTACCTTCCACGAAGACGGTACTTTACTAGTGGTGTAGGAAAGCGAGAATAAGCGCGTTAAGACGGGAGCCAACTCGGGAGCGCACGTCTTTAATACGATCGCGGGTATATCATCCGGCCCGCTCGACTTGTTGACATCGAGGGCTAGCAGAGCTCGTCTGACGGCCTTTTGAGTGAAACGCACGTCCTTCATCGAGCTCTCACACTGCTTGATGGTCGGCGGTGTGGCACCTCCGTCGTCTAGAGTCGAGTTTGAGGCAAACAGGGTACCCAGGAGATCGGCTTTCCCTTTTGCCGTGTGAGCCAGAGTATCGTCCGGTTTGCGTAAAGATGGTAGAGACGACCGACAGAAGTTACCTTCGACAGCCTTGGCAAGAGACCAAAAAGCTCGACTCCCGCAAGGGTAGCTTGATAGACGCTGGCCAATTCTGCCGACGTGCCTAAACTTCGCCTTGGCTATTTGCTTCTTTGCCGAACGGGAGGCAGCGTTGAATTTTTTCCGAAGCTTAGACGTTTCGGGGTCCTTGCGCGTGTGCGCATCAGCCCAGGTTTTAAAAGCTTCTTGCTTAAGGCTAGAAGCCTTAGCGCAAGAACCATTAAACCAGGGCTTGTTTCGCCCGCCAATGGATACTACAGAGTTGGGAATAAAACCAATCATGCCCTGTCGTATCACATCGGCTATCGATTCCGCACACGTGCTAGGATCACCCGAGGTGAAGCACAGCTGCCTCCAGGGGTAGGAAGCCAGGAATTCCCGGAGTCCATCCCAGTCCGCTGACCCGTAATGCCAGACTTGACGCTTCCCATCGAGAACCTTCTGGGGGCGGCAATGGTACGGCAGAACTTACCAGGCAATGGTCAGAAGTCCCAAGTGGGGCCCCAACCGTCACCCGGTAGTCAGATGGATGGGTGGTCTTTAACTGTTCAGTGACGCTATTCACACAAACGTTGAAGAAATTTGAATACCTAGTAGTTTAAAGATCTAATAATGATTTAAATTACTTTTACCATAGAGAAAAGCGCTAAGGTAAAAAGCTCGTAAACATTTGAAAGTTTCGCCCCGTGCCAAACCACGTGTTCTGGACGTGGCCGACCGGCGACGAGGGCGGGCGGTCCCGATAATACAAATCAATTTGCAGTATAATCTTATCACCGGGATCATATTTGTGAGTCGTCCTTATTATCTGTTCTCCATATTTTAGCAGCAAATGGATGTTTTTGTTTAAGTCGAAAAGAGCACAGAACATCACAAGTTAATGCTAAAATTTTGTTAGAAAAGTAAAAAAGACAAAAAAAAATATCACCGAGAAAAGTTCATATTTAAGTAACAGACCCATAATCTTACAAAAAAGCAAAACGACACTGAGGATTTCCCATTAATGTTAGATTTAGTTAGAATAGCAAATTACATTGGATACACATTTACTTAGAAAATATTACTATTTTCTAAATAAATACAAAAATAAAACGATTGTATAATGCATTGCAAAAATAAAGAAATACATTTTTTTAATGGAATAAGTTTAAGTTAGTTTAAGTTAGTTAGTTTAAGTATAAGTTAGCCATTTTTGCGTCGGTTAATGTTGTGTTTAATTTTGTTCGAATTCTCAATTTAGTAATGTTGTTAACGGATTTCGCTAATTTTTTGCCTAAAACCTTAGAAAAAAAATGTTGCTAAGTTTTAGCGAGGGCGTTATTTTACCCGAACGACAGCGTTCTCGAAAATACATTTGGGTTTGCAGAGTAATCCTGCTACTAAGAATATTTGTGTAAAATAATATCTTTCATAGTTTTATATTTGTAACTTTACTGTTTAAACCTGACGATGATGATGATGAAGCATTTCATTTCTCCTGACATTAAACGTGAATAAAGGCTTAATTAGATAGAAAGAGAAATATGATGTAATAGGTTAGCGGTGCCACGTACGTAAATTTATAAATTCCTGAACGCGGTAAAAATTATGAATAATGTCCACGTACCATACCCACGTGATTCCGGTTCGTTTGCTCAAAGGTACGGGCGGGCGGTCCCGATAATACCAATCAATTTTCGTTTATCTACTTTCAAGGTATCTGTTATCTGAAGTGGGTTATGCATCAATGTAATGTTTTTTTTATTAACGTTGCCAAGTAAAGGACAAGTTCTATAATGTTTTATAAATTAATTAGAAAATGTAATTCAAGTTTTGCTATGATGCGTTACGCATAAACTTGTACTTAAGTAATAACAATATGCAACAATGATACGAGGCTTATAATTATTTTGAAGTTGCTTCACATATAGCTACTAATTATAGTAGTTTATTAAATATTAATCAATCGTTAGTCTTATCAACATCCGTCCTAATAGATACTTTCCGATTGACCGTTCCTAATAGATACTTAAATTCCACTAAGACATAGTTTGAAACAGATATAAGTTTAATTAAGATATATTTCTGCGAACGTTTACCGGATCGGATCTCCCTCATATTGTTTTCTATAAGCTTTAAAAGATGACCCGTGAACAGCGGTCCAGCTGCGAGATAGCATCTTTTCATTTAGGAAAACGTCCGAACAGCTCCTCGGGGCACGATAGCGGATGGTGGAATGGCGGATTGGGATTAAAGAGGTTATAATCCTGAACGAGCCAGCAACGAAAGACTGCAAAATACGCTACCATGTATTTATATATCAATGCAATGAGAGAACAAAAGATAGATTTGTTACTTTGTATAGTCAACATAATATCTAATTAATCTAATACCTTTAAACGAGCAATTCTTTTATATACCTAAATATATATTTTGAATATCTGAAATGTTTAAACGATTATGATGAAATGCAGCCAGAAAAGAAAGAAACCAGGGTAGTTTCGGGGGTGATAAATCGATTCAGCAATATTTTATTTTTAGAAATTTTAAATTATTGAAATTTATTTTCAGCGATAATCAACTTAAATATAAACTAAAAAACCGACTCTTCCTGATATCTATTGGAGAGTATTAATAATATCATGGCGTAGAACGCCGTCAAACGCCATCCGCTAATGCGACGTTCAAAGAAATGACAATGTCGATTTGAAAGAGCTCTATAAATATTTCATTCATTGAATTAAAGCTTCCTTGGCCGAGTTGGCCGAATGGTTACGTGGGCTGACTGCGGAACAAGAGACCCGGGTTCAAACCTCAATCAAAAACATATTGCATTTTTTTTAAATTGTTTTTATTGGAAGCTTTTTCAGATGGCGTTGTGAAGTAATACTAAGCAAATGAGTGTTTCGTTTGAAATTAAACCAAGAAAATACATTGCTTTCATCCGAGCAAGGCTCGGTCGTCCAGGTACTTTTATTAAAGGTGCTTTGTTGTTTGGGACGCCGGCAAATGTCCGACGAAGCCGAAAAAGATCAAGAAATGGCGTGATTATCTTGATGCATTTCGGAAAAACTGTTGGGATTTAGCAGGCAACTGTCAGGTGTGAGAATATAGTATAGGTAAACAAGGGAATAAAGATGCTTTATCTAAACTTTTTAAGTTGCATTGCAACAGCGTGAGAGAGAGAGACATGTGCCCAGCAGTGGGACGCAAAAAATACACAGCCAAGTACCATCAGGCAATTTTATATTCAAACTATTATAATATTATCGATGTATTCAAGCAATAAAATCCTGTACGTGATGTTATTGAAAAACGCAGTAGAACTTTTAACCGGGAAAGTACGAAAACAAAAACTCAGTAATTCTATTGTGAGTCTGGGAAAGGTGCAGTCTCAAATTTAAATAAGGCGACCATCAGTACTCGGAGCAGCAGTGTAATTGCATGATTGCTTGAAGTTGTGTATCGCATGTGACCACGTGACTCGCATGTTCATCTGCTAGGTACTTTAAATTTAAAATCAAGATATAAATAGGAGATAAAAATCGCAAAGAATTTCACGAGGGTGTAACCGCCTGCGGATAACTAGTAACAATATAAACAACAGATTTAACCAAGTGTCCAATCCACGTGTTTTAAATTAATTGCTCAGCGACGAGGGCGGGCGGTCCCGATAATTTAAATCAATTTGCACTTAATGATACCTCTGAGGCAAATTTCTTTGTACTCCTTAATTTAAGTAACGTTTTAACAATATGCAAGAAAGTGTTTTACTTAACGTAAAAATGTACGCATATAGGTACCGGTATTATTTTTTATTATTCTTCAATTATATTATTATTCACTGCTTGAGTGACACAAGCGTTTGACTGCCGATTTTTAATTTAATGTTAAGAGTATAACTACAATAACCCCAATAAACTATTATATTTTATGAATGATGTAAAATCGTATTACTTCAGTTAAAAACGACATTAAATTGTACATATCCACGCAAATTAATAAAAAGATAGGCACAAAAGTTTCCCATCTTGGTAATTGGATACGGTACCTAAAAAGGTATTAAACCTTAAGTATCATTTTGAATCTCATATCCATAATATTATTGCGGGCTAAAAGCGAGATGGCGCCGCGGAATGTCCTCAACAGGTCCTCTGGGTCTAATTTCAGAAACGGGTATGATTTTCGCAAGTAGGCACAAGTAAGCACACACGCTTAGTGAGAGATGAAATAAATGGACAATAAAAATAATGGAGAAGTGATATGTGGTCGCTGCAACTCATGGACGTGTGCAACAATAATTTTGTAAGTTTTTGACAATTTGGACTGCTTTAACACACAGTAAAAATAAGTTCTTGTGCCTTAACCGGCATATGTTTGTTTTTAAAGCATTATATTGTATACTGAAGCGCGCATGGCCCGGCGGTTAGCGTAGAACGCAAACGATCTATGCAACTAAGTCAAACGGGCGCGGTCGGGTGTGAGATGGGTGACCGCTAGTGGCAAAAAAATTCATGCGCGTTTCCGTGCTTCGGAGGACACGTTAAGCCGTCGGTCCCGGTTGTTGTCGATAGATAACAGTCGTTAAACCTTGTCGGAGGCCTTATGGGCGGTTTGAAAATATCCGACAGCGGGTTGGCCACTAACCCGCATCTCCACCAACCCGCATTGGAGCAGCGTGGTGGAGTAAGCTCCAGGCCTCCCCAATAATGGGGAGAGACCCGCGCTCAGCAGTGGGACGCAAAAAGGGTTGCGGCCATATTGTATACTGCCGCTGCCACTCCGGGGACTGATGATTGCCTCATTTAAGCCTGGCAACGGCACCTTACCATTGAAACACAAGGCTAAAACATTATAATAATATAACATCACAGTAGTTTCGTAGCTAAGCCTCATTTTCAGAAGCTTGATAGATGAGATAGAAGATGAGTGTTGATTGATTGGCTCAATATTGAAATTTAAGGCACGCAATGTATACTTAACATTTTGTTTCATATAAATTACCTACGTTGATGTGTAGACTTAAAAATTTATGTGCGAATTCTATATTTTTTTTCAAGGATAAACCATGTACCAACTCCGGATTGCGGATTATTACTAAGTAGTTTTTACGTAACATTATAACAATGGATTTCTGCAAGGTAACGCCTGATTCAATTAATTATACCAGATTTTTGTGCATAATTTCAACAATTTTATATACAAAAATCCAGCGAGTAGGCAGGTACATCACACTAGTATCTGTAGCTTCGGGATTAAGAATAGAGCTACGGTATCCCCTGCCTGATCGTAAGAGGCGACTAAAAGGGGGATTCCGGGGTTATGGTCGGTGTGAGTGGGAGCTCGATCCGCCCAGCCAGTAGCCATGGAAAGGACGGCGGCGGCGGCCGCATGCTGCCGTAAGCATCAGAAGGTGCAGGAGAGCACATCTGCTCTCCCGAAGATGGGCCCATTCTGGGCGCCAAGCCTGGAGGAAATCGGTGCGTTCCACTGGAGATCACCGAATGCTCTTCAAGCGCAGAGGCAGGCCACCAGGGGGTTTTAGTGCGGTCAAATCCCACATAACCCGGTTTCCTCTCCCAAGCTGCCGGGTGCCTTTTGAAGGTTTCCCTCCCGATACCAAAAAAAAAAAGGTACATCACATTAATTAAAAAATATATTTTGTCCAAAAATTATAATGTTACATCAATTGGTCCCGACTTATGATGGTGTACACTTTTTCATGCAATAGCACCTCCCTGTCTCCCACATAGGATACATGCACATGCAATAACAAAAAGTATACACCAATACGTACCACCACCAATACGTGTTTTGCTCCAAAACAGAGCATCATCAGGGTCATTGACTCTAGGATTGTTACTTGCAAAGATAGATAAGATTTGCTGAATTTCAAATGTAAAGCGTAACGAGAACGTTCATAAATCCGTTCCAAGGAGTAGGGAAGTGTAAAATTATATAACAACATGCTTTTAGCGAATATGGCGGTAAGTAAACGACGCATAAACATATAAAGTGTTAAGACGTGTATACTTAACATTTTCGCATACAAATGCCACACGTAAGTTAAGTAAACAAAGATTTGTTTTACGAATGTGAGTGTGTAGCATGCCTGCGTCTCCAGCCATCGCAAAACAAAATTGTTTTAAGGTCGATTTACATGCAACGAATATAGAGCTAGAGCTAGGACAAGAGCATTCTTTCGTGATCTTTTAGTGTAAACGAAAACTCGTATTCAGCGTTTCAGCGTTTACATCAAACGAACAAAGACTTAGAGCTTGAGCAATCGCTAGAACACAAGAACGCTTTGAAGAGACCTCTCAGTTCTATCACTCTCTGTTCAATTTTAATATAAATTCTAAATCCAATCCAATCACAACAGTCTGTCATGTTCAATAATGAACATAATAGTAATTATATAAGAAAATTATTTACTAATTTCCATGCTCAAGCTTCGTTTGCAGGCGCTTGATAAATGAGAGTCTTGATTGATTAGCTTCAATATTGAAATCCGCTTAAACGCTGCGTAAGCTCCGTGTACACCAATATTTTTCGTGCATAGTGCTAAGACATGTACAATTAACAATTTGTAAGCAAATATGTTATACGTGTGTTGACATTAAAAGGCCTTTTACATCTTGTGTCTTAGCTGAGTGGGCTAAAGATAGCGCTACGAATTTTACCCAGTGCTAAGACATGTACAATTAATAATTTGTAAGCAAACATGTTATACGTGTGTTGACATTAAGAGGCCTTTTACATCTTGTGTCTTAGCTGAGTGGGCTAAAGAGAGCGCTACGAATTTTACCCAGTGCTAAGACATGTACAATTAACAATTTGTAAGCAAACATGTTAAACGTGTGTTGACATTAAGAGGCCTTTTTACATCTTGTGTCTTAGCTGAGTGGGCTAAAGAGAGCGCTACGAATTTTACCCAGTGCTAAGACATGTACAATTAACAATTTGTAAGCAAACATGTTATACGTGTGTTGACATTAAGAGGCCTTTTACATCTTGTGTCTTAGCTGAGTGGGCTAAAGATAGCGCTACCAATTTAACTCATTCCATTACGAATAATATAATAAGTAAATCTATTACAATGTGCAATATTTGTATAAATTTTTTAATTATTGCAAAATTTGTATACATCATGAAGATAAATATGGCGAACTAAATGTATAGATACACCTTTTGTAAACACACATATTTGTGCAAATAAAAGTCTTTGTCTTTGAAAACCTTTTGGGTGCCTAAATGGAGTGTTTTATTAACTGAATGTACAATATTTGTATTAAGTTTTTAATTATTGCTAAATTTGTATACCTCATGAAGATAAATATGGCGAACTAAATGCATAAATAGACCTTTTGTAAACACACATACCTATTTGTGGAACTAAACGTATAAAATTAAATACACCTTTTGTAAACACACATATTTGTGCAAATAAAAGTCTTTGTCTTTGAAAACCTTTTGGGTGCAAAAATGGAGTGTTTTATTAACTGAATGTACAATATTTGTATTAAGTTTTTAATTATTGCTAAATTTGTATACCTCATGAAGATAAATATGGCGAACTAAATGCATAAATAGACCTTTTGTAAACACACATACCTATTTGTGGAACTAAACGTATAAAATTAAATATACCTTTTGTAAACACACATTGGATGGGCGGGCGCGTAATTATGGACCAAGCCCACTGTTGGGAAAGTGGAAACACCTCAATTAATGCCCACACCCCCAACATTAAGTAATCAAAGCGTACTTACGGAATTCTTGAATCGAAGCCACCTCTCCTATATACAGTCACAGGATCCTGGACGTTCTTCCAGACTGCAGTCTGCCGCTTCAAGGTTCCGCTTGTAGTTTTTGATGGGTTTTTAGATTAGTACATAAGAATATTTTCGAACATAGCCAAAGAACGCTAGTCGACGTAAGTACCGTTCGTATGCAACCGCCGCCATACTGGCAGGCGTAGATAATATTCTATTTTTATTTTTTACTAATCATAGACAAAGATGCCTATGATACTCTTCTCCTTCATCCAATATGAAAGGAGTTCGGTAAACTGCAAATCAGAAACCGATAAGCACTCCTGAAAACATTATGCCGGCAAGCTAGCAATAATTGAGAGTGTTTTATATAGATATTAAACCTATGAAAAATGAAAGTAACAAGATAATAACAAATCGCCTAACCACACATATTTGTGCAAATAAAAGTCTTTGTCTTTGAAAACCTTTTGGGTGCCTAAATGGAGTGTTTTATTAACTGAATAAATTATAGTAGTAACATTGGCACTCAAAGGTGGTTTACATTGAAACGTTTATGAATGCTAGGGATGTCATAATATAACTACAAAAATAAAAATAAAACTGTTTGTGGCGGTCGCATAATTTTAAGAATGAATAATTTATCTTTAATATAAATAGCATAATTATCAATATACCAGAATAGGGAAAAGAAAATTTCCATTTGTTGGTGTTCGCATAATTTTACTAAATATACTCTGATAAGACTACTCGATTTATTCTTTAATTTATACCAAAGTATTTTTATTATAAATATAATTTGCTAAGAGTCTCAATCGTACCTAATTAATATTCATTATAATATATTAGTCATGGCCCACTGTATTGTGGTTTTAGTAGGTACGTTACTTAATTTACCTTTTTATTATCCCAGTCAATTTTTTATTTACCACATGACCACAGAGCAATCCGCGTTAAATAATTACAAATATTGACCTCATAAATTTTAAAGGGGCTTTCGTCAACATCTGTAAATAGGCTATTACGTTGAAAAATGTTCCCTTAGGCGTATCGAAGCCTTTTAGGGTTGTCGACCACTGTAATTTGTGTGGCAGGATTACAAAGGTTAATAACCGAATATTGGTCCTTGAGAATGTTAATTTCTAGAAATCGTTTTCTGAACAGTTAAAAAATTTACAAAGATAATAATAAGATAATGTTTTTACATTAAAAAATTAGGCCATTTCACTTTACGCTGCAACACTTTACGTCCCTCTAACGGGTCTCTCTCCATTATTGGGGAGGCCTGGAGCTTATTCCACCATGCTGCTCCAATGCGGGTTGGTAGATATGCGGGACGCTAGCCATTCGATTTCACTGGAATCCCATCATCAGATCTTGACTTGGCTTTCGAAAAAAATTAAAAATCGGTACACTAACGGCGGAGGAATCGGCGAAGTAAAAAAATACATACTGCCGAATACATTACCTCCTCCTTTTGGAAGAAATGTATACCTACAGCGATTTATTGGACCTTCGAAACGCGATGAGGACTTAATGGTTGTTAGTTAGCAAAAGGGTTTTTTATAGCTTTATGATGGCAGGTAATTTTTATTAAACTTATTTGTGACTAAAATAATTTAAAACTTAAGAGAATTTATTCATGGGTATATATTCAAATTCAGTAATAGAAAATTTTCAATTTAATCAACTTTGGTAAAGAAAGGACTTACAGGATAGTCACAAATCAAAAAATACATAAAAGCTTCCTTCTAAAGCAATTCAGGACCGGATATGAATTTCTGCCACAGCGCTTGAACTTACAAAGTAATCAAGTACCTACGACTATTTTATTTACTTTGTTGCAGGGATTCTAATTTTGCCTAAATTAAAATGAAATGGCACGTTAAGCTGTCGGTCCCTCATAGTAACAAAACATGCTCATAATCTGTCATAAGTCGCAAAGCTCGTTTTTCATTTCCTTGCATTTTTTTTAAACTTATAATTTTTGGGCAAAAAAATGCCGCCCGAGGCCTGCATCGTCCGAGACGTCCATTGAGTAAACCCACAAAGCTCGCTAGCATTTTCTAAAAAAAATTGTGTTTTTTCACCCATATGTGATAGTTTAGGCGCCCCTAAACTGCCGCTACGGCTTATCCCTCACATCCCAATACAGGGCTTTTGATAAGATCAAATGGCATTAATCATGTCCCGGAGCCGTGTTAGCTAATTGCATCTCAATGCACAAGTACAAAGGAACTACAAATGTACAAGGTACAAAGGACTTCCTTTGTACCTTAAGTACTGTTAGTGTACTTATGGTACAAAGGTAACTTAAGTCCTGTTAGTGTACTTACACTAACAGTAGGTACTTAAGAAAGCAGATCATAGCAAAGTGGCATGTTACATTGCTAATTGCTTTCAGTGCTGCACAAGACATTAACAGATTTTCTATCAATATGTGAAGGTTACAATAATAGGTGCTAGTAAATCTATCACAAGACAAAGAACGCTTTGCAGTTACTTACACTTTTAAGCACTGTTTTTATACTAATTCTGATTTTGGGACTTCCCTAAAACCAACGACTTCCCTTATTTCCTCTCCTGTCCTAATGAGCGTACAAAGGAAGTACACTATAACAGTACTTATGTCAGCAGATCATAGCAAAGTGGCACGTTACATTGCTAATTGCGTCTCTGTAGGCTTTGAGATGATTAGCAATTCTATACAGACAGCCTCCGTGGCGTAGTGGGTGATGAGCCGACTGCGAAACGTGAGGTCGTGGGTTCGATTCCCACCCAGGACAAATATCTGTGTGATGAACATGACTATTTGTTCTGTGTCTGGGTGTTAATTATCTATTTAAATATGTATTTAGAATTACATTAGTATGTTTATCAGCTTTCTGATTACCATAGTACAAGCTCTGCTTAGTTTGGAATCAGATGGTGTTGTGTGAATTGTCCAAAAATATTTATTTATTTATTTTATTATTTATACACAGTATAGGTATAGATTCTATTTGTGTAGTTTTGCGCTTAGATGACAAATTTATTTACAAACGAGCTGCCTTTAAACCATTAGTCATCAATGTAATGTAAATGATTGATTGATTGAATGACAAAAAAAATATCCCCTGAAATTCGTAAACAACACATTTTATTATACTTTTTTTAATATAAAAATGAAACACTTTCACACAATCAATCAACACCAAAAATTACTGTCAGCACTAATTAACGAAAATCCATTCTAAAACAACTCTTACAAAACCAAACCCTACTTACCTCAAGGGTAATAGAGGCAACAAAGGTCACGTAAATAGATCCTCATGGGGACGGATCTCATTAATCATATCTATGAGCCGTGTTCCCTAATTGCATCTGAGAGCAACACACAACACGAGCTACACCACTCGTGTTACATAAACAAATCTTGGTATAGTGACCGTCAAAGGCTTCTCCGTGTATAATAGATTTCCTTATGACATAAAAAATGCAACTTCCTTATTATTCCTATATTCGAATATTAATATTACTTTTATAGGAAAGTAAATTTAAAAAATGGTTTATCAAAAATTGTTTTTTGTGTCAAAAGTACATGCAGCATGAATGATCAAATCTATTTTTTTTATTATTAGTATTGTTTACTCCTTTTAATTTGAGAAATTGAAGTTGAAATCTAAAAGGTAAATTTTAAATATGAATGTAATTGTTATTGTAAAATATTTGATTTGTAAATGAATGATTTGTACTTAATCAAATCAATAATTATTTTATTAATTCTTACTTCGAAATTTAAATTTTATGGAACATAAAATATAATATTTGTATTTGCTTGTGTGTTTATAAATGTAGACGTGTAATATCTTTTTACCAATAAATGAAATATGAACTCTAAAATTCTCATTAGGTATTTATAGTGTTAGAATATATAGTATTCCCTAATTGTATCTGAAACACAGTATTGTGACGTCGCAAAACGCGTGAATCATTAATGGAAACAAATTAAAACGTTCTCACACATTATTGATTCCCATGAAATTATGGTCAGATTTTTCTCTGGTCTCCTATTAACATTATATATTTTATGTAAAAAAATATATTTATAAATAAATACATACTTTAAAAGAATTAAAAGTTTAAATACACTTTATTAACATTCTACCCATATTAAAACATCCATCAGACCCTCTTTATCTCAAGGGTCTAATAGAGAGCAACACAGGGCACGCCATAGATAGATCCTCAAGGGAGCGGATTGCATTAATCATGTCTCGGAGCCGTGTTCGCTAATTGCATCTTAGTGCCGTACTGTGTACTGTGCACGAGTGGTGTAAGTGTCTGTACTAGTGTACTAAGATGAAAGGTTTTGTTGTAAGTAAAATGTAACCCATCGTATTAGATGCGATTTTTGCTTGTATTAATGTATAATTGTAAATATTTTAATGACGTGATATGCTTCTCTAATCATTACTTACGTAACCATAATAACAGAAAGTGTCATAGTATTTTGACACATTTTTGATAACAGTAACAATAACCTGCTGCACTGATTACTGTAAGCATTAATTAACATTAGGTACTCTACACTATAAAAAACCATCGAACCCTCTTTACTTTGATGATCTAATTGAGTACAACTTTGGGAACATACGTGGATCCTCTAGTGAGCGGATTGCATTAGTCATGTCTCGGAGCCATGTTCGCTTATTGCATCTCAGCACCGTACACAGCACTATTGATGAATGTGGTTATACTACAATATACTTAGATAAGCAGATCTTAGTGTAGTGACTATTAAATATCCGTAGATATAGATCCTTAAGGGACGCTCATCGCATTATTCATGTCTCGGAGCCATGTTCGCTAATTGCATCTTAGTGCCGAACACAGCACAAGTGATGTAAGTGGCTGTACTACAATGTACTTAGATAAGCAGATCTTGGAATAGTGACTATTAAATATCTGTAGATACATCCTCAAGGGAGAGCATCGCATTAATCATGTCTCGGAGCCGCTTTATAATAATAATCATTATCATTATAATAATAATAATATTAATCATGTCTCGCTAATAGCATCTCAAAGCCTAACCTTTCTTTTGGTGTCGGAGGGAAACCTTCAAAAGGTACCCGGCACCTAGAGAGAGGATACCGGGTTATGTGGGATTTGACCGCACTAAAACCCCCTCGGTGGCCTGCCTCTTCGCTTGGGGAGGACTCCGGGATCTCCTATGGAACGCACCGGTGTCCTCCACGCGCGGAGCCCAGAATGGGCCTATCTTCGGAGAGTAGATGTGCTCTCCTGCACCTTCTGATGTTTACGGCGGCATGTGGCCACGCACACACACCGCCGTCCTTTCCGTGGCTGCTGGCTGGACGAATCGAGCTCCGACTCTCCCCGTCCGCAACCCCGGAAGTACCCTTTTAGTCGCCTCTTACGATCAGGCAGGGGATACCGTAGCTCTATTCTTAATCCCGAAGCTACAAGGACTAAACATCTCAAAGCCTAAGATTACAAAATAGTTACTAAGTAATAACATAGCACGAATGGTGTAAGTACAGTCATACTTGTTAAAATCTGTTTATGTAAGTACAGTGATTTTGGGAAGTGATAATTGTAGTATGTTATAAAATTAATAGAGTGGGGGTGGGGGAGGTCGTAGGATGTTCCTGAATATCTATAGATACACTTCTAGATCTTCAATCAAAGCTTTAATCAAATCTCTAAGCCGTATTTCCTAATTGCACCTGAGAGCTTGTACACAGGACTAGTGGTGTACAAGTAAGTGGCTGCACTACAGTGTAATAAGATAAACAGATTTTGGTTGAAAGACCAGCTTTGTATAGTGAAGATCGGGTCCTATCAAACCCTCAACTGAGGCGTTGCATAAAACACCGTTGTTTCTTACAAATTATGGTTAGATTTAAAGTTGCATGTTTGAAGAGAACAAACCAGCATATTTCTGTCAGCACTAGTAAAAGAAAACAAAGGTACTAAAACATCCCTTAGACTTTCTTTACCTCAAGCGTCTAATAGACGGCAACAATGGCACATCATTTTATGTTCCACATTGGAACGGATCCTATTAAGCTGTTCCCTATTTATCTGTAAGCGTGAAAACTGTACTTTTAGTAGAAGTGACTGTAACATTGCAGATGGGGAAATTACTGCTACATTAAACAATCCTTAATTATTATTTATTACTCATTTACATATCCCTACTATATCCCTACTAATATCATAAATTCGAAAGTAACTCTGTCTCTCTGTCTGTCTACTACGCTTTTCCGCTCAAACTACTGAACCAATTTTAATAAAATTTAGAACACAGATAGAATGGACCTTGGGAAAGGATAAAGGATGGGTTTTATCCTACGGAAACCTATAAAACGGATCCAAGCGGGCGGAGCCGCTGGCGAAAGACTAGTAATATTATAAAGTCGAAAGTAACTGTCTGTCTGCTACGCTTTCCCGCTTAAACTGCTGAAGCAACTTTAATGAAATTTTGTTCACAGATAGAGTGGACGATGGTTTTTATCCTACGGGAACCTATTAAACGGGTCCAGGCGGGCGAAGCCGCTGGCGGAAGACTAATAATAAATAAATAAATAAAGTTTCACACTCACAGCCCCACAGTAGGGTAGATATACTCTGTGTCGTGGGTACCGTCCATGGTACCCACAGACATGGTACACAAAGACAGAAATACAAACACCCAGACTGAGAACAGTAAAATCATCATTCAAATTTCTGTTTCGCCGTGAATCGAACCCGGGATTCGATTGGCAGTCCAGAATTGTAACCATTGCGCCGATTTGCGCCACTTCATAGAAAAATCTAAAATTTCCTTACTAATTTTCTTAAAATGTTTTATACTACCAAACAATTTCCGGCAACCAAAATTGCCGGTCAGTGTAACGTACAAACATTTTATGAAACGACTTGTGCCCTCAGATTGCGCGGACCCTTCAGGGCCTGATTACATTTCGGGGTTATTAATCAAAGTGATGGCTTATTTACGCGTAGATTGTTAGCTTCATTTTTAAAGAGAGAGTTAACATTAGAGTTAAATCTAACTTTAATGGCTGTTCCCATCAATATTAATATAGGTAGCCAGTGGGCATTATCTTTTCGTATAAATTATAAAGATTTAAAATAGATATTTGTATATCGTTTCCTGGAAAATTTTTGTTTTAATAAAATAAATCCAACTTTTTTGATGTAAAAACTTCTTTAGCGGCGTTATGCACTTTTTTTGGGATGGGTAAAAAATGTTAAACTCGCGTCAGAAGTGTCAGAACACGGAGGGGTGACAGCTGATGACGGCTCGACTGTCTATACTTGTAAAATTCGTTTATATCAAGTATTTAAAATATGGACATTGAACAAAGTGCATCTATTAATGAAAAAAGTGACGAAGAAATAGTGAAAGAAAATGAAAGAGTACTTTATAAAAATAATAAACTAGATGAAAAATATTACTGATAATAAAAGCAATTCGTGCGAAATGATTCCCTGACCATTCCAAAATATCAATTAAGTTTTTAACAAAAAAATAGAACCGGCTTCAAACGGTAAAAAATAAAATTGTTCAGTACCTACTTCTTCTTGCTTATGGTAATGACTCTTAAAACTATTTTTGGAGTCGGGCCCTTACTAAAATGTCGTACCATTCGTTCTAAATGGGCACCGACAGTACAGATAGTGGGACAGTACCTACTTCTTCTTGCTTATGGTAATGACTGTTAAAACTATATTGGAGTCGGTGCCCACTCAGAACGAAAGGTACACTATATTTACTAAGACAGGAAATTTTACTAAGGGCCCGACTCCAAAAATAGTTTTAAGAGTCATTACCATAAGCAAGAAGAAGTAGGTACTGAACAATTTTATTTTTTACCGTTTGAAGTCGGTTCTATTTTTTTGTTAAAAACTTAATTTATTTCACTCTTTTTAGTAATTTTAACAATTCTGCATATATGTACAAGCATAATTGGAATTTTTTTCACTTAACTTCTAAACGTTAAAGAGATAGGTACTTTTTATAATCATGTTTGTCTAATAGCCATCTTATAGCCTGAAATAATACTACTATCAGTCCACCTGTACGGATAAATTAATGAAAGAATTTGCCCTCAGCTCCTAATCGTTGAGGAGTTGTACCTTCAATCATCAGCTTAGCAACAGGAGGTGATAATTACCGGACATAAATATTTGTATTATGTTAAAAAAATATGACTAAAAGAATGTGTGTGCCTATTAAGTTTCAGTGTTTCCCTCGATTTCCCTAGTATCACATCATCAGATTTTGCCATGGTGACAGTTGGACCACCTCAGCAATGTAAGATTTCCAACAAAAAACCATTTATTTAAAGAATTTGCTCTCAACTCCTAACCGTCATAGTACCTTCCATCATCAGCTCAGCAACATGATATGATGATAATTATACACAAATACCTGTTTTGCTTTAGTAAAAATATGAAAATCATTTGAATGTTCCCTTCGCTTTCTCTGGGATACCATCATCAGACTTTAACTTGGTGACAGTTGGACCACCTCAGGAATGTAAGATATCGAACAAAAAACCATTTATTGAAAGAACTTGCTCTCAACTCCTAACCTTTGTAGTACCTTCCACCATCAGCTCAGCTACATGATATGATGATAATTATACAAAAATGCCTGTTTTGCTTTAGTAAAAATATGAAAATCATTTGTTGTGCTATAAAATTTGAATGTTCCCTTCGATTTCTCTGGGATCCCCTCATCAGACTTTGACTTGGTGACAGTTGGACCACCTCAGGAATGTTAGATTTGGAATAAAAAACTATTTATTGAAAGAATTTGCTTTCAACTCCTCACTGTTGCAGTACCTTACATCATCAGCTCAGCAACATGAGATGATAATTACTATGCACAAATATCTCTTATGCTTCAGAAAGTATAAGAAAATCAATGTGTGTGCCTATAAAATTTGAGAGTTCCCCTCGATTTCCCTGGGATTCCATCATCAGATTCTGATTTGGTGACAATGGGACCACCTCGGGAGTATAAGCATACGAACATAAAAAGAATTTTGAAAATCGGTCCACAAACGGCGGAGTAATCGGTGAACATATATAAAAAAAAATACATACAGCCGAATACAGGACCTCCTCCTTTTGGAAGTCGGTAAAAATGCACAACGTTAATGTTCAAGTTTTCACTTCTGCCGGCACCTCTACCGGAGTGCAACCTATTTTTATTTTTTTAATTTTCCAGTGCTAGGCACAAGTGTCTTGTATCTAACAAGGATTTAGGCCACAACGCTGGCCTGTTGCGGATTGGTTATAATAATATGGAGCTAAAATATATCTTAGAACACAAGGCCACTTTAATGAAGATTAGTCTACATCATTGAAGAATACACTTTGCGAACCGCTCAATAGGCCTCTGGAACGGTTAATAGTTAGGTAATTCTTGTCAGCTTACTCGTAAAAGATTACCGAAGTATAAAAACACTAATGATTGGAATTAACAATTCATTTAACTCCCGACCGCACCCTAGATTGCTTAGCTTCATCTATTACATTAAAACTAAAGAGTAATGCTTGTTTGAACGAATAGAATGAAACTGGATAGATATGGCCTGAATATTACTGGCTGGATATGTTTGAAAGAAGTACCTAGTAAGAAGTGCTCACATTTTTTAAATCTGACAGTCACCGTAGGTCCGCAGGATTTTTTACGATCTTCAACCTTGTTCTCAACAACCTTAACCCCACTTACACATAAAAAGTTCATTTATGTAACGTACAGTCAGCAGCAATAAAATGTACCTAAATGTTTCAAGTTTTCAAATTAGTATCAAGACAATACATTCAAAGTATTCCTACATTATTATGACTTTGATTATATATTTCGAAGCAAAGGCTCATCTACTTCACTATTCAATTTTATAGTGCTGATATTGACTTAGCTCTGCTGTTTTTGCCATTAAAAAAATTCGCTCACTTACTGATGTCGATACAGCTAGATTAGTGTATTTCAGCTACTTTCATAGTATAATGTCCTATGGTATCTTGCTGTGGGGAAATGCTGCTGATATTGGCATAATATTTACCATGCAGAAGAGGGCTATTCGCGCTATTTATAATTTTAGCTGTAGAGAATCTCTCAGAGAGAAATTTAAAGAGATAAATATTCTTACACTTGCATCGCAGTATATTTATGAAAACATAATGTACGTATATAAGAATAAACCGACATTTACCACATTTAAGGATTTACATAGTTCGAACTGTGCTTCGACCAGGAACGGCCATAAGCTTGCATTCCCAAAGTGTCGGCTTCGTAAAAAAAGTCACTCTTTTATTGGGATGTCTGTTAGGATCTATAATAAAATTCCAGAAAAAGTGCAATCCTTGCCTTTACACAAATTTAAGAAAACTGTTAAGCAAGTCCTATGCCGTAAGGCCTATTATGAAACCAAGGACTATTTAAATGATAAAAAGGCTTGGGATTAAACTTAACTCACATAAGGCTGTTTCTATATACCATGTAATAATTTTAACATTTTTAAATTTTGTGAGCGGATGGCAGTGTGATAGCATTGACACACACGATAGCTGTCTCGTGTGCTCCTTGTGGCCCCACAGTCATGCTGTATAATAAATACCCATTGTACCTGAACATGTATTTAAAACAGGGCTGGAGTTTTTTTCCGCCCGCTTTTTTCTCCTAGCCCATATAAGCCTTAGCGCACCCAAAGCGGATGACGGTCAGCTGATGACCGTAGAACAATGACAAACATCAAGTGTATATTATTACCCAGGATGTTAATAAACTATTTCATTTCACTATTTCATTTCAAATGAGAAACTTCAAGGTTTTACTTTTCATTGCTGCTGACTGTACTGAAACAATCTGATACCCCTGACCTTTACTTAGTCAATTCGAAAGTAATTTGAAAAGGTCCTTTTTTAATTACTTTCTGTAGGGACAATTATAATGTGTTTTCTATTTACATGTATAAATTACCACGTAGCAATATTTAAGCGACCATTAAAAAATGGTAAAAGTTGTAATGTGTTAAAGACGCTCAGTAAATATTCTGTCAAAATGTAAAGTCAAACAGTTATAAAAAACAAAACAAAAAAACATTTCTGTATAATTTGGAAATGTAAAAAACCTGAAACAAGAAAGTCATCATACGCGATTGCACTTATGATACTTTTTCTTGCTAGTGATAATGACTCTTAAAACTATTTTAGAGTCGGTGTCCACTGATTCATGCAATCGGGTATGACGACTTTCTAGTTTTAGGGGTCTCAAGCCTAGGCTGCAGTATGCCAAACATTTATACATATATACATACATACTCTCAAAAAACATATGTTTCTGCCGCTCAAGAAGTAGCCCATTGAAATTGTGCACGTGACCCCCTTGCGCCCATATTAAACGTGTCAGCAGTTAAGATGACACAGAAGCCAACGTGTTATGTGAGGAAAATTTTGAAACTGACATTTCATGATCACAATGTCTTAGAGCATCGAAGTTACTGACTCAAGCATCAAAGTTACTGACCTGTCACACCTTAATGCTCTAAGTAATCTGTCCAAGACTTTTTGTTACTTGTATTGCTTATTATTATTCATATTTTTCATTGCATTAACGTCATAAATGGCAAGCTATCCTAAAATAGCGAATACGAAGAATAACGGGCTAAAAGACGCAATAATTCAAATCAGATAATCTGCCGTCGTCCGGGGACGGTGACACGCAAAACTGACATTTATGTGTCACTGACGTTTGTAATGCCCTACTCGTACTATCGACGACTTGATTAATGAGGCTGAATAACGAACAACGTACCGAATGCTCGCTTTACTTAAAGAAGCTGACGCGAAGAGACACAATGTACCTAACTAATATTGTTCGTAGACCTCAAGTAAGCTTAAATCTTGCATGACGTCGTACGCACTTACAGCTGACACTGCTACTTCGGAGTTTGGCTGGCAACCATGGGCGTACCCAGGTTCTTGGTCGGGGGGGGGGGGGCAAATGTATAGGTTCTTAGCCAGGGTGGGGGCGAATTTTTGGGGGCGAGGTAGCATATCAAGCTTATTCTTTAAAGGTTTCTTTTTACATTTGCGAGATCTTTTGGGATTTTGAATCCTTGAATCTGGACCTTGATCTAGGGGGGACAGCTACCCCCCCCCTGCCCCCTCCAATGTATACATTCATATGCATGAAGTAAAAAGCGGTTATTCTAATATTACAAACAGACACTCCAATTTTATTTATTTGTATAGATGTATAGAAAAGAAAAGACGAAATTTTGATAAAAGTTAGTTACATTTGAAGTTTAAAGTAAATTTTAATGCCTTTTACAAACAGACCAGATTAATATCAGCCGTAAAAGTACTCACTTTATAGGTCATACTCGTACATTACATTAGTTTTTTTTTAATATAATCATGATCATAAAGAAGTTCTTTTAAAATGTTTCTATATTCAATTTCAAGCGTTACCACTGTGACATCACACGAAATGCTCATACGCCTCTTTTACGTAAAAAAAACATTTTAAAATCTAGCACATTTTACCACGTAAAATATTGCCTACAAATCTCCACATCCCTCGTAGCGAGTGTGTTGTTGCAGAAAATTCCCGGGAATACGCTAAAATAATAGCAAAGCGTGCCTTGCGAATCTGTTTCATGATTGTAATAATATATTATTTCGTGGTTCAGTTATTTTTTGTGGAAATCTGTGGTGAAATTATAGGATTTCAGGTGAGCGTAATGTGGAACTGTGAAAGGTTATATTTGATTCAAGAGTTCGGGTTCAAAGACCTTTGTATCCTCAAAGACCTTTGTATCCAGCAGTAGGGCAACGAATCGCGCATTACCAGGCGGCTAGTGCAGAATGTAACGATATACGCAGGTAAGCGAAACGAGCGCGGTCGGATGTAAGATGGGATACCGCTATAGGCAAATCACCTTAGGGGTTATCACCTCTTACTTACTTTTTAATATCGTCATTACTTATTTTTTTATATTTTATGTAACAGTTACATAAAAACTCTTTACCACGAGAAATTATCTATTAGATTATCAGATGGATAGGTTTAAATGCGAATTTGTGTTCCTTGAATACCTAGAGTTTAAGTTCACTGACTCCGCAGCATAAATCTCATCGCAGTTTTTATAAATATTTTTAGTTTTTTTGCTTCTGTTTTGTTTGTAAGCAGGCGACCCTGCGACAAAACTTGATTATTTCGGATACTTTTAAGACGGAGCAACGTCTGCCGGATCCACTAGTCCATACTAATACATATTATAAATTAGAAGGTAGCTCTGCCTGTCTGTCTGTCTGCTGCGCTTTCCCGCTTAAACTAATGAACTAATTTTAATGAAATTTGGAACATAGATAGAGTGGACCTTGGGAAAGGACATAGGATGGTTTTTATCCTACGGGAATCTTTAAAACGGGTCCACGCGGGCGAAGCCGCTGGCGGAAGGCTAGTTGTTACTAAAAGCCTGCTTTTATCTTCTATTTAAGCTTCGAGCCGAAAACAATGCTATACACAAATGAGCAGAACCTACTTGCTAATACCACACATACATCTAATAGCCTTTGATATCTTGTTGCATAATCAGAAATGGACTATGTAATTAATTGAGATTAGGCAACAATTGCGTCGTCTTGTATGCCTTGTTTACATACTGAAGGGGATAATACACGTGCAACAGTGCCGAGAGAAATTAGGTGTCAGAAGATGAAAGCTGACCAAAATCGACTAACCCACATCGGAATAGTGCTTAGAGCATCAAAGGCACTGACTCACTGACGGGTGTCATACCTGTCAATAATCAACTGTCAGTCAGAACATCAAGGTTCTAAGGATTAGTGTGGTGGAGTAAGTTGCAGAGCTGACCAGTAGTACGAGCTTATACTAATAATAATGTACTACGTAAGTACGAGTATATTGTATTGGATCCATATTGTCACATGTTTCAATTCGATCATAAAGTGCCAGTAAGAGTTTTGGCGGGAAGTCTGAAGGGACAAGTTGTGCTCTCGTTTTATTTTCATTTTCTTAGTGTATTTTTGATTTATATCGGATAAAGTTGATGGCATTTTGCTCGATATAGGTTAATGACAGTGCACAAGTGTTGTGAAATAAAATAACAGTGCGAAAACATGTTTTTTTGGCTTGCCTCCAAAACTCCATCGGACATGTTCTGATTCTGGTAAAGTAGCCATCACTTTGCTTGAACATTTGACTGAATAAACTGACTGATAGCTGACGACGTGACGACTAACTGATTTTTTTCTACGACTACAAAGTGATGTAAAAATTTTACTTGACGCTGGCAATATGCACAGAGTTTGCGACGCCAATCGCCATTATTAAAACTAAAATTAAAATTGAAAAGTGCCAGTAAAGTCATAAAGTACTAACATAAAAAATTCAAAATTTGTATTCAGTAAAAAAGTGACATTAAACTGTATTTAAATTTACCATTTTCAAATTTTCGGCGTAATTTGTCGAAAAAACTGATTATTACTTTTACTACGTGGTGACGTCATTCGGCCCATCCATCAGTCTTTTAAAGTCCACTGCTGATAGGCCTCCCCTAATGTTCGCCACTCCGTCCAGTCCTGCGCCCTCTGAATCCAGCGGTTTCCCGCTATCTTCTTCAGGTCGCCAGTCCACCTGGTTGGAGGGCGGCCTGTGCTCCTTTTGCCAAGCCTTTGCCGGCCAAGTTAACAAATTTATTTATTTATTCTTTATTGTTACAACGTAAAAATGTTGTACAAAGGGCGGACTTAATGCTGTGAGGCATTCTCTACCAGTCAACCCTGGCTGATGGTGAGAATTTTAAGTAGGTGGCAACAATAGCCCTACCTCTACAAGGAAAATTGTTCTTGTGGTAAGCTTGTATCTAAAGAACTAACACAGAAAAAGTAAATATATGATGCATAATATAATACAAGATTACATATTATAATACTAGTTTACATACATACATACATTATTTTTTTTCAACCTTCTTTATGTCCCACTGCTGGGCACAGGTCTCCTCTCACTAGTGAGAGGGACATACATACATACATACATACATATATATATATATATATACATATATACAAACATATAAATAACACACAAATATAAAATGATGATAAAACAGACTAGTTCTGTTGATCTCAGACTTTTGATAAAATTCCCGGACCATTCTTTTAAAGGTATTTTTGGAAGCCGCTTTTCTGATTTCGGTTGGCAGGGCGTTCCATAGCGATATTGCTTGACATGTAAACGAATTTTGATAGAAACAGGTATTGAGAGATGGAATATCCATTTTTAAGCTTTCAGAAGAACTTTGCTTAAGGTTAGTGGGATAGGGTGGATCATTTAGAATAGAGTACAGAAGGGAAAGTATCCTAGAATAACGCCTAATACACAAATATACCAATGTTGGTTTGTAAGAGCGGTTGCAAACTAGCGTATTTTTCGGCGCGTGTACGTGCGTTTTCGCAAACACGCTTACACGCGCTTCCAAAAACAAATTTTACGAGTTTAAAATTCGGTGGTCTGAAACCACTCTAAGTAGACTCCAGGGTTTTTGGCGGGAAGTCGAAAAAGACATATTGTGCTCTTGTTTTATTTTTACTTTCTTGGTGTATTTTTGAATTATATCGGATAAATTTGATGGCATTTTGTTCGATATAGGTTAATTCTAGTGCACGAGTGTTGTGAATTAAAATATCAGTGTAAAAATATGTTTTTTCGGCTTGCCTAAAAAATTCTATTGGTCACGTTCTGGTAAAGAAGCCATCGCTTTACTTGAATGTCTGACTGATTACTGACGATTTACTGACTTTACCTATTATTACTCGTTCAGTTTCACCGAAACTGGCAAAAACGTGATACAAAAATTATACTTCACGCTGGCAATATGCAGAGTTTGAGATGCCATAATTGAAGAAAAAAAATTGACTCCACGATAACACCTTTTTGTTTACAATGACGTATGTTATGTCTTAGCGCGGTTTCAGACCAGCGTTTTGTGACGTGCGTATATGGTCGTTTCTGAAAACGCGCTTACACGCGCGCTACTTTTTGTATTAGAAAATGTCGAATTTTGACGTTTCACGGCTACACGCGCTGCAAAAAACAAACAAAAGACACGCGAACGCGCCATTAAATAGGCTGGTGTGTAACCGCACTTAATAATAGGTATAGATTAAAAATGTGACAATTTCGAAACAGAATATAAAATTATTATTTTTTGACTTAAGAACTAAAACAAACATTTCCATATATCTATCAGCCTTTCATAGTCCACTGTTGTACATAGGCATACTCTAACTTTTACCACTACATCCGGTCTTGCGAACGGTTTGCATTCCGAAGCGTATTGCCTAAGATATCTCAATTATATTATAGGTATTTTTAGAATTTTTCTCGTGTAATGTACAAAATTATTTCGTGGTAAAATGTATTTATGTTTACAATAAAATTTCCAGTATTATCAGTACACAGAAATAAAAATAACAATTTCTATCTTTTCTAAGAAAAATAAATCAAAGTGGCCCAACTGTTCAGCAAAATAAGTTAGTTTTGGTTTACGCTATAAAATTATCATAATTAAATATACACGTTTTTGGAAGATTTTTTTGGGGAAAAAATTATCAAAATCAGCCAAGTTCGGACACGAGCACGAAGGTCTCCGTACCATTCTATAAAAATCCATTCCGTCTATTTAAAAAATAAAAACGGTAAAAATCACTTTTTTTATATGGGAGTCCAATTTAATATTTATTTTATTTTGTTTTTAGTATTTGTTGTTATAGTGTCAATTAAAAATACTCTTTAAATTTTCATCTGTGAAAATTTCAACTGTCTAGCTACGACGGTTCTTGAGATAATGCTTGGTTACAGACAGACGGACGAATAGCAGATTATTAGTAATAGGGTTCCATTTGTGCCCTTTGGTTACGGAACCTTAAAAACGTGCTCTCAATAAACTCCGCAATAACTCTATATCACAACATAGATATAACCAAAAAAGGTGTTGCCGCACTGCGATGCCGAAAAAAAATAGAATTTGTTGGCACCAGATAATAAATTGCTAACGGTCCTATGTAGTTTTTCGAGTCAATTTATTTGCGAATGCCCATAAAATTTTAAATCTATAACAACTTTAGTAAGCTTCTTTTTGTATCAGGGGGCTCTTTTTTTATCATATCTTTATAAGGTACCCGGCACATTGGGCGAGGATAACGAGATTTGTAACGCACTCTCCTGCACCTTCAGATGCTTTCGGCGGCATGCGAACACGTACACACCGCCGTCCTTCTCGGTGCCGCTGGCTGGACGGATCGAGCTCCCACTCGTCAATCAAAGGGCCCCGAGTTCGATTCTTGACGAAACAGAAATTTGAATGACGAGTTTATATTTCTGTTCTCGGTCTGTTTCGGTTTCGGTCTCGGTCGGACACCTGTTTCGCTGAGCTGTGTAAATCACTTACGTTCTTCGGTAGCCGCTGGGCCATGCGCTATTAAACGACAAAATAATAATATTATACATGCACATAAAATAGGACAGTAATCGTTAACTTCTCTGCAAAGTCTTGAAAAAGTTGAAAACAGCGAAAGCAATCGTATAAGTGGACGAATCGGGGTTAGAGCTCTCAGTAAGAAGACACAGTAGTTTTTTATGGAAAATGGGTTGTAATTCATGTCATGTTGTGAATTTATTTCGATTGATTAGAAAATTAAAAAGTCTTCTCGGCCAATGTGGAATCTAGAAGTGCCAAGATACAGATGTTTTCATTCGATTTTAACTGCCAACTTTACTTCCTGGACGCACCAGCGTTGCTCGGATAAAAACAATTGATTTCCTTGGTTTATTTTTAAGTAAAACATTCATTGACTTAGTGTTACTTAACAAAGCCTTTTGAAATACCTAGCTCCCAATTTAAAAAAAAAATGTCACAAAAAATGAAAAACGCAACTTGCCTACTTGAGGTTTGAACCCGGGTCTCTAGCTCAGCAGTCAGCTTTCGTAATCATTCGACCAAGAAAGCTTTAATTCCATTGACGAAATTTTTATAGAGGTCTTTCATATCGACATTATCATTTGTTTGAAGGGCGGATTGACGGTTGACATTTGACGGCTTTCTACGCCACAATATTATTAATATTTTCCAATAGACGTCAGTAAGAGTAATTTTATATTTAACGGCATAAACATTAAATAAAACGACAATTTATATCAATAAAAATTTGCTGGATCGACTTCATCTCCGAAACCAGGGTACTAAATTGCATCAAAATCTTTGGAGCCGTTTCCGAGATTCAAAAAATTAAATTTAGATATATACAAGAATTGCTCGTATAAAGGTGTTAGATACACCGAGACGTAGGCATCATGATAAAAGTCGTTTGTAAATAATGATTCCACCTTCACTTTGACTTCAACTTTCTCACAAAATCTTGAAAAGATGAAACCACAACGAATGCAATCATATAAGTGGCCGGATTGCGGTCAGTGCTCTCGACACCATACGAGTATATGTATGAATATTCTTGTTTGTGTCAGAATAAAAAATGTACATAGTTTAAAAAAACTAAAAAACACGCTTTTGTGAAAATAAGAACTAAAAAGTAAAAAATAAGAAAAAAATGTATTTTACTGTAAAAAAAAAGCGTGGGGTGCATGGTGTCAATAGTATCTCAAAAATCATTTCCTTCTTTTTTTTTACTTTTTAGCTTGTATTTTCACAAAAGCGTGTTTTTTAGTTTTTTAACTACTTACATTATTTTTAATTTTTAAGTTGGATTTTTTTTCATATTATTGCACTGTCATCGGCCCTTGACCCCTGTGCACATTTTCAAGTTAATCAGACGCTTAGAGGTGAAAATGATGAAGTTAAAAGATTCCGTTACATACATACATACAGGTCAAGCTAATATAAGCGTGTTAAAAACAGTTCACCGTAGAGTATAGACTAATTTAAAACGTAAATTGTTTTACACTCCAATGTTGTGTTAGTCATAATAAAATTCTAACGAAAATATGATTTAACGTGCATATAAAATTGTTAGTACCTAGTATAATTTTATATATTATTATGTACCTGTACTCAGTTTCTTCGCATAATCTTGAAGTTGAATCCACAACGAAGGCAATCATATTAAGTGGCCAGGTCGGGGTCAGTGTTCTTAGTCTTAACTCCTGTACTGGCAGGGGTTTTTATATGAAATGACAAACTGATATCATTTCACATAATGTCATGTAAAGAGTTTTACGAGTAATTTCATAAACAAACAGAAGTATTTCCAAAGGATTATCATGGGATTATAATACTACTAGCAGCCGCCCTCGACTTCGTCCGCGTGGACGAAGGGATAGCATGATGTTATATAGCCTTCCTCGATAAATGGACTATTCAACACAATAGTATTTTGTGTAACAAGGGGTGAATCAAGACCATTTCTGACGAGGGCTGTCGTCACCCTGGTCTGAAATCGTCTTTGTTTCATCCCGAGTCACACACTGTATTTTTCATATCATATGTAATGAAACAACGAATTTTGATTTCTGTAGCCAGTCAAAGTAAGACTAGGTATTTCAGACAAATAGCGCAGTAATATCTTTTGACAACGATTTGACGACAGTTGTCAATGCGATTCTGACAGACTTGAAATAAAGACGTAAATAATAAACAAATGAAGGTGCCGGGTAGAAACAACGTTGTTTCTCCCCTAGGGCAGAAACAACGTTGTTTCTGTCTGACACATTCACATTGGTTTGAAATTGTCTTGTTTCGATTGGCAAAACAGAAATCAAAACTCGTTGTTTCATTGCATGTGATATGAAAAAATATTTTTTCAATTAGATTCAACAGTTACTGAGATTAGCGCATTCAAACAAACAAACAAACTCTTCAGCTTTACATATATAATAATATAGATAATATTACTGGATGTATTTTATCAACTTGTATTCCTTTATTCTATGTACCCTGCAGATTGATATTTAATGTAGGTATAAGTATTACATAGCGTGGAATTCAATAAGATTATAATAGCCACAAGTTTAGGGTCCACAATAACAAATAGTTTTGTAACTCCACCGCAATATCTGTTTACGAAACTAATCTCAAAGCGATTAAATTCACTAAAATGTTTCCGCAACAGTTCTCGACAAGACATTGATAGTTTAACTAAAATGGTTCATTGGGGACGAAATAACTATGATAAGGGGTTAATACTGTGCTTGCCTAACTACAGATTTCATTGCGGGTAATAATACTATGATATGATAGATGAGCAGATGAGCAGCGATGGCCGAACGGGAAAGACCGTGGTCTCCGACATAGAGTTACCGAGTTCAAACCCCGTCGCGCACCACTGACATAGAAAGTTATGTGCCTATTTATCGCTGCTCCACGGTGACAGAAATCATAGTGAAATATTAAGTTTTCCACAACGTAAATGTCTGGCCAACGTGCAGGACTATGGCCTGTATCCCTCTCACTTTCGAGAGACTTTTAGTGTCCAGCAGTGGGACATAAAAAGAGAGACGGATTATTAGAGTTTTAGTAAAAATAAGGTTATGTTGCAATCTTTAACTGACAGCTGTCTTAAAAACTAGTATTGATTTGTGTTTATTATATTTAGTAGAGAATTATTGATAATAATTCACGTGAATCAACGCTAATTACATTAAATCATATGACAGATGTGCCTAGCTAGTGTTTCCAAGTTAACAATTTCACATTCGCGTTATAAAACTGTGATCAATGATCTTTGTACCTATAGTTTTCAAATCATGACGTTTGGATGTCCGTAAAAATGACAGATCTTTGCCAACGCAAATACGAACAAGTTAACATGAAACTTACAGGTGGAAGAACTTGTACAGTTCGCCCGGGAAGATACCACCATCGCCCTCATAACCCACCGTGAAGCAAGTCTTGTTTCAAGTTCTTGTGTTTCGGTTGGGGAGGGTGGATGCCGACCACACTTTAAAGTGACCAACTCAGTCCTCATGAGTAGCAACGCATCCACGTATGACCATCGGAAAACACCACAAGTTATTGCTCAAAGCAATGACAAATGACAATGTGTCATGACAACGACATAGACTATAAAGAAATAAAATCGATAGTCATACAATTATAATATATATGAAATCGATAATCGTAATATTGGTTTTCAGTAATTACTTTGCTCCTTAGCTATTTATTTTATTAATAATGTGTCTATAATTGAGTATCATAAACGTATTTATATTGCATTTAATTACTTTGAGTTATTTATTAAATCCAAATGTTTTCTTTTTGTAATATTAAATCGATACCATTAATCGATAATTTTAGAAAACTATCTTTCTTTTATTTCTCTGCTCCCAGATTGAAAATTGACCTATTTTTGTAATTACAAGATAAAAAAATACGCAAATTTTTTAGACCATTTCACATCTTCTTACATTTTGGCCCACAGTTTTCCATCTCCTTTGAATGATGAGTTTAAATTGCTGTTCTCGGTCTGGGTAGTTCTGTCTGTGGAGCTATGAGTGTGAAACGTTAATTACAAAATTAATAAATAGGGAAAATATTATCTTCTTCATTCTTAGTTTAAATAATACAAATGTAAGCTCTAAAATTTAAAAATCAATTAAAGGCAAATTTTTTTTTTTGCAAAAGCTTTTTTTGCTTTTAATTTATTATTACTTTTTGAATATTTGAAATTATTCTCGGCAAGCCCTTTGCCAGCTGTTTGATACCCATATTGCAGAAATGCATAAAAAATAACTATTCCGCCATCTTGGATGATCCGCCATATTACATTTAGAATGACGTATTTTTCGAGTTACCCTCAACAAGCCCTTTTATTTGAGACCCATATTGTAGAAGTGCATAAAAAATAACTTTTGCGCCATATTGGATTTAGAATTTTTTGACATTATTTTTCGAGTTACTCTCAACAAGTTCTTTCATCAGAATGACGTATTTTTCGAGTTACTCTCAACAAGCCCTTTTATTTGAGACCCATATTGTAGAAGTGCATAAAAAATAACTTTTCAGCCATATTGGATTTAGAATTTTTTGACATTATTTTTCGAGTTACTCTCAACAAGTTCTTTCATCAGAATGACGTATTTTTCGAGTTACTCTCAACAAGCCCTTTTATTTGAGACCCATATTGTAGAAGTGCATAAAAAATAACTTTTCCGCCATATTGGATTTAGAATTTTTTGACATTATTTTTCGAGTTACTCTCAACAAGTTATTTCATTTGATACCCATATTGTAGAAATGCAAAATATTGCTATTCTGCCATCTTGGATGGTCAACCATATTGGATTTAGAATGACGTCACAGAGCTTATCGTGTATTGTCATCTAAACTAAACTTGTATACAAAATTTCAGCTCAATCGGTTGAAGATATCTGCTTTAAAATTGAGTAGCAAGATTCCACCCGAACAGACATAAAATTGCAAGTTAAATATGGAAAAGCTTTTAAAAATCTACAAAATATGATCAAGTACTATAACAGAACTTTCAATCTTTCCGACTTCTACAGATCTCTGTTATTATTTTACTTTATTTTATACTTTCACTGACGTCAACGACAGAAACTCACAATTTTTTAGTAGTAGGAATACAAAAACTTTAATCAAAGTTGAATCAAAACCTAAAACAATTCCTATAAAATCTCAATCGTGCAAACCCGATATAAGCAGGCAAAGTTAGGGTATGATTTGAATAATAGCCTAATTTCCATATCGGTATTCATCAACGCGGTTATTTATCGTATCACCGTTTAAAACGACGCCAGGGCATGCAATTTCAGTTTTTTTTCCTATCAGCGCGCATACAAAAACCCATCATAGTGGGTGCCCAAAGCTGATGACGGTCAACCACGTACGGTTCAAATAAAATAAATTTGTAAAAAAAGCACAAAATTGGGTTTTTAATTTTAGTAGCTAAATTGATAATAATGTAGAATTATTTAAGTCTACTGTATTTTAATGCGTGCGTATTTGCGTGTGTATTTTAATACATAATTAGTTTATAATTTAACTTTTACAATAAAATTTGTACACCCTAAAGGGTAAATATGGCGATCTAAATATTTTTGTATAACCTTTTTTGTTACCCATATTTGTACAAATAAAATATTTTCTTTTCTTTTCTTTTCTCTTTTAAACAATACTGGTAGAAGTTAAGAATATCCTAGGTTTTGCTTCGATTTTATTGATTTGAATTTTCCTCAACTGCAAACGAAACCGATAAACGATTTTATGTGTTATGTTGTCAGAAAAATAACATCGTTATACAGAAAATAGAATAATATAAAAAATATCAACATAACCCATAAGACGAAGTTAAAACAGGTTAAGAAAGCTCTCGAAGTGGTTCCACTGTCACCAAGTGAAAATCTGACGGTGTGATCCCACGAAAAATCAAGGGGAATTCTCCAATTTTAAAAGAACTAACATTGATTTTCTTACACTTTTTGACGCAAAACAGATATTTGTGCATTAATGTAAGCATAACCTAAAACAATACCTATAGAATCGTGCAAGGCAGATATAACCGGGTGAGGGTAGGGCACGATTTGAATAGTTAATAGCCGAATTTCCATATCGGTATTCATTGGCACGGGTGCTTATTGTCGAATCGTTTAAAACGGCGCTATCGCATGCAATAACACTTTTATTAGGCACTTATTTTAAAACTCCTATCCTTTAGCTTAGCTTAGATTTTATTGATTTGAATGTTCCTCAAATGAAAACGAAACTGGAAGGGAAGTGTATAGTAAAAACCTTTTTTTATATAAAGAAAATATAGTGATATAAAATAGTTTATCAACAGAAGACTCTAGACGAAGACAAAACAGGTTAAAAAAACCCAAACCTGCATAGTCATAACACGAAGGTATCACAATGTCTACATTGAAGCAATAATACATTGGTATTATATTGGTAACAACAGTATGCAATGTTTTGAAACTACAACGGTGATGTGTAACCATCAATAAACCAGGCAAAACAAAGGCTAGACCAAACAGTATAAGTACAAAAATTTTAACGAACTTGTATAAATAACTAAGGTCAACGAACTACTGACAAGTGACCATGGAGTGAAAGCAAAGTCTTTTTATCTTTTTCTTCGCCTCAAATGCCCGCATATTTAAACTGCTGACACAAAAATGAAAGCAGCTCACTAAGCTTTAGGAACAGCAAAACGATGAGCTTATATTAAGAATATTATTTTAATCAAAAACAATGCCTATAAAATCGTGCAAGCCAGATTTTACCGGGTAAATTTAGGACACGATTTGAATAACAGCCGAATTTCCATATCGGTATTCATCAGCGCGAGCACTTACTGTCGTTTAAAACGACGCTATCGCTTGCAGTTTCAATTTTATTAGGCACTTATTTTAAAACTCCTAGCCGGTTTAGCTTAGATTTTCTTGTAACCCTCGTAGCAGCAAGATAATGTTTGTTCAAAGTGTCATGTAATGTTAATAATGTGACGAGTTCACAATCATCAAATATTGCAAACAGTATACAAAATTTTAAACGAACTTCTATAAATAACTAAGCTCATTAAACTACTGACAAGTGACCATGGAGTGAAAGCAAAGTCTTCTTATATTTTTCTTTGCCTAATAATGCCCGCATATTTAAACAGCTGACACAAAAATGAAAGCAGCTCACTAAGCTTTAGCAACAGCAAAACGATGAGCTTATATTAAGATTATTATTTTAATCAAAAACAATGCGTATAATCGTGCGAGCCAGATTTTAGTTAGGGCATGATTTTAATAATAGCCGAATTTCCACATCGGTATTCATCAGCGCAAGTACTTACTGTCGTTTATAACGACACTAATACATACAGTATTGGTTTAGTTTATATTTTATTATGATGTAATGTCATGTAATGAATAATGTGACGAGTTCAAAATGATCAAAAATTGCAAAACTGTACAAAACTGTTTTGACGAGGATCTTATAGATGAAAAGATGATTTTTGAATATAAATGTACATGCTGGGCAACGGTGGAACATGACCAAGAAGTATCTTAAGACAGACGTATATATATTATTATTATTTTCTTGGCTGCGATCCTTTTTGCGTCCCACTGCTGGGCAAGTCTCCCAATTATTAGAGAGGTGTGGAGCTTACTTTTCCGTGCTGCGCTTCAATGCGGTTTGGTAGAGATTCGGGTTAGTGTGTCGGATGTCATAAGGCCTACGACAAGGTTTAACGACTGTGATCTATTGATAACAACCAAGACTGACGGCTTTACCAATCACGGAAATACGCGTGAAATTTTTGCCACTAGCGGACATCCATCTTACACCCGATCGCAACGGTTGGGCTCAGCTGTGCAGATCGCTTGCGATCTACGGCAATATTCTCATCATAATTATTAAATAACAATCTTACGTTAACATCATGGAGTTCAAATATCGACCTTATGAAAAATTTATTTCGAAATTCGGTAACATCAGAATTTTGAAAGCTTTTAGGTACCAAAATAGACATCGGAATGAAATCCAATTAGTAAGACGGAGCTGAAGTTTAATTGCTAAAATTACCGTACGATCAGCGTTTACCCTGACGAGTTTTAAGGATTTTGTGGATTGGGCATAGGAATAAGATTTGAACCGGTTTTTAGACTACAGTAGTTTCAATTCTGAAATTAGGTGACAAATAATAGTTTAGGAATAAATAGTTACAAATAAATACAAATTTAAATTAGGTAATGATAAAGTGAGATAGAGTAGAAGAGATGGAACTAAAATCATTGTACTAATTTTAAGTACCGGTACAGGTAACTCTAAGAAGAAAAAAGTTGACTTGAATAGAATCAGTCTAGTATATTTTATGCAGTAAATATTCCCATATTTAAAAAGATTAATTGGATTTATTTTTAAGAATAAATCCAAGACGAGGATATGGAAGCCCTCATTCATCTTTTGTTTTCATTGTCAACACTCGATGAAACGTGGCAGCCGGTATAACATAATACAATAACGAAATATAACATTGAACACAAACAATAGTAAACAATTTAATCCTCACGACCACATTTCTCCAAACCAAATTCATTACAAACGCGAAACGAAGCACATAGTGTGAAAATGTAATCCCTCTGTGGAAGTTTCAGGACGGTAGGTAGAATCGGATGACAAAGTAAGGGCCGGAGAACACACTAAACTAAAATTAGCGATCAAATGTTTGAAAGCTTTCTAGATTACTATAAAAGCGAAACTATGTGGCCGTTATCTAATCCAATGAAATCGCACAGAAATAAAAAGGAAAAAACTATCGAAAATGACTCTAGTCTACAAACATTTTGATTAAATTACCTTCTCATCTAAGATGATTGATAATTGACAATGATTGTAACGAAATCACACGAATGATTGAAATGATTTTAACGAAATCACTCGTTTTACCTTGTTTAAGATGACTTTTTGTTCCAAATTGAATAATACTGCTTAGTAGATCTGGTAATTTATTAACACTTACAATTATTCGTTGAATGATGCTGTTTGCATTATAAATATTTGATGTACATATTAAATGTTGTTTTGTTTAAAGTAATGTAACGATACAATAAGTAGCAAGCCTACATTAACCCTAATTGAGAACTTCGACGCAGTTTCTACCATAATTAAACATCAAGATGTCGCGCAACTTTATTAAGCTGTTTTAGTCGAGAATATTCAAAAAGGAAAATTTTGATAAACTGCTGATCTGTTGTTTTGAATTTCAAAAATACTCTTCAGAAGGATCAAAAGAAAGTACTTAATGCATTAAAATTCTAATCGGAAAATCGTGCAAATCGTTGATATCTAATGTAATATATCTGCCTTAGCCCTAAATGAAAACTTCGATACAGTTACTGCCATAATTATTGAACATCGAGATGTGAGTCAACCTTTGTTATTTCGTTAGCGCAATTCCAATATTACCAGTTATTTGATCAAGTGATCATTTAACTGGTTTATGTTTGGGTGATATAAACGTAATGGTTACGTAGGTAATAACACGGAACACGGATTTTTACTAAAGAATAACGTAGTTCAGAGCGCAAGCAGAAATCTGCTGCAAAATATGGAAAGCAACACAGATAATTTGTTTCACGTACATTGATAGTACATTGATATTTCAACACGTTGAGTCAATGCGGCGAAACATTGCACTTTACCGTATTTGTCGCTTACATGGTGGTAAAAGTAACAAACTCCTAAAAGGTGAAATATAATAAAATAAATAAAAACTCTGTAGAATTAGCGTATACCAAAAGCAAGTTAGACCACAAAAATCGTAAGACCCTAAAACGGAAAGCGACGAAGTAACAAGTAGATTTTACCTGAGGCGTAAAATAAAAGACTCTTCTACTTAACCGCCCGTGTTATTTCATTCCAATGCGTCAAGATAATCCAGGGAAAGGGAGGCTTGTTATCTTTCACCCACTTACCTCCATGTGGGTCTAATGAAAAGATTAAGGTGACCAGGAACCCTCATTTGAATATCAAATCGCAAAGGTATCACGTTCCATACGGATTTAGGAATTATAAATTGTATTACTTCACGTTTTGGAAGACCTCTAAAGGTCATAGACTGTGAGACAGATATTGTTGTTGTACTGATTTGATTACGACTGTGTACCCGGTTTGACCTAAGCTCAGTGGCGGATTTACCTTAAGGCCAAGTAGGCCCAGGCCCTAGGGCGGCCAGCTATTAGGGGCGGCCATGCTTGACGAAAAATACACCATTTTAAGTAATAAACGCTCGAATGCTGGCTCGTATGAAGGCGGCGGCGGACGGGGCACGCATCGTTCGTGCGTTTCATTCTCTCGTTCGTTTTGTCCTCATATTATCATTTAAAAATTTATCAGTAATAAATCTGAACTTAATTAAAACATAGTTTTTTAAAACCTATTTACCTACATATTTACAGTGACGGTACATAATTGTATTGTATTTTGTTTATTCACGGCAAGCACTTATGAAATAGGGGCGGCTTATACTACACGGCCTAGGGCGACCAGGACTGTAAATCCGCCACTGCCTAAGCTTACAATAAACTACATTTTATTGAATATTCTTGATTGTTCCATGTTTTACACGCGTATCTAAATCTAAGCCTAAAGCCGTGACAAAAACCAATACTTTTTTTAAATATATTATAGACTAACAACAACGAAGAATTTAGAATTTGGCATGTGAAGGTTAGAACTAAGATAGGATTTTATTTTATTTATTTATTTTTGCAAACACCTTAAGCTAGGGGTTACAAAGGGCTTAACCTAATGCCTTTTGGCATTTTCTTCCAGTCGACCCTGGGTGAAGGTGAAAATGTGTGGTAGGCTTTGTTTATGAGAAATAAAGGAAAAGCTAAGAAATTGTTTAGAAAGAGAAAAAAAAACAGCGGAAGAAAAACAAAAGAAATAGTATAATAATATGTACACATATACAACTTATACATACATATACACTGATATACATATTCTCATTATATACACATATACATAAATATACACACTGTACTTATGTAATAAATTAAATATAAACATATATATATTCTAAAATAAATATAAATAATTCATAAAATTTTGTTGATGGATACAACTCTTATCGATAATGAATTAATACAAAAGTGTAATACAGTGTAATACTGTAAATACAAAAGAAAGTACGAGTTTATGTGACAATTTTAATAAATATTCGCATGAAGTTCAATTCGTGATAATAATCGCTTCAACATCATTAACTGTTTGATAAAAATAAATTTCACGCAAGAAAAATATTGCGATCATTGTCGCATTGGTGTGATCGATTTAGAACGATTTGATGTACTGTTCCCTAAAAGATCAATGAGCACACGTAATAACATAAAACATTTCGGCTAACGAGTTTTGACTTAACATTAAATATGTACCTAATCTATATTCGGAAGGCTTACCGCCTACTGTTCACCAATTGTCGATGAAAGCATTAAACTCATTTTCTGTAGAGGCCAAGTGGTAGTTGCAAACATATTCATTTGGACAGGAACCATCGAATTTACACAAAAGCCTGCTAGTTCATTTTTGGTGGTGCCTGCACACATATGTATTTAATTTTTGCCCGGAACCGTTTCCGCCCGACAGCATGGGTCTGAATTTTATTAATACAAAAAGCGCGGTTAAGACCCTGTTGAACAAAGGAATGTTTTTGAACACTCGCTCGTGTAAGTCACAGGTTAAGAAATTTCTCACCAGATGAGTGGGGATTCCATTTGGCTTTGTTTTTTGCAATTATAGTGCGGAGAAACGAAATATCTAGTAGGTATTGAACGAAACTCAAGGTAAAATTTTATCTATTATTTTTTTTGTCTTACTGTTTGTTACCAATTGTAACTTTTTTTTCACAAACGACTAGTTACATCAGATTTTAACAAACATTCAGCCTAGTTCAGATTATTTTTTCTGTCTTTGGCGTATTTCATTTTTAATGGGCAACACAATGTCTATTTATGACTTACTAGCCTTCCGCCAACGCCTTCGCCCGTGTGGACCCCTATTATAAGTTCCCATTCAAAAGTTCTATATCTATCTGTGTTCCAAATTTCATTAAAATTGGTTCAGTAGTTTAAGCGAGAAAGCGTAACAGACAGACAGACAGAGTTACTTTCGAATTTATAATATTAGTAGGGATTAATGTGTAACAAGTTTGTTAGTATGTCTTTTCAATAACGATTTATCCTACGAACAGATCTGATTATAGTAGGTAATATGCTGCACGTTATAAACATTTTCATATTAAAATAAAAAAATATATTATGTTAACCAAAATTCTAGCTTCATCGTCCATAAAATCACTGCACTCAGTTTTTCGGTATTTTCGGCGGCGAGTTCCTGTAATATTTTATTTGTGCCCGGAACCGCCTGCGTCCGACATCGATGGCCTGTAAAAAATAAAAGCACTTGTTGAACAAACGACTGTTTTTAAATATTCGTGTAAAGCACAAGCACGAAGAATAAAAATTTCGTTTCAGTGAGTGGTAAGTGCTTAATTTTTGCTTTGTTCTAAGGCTCTATAGAATTAAACTGTGGAGCGAAATGCGTGGTAAAATTTTATTTCCTTTCTATCAGTTTTACACTAGCTTATCTTTTTGAGCGTGTTACGAAATTGTCTGTATTTTAAAAAGGTACAAATCGTATATTCCTGACGTCAGCCTGTACGAAATTAGGGGGCCCTAAGTCGGCTAAAAAAAAAAAGCACCGGGAGATGACGGTATCACATCAGAGCTACTAAAGGCTGGAGGCAAACCCCTCCTAATGGCGCTCCAAAGACTGTTCGATACCGTCATCAGAAACGGAACTACCCCGGAGGCGTGGAGCAGAAGCGTGGTGGTTCTGTTCTTCAAGAAGGGTGACAGAGCCCTTTTGAAGAACTATAGACCCATCGCACTTCTGAGCCACGTCTATAAGCTGTTCTCAAGGGTCCTTTCTAATCGTATTGCGCGCAGGCTCGACGACTTCCAGCCTCCTGAACAAGCCGGATTCCGAAAAGGCTACAGTACCATAGACCACATACGCTGCGACAGGTTATACAAAAGACCGAGGAGTATAATCTGCCGCTATGTGTTGCGTATGTTGACTATGAGAAAGCCTTCGATTCTATCGAGACCTGGGCGGTGCTAGAGTCTCTCCAACGGTGCCAGATAGACTATCGGTACATCGAAGTGTTGAAGTGTTTATACAAAGCCGCAACCATGGCAGTCCGACTCCACGACGGAAGCACTGAACCTATTCCACTGCAGCGCGGAGTACGACAAGGGGATGTTATATCCCCGAAACTGTTTACCGCTGCACTGGAAGACGTGTTTAAGGTGATGGAGTGGAAAGGGCTTGGTATTAACATCAATGGCGAACACCTCACACACCTTCGATTTGCCGATGATATAGTCATCTTGGCGGAGTCCCTGGAAGAACTCAGCACAATGCTAGGTGACCTCCATAGCGCCTCCCAACGGGTGGGTCTTAAGATGAACATGGACAAGACGAAGATCATGTCTAATGTCCATGTCACACACATACCGGTCGTTGTTGATGGCGCTACTCTCGAAGTTGTCGACGAGTATATTTACCTGGGTCAAGCGATCCGTATGGGTAAGTCTAACTTCGAGAGAGAGGTAACTCGTAGAATCCAACTCGGTTGGGCAGCGTTCGGGAAATTACAAAGTGTCTTCTCGTCCAGAATACCGCAGTGCCTGAAGTCGAAAGTTTTCGAGCAGTGTGTGTTGCCAGTGATGACCTACGGCGCTGAGACGTGGTCTTTTACAGTAATCTTTTCCACAGGCTCAAGGTCGCTCAGCGAGCAATGGAGAGGGCTATGCTTGGTATTTCTCTACGTGACAGAATCCGTGACGATGAAATCCGTATACGAACAAAGATTACCGACATAGCTCTCAAAATTTGCAAGCTGAAGTGGCAATGGGCAGGCCACATAGTTAGGAGGACTGACAACCGGTGGGGAAGAAAGTTCCTCGAATGGCGACCGCGTCTCGGCAAAAGGAGCACAGGCCGCCCTCCAACCAGGTGGACTGACGACCTGAAGAAGATAGCGGAAAACCGCTGGATTCAGAAGTTTGGCAACATTTTGTGGCAAATCCATTAGACGCGGAAGTCTATGAGCTTGAAACATTATCGAAAAAGAAATTGATTTATTTTTGTTTCAATGTAGTTAGTCCGTGGTATTTGCAGCTAGTCAAATTTTATTCACTTATTTTTTTTTATCTTAGCAACACTTTTTATTCATGCGAAACGACGTTACTGTTTTGGATAAATTTGACAAAAGCTCATCTCCAAACAGATTTTTAGGATTAGTGCATAACATATTAATTCACGTCAATTGATGGGATTAGTGTACCAATTATTTATCGCATCCATCTAACAAATAATGCAGTTCGTTCATGTCATACCAACCCATCAACGAAACTGTAATAGATAAAATGGATTTTATTGCAATTTTTTACATCACAGTCGGCAGGTAATTTTTCCTATCCAGAATTCGTGTCCTAATTTCAGCATAAATGTCTTATCGTTTTATTTTCCACCAAATTTCCTTAAAGTCTATGTACATAGTTCATTTTCGGCAGAGGGTAACGGCTTCTGTCCACAAGTTTTATTTGCGCCCGGAACAGACTGCGTCCGACATCAACGGCCTGGGTAAATACAAAAAATGGTGGTTAAGGCCCTGTTGAATAAAAGCGTGGTTTTAAATACTCGTACAGAGCATAATTTTAGAAATTCACGCAGGGTGCGCAGTTCTTCATATTGTTTTTATTGTTGTAAAGCGACATAGCAAGATGCGAGGATGCGATAGAAATGCCTCCATATTTCCATACAAAGTTCTGCGACTAGTTTATTTTCGGCGGAGAGCAAACGGTTGCTGATATTTTATTTGTGCCCGTAGCTGTCGCAATTAACCTTCCAGGTTAGTCTGCAGAATCGAGATCTCTTTAATGGTCAAAGCTGAAATCACTAAATATGAAACGCTTATGTAAATCGAAAAGACATAACAATAAACTTTGTTCAATAGCTTCTAAAACAAGACAATATCATAACAGTGTATTTTGCATGGGACCAAAAATATACAATAACCTACCGAAATTCCTCAAAATAAAAGCGGGCAATGAGTTTAAAAAGGAACTTAAAACCTATTTACTGGAAAAGGCGTATTACTCAGTCACTAATTGTCTAAATGATAAAGCGGCATAAAGGAATTCCATAAAAACCTGGAAGGTTTTTTTCCGCCGGCTTTTTTTCCTCTCAGTATACAAAAACCCTGCAATATGGGTACCCAAAGCCGACGATCGGATGCGATCAAAGTAAAAATAAATAAAATAAATAAACTAAAAGGCGCAATATGGGTACAAATAAAGATAAAAGTAATATACATAAAATAAATGACACTATTTCAATGTACATTTTTATGTTTGTTATTTGTAATTAGTTAAGTTTTTAATTATTGTAATATTTGCATACCTCATGAAGGTAAATATGGCGAACCAAATGTATAAAAACACCTTTTGTAAACACCCATATTTTTCTATATGTCTTTGTCTTTGTAATCAGTGCACGGATCCACTGGTAAGGGAAGTTACAATTTACGTTCAGATCAATTCATAATACAGATCTGTATGTACCTACTTATCCACTGCACTAAGAAATGCTAATAGTTGTGATTCGTTATGAAATTTACACAACGAAGTTTGGTTTTAAAACAGTTTTTTTGACGTGATAACGTCTTTAAAATCGTTTTAGTCGGGTGACATGTTCAGAAACTTGTGTCACACCAAAACCTCACGAGCGCGATCGCAGGTATAACGAGAGAGAGACGGACCGATCTCCCGTCTCATCTCGAGCGCTGCCAGTCATTCCGTGAAACTTGTCACGCGGAATCCTCACGAGCGGAGGCTGGCATAGCGTTCGAGTGAGTGGACCGATCTTCCGTCTCTCTCACTCTAGCGGCATACAAACGAATGGAGATTTTCTCGTGCGGACGTTATCACGTAAACATCTCGATCGTAAACCTACTTTACAAACAATTTTTTTTTAATCTTGTTTGGACTTTAAGCAGTTTTTAAACTCGGTTGCTTTACCACATACATTCCACGAAATTTCCATAAATTTTACTTACACAAGGAACCGTCTGCGCCCGACATCAATGGTCTGGGTAAATACAAAAATTTGTAGGTGGTAGAACTATTGTCGTACGCCCGGGGAAGAACCACCCATTTATACCGTGAACCAATTATATTGTGTTTCGGTGGAAAGGTGCAGTTGCTGGCCACACTTACATGAGGCGACCACCAGCCTCCGGAGTAGCAGCGCAACTGCATACGACCTCAGACAAGACTTACCTATGCTTGCTTATGTAGATGTCTATGGGCTGCAGCGACCACTTAACACCACGTGGCCTGCATGCTCGTCTGCTACTCCATTCAACTAAAAAAAATGACAGTTAAGGCCCTGCTGAATAAAAGCGTGTTTTTAAATACTTCCTTTTGAGGTTTAATTAAGAAGATTTCCCCTTAACATGGGGTGCTTCTCTTCTTTGTTTAGTCTTATGCAAAAAAAATGTGGAAGAGAAAAAAAGTCAAGATGAGCAACTTGTAAGGTAAAATTGAATTTCCTTTGCTGCGGTTTTTGCCGATATTTATAACCGTGATCGCTGCGCCGCGATTGTCATTGTTTAAAACAGACATTGCTAAAAATCAAATTATAAACAAAAACAGATATTCAGTCAATCATCCACCGCTTGGTTGATTGATTGATAAACTAAAGTAGACAGCGGGAACACGCTGGATTCAGAGGACGCAGGACGGAGTAGCGAACATAAGAGAAGGTCTGCCATGTCCAACAGTGGACTTTAAATGCTGATGGATGGATGGCATATTTTTTCGTTCAACCATCTGATGCGTTGATTTTCAGATAAATCAGCTGGATTTTGTAAGTTGCTAATATAACTCTATGAAACGGTGATATTTTTGAAATTATCCAAAATTCAGAACGCTTACCGTCGAACATATTTCCATAAAGGCTCTACGAATAGTTTATTTTCGGTGGAGTCCATCGATTGCTATACACATATTTTATTCGTGCCCGCAACAGTCTGTGCCCGACGAAAATGGTGGTTAAGGCTTAAGGCCCTGCTGAATAAAATCGTAGGTAGGTAGGTACTTCATTTTAGTTTTATATCCGTGTTTACAGTTTTCACCCCCAAATTTCCATTGCAGGCTCTGTGTATTTTTGAAAATGTACTTCAGACGGAGAGTTTCTTTATTGTTCGACAGAAATGGCCTAGATAAATATAAAAGGCCTAGTGTAGATCATTTTTGTAGGAGGTAAAACCTTAATGGTTCGACCACAGAACTACGATATTCTACCCACTTTTGTCGTGAAGCAATTCTATTGTGAGTCGATGAAAATTGTAGTTGCCGCTCAGACTTATTTCGTGCCTCTAAAATCAATAAGGAAATAAATAATTGAAAATCGATAATAACCTCCAATAATATATAATAGTATTGGACAATATTCACAAAAAATATCAAAATGCATTCCTTAAAATGTTGCATAAAATTACGCTAGGAAAGCAGGATAATTGTTAATTCAGTTATATATTATGTAAATGATTTTTACTGCCGCTTAAATCAATTAAAATTTAGTCAATAGACTCAAATGGTTTGTGACGTCACAAAACATTTTCTCGTATAAAATGTATATGACGTTGTCACGTTTTACAGCTCATTAAAAGTGTCTCAATTGATTTGGTAGTCCAAGACTGGATTCTATTGGTATACTCATCAGCATCATGGATATTCATCTCAGGGGCAGTGGAGTCAAACGAAACTACAAATAGCAAGGTTGTATTGATTTGAAATACTACATACAATAAATAAAAAATAAATACTAAACACAAGGTTGTAAATTGAATTTAAAAATAGAATGACTGTCCTTTTAATGCCACAACAATTTCTTTGTAATCTATGAATCGATCGAATGTTTTAAACAAATAATGTTCTAGAAATGTCTTTGAATCTAAGATCAAAGTAAATACGAGAGCAAATATCGCTAGAGCCCTTTAGCAGGTCAAGAGGTAGTTATGGGAATCAAGAGATTTATTTTATCTATAATAGAGGCTAGCTTGAAGAAAATTTGTGAAGAATCTGTAAAGAATAGGGCCTGGAAGGTCTTTGTTGATTCGGACGTAAGCATTAAATTTTATATTAAAAGAACTGCTTAAAGATATCATGATTTTTATGGTGGGACGAGGGCAAACTTATTTAATAAATAATAATCTATACTAATATTATAAAGAGGAAAGATTTGTATTTTTGTATGTTTGTAATGAATAAACTCAAAAACTACTGTTCCGATTTCAAAAATTTCTTCAACATTAGAAAGCTGCATTTACCCTGAGTAATATAGGCTACTTTTACCGCGGGAAAATGCTTCATTCATACGTGAAAACGGGTAATAGGGTCAACGCGGTTGGAGCAACTGGCTAAACGCCTATGATTTTATTATAGCAATGAAGTCTGGAATAGCACATAGGCTATTTTTCATCCTACGGGGACCCATTAAACGGGTCCACGCGGGCGAAGCCACTGGCGGAAGGCTAGTAATAAATAAAGGTACACACGCTTAGCCCCACACTAGAATTCCATGTGTCGTGGTACCACAGACACTCATAAAGACATGAACACAAACACACAGATCGAGAACGGAAATTTAAATTCATCTTTCCAATTTCTCTCCCGCCGGTAACCGAACCCGGAACCCTTGACTGGATGATAACTATGATAACCATTGCGCCACACGGGTCTGCTTCTGCTTTCAACTGGGATCCAAAGAAATTTGTCACTAATAGTCACGCACCCAAATCTCAACGCTCAAAGTTCCTTACTACTGCGCGGCTAACATTAGCTTCTGAGGTAGGTATGCGCACTTTCTTTGCCCTCACATTACTTTGTAGTATACTTAGGTGTTTGTGCTTATGAATAGAAGGTACCTAAGCAGCCAGACTATAAAATATTTAATAATTTATCGCCAGCACAGTTGTACTGTGTCTAGACGCCCGTAATATATTATGTAAGTAGAGTTCTGTCAATATTTAAACAGTCCGAATACAGTCGTCGTTTGAACATGGTGCCTTTTACTGGAACCAATCAAATTACTCTTCACTGATAACACAATAATGTAAACAAAAGAATTTTTGGATCGTTGAACCCTTAAGATTAGTGTAACGAATAAATCGATCAGCTGTCAACGTACGTATTCCAACATTACGTTCAAAAGTGAGCGATGGTGGGATTTGCATGGTCAGGCCTTCGAAATATGCGCAGCAATGCGCTTTTTGCTCGCGCAAAACCTCAAGTCTTAGATGATGTACATGTATGCAGGATTATAACTGACATGATATATGAGGCACGGGCGAGCTATGACAGAGTCCAAACCATAGTGATGGATGGAAAATATTGTGATATTTAATTGTTTACGATGTTTTACGACACTGACACATGCGGTAGCTGTCACGTATGTTCCTTATCTGCCCATAGCTACTCTGTAAGAAAGCTAATTATTGTATACCTCATATTTTAAAACAGGGCTGAAGTTTTTCTCCGTCTGCTCTTTTCTTCAGCTCAGCATTGCCTAAGCGCACCCAGAGCAGACAGAACAAAAAAAATAACGTTCACTAAGTGTTCGCGCCAATTAAGTCATTTCACCTCCCTCCCCTTCACCCTCCGTCTCTTTCCCGCAAGCGCACTATTACATAATATGGATCAGGAAGATCTATCAATGCAGTCTGCCTTCGTCCCGCCGCCGACGCGCCCGCCGCCGACGCGTATGCAAGTCCTCTAGTGACAACCGCACCGCAAGCCACCTAACACGTGGTCATCAGACTCGCCGCATCGCCACCATCAGCCCCTGGGATACACCAAGTAAGTGCGTTTGTTCCCTTTATCAATCCTTCTCGTTTTCCACCATTAATTCAAACCGCAACTTACAGTCCACAATTCCATCACCCGCAGTGGGGGACCACCCTCATTCCCCCCCTTTCTCCAACAATATCTGGTCCTTGTCGATCCGGATTTCCTCCAATTTTTGGTCCTTCGAGCCGGATTTCGAATCAATAGTTTGGTCAAATCACCCGGGTTAAATATTTAATTTCATAAATACGCATATGTATGTATTTCATGTAATATATTATAAGTGCCTATTCATATTTATTTTTGCAAATAAGTATTATATCTACGATTATTTTATATCCCGCATATTAATAACGCACCGCTCACGTAGGTATATTATTATTTTTTGCAAAGCGCATTCGCACCATTCGCACCATTATTTACCTATATTTGTAATCGAAATTACACCTCATAGGTACGCATTCTATTTTTCATTAATTGAAGTCCGCCATAATTGTGGTTGCCGGAGCCGACGCGACCGGCGATCGTTGTTTCGCTAGTAACTACCTACGTATTCATTCATTACGCCATACATAATTTTTATAATCTTAACTGTTTTAACTGATTTATCTTGTTCACGACAAAATGTCTACTAAAGGCAAAATTGAATCTGAAACGCTTTCAAATGACGAAATTAGTTTGAAAATATTAATTGCAAAACGAAATGCTATTTACGAACGTTTACAACAAATTTATGATTTATCTATAAGTGCATCAAGTTCGTCAGACGAACAGGACACATTTCTTGACACGGCATCTGACCTTGAATACTTGCGTACCGAGTTCAAGGACACGTTAGAATCTTATAATGTTACAAATTTAAAATTAAATCCAAACGCGCAAGTAGATTTCGGATCGTGGAAATCTTTTCATGATCTATATAGTCGTATTAAAAGTCAAGTGTCCAAATTAAACGCTCCATCTTCATCTTCAAGTAAATCACAGAATAGTTTACCTACAAAAATTATACCATCGCTTCCGCCCATAGAATTACTTTCTTTTAATGGTGACATACGACACTGGTCTATGTTCTACCAACAATTTAAAACATTAGTTCATGATAATCAGCAATTAACAGATGCTGAACGCGTTTATTATCTTGTTAGTAAACTTAGTGATAAGGCATTATCAATCTGCTCAGGCTTAATGCCTACCGCTGAAAACTATTCTGTGATATGGAACGCGCTCATACGTAGATATAACGACGAGCGTGCGCTCGCGACTACCTACGTCAGTCAGCTGTTAGAACTGAAGAACGTAAACACTAACACATCCGCTGGTTATCAAATATTTATGGATAAATTTGATGCTTCTATTAACGCTCTTAAGCAACTTAATATTGATGACATATCTGATTTTCTATTTCTAAATATCGCGCTTAGAAAATTAGATAACGATACCGTAAGGTCGTTCGAAATGTCATGTCGCAACGTAAACATACCGAAATATTCCGCTTTGGTTCAGTTTTTACATGACCAGAATAGGGCTTTGTGCCATACAATAAATACTTCGCATAATATGTCTAACAATAATAAAATTAAAGGTAATTTTGTTCCCGCTCCCGCTAAAAATATAAGCAAAACTTTTATTAATACAGATTCGAATCGGTCATGTATTTTCTGTAAATCGGGTGATCACGAACACCTATTTGTCTGTCCGCATTTTTTAAAAATAAATGCACAGGACAGGTACAATTTTGTAAAACGAAATAAATGTTGTATTAATTGTTTAAGTAATAAACACGCCACTCATTTTTGTAAGTCACAGCGTAGATGTAGGCATTGCTCCCGCTCGCACCATACGCTACTTCATTTTGTTAGTAGTAGGAATAAGGTCGATCAGCCTTCGGTAGAACAAGGTCCAGGAGAAAAAAATGCATCCACGTCATGTAACGTTTCGCGCGATTGTGGTAATGCGCCGCACCGCACTACATTATTGGGAACTGCGAAGATTAAAGTTTGTACTAAATACGGACACCAATATTTGTTGCGTTGTTTAGTGGACCCTGGCTCGCAATGTGATTACATCACGAAACAGTGTTGCAAACGTTTGTACCTACCGATCTCCAATAAAACACCAGTTAAAGAGGCGCAAGGAATCGGTGGGGTGTCGCAGAAGATTTTAGGTGTTACTTCTTTGCAGTTTAGCTCCCGCTTTGATGAAAATAAACTTTATCATATTGAACCGTTAGTTGTTCCCGCTATAACTGGACAATTACCCGAGTCGTTAATAGACGTTTCGAAAATTAATTATATAAATAATTTACGTTTAGCTGACGATCAATTCCATACACCAGGTGACATTGACGTTTTATTAGGGGTTAATACTTATTTACAAATTTTGTTAACTGATAAAATAATTAATTCGCAATCGCCGAGTGCCATAGAAACGTCATTAGGATACATAATAATGGGAGACGCAGATATCGACTTTCCTACTTGCATGCCGCGTTCTTTAGTTTCTTATCCTACTCGTATTGATAATAGTCAAACGTCGCTCATGCATTTGCCGACTCATGCATGCAAGCTGCCGCAAAAACCTTATTTGAGTCCTGATGAACAGGAATGTGAGAATATTTATACTTCCACTACTCGTCGCAGTTTGAACGGACGATGTGTTGTCGCCCTGCCCTTCAAGGACACGCCTGATAAGTTAGGTGATTCTTTTATAACCGCTAAAAAACGCTTCTCGCTCCTAGAGAGACGTTTTTAATAAATGTCCCGATCTTCGCTCCCGCTACAATGAAGTTATTTAAGAATACATCAACAAGGGTTTTTTATCATTGGTTGCTTCAAATAATTTTACGGAACCTTGCTTTTATCTCCCGCACCACCCTGTCATACGTAATGATAAAAGTACAACTAAATTGCGAATAGTACTCGACGCAAGCGCTAAGTCAGATAATGACATTTCATTAAATGATATTTTACATAGTGGGCAAAATTTACAGTCTGATATTTTTAATATTTTAATAAACGTACGAGTTTATCGCATCGCCTTTTTTGCCGACGTTAGGCAAATGTATTTATGCATTGAAGTACAAAAATCGCACCGCGCGTTTCAACGCATTCTTTATCGCTTTTCTAATGAGGAAGACATACAAACATACGAATTTAATCGTGTGACTTTTGGTTTACGCTCTTCGCCTTTTCTTGCGCTACGCACATTACGTCAGTTGGCTTCCGAGGAGAGGGAGTCCTATCCTCTGGCTGCTTCGGTGATCGAGCGAGATATTTATATGGACGATATCGCGTCCTGCGCGCCCTGCGTCAACAGCGCCGTTGACGTAGCCACTGAACTAATTCAAATGTTTCAGCGTGGAGGATTTGAATTGGTTAAGTGGACTAGCAACAGTTCAGAGCTTTTACAGCACATCCCTGCAACGCACCGTCAGCTTGACGAGGTCTCATTCGACGACCAAAATATTTTTAAAATATTGGGTCTTCGTTGGCACCCCGCAACTGATTGTTTTTCTTTTCTAGTTTCGCCGCCGCCGCTCGCTTGTACCAAGCGTTCTATTTTATCCGCAACCGCTCGCTTGTATGATGTTCTGGGGCTCGTGGGTCCAGTAATTCTTTTTTCTAAGCTTCTCATTAAAACCTTATGGGTTCTCAAACTTGACTGGGACCAGGCTCCGCCCGCTCACGTTGTTACTGCATGGCAACAATATATTTCAGAGTTACCTTTGATATCGAAATTAAAGTTTACTCGCCATATGGGTATAAATAAAAATTCGCAAGTCTCGCTAGTCGCGTTCGCTGACGCCAGTGAAAAGGCTGCGTGATTTATTCGCAGATCGTTAATGATGATGACTCACCAGTGATAACGCTACTAATTTTATTGCTTCGCGTTCATACTTGAATGAACTTCATTCCTTTTTACGTTCAGACGAATATTATAAGTATTTAATCAGGTCCTTTCTGATAACCGCATCACATGGAAACTTAACCCTCCAAACGCTCCACATTTTGGTGGGCTTTGGGAGTCAAATATAAAGATAGTAAAGTATCATTTATTTCGCGTCATAGGTAAGCAAATCCTCACGTATGAGGAGTTGCTTACTGTCCTCACTCAGGTCGAACGCATATTAAATTCACGACCGCTTTACGTGTTAAGTAGCGATCCGGCGGAACCTACTGCACTTACGCCCGCGCATTTCCTCGCTGTTAATCCACTTGGATGCTTACCCGCCGCGGATCTTAGTAAAGAACGCATTAATCTTTTATCACGTTTTTCATTGCTTGATTCGATAGTTCAGTCATTCTGGAAGCGCTTCAGATCAGAATACTTACATACACTACAAGCAAGAGAAAAGTGGAATAAACATTCTATTAATTCCATTTCTGTAGGAACCGTTGTTCTTATCGATATGGATAACGCTCCGCCTCTTCAGTGGCCGCTAGGCGTCGTCACTGAACTGTTTCCTGGTAGGGATGGTGTGGTGCGCGTTGCACAAGTGAAGACTAAGAGCTCCACTTTGCAGCGGCCCATTGTTAGACTTTGCCCTCTACCAACACAATAATATTTCTATATGCCTATGTAGTTTATATTTTATAAGTTATAGTTTAAGTATAAATTCTCATCCCGCTTTTATAATATTTTTATTAATTTACTAATTATATTCATCGCATCGCCTCTGTTCACCGCATATATAGTTTTTTCTATATGATATTAACTCCGCTGTATATATTTATGTTTATTTTTTTTAATTCGCTATTTGAGGAGACCTCAAGGCCGGGGGGATGTTCGCGCCAATTAAGTCATTTCACCTCCCTCCCCTTCACCCTCCGTCTCTTTCCCGCAAGCGCACTATTACATAATATGGATCAGGAAGATCTATCAATGCAGTCTGCCTTCGTCCCGCCGCCGACGCGCCCGCCGCCGACGCGTATGCAAGTCCTCTAGTGACAACCGCACCGCAAGCCACCTAACACGTGGTCATCAGACTCGCCGCATCGCCACCATCAGCCCCTGGGATACACCAAGTAAGTGCGTTTGTTCCCTTTATCAATCCTTCTCGTTTTCCACCATTAATTCAAACCGCAACTTACAGTCCACAATTCCATCACCCGCAGTGGGGGACCACCCTCATTCCCCCCCTTTCTCCAACAATATCTGGTCCTTGTCGATCCGGATTTCCTCCACTAAGAGTTTGTAAATGAACCGTACAGTGAATAAAGAATATTTCATTTCATTTCCATAATTGATCGTATAACTCGTGAGTTTTGTCCACCAATCAGCTCTTGGATAGCGTAGTGTACCATGGTCTCTATTCCCGAGTAAAGGGCAGTGCCCAGCAGTGGACACCAAAAAAGGTTGAAAAAATAAGACCCGTGCCCTTTTTTGGTATCAGGTGGAAACCTTCAAAAGGTACCCGGCACCTTGGGAGAGGTGTTACCGGGTTATGTGGAATTTGTGACCGCACTAAAACCCCTTCGGTGGCCTACCTCTGCGCTTGGGGAGGACTCCGGGATCTCCAGTGGAACGCACCGGTGTCCTCCACGCGCGGCTCCCAAGAACGGGCTCATCATCTGGAGAGCATATGTGCTCTCCTGCACCCTACGAGGCTTAGATCAGGCAGGGTTTTTTTCAACCTTTTTTTTATGTCCCACTGCTGGGCACAGGTCTCCTTCTCACATAATTGAGAGGGATTTAGGCCATAGTCCACCACGCTGGCCAAGTGCGGATTGATGGACGTCATGCTTTCGAGAAATTATGAATTTCTCTCAGGCATGCACGGCGATGGTGAACATCGTAATCAATGAAATATCACGATATTTCACCGTGGAGCAGCGATAAATTCGCACATTACAAATTTCTTTGTCAGAGGTGCGAGCCGAGGATTTGAACCTGGGATCGGTCGCGTCGAAGACCGCGGTTTTTTACCACTCGGCCATCGCTGCTCAGGCAGGGAATACCGTAGCTCTTTTCTTAATCCCGAAGCTACAGGGACTAAGAAGCGTACTCAGCAGTGAGCTTCTGATACCACGTGTTACTCTGGAAAATCCGATACTGGCGAAATATGCGTTCTTTTACCTTGGAATTAGTTGAATGCACATCGTTAATGAGGCACGACTTTGTCAAGCTGAACGTGTGTTGTTAGACAATTGTGCCGTACGTGATCGTTAGACTAAATTGGCTCATAATGAGTAGACTGCACATCGCTGTAATCCCATCGACGCTGATCCCAGTTAATCTTCTTAACATGCCACTTGTCTTATTAGCTTAAAAGTTACCGCTAAGATTAAGTTTTAACACTTTTATCTAAATCCTAAGTACAAGTAACACAAGTAACAATAAGCTCGCAATATGTCAGAAATTTGTTAGAACTTATTACTGTTGGCCTATACTCAAATAAAATGCTGCATATAATTTTTAAACAAATTTTATTCACTTGAACTTCACTCGAATTCAAAGTCATCATGAGTTTTGGGTAACTTTGAATAATTTTTTTAGAATGTAAAATCCTTAATATTTTAAGGTTTAGGCACAATACAGGGAGGAGCGCCTGCCTTTGTGGTTTAGGTAAAACAAAGAGAAGGTATTATTAAATTTAAAAACCTTATCTATCAAAATGACATCTACACTGACGTAAAAAAGTAACAAATAGCTTGGTTTTGCCATAGGAATCAAAGTGGACTAGTTTACGATTCCAAATCAGAGCTCAAAAACTTCCAGCAACTGAAGCACGGAAAAGGCGGGAATTTTCAGAATTATGGCATAGACAGTTTATTTCTTTAATTTTCATTTGGTACAAAAACATTTTAGCAATCCATTTAACACAGTTATTATACTGAAATATCAAAAAGTTTCGATGTAATAAATTGTTAAATCTTTTTTCCAACTTTGTTCAAAGTTAAACGTCAATTCAAAGTTTCAAAAAAACCCGTAATGACTGTACCGCAATGTATTAATTATTTACTTTTACTTCTTAAATAATGTTTTTTCACTTCCCGCCAAAACTACGAATGAATGCTTTTTAAAAACCACAGGTTAAAAACTGCCTTCTAGGATAAAGCAGCATTCACTACCGCCATCTATCGTCGAATATCGATTTGTGCTGCTTTATTCTAGAAGTATCAAATCAATTACATTTAAAGTTATTTATTAAGATATTTGATAAACAATTTTAATCACCATAAAAATTATAATTATTTAAAACAATATATAATATATATAATCAAGTGATAATTTATTTCTACACTATGGAAAACGTAGATGGTACAACTATCATTGTTAGGCTCGGGTGTATCGCCGCTGCACTCGGCTGTGTATCAGTGGATTGCTTACTAGACTTACATAAGACGGCTAATGGCCAGTAGCAACGCAACTGTACAGCCGAAGGCCCTCAGGCAAAACAGACACCCTATACTCAAATAATAAAATAAACTAGCCCTCCGCCAGCGGCTTCGCCCGCGTGGACTCGTTTAATGGGTCCCCGTAGCATAAAAAATAGCCTATATTACTCAGGGTGAACGTAGCTTTCTAACGGTGATATTTTTTTTTGAAATCGGAACATTACTTTTTAAATCTATTCATTACAAACATACACAAAAAATACAAATCGTTCCTCTTTATATTAGAAGTATAAGAAGTATAGATATTTACAATATTGAAGTACAAGATATAAAATACTTTTATGTATTTTATATCTTTTATGTAGATAACCTATGACTTTGAACTTTTAAATTAACCACTAGTTTTTCAATCTTAAAGTTTACCCTATGAAACTTTAGATTGAGTAGCAACGTGTTGAAACTTAACACTCAGCTAGTTTAAATGCTAATAGGAGAAGCGCTAACGAGGGCGTATCGTACCTGTATCACCCGAGCGGTGTGCTCTATTTTGAGCTACATCATTTAATAAAGCCTTATTATGGATATGGATGATAATAGCCTCTGACAAAACTACGTTCTCTAGCGTAAAAACTTCGAGAAATATCCACAAGTTTTCCAATCTCAAAGTTCTCTGAAACTTTATACTGAGTAGCAAGGTGTTGAAACTCAAAGCTCAGGTAGTTTAAACGGTAACAAGAGACGGGTTTAACGACGACTTATCAAATGTAGGGTTCTCATATTGAGCTAATTTTGTTTGAAAAAAATCCTTAGACAGCAAAAGATAGGTGACTTCGACTTCAATTGAAATTCGTTTTCAGAGTGTCAATAATTTGGTAAAAATTACCGCGACTTTTTGCTAAATTTGTCGCGTAAGTAAAACAAAGCCTTTTATATTTTACAAAAACATCTTATAACGAAATAAACTGTGACAAAATTATGTGTTCTAACATAAGAACTTTTGAAATTCACCCCAAGTTTTTCAAACTCAAAGTTTGCTTTCTGAAACTTTAGTAGCAAGGTGTTGAAGTTCAAAAATTAGTTAGTTTAAGCGCTATTACGACAACGTCGACGACATTATCACGTGCTAACGAGGATGTATCACACACTAGCGGTCACAGTAACAGTATACAGTCGAGTTTCGATATGAGCTAATTAAGTCTTAAGATCTTAAAAGTTGCTGGACATAGCTCTTATAGATTTTAATTGAAATTTGCTTTCAGAGTAACGTGACAATAAGTAGGTACAAATTACCTCGACATTTTGCCAAGTTTGTAGCGAATCTTTCATATTTTACATAAAAAGTTATAACCAAATAACCTGTGACAAAATTATGTACTTCAACATAAGAACTTTCGAAATTCACTACAAGTTTTCCAAAAGTTTGCCCTGTGATCTTTAGATTGAGTAGCAAGGTGTTAAAACTCAACGCTCACCTCACTCCGGTGGTGTGCAGTCGAACCTCATTATGAGCTAATTAAGTCTTAATATGTTAAAGGTGGCCGGAGATGATAGCTCTTATCGATTTCGATTCAAATTTGATTTTCTAAGTAGAGTTACAATAAGGTAGTACAGATTACCGCGACATTTTGCCGATTTTAATTTATAACCAATAACCTGTAAGAAAATTGTGTCTTCCGACATGACAACTTTTGAAACCACAATTTTTTATTTTTAAAGTTCTCTGAAACTTTATATACAGTTGCAAAGTGGTGAAACTCAATGCTCAAGTATTTTAAACGTTAATAAGACACGTCCTAACGAGGATGTAACTCACCCAGGCGTGCAGTCGAGTATCATTATGAGCCAATTTAGTTTTGAACATCTTGTTACGGGTACTAGTCCCTGTAGCTTCGGGATTAAGAATAGAGCTACGGTATCCCCTGCCTGATCGTAAGAGGCGACTAAAAGGGGGCTTCCGGGGATGCGGACGGTGAGAGTGGGAGCTTGACCCGTCCAGCCAGCAGCCCCGGGAAGGACGGCGGTGTATGCGTGGCCGCATGCCGCCGTGAACACCTGAAGGTGCAGGAGAGCACATCTGCTCTCCCGAAGATGGGCCCGTTATGGGGCGCCGCGCGTGGAGGACACCGGTGCGTTCCTATGGAGATCCCGGAGTCCTCACAAACGTAGAGGCATGCCACCGAGGGGGTTTTAGTGCGGTCAAATCCCACATAACCCGGTATCCTCTCCCAAGGGTACCTTTTGAAGGTTTCCCCCCCGATACCAAAAAAAAAAAAAAAAAAAAGGTATAGAGCTTAGCAGAAAAAGAAGACTGACTGATTTCTCTTACTTCTACTGATATCTCTTTACTGTAATCCATGTTCAAGTTGTATAAGAAAAAAGCAATAGTATGTTGAGGTCATTTAAATACTAAATTTAAAAATTGATGCATCAAATTAAGGTCTGTAAAATTTTACCAAAAAAACCGTGTAACCATGGTAAATACATGGACAATATACCCGTAGAGTGATGGAATGCTATCAGAATATTTGATTTAATTGTAAAATTTTACCAAAAAAACCGTGTAACTATGGTAAATACGAGTACATGGAAAATATATCCGTTAGAGTGATGGAATACTATCAAAATATTTGATTTAATTGTAAAATTTTACCAAAAAAAAACCGTGTAACTATGGTTAATACGAGTACATGGAAAATGATTTTAAAAACAAACTTACTCAAATAATGTCGCTTAGTGTAATGTGTACGATAAAATAAGCGATACTAACTACTCTTACTTACATTTTGGGTGTAAAAATATGTTGTAATAAGGTTTATTTGGACCCTGTACTGTGACGTAAATGGTCATGTTAAATATGTTTTATGTTTAGTTTTAATTTCTCATCATAAGTAAATATCTTTATGGGAAATAAATATATTTAAGCCTAAAATTGAAAACTGTGTGATGGAAAAAATTAGAAACTTATATTTACTTTGTAGTTTACATGATGTACCTACCTATTAGTAGAAGTAACTTAAGCTTACTTCTAATAATAGGTGCTTCAAAATATAAAGTGACATTGCCATAACTGTACGTACCAAAAATATTTTCTCATCAAACCTCCGACATTACCTGAAAAGATAGAAAGTTGATAAAATTAGTAGAGTTTTATTAAAAGCAAAAGTCCAACTCCGTACATACAATATCTACACACCTGAGCTATTGAGACTGTCGTTAAAACAACTAATTAGATAAGCCAAACTAATTGACAGGCTTAAATCTTCGCAAATTCCCCTCAAGATGTGAACGGTAATCCTCTGCGAAGTTAAAAGGTTTGGCGCAGAGTAATGACCATACTGCGAGCAGAGATTACCATGCTCGGGTTTACACATTGTAAACGCTGCAGTATTAATAAAGTTTTTAAGAAGCTTGCTTACAAATTGCCTGATTTTTTAGTAAATTTTCAACTCTTATTTTATCAAACATTGCAAAATCTTTCATAGGCTTCATTTTTTACTGCAGGTTTCCATAAAAAGAACCCTCTGTCCAAATTTCAGTTTCTAGCTTAAATTTATGCTTTGAAATTACAATTAAATTTTTATCTATGTATATGAATAGTCTAATAAAGCTCTACAAAATCTATAACTACCGGATATGTTGAAACGAGTGAGAGATTTCTCAAATACTTTTGTAAAATTAATAGAATCAGGCGTTACTTTGCGGAACTCCATTGTTATAAAGTTAGGTAAAAACTACTTTGCAAAAATCCGCAATCAGAACGTACGATGGTGTATACCATCTATTATTATTTAGGCTATTGCATGAAAAAGGTATACACCATCATACGCTCTGATTGCGGATTGTTGCAAAGTAGTTTTTACCTAACTTTATAAACACTTTTGTCTTTCGCAGGCTCTGTTGTAAAACTACCCTGCGACATCGAGATGTGAAACATTTGTACGTCAGTTTTCATTTAGGCAAAATTCACGTACACTCAGGCGTACGTTCAAGAATTCCGAATGAGTACTAAAAGGGAAATCACGACAGAAATACAGCGACACATTGCGGAGTTCTCGCAATATGTAGTTTCAAACAAATGCGAATTCTGACTCGAACTTTCAGTGGTTAAAATTTTACCTGTGTGACTATATAAATTTTGCCTAGCATTTTATGGTACTTAAAACTTTAGTACAGCGGAACGATAAATGTATTTATGGGTTAAATAATACGAGTATATCACTTCAATTTATAATCACGTACTAACTTATGAAAGGATCAATTTTTTTAATACGTACGTTACGTACATATAATCTTGTTTTCCTGAACTCGAGTGTGTGTTTTTGAAAGTGGTTTTATATGTAAACTGAAAGTAATTTTAGGATATATTATACTTATGGTTAAAATATTTAAAAAATCTTAACATATTTCAAGTTAGTTCACCTTAACTTTAGGCGTGGATTACAGGTCTTGTAATATTAGCAACATTTGTATAAAATTTATAATACGATACTAGATGAAAACCTACTGAAAATACTAGATGAAAAATAATACTGATAATAAAGGCAATTCGTGCGAAATTATTCCAAAATATCAAAAATGCACAACGTTAATGTTCAAGTTTTCACTTCTGCCGGCACTACCGGAATGCAACCCGTTTTTTCTTTCGTTCCGTAAGCTCTGTTACATAATTCATCTGTGTTCTGTATATGCGGCATTCGAACGACCGTTTTCATTTAGGTAAAATTCACGTACCCTCAGGCCTGCGTTCAAGAATTCCAAATGAGTACTAAAAGGGAAATCACGACAGAAATACAGCAACACATTACGGAGCTCTCTCTGTTTCAAAGCACATGAGTTTACACTTGAAAATAAACTTATTGAGGTTAAAAGTTGCGTGGGTTGAGAAAATTTCTGTAACTTTAAGCAATTTTGAATTTATTGGAAAACTTCATAAAGAACAAAGTCCTCAATTGGGTTGACAAAGATATATCAATAGATAACACAACACAAAAACGCACTAAGTTTAAAAAAAACTTGAACAAATTTAACCAAATTGGATGCAACTCCTTTTGCGTCCCACTCCTGGGTACGGGTCTCTCCCATTATTGGGAAGGCCTGGAGCTTACTCCACCACGCTGCTCCAATGCGGGTTGGTGGAGATGTGGGTTGATGGCCAACCCTTTGTCGGATGTTTCAAGACCTCCGACTGGGTTTAATGACTGTTATCTATCGACAACAACCGGGACCGACAGCTTGACGTGCCCTCCGAAGCACGGAAACGCTCATGAAATTTTTTGCCACTAGCGGTCACATCCGACCGCGCCCGTTTGGCTTAGCTGCATGGACCGCTTGCGTTCTACGCTAGCCGCTGAGCCATGCGCGCTAACCAAATTACATCTTTGATTTTCTAAGTAGCTATTACGGTTCAATGTTATGAAAATTAATTTAATGAAGCGCGCATGGCCCGGCGGTTAGCGAAGAACGCAAACGATCTATGCAACTAAGCCAAACGGGCGCGGTCGGGTGTGAGATGGGTGACCACTTGTGGCAAAAATTTCATGCGCGTTTCCGTGCTTCGGAGGGCACGTTAAGCCTTCGGTGCCAGTTGTTGTCGATGGATAACAGTCGTTAAACCTTGTCGGAGGTCTTAGGGGCGGGTTGAAAACATCCGACAGCGGGTTGGGCACTAAGCCGCATCTCCACCAACCCGCATTGGAGCAGCGTGGTGGAGCAAGCTCCAGGCCTCCCCAATAATGGGGAGAGACCCGTGCCCAGCAGTGGGACGCAAAAAAGGGTTGCAACCAATCATTACGGTTCAGCGGGAGTTTTCCGCGAAATTTTGAATACCCATACAGGGAACTTGGTAGAAAACATGATTTTTTCCTTCATTGATAATTATAACTAACAAAATTTATTATTTAAAAAAAACATATTTTTAACAGTTTTAGTATTTAATAAAAAAAAAAATTAAACCCGTCGCCTACAGCCTCTCATTTATAACGTTTCACAATCATAGCCCCACAGTAAGGTAGATATATCCTGTGTTGTGGGTGCCATGGACACACACAGAGACAGAAACACAAACACCCAGACCGAGAACAGAAATTTAAACTCATCATTCAAATTTCTGTTTCGCCGGGAATCGAACCCGGGACCCTCCGATCGGCAGTCCGGCATGGTAACCATTACGCCATACGGGTCGTCAAAAATTTTACTTTAATAAAAAAACTAAATTATTAATTAAGATTGCAGAATCAATTGTGTAGAAAAAAGTTAAAAAGGTACCTTGCAAATAAAATGGCAACTGTCATCTCTCGTACAAAATCAAATTATCAATGACCCTTTCTTGAGCGTACATGAATTTGATGTCGTCATCAAATTTATGAATGCTCGAGAATTTCGAATGAAGCGATATTACGCCTTAAATTCAGGGACTTCTCTAGTCGTAGTTTTAAAACTCATACGAGTTTTGACTTGAGGTTTGGAAGAAACTTTCGAGTGGGTATTAAAGTTATAGGTACGGAGTTATAGAAGAGAATGTGGGATGGTTAGGATAGGGAATTTGGAATGCTACTAGCATTTAACAATATTGAATAAGCTTCAACGAACTCATTTATAATAGTTTAATGTTATGAATTTACTGAAATACTCATAATTATACATTTTTTTAATATTGACGAACCGTGTGGCGTAATGGCTACCATGCCGGACTGCCGAACGAAGGGTCCCGGGTTCGATTCCCGGCGAAGCAGAAATTTGAAATATATATTTAAAATTTCTCTTCTCGGTCTGGGTTTATGTCTTTGTGTGTGTCCATGGTACCCACAACTTTACTCTGGGACTATGAGTGTGAAACGTCTATTATCATTGCCTATTATCTGCCTCTGCCTATTATCATTATAATTCCTATAGAAAGATACTAGCTGACCCCGCTACTCCGTACCGCGTTCAAATGTTTGGGGTGGGCCACCCTTAACACTGAGGGGTATACAAATTAGCTATAAACCTATTCTCATACCTACTGAATAAACATATTAAATTTCATCAAAATCGGTCAAGACGTTTCGGAAGAGTATAAACACTAATACCGTGGCAGAAGAATTTTACATATTAGATTTTCAAGGTTTCCTACTTAAACAACAGGTACATGATCACATCGTTGTTCATCTGTCTGTGCATTTTTCAAATACTCAGGTCTGCAATACTTTGCTGCACAAAAATATCAATATTTTAAGTCAACTCAGTCTAAAAGCCGTTTATTCTATAGCAAAAAAAGTAAGCAAAATAAGCCACTTCCACACAAGCGAGGAAAATTGTTTATTGTTCCATTACCGTCATTAACAAAAGAAACAAAAGAAAACTTCCAACAGTAAATACTTAATCTACCGCAAAAGATTCTCACCTGGCGTTTCACACGACACCGTCCCGCGTTTATACGTTTATAATCCGTCGACAGTCGTGATAAATGGCTAGTGCCGCGTTAAGCCGCGTCGGATTAGCGGGGACCAAAACATACTGACTCATACTTTCATGGGCATTGGCGCAAGATATGAGCGAAATCTGACGTAGTTAATATAGTTATAGAATGAATATTTCCATAGTCTAAAAAACGGATTAGACTAATTTTAGTTGTGAAAATACTGTATCCTGTCTTGGAACATTAAAGTCAGGTCTTCAATCCCGTGGATTGGTGGTCAACAAAAAAATATTTTTAAGCCTACGCAATCAAAAGATATCACCGTATATTCTAAAAACATAAAATAAACGTTACACACTCATAGCCCCACAGTAAGGTAATTAATACCCTGTGTCGTGGGTACCATGGACACATACAAAGACAGACACAAATACCCAGACCGATAACAGAAATTTAAACTCATCATTCAAATTTCTGTTTCGCCGGGAATCAAACCCGGGACCTTTCGATTGGCAGTCCGACATGGTAACCATTGCGCCACGCGGGTCGTCGATAAGTAACAAAAGTAACACTGGCAATTCCACGCGAGCAGTGCAATTTGTTATAATTCCAACCATTACGGTTAACAATGGAAACAGAAGAAAACATCTAACATTAACATTATTCTATGACTTTCTGAATTTACGAATTGTATAGATCATAAACGCAATCACCATTACCTTATACCACAAGATAAAGATAAGACGAGAAACTTGCGGAAATTGTAAGGAATGACCGGATACACAACAGCTTATGATGACGTCTTCGTATAAAACATACGGGAAGCCTTAACAATACCTTTCGTATAAAAAGAAGCGTTGGAAAATGGTAATATTAAATAACACATAAAAATCGATCTCAAATAGGTGAGTTCTTATGTTCCTTAAGTAAAACATGAATGAAACCCATCCCGTGTACAAACAAGGGGATAAAAAACAAGACAAGGAAGAATTATTTCGACGACTTCAACGTCGACGTAATTCAATCTACATGTAAAAGTAACCAATTCAGTCCCTGTAGCTTCGGGATTAAGAATAGTACTACGGTGTCCCCTGCCTGGTCGTAAGAAGCAACTAAAAGTGGGCTTCCGGGGTTGTGGGCGGCGACAGTGGGAGTTCGATCCGTCCAGCTAGCAGCCCCGGGAAGGACGGCGGTGTGTGTGTGGCCGCATGCCGCCGTAAGCATGGAAAGGTGCAAGAGAGCATATTATTATCAGCTCTCCTGAGGATGGGCCCGTCCTGGGGCGCCACGCGTGGTGACACCGGTGCGTTCCGCTGAAGATCTAGGAGTTCTCCCCAAGTGCAGAAGCAGGCCACCGAGGGGGTTGTAGTGCGGTACAAATCTCACATAACACGGTATCCTCTCCCAAGGTGTCGGGTACCTTTTGAAGGTTTCCCCCAGATACTAAATAAAAGGTACCTTACAATTTGGAAGTAAGCGATGAGAGACCAGTGTCTCAGACTTACAATTTTTTAAGCCTTCAGTTTTTTTTGGATTTAAGTCCAGGCGCTTTGTTTCGAGCGAATGTAGTGTATCATCATTTGTAGTAGGGAGAAGGAAAATATCGTGATTTCGTGATGAAACGTGGATTGGCTGATACTGCTACTGCCACGCTCTTTGATTCCAATTGCTGGGCACGGGACTCTATATGCCTGAGAATTGTGTAAATATTCAAAGGCGTATGAAGTCCATACCAAACTGCACTTGGTGAGGGTGGTGGATACTGATGATTTGACCATTTACGTACGTCGTCTTTGATACCATTTTAAAATATGTAGGTATATCATCCAGTTATTTGATCAGGGTAACAAAGGTCTGTTATCGTGAACAAATGTTTTATCTTGCTCGATAAGATATAAGTAGACGAATTGTACACATATGTACATTCAATAATTTATTCAAAACTTATGCAAAAGAACAAAAAAATCCTAGAAAAATATTCGTTTATTCATTCATACTTACACGACGTTTTGCATTCATAATACAAAAAGGGCGACATTTTAGTGCCCTTGGAGTGGTAAAGAGCTCTCGAGCCACGTTTTTAACTAAATTAGACGTGGTTATGGAAGAATTTCTTTGAAAAAATGCCTCAGACGGCGCCGCGACGTATTTTCACTTTCATAACTATTTTTGAGTGGCGGCTTGAATTCTATATTTAAACTGTTCTTTAATAATTTTTTAACCTCCGAGGTAAATATAGTGGTATTATAAGATTTATGTGAATACTTTATAGTATTATTTATAGTATAGTATTTATGGACTTATGTCCATTTTGGTGTCTAGATAATAGGCGATAAAATTGTGTTGCTTATATTTGCGTCAGAATAAACATACGTACCTACCTCTTATAAAGTTATTAAGGAAGTCTTCGGCCGGCAGAAAACTTGCGGTAGGTACACACCAGTTATTACTGATTCCACTGAAAGATCGCAATTACAGAACACTTCGATTTATAATAATTACCAAGTAGCTACGTAGCAAAAAAGAACATCATTTTGTTTCAAGAAAACGCTTTTATTACATGTTAACAAAATAACTAAAAGTTTAAAATAATTTAAATGCTGCTCATTTTATAAATAAAGGCGTGTTATATCTAAGTAATTTTGCATGCAACTCAATCGGTAACCGGGGATCGCATCAGAATAACAAGATTTGCTCTTTTTTTTGTATCGGGGGGAAACCTTCAAAAGGTACCCAGCACCTTGGGAGAGGTTACCCGGTTATGTGGAATTTGACCGCACTAAAACCCCCTCGGTGGCCTGCCTCTGCGCTTGGGAGAACTCCGGGATCTCCATAGGAACGCACCGGTGTCCTCCACGCGCGGCGCCCCAGAACGGGCCCATCTTCGGAAGAGCAGATGTGCTCTCCTGCACTTTCAGGTGTTTACGGCACGCGGCCTCGGACACACCACCGTCCTTCCCGGGGCTGCTGGCTGAACGGGTCAAGCTCCCACTCTCACCGTCCGCAACCCCGGAAGCCCCCTTTAGTCGCCTCTTACGATCAGGCAGGGGATACTGTTGCTCTATTCTTAATCCCGAAGCTACAGGGACTACAAGATTTGGTCCTACAGACATCGGCACAGGTGAATCTAAATAAAAGCTTGTAAAATTATGGAGTAATCAAGAAAGAGCACAGTGATTTTGTGACGAAACTTTTCACCGGTTCAGGATTCAGTGGGCGCAGGACCGGACGGTGTGGCGAATGTTAGGGGCCTAAGTCCAGCACTGACTTCTGGTGGCTGATTGATGACGTCTGTACGATGTAAGTCTGCATCGTACAATAAGAGTGTTTACAGTCGTAAACACTCTTATTCGGAATATGACCAAGTAGCTACGTAGTTAACAACAAATAATTATCAAGAGCTGAATAATTTTAAAAATTGCGTCTCAATTTTCCGACTTTGCGAATTTCCAATTATGCACTTGAAAGAGAAACTCGTCAGGTTTTATGACGAGATTGGATACTGGCACAAAATACAGGACTGCAGTAGGTATAAAGTTGAAAACATCGTTTGTATAAAGCTGAATAGGTATTTCATTTCTAGATGATAAAACTAGAACATAGACAAAAATTATTCCTGGCACAGAGGCTTTTGTTGTTTGATGTTTCGACTCTGTAGCTTCGGGATTAAGAATAGATTTACAGTATTCCCTGCCGGATCGTAAGAGGCGACTAAAAGGGGGCTTCCGGGGTTGCAGCCGATCAGAGTGCAATGGGAGCTCCATCCGTCCAGCCAGCGGCCCTGGGAAGGCGGTGTCTGCGTGGCAGCATGCCGCCGTAAGCGTCTGAAGGTATAGGAGAGCAAATTTGCTCTCCCGAAAATGGGGCCGTACTGGGCGCCGCGCGCGGATGACACCGGTGCGATCCACTGGAGACCCCGGAGTACCTCCCAAGCGCAGAAACATGCCACCGAAAGGGTTTTAGCGAGGTACAAATCCCGCATAAACTGGTATCCCCTCTCCCATGGTGCTGGATACCTTGGATACCAAAAAAGGGGGTAAGTGCCACCGCTGCACGCTTTTCTGCTATGAAACAAATTTTGTTTCGTTCCAAAGGTCGTTTGTCGCCCAGACTTTCATGAGGCTTCGATCAGCCTCTGGAATTGTGCTGCTGTGTACGATCTCAGGTAGAAGTAAGGCTTGTTTGAGGTTGCACCTTCCTAGATATCCATTGGCTGTAACGGCCATAATAGTAGGGGAGCCAAAGAGATTTTCGGATTTACTAGAGCGCGCCAGATTAGAATATGGGGCACACCTTGAATCCTGTTGAGTACTGCCACGATTAAAAAATCCTTCTGGGTACAGTTTTTTTTATCTTACATCCGGATGTCAAAATGATCAGAATAGAATACCCCGTTACCGTTGAACCATGACTTAATAAATAATAAAAATTCGAACTCTCCCAAGATTGTCAAAATGTAGTTTTTTTTATTTCGCTGTTTTGTATACATTCATACTAAAATCATCAGATTACTTAAATATGACCTACCAAAGTGGAACTCGTCAGGTTAAGATGCAATGAGATTAGATACTGACACAAATATAAAAAAAAGACTGGCTGCAACCCTTTTTTCGTCCCACTGCTGGGCACGGGTCTCTTTCCAATATTTGGGGAGGCCTGGAGCTTACTACACCACGCTGTCGGATGTTTTCAATCCGCCCTTAAGGCCTCCGACAAGGTTTAACGACTGTTATCTATCGGCAACAACCGGGACCGACAACTTAACGTGCCCACCGAAGCACGGAAACGCGCATGAATTTTTTTGCCACTAGCGGTCACCCATCTCACACCCGACCGCGCCCGTTTGGCTTAGTTGCATAGATCGTTTTTGTTCTATGCTTACCGCCGGGCTATGCGCAACAAGACTGTAGTAGATATAAAATAGAAAACGTCGGTTACATGAATCTGAATGATATTCTATTTCTAGATAGTGAATGTAATTCATAGGTAAAAAAATCCTGACACGAATGTAGTATTCTATTCATTGAAATAAATCACTCAACGGCGGTGAATACTCTATTTTAAACGTGATTCTTGGGAGAACTCCGGGATCTCCATAGGAACGCACCGGTGTCCTCCACGCGCGGCGCCCCAGAACGGGCCCATCTTCGGAAGAGCAGATGTGCTCTCCTGCACTTTCAGGTGTTTACGGCACGCGGCCTCGGACACACCACCGTCCTTCCCGGGGCTGCTGGCTGAACGGGTCAAGCTCCCACTCTCACCGTCCGCAACCCCGGAAGCCCCCTTTAGTCGCCTCTTACGATCAGGCAGGGGATACTGTTGCTCTATTCTTAATCCCGAAGCTACAGGGACTACAAGATTTGGTCCTACAGACATCGGCACAGGTGAATCTAAATAAAAGCTTGTAAAATTATGGAGTAATCAAGAAAGAGCACAGTGATTTTGTGACGAAACTTTTCACCGGTTCAGGATTCAGTGGGCGCAGGACCGGACGGTGTGGCGAATGTTAGGGGCCTAAGTCCAGCACTGACTTCTGGTGGCTGATTGATGACGTCTGTACGATGTAAGTCTGCATCGTACAATAAGAGTGTTTACAGTCGTAAACACTCTTATTCGGAATATGACCAAGTAGCTACGTAGTTAACAACAAATAATTATCAAGAGCTGAATAATTTTAAAAATTGCGTCTCAATTTTCCGACTTTGCGAATTTCCAATTATGCACTTGAAAGAGAAACTCGTCAGGTTTTATGACGAGATTGGATACTGGCACAAAATACAGGACTGCAGTAGGTATAAAGTTGAAAACATCGTTTGTATAAAGCTGAATAGGTATTTCATTTCTAGATGATAAAACTAGAACATAGACAAAAATTATTCCTGGCACAGAGGCTTTTGTTGTTTGATGTTTCGACTCTGTAGCTTCGGGATTAAGAATAGATTTACAGTATTCCCTGCCGGATCGTAAGAGGCGACTAAAAGGGGGCTTCCGGGGTTGCAGCCGATCAGAGTGCAATGGGAGCTCCATCCGTCCAGCCAGCGGCCCTGGGAAGGCGGTGTCTGCGTGGCAGCATGCCGCCGTAAGCGTCTGAAGGTATAGGAGAGCAAATTTGCTCTCCCGAAAATGGGGCCGTACTGGGCGCCGCGCGCGGATGACACCGGTGCGATCCACTGGAGACCCCGGAGTACCTCCCAAGCGCAGAAACATGCCACCGAAAGGGTTTTAGCGAGGTACAAATCCCGCATAAACTGGTATCCCCTCTCCCATGGTGCTGGATACCTTGGATACCAAAAAAGGGGGTAAGTGCCACCGCTGCACGCTTTTCTGCTATGAAACAAATTTTGTTTCGTTCCAAAGGTCGTTTGTCGCCCAGACTTTCATGAGGCTTCGATCAGCCTCTGGAATTGTGCTGCTGTGTACGATCTCAGGTAGAAGTAAGGCTTGTTTGAGGTTGCACCTTCCTAGATATCCATTGGCTGTAACGGCCATAATAGTAGGGGAGCCAAAGAGATTTTCGGATTTACTAGAGCGCGCCAGATTAGAATATGGGGCACACCTTGAATCCTGTTGAGTACTGCCACGATTAAAAAATCCTTCTGGGTACAGTTTTTTTTATCTTACATCCGGATGTCAAAATGATCAGAATAGAATACCCCGTTACCGTTGAACCATGACTTAATAAATAATAAAAATTCGAACTCTCCCAAGATTGTCAAAATGTAGTTTTTTTTATTTCGCTGTTTTGTATACATTCATACTAAAATCATCAGATTACTTAAATATGACCTACCAAAGTGGAACTCGTCAGGTTAAGATGCAATGAGATTAGATACTGACACAAATATAAAAAAAAGACTGGCTGCAACCCTTTTTTCGTCCCACTGCTGGGCACGGGTCTCTTTCCAATATTTGGGGAGGCCTGGAGCTTACTACACCACGCTGTCGGATGTTTTCAATCCGCCCTTAAGGCCTCCGACAAGGTTTAACGACTGTTATCTATCGGCAACAACCGGGACCGACAACTTAACGTGCCCACCGAAGCACGGAAACGCGCATGAATTTTTTTGCCACTAGCGGTCACCCATCTCACACCCGACCGCGCCCGTTTGGCTTAGTTGCATAGATCGTTTTTGTTCTATGCTTACCGCCGGGCTATGCGCAACAAGACTGTAGTAGATATAAAATAGAAAACGTCGGTTACATGAATCTGAATGATATTCTATTTCTAGATAGTGAATGTAATTCATAGGTAAAAAAATCCTGACACGAATGTAGTATTCTATTCATTGAAATAAATCACTCAACGGCGGTGAATACTCTATTTTAAACGTGATTCCGAACTTCATTCAATTATTAACTAGGATAGAAAGCAAAATGGGCGCTGTTGGATGCAAGAAGGGTGATCCCTAGTGGCGTGTAATGATAGCAGTAATTAACATATTAGCGCGCAATGTCGGAACCTTTTCGAAGGCTTTATGGGTGGTTTGAAAACAATAGATAGCCTAAGCGAAAACCGGCCAAGTGCGAGTCGGACCCGCGCACCGAGGATTCTGTAAAATATTTTTAATATATGATTTGACTAAAATTTACGGTTTTCGCAATTTTCCCTTTATCTGTGCTATACGTCGCTTTGTACCAAATTTTAGGATTAGGAGTTCACGGGACTGAGTACCCTTTTTTTGATTCCCTTGCGAGTGTCGAAAATTTGCGGAAAGCGGCATAAATGGCTGTATCTTTTGATTGCGCTGGCTTAGAAGTCTGATTTTGACAGCTCTAAGGGATAGAGTACTTGATATAAATTCCAGCTCTCCACGCGTTCCTGAGAATAAGGGTCTTGACAAACAAACAAGTTTGACGACCTTTGACGACCCGTGTGGCGCAATGGTTACCATGCCGGACTGCCGATCGGAGGGTCCTCGGTTCGATTCCCGGCGAATCAGAAATTTGAATGATGAGTTTAAATTTTTGTTCTCGGTCTGGGTGTTTGTGTTTGTATCGTTGTATGTGTCCATGGTACCCACGACACAGGTCATGGGTAGGTATGCCCGTATACTGTATACTGTGGGGCTATGAGTGTGAAACGTGGTTTTTTTATTAAACAGTCGGACGGACAACAAAGTGATCCTATAAGGGTTCCGTTTTTTCCTTTCGAGGTACGAACCCCTAAAAAGATGAACGGCGTTATTATGTACTTGAAAGTAAAACGCCTGCTTCAGATTATTACGAGATTGGATGTTGGAAACTTCACAGCGTTCAATTAAGTCTAGTCTGCAACTCTGCTCATCAAGGAGTTATTAAGTACGGAGTTGTTCCATCTAGTGCTCTTCCCGGTAGAATGAATAAGTAAATTTTAACTATACGGTATTAAGAACTGTTGTGACTAATAAAGTACAGATTTAAAAAAATCCAATAATATCGATAGAACTTATCGATTTTTTTAAATGTTGCAGCAAACATTTGGCTTAATTTCAAAGTGCCTTCCGACTTCAAATATAATATGGAACAACAACTCTATTACTCTTCCCGGTAGAATGTCTGTCGCTGGTAACTTCTGTCGGTCGTCTCTACCATCTTTACGCAAACCGGACGATACTCTGGCTCACACGGCAAAAGGGAAAGCCGATCTCCTGGGTACCCTGTTTGCCTCAAACTCGACTCTGGACGACGGAGGTGCCACACCGCCGACCATCAAGCAGTGTGAGAGCTCGATGAAGGACGTGCGTTTCACTCAAAAGGCCGTCAGACGAGCTCTGCTAGCCCTCGATGTCAAGAAGTCGAGCGGGCCGGATGATATCCCCGCGATCGTATTAAAGACGTGCGCTCCCGAGTTGGCTCCCGTCTTAACGCGCTTATTCTCGCTTTCCTACACCACTAGTATAGTACCGTCTTCGTGGAAGGTAGCCCTAGTACACCCAATCCCGAAAAAGGGTGACCGCAGTGACCCGTCCAACTACAGGCCCATTGCGATAACCTCCCTGCTCTCTAAGGTGATGGAAGCGTGTTATAAATACGCAGCTCCTTAGTTACCTCGAGAAGCACCGGTTGATCAGCGATCGTCAGTATGGCTTTCGCCAGGGCCGGTCGGCCGGTGATCTCTTGGTATACCTCACACACCGCTGGGCTGAAGCCGTCGAGGGCAACGGGGAGGCTCTGGCAGTCAGCCTGGATATCGCAAAGGCCTTTGACCGGGTCTGGCACAGGGCCCTTCTCGCGAAGCTTCCATCTTACGGTCTTCCCCTGAGGCTATGCAACTGGGTGGCAAACTTTCTGTCTGAGCGGCAGATTAAGGTCGTTGTTGACGGATGCTGCTCAGATATGAAACCCATTAATGCCGGTGTTCCCCAAGGCTCAGTACTGTCTCCTACACTATTCATTCTGCATATCAATGACATGCTGCAACAATCACGCAGTATACATTGCTATGCAGATGATAGTACGGTAGACGCACTATACACCTGTCGACCCAATGCCTCTCGGTCACAAGTGGAGGAAAGTAGAATCAAACTTGTGTCTGAAGTCGAGAACTCTCTGGAGCGGGTCTCGGAATGGGGTCGACTTAACCTTGTCGAGTTTAACCTCACGAAGACACAAGTTTGCGCGTTTACCGCTAAAAAAACCCCATTTGTTATAGCGCCCAAGATCCAGGGTACCGCGCTCACCGTCGGTGAAAGTGTCGGTATCTTGGGAGTTGACATTACGAGTAAAGTGCAGTACCGGAGTCATTTGGAGCACAAAGCCAAATTGGCGTCCAAAAAGCTTGGTGTCCTCAATAGGGCGAGGCAGTACTTCACTGCGGGACAACTCCTGACGCTGTACAAAGCCCAGGTCAGACCCCATATGGAGTACTGCTCTCATCTCTGGGCAGGAGCACCAAAATACCAGCTACACCCATTTGACTCAGTTGAAAAGCGCGCAGTCCGAATCGTCAACGACCCAAGATTGACTGACAGGCTAGAACCGCTCAGCTTGCGAAGAGACATAGGCTCGCTCTGCGTGTTCTACCGACTTTACTATGGTGAGTGCTCCGAGGAACTTTTCAGACTAATGCCTACATCACCATTTCATGATTATACCACCAGACGAAGGTTAAAGTTCCACAGGCACCATCTGGACTCGTGGCGGTCCTCCACAGTCCGCTTTGCACGCTCCTTTTTACCACGGACGTGTAGGTTATGGGACAACCTTCCTGCTGAGGCATTCCCAGTGGGGTTCTTCAAGAAAGCTGTTAAAAAAGCACTCCTCCAAAGCCGGCAATGCTCGGGTGGCTCCCCTGGGGTTGCCCGTGTCCATAGGCGACGGTGATCGCTTAACATCACGCGGCCCGTCTGCCTTTTTGTTCGGTTTACATATAAAAAAAAAAAGATTATTAGAAGTTCTAACTATACGGTACTAAGAAGTCTTGTGACTAATAAACTACAGGTTTTAAAAATAAAACAATTATATCGATAGAACTTATCGAGTTTTTAAAATGTTACAGCAAAGGTTTGGCTTAATTTAAAGTGCCTTCCAACTTCAAATATAATATAGAACAACAACTATAGTGCTCTTCGTGGTAGAATGAATATTAGAATTTAATTCTAACTATACCGTACTAAGAACTCTTGTGACTAATAAACTACAGGTTTTAATAAAACAATTATATCGATAGATCTTATCGTGTTTTTAAAAAGTTACAGCAAAGGTTTGGCTTAATTTAAAGTGCCTTCTAACTTCAAATATAATATGGAACAACAACTCTAGTACTCTTCCCGGTAGAATGAATATTAGAAGTTTATTCTAACGATACGGTACTAAGAACTCTTGTGACTAATAAACTACAAGTTTAAAAAAACAATTATATCGATAGAACTTATCGAGTTTTTAAAATGTTACAGCAAAGGTTTGGCTTCATTTTAAAGTGCCTTCTGACTGCTATGACAACAATTGAGTTTTTTCTGCATATTTTTGAAAAAGTCGATTTGACTCAAACAGAGGAAGAGATATTGAGAGAGAGAGAGAGAGAGAGATATCACATGATATGGTTTGTTTTTATATGGGCTTATTTTATGTTATTTCTTTAATTTAAAATCCCATGTTGACCTGATTTACAATATCTATACATAGGAATGTGGAAGTTGTGCAGGAAAAAAAAACAAAGCTAAGAAAGATACATGAGAAGATGAGCTATGAAAACTTTACACTCCTTTGGAGCAGTTGAGTAATAAATGCCACTACATAGGTACATATAGGTAGATCTACGCCTGACGTAACTTTTTTTGATGGAGTAGCAGACGAGCATTCAGGCCACGTGGTGTTAAGTGATCGCTGCAGCCCATGGACATTTACACACAACCTCTAGCAAGCATAGGTAAGTCATGTCTGAGGTCGTATGCAGTTGCGCTGTTACTCCTGAGGCTGGTGGTCGCCTCATGTAAGTGTGGCCGACAACTGCACCTTTCCACCGAAACACAACAGAACTGGTTCACGGCAGAAGTGGGTGCAGCGGTGGTACTTCCCCGGGCGAACCATAATAGTTCTACCACCTATAACGTAAGATAATTCAAAAATATAGATTTGCCCACGTTTCGTTTAAACTTTAGATGTATAGTATACACGTGTAAATTTTAATGCCTATTTTGAAGTGTGCTTTAGACCTTGACTTTTTGCTTTGATTTCAGGTTTTTGACGTTTTAAACATTTTGGCTCTCTTTACCAGTTATGTGAGGAATTTTTCAGAACTCATATAGTAAGCAAAGTCATAGCTTTCATGACGACATTAATTATTCACTGCATGAAGCAAAGTTTAGTTCACTAAAGGGAATATCTAACTATACCATGCTTAGAGATTATACTGCGAACTTGAATGGCCTTTGACTTGCTTTGAGCTCATTGAGACTATGTCTATAGGTATGTACATAGTAAGTAACTAAGTTGAGCAGCTACGGCCTTGCGGGAAAGAACACAAATAAAATTCTTATGAGCACAGAGTTCCAAATAACACGCACCCCCCCCCCCCCCCCCCCCCAGTAGAGTTGGGTTATGAGCGTATTTATCGCTCCTCCACGGTGAAGTAAAAACATTGTGACATTTAATTAAATTAATGTTTAACATCACCACGCACGCCTGAGAGTCATTCAGATTTTTCCTCGGAGGCATTATGTCCAACCCGCATTTGGCTAGTGTGGTTGATTATGGCCTACATCTCTCTCACTTTCGAGAGGAGACCTGTGCCCTGGAGTGGGACATAATAGTAAAATGTATTAGTTAACCTAAAGTATATTTAAATATTTAACAGCAGCAATACTCAAGGTAAATACTGACAACAAAATTGGTATGTATGTCATGTTTTTATCGCTGCACCACTTTGAGGTTTAACTATACTATGTTTACTATCAACATACATGCCCGAGATTTACACAAAAATAATTCTCAACGATATCCATAAATCCGCACTTGGCTATCGTGGTGAACTATGGCATGAAGCCTACAGTGTCCCAGAATCAAAACCTTTTAATTACTCAGCAGTGAAGCTTTCAGCAGTGAGGCCTCTGACGAGTTTTTACGACTATTATCTATCGACAACACACGGGACAGATGGTTTAACGTGCCCTCTGAAGCACGGAAACGCGCATGAAATTTTTTGCCACTACACCCATCTCACACCCGACCGCGCCCGTTTGGCTTAGTTGCATATATCGTTTGCGTTCTACGCTAACCACCGGGCCATGCGCGCTTCACAGTACTCTAAATATAATATAATCGTATAAAGTACCTCTTTCTGTGAAACTACCAATAAACAGATTCAGAACATGTTTTTCATCACTATTTACTATTATAATTATTGTTTCTGGATATTGAAAGGCGGATGAACTTCAAAAATCTTTAGATTAAATAATATAAATTACTAGCTAACCCGGCAGACGTTGTCCTGCCTTAAAGTATCAGTAATAAAATACCTAATATTGCGACTATAAATTGAGATGTAAGCTATTCTATCTTTCAAGTTGAATCAAACTGCACACGGTGTGCAAATTTTATTAAAAAATGTTAAGTACAATATATACAGGTACAGTAATGGCCGTTGTTGGCGGGAGCTCACAACACGTGTTTATTTACATGAGATCACTTAATTAACTGAGAGTTAAAGCTGTCTTTGTCAGACTAATAAATTGTAAATTTACGATGACAGATGAATTTTTTTTATTCTAAGTCATGACAAAATAAAAATAAAAATCTTCCCAAAAAAATTAAAGTTTTTAATTAATAAATAAAAAATAAGGGTTGATCATAGAGGGGTGAAGATTCAGGGTTGTATGTATTTTAGTATGATGTATCATAAAAAATTAAAAACAAAAAAAATTGTCCAAAAAAAAAATTTAAGGGTGGACCACCCTTAACATTGAGGGGGATGAAAAATAGATGTTGTCCGATTCTCCACCCTAGCCGATATCCTTGCAAAGATTCACGAAAATCGGTCGAGCCGTTTCGGAGGAGTTCAATTACGCACCCCGTGACACGAGAATTTTATATATTAGATAATAAACGTTTCACACTCATAGTCCCGCAGTAGATATATCCTGTGTACCTTTGTTTACGTTTGTACCATGGACACATACAACGTCAGAAACACAAACACCCAGACTGAGAACAGAAATTTTAACTCATCATTCCTGTTTCGCCAGGAATCGAACCCGGGACCCTTCGATTGGCAGTCCAGCATGTTAACGCCACACGGGTTGTCAAAAGTACAAATTTCGATTCCCAAATTATTATAGTATTTTGTTGAATAAGGGATGAGAAAAGGCCGGCTTTGTTATGATAGCTGGAATTAAAGTACGTTAAATTCACAGGTCAAAATCTAAGGCACCGAGGACAAAGTTTCACGAAACCCGAGAGCGTTAGCAGTTACCACTAATTGGGTAGGCAATTAAAATCTTTGTATATATATTTTTATCATTAAATTGATTGGATGGTAATGGACGTAAAAACTAGACTAAATGAGATTTATTTTTTTAATTTTCTAAGTGGTTGCTGCAGCCCATAGACATCTACACAAGTTTCTTTATAATGGTATGCCTATTGGGTATGCTACGCAAAAATATGTGATCCATTATTATGTTATTGCGACCATCTTGTATCTAAATTTTTATTCACATACACTTCTTCGTGTAAAGCCATTTGATACCCATAATCCGCCATTTTGTTGCCGTGGCAATTATTGCATTGTCAGTAGAACTAAAGGTGCATACCAAATTTCAAGTCATTTGAACACTGGGATGGGTCTTTAAATAGCAGATTCAACCCGAACAAATGTACATTGTAAGTTAATAAAATCTTGTAAAAACCATCAAAATCTGACCGTTTTATCTCAAGTTCCATTTCAATGCACCATGATTTACCAACAACTCGGTGAAAAATGATCTTTTTATGTTTTCAAGCGTCACTCGAAGTAAGGCCACTTGCATGTCGATAAAAGCGCTAATATGTGCTATTTATCTTGAACTTTTGCCCTATTTCTGAACAAGAGCTCGCGGCAACGGCAGCCATATCTGTAGTAGAGTATATTCGGATAAACACTTTTTTAAAGATAGTAATAATCTCTTTAAAAAAATGAATTGCTGTTCGTTAATCTCGCTAAAACTCACCGATGTGGCTAATTTTAGTCTTGGAATATTAGTTGAAGTCCAGGATAGGTATAAACGACGACGAAATTAATAGTTAAACAACTTATTTTATTTTCCTAAATAAACTGTAAGTAACTGTCAAACAGTGGTTCTTCGCACCATCGTCCAGAATTCATTTATCACTATTTTTTATTTTATTTGACAGTAACATAAAAATTCTTTGAGATGATAAAGAAACTAATCCTCTTTCAATACTTTTAAGGCAGGACAATGTCTGCGGGGTACATTAGTATCTAATAAATAACGCTTCACACTCATAGCTTAAGTAGCATGCAATGTAACGTGGCTGCCATGAATAGAGACAAAAATTATATAGATTTAGCCATGAGGTATTTTACTGAGGTACATGTTACGTTTCTGGTTTAGTAACAGAAACAGGTATCAAAATCAGATCATTATTCCCCAAGGTCTTCTTCAATGCACCATGATTTACCAACCATTCAGTGAAAAATGGCCTTTTTATGTTTTCATGCGTCACTCGAAGTAAGGCCGCTCGCATGTCGATAAAAGCGCTAATATGTGCTATTTATCTTGGACCTTTGCCCTATTTCTGAACAAGGGCTCGCGGCAACGGCAGCCATATTTGTAGTAGAGTATATTCGGATAAACAATATTTTAAAGATAGTAGAGATACTTCAACTCAGTTGTGCGCGCGGCGCTATGTGTGCGTGGGCTAGTAATTATGCAGCTTTAATTTGTGTGACAGTGACGCGGCCGTGATCGTCCGAGCAACTTCACTGTACCTCTTGTCACGCACACAAAGTCACTGTGTATATACAGGTTTACCCACACATAGCACCGCGCGCACAACTGAGTTGAAGTATCTGTAATAGTATCTAATAAATAACCCTTCACACTCATAGCTTAAGTGGCATGCAATTTAACGTGGCTGTCATGAAAAGAGACAAAAATTATATAGATTTAGCTATGAGGTATTTTACTGAGGTACATAATATTACGTTTCTGGTTTCGTAACAGAAACAGGTATCAAGATCAGATCATTTTTCCCCAAGGTCTTCTTCAATGCACCACGATTTACCAACAATTAAGTAAAAAATGGCCTTTTTATGTTTTCAAGCGTCACTCGAAGTAAGGCCGCTCGCATGTCGATAAAAGCGCTAATATGTGCCATTTATCTTGAACCTTTGCCCTATTTCAGAACAATGGCTCGCGGCAACGGCAGCCATATCTGTAGTGGAGTATATTCAGATAAACACTTTTTTAATGATAGTAATAAAATCTAACAAATAACGCTTCACACTCATAGCTTAAGTGGCATGCAATGTAACGTGGCTGTCATGAACAGAGACAAAAATTATATAGATTTAGCCAAGAGGTATTTTACTGAGGTACATAATATTACGTTTCTGGTTTCGTAACAGAAACAGGTATCAAGAGCAGATCATTTTTCCCCAAGGTCTTCTTCAATGCACCATTATTTACCAACCATTCAGTGAAAAATGGCCTTTTTATGTTTTCAAGCGTCACTCGAAGTAAGGCCGATCGCATGTCGATAAAAGCGCTAATATGTGCTATTTATCTTGAACCTTTGCCCTATTTCTGAACAAGAGCTCGCGGCAACGGCAGCCATATCTGTAGTGGAGTATATTCAGATAAACACTATTTTAAATACAGTAACAGTATCTAATAAATAATCCTTCACACTTATAGCTTAAGTGGCATGCAATGTAACGTGGCTGTCATGAACAGAGACAAAAATTATATAGATTTAGCCAAGAGGTATTTTACTGAGGTACATATTACGTTTCTGGTTTCGTAACAGAAACAGGTATCAAAATGAGATCACTTTTCCCCAAGGTCTTCTTCAATGCACCATGATTTACCAACCATTCAGTGAAAAATGGCCTTTTTATGTTTTCAAGCGTCACTCGAAGTAAGGCCGATCGCATGTCGATAAAAGCGCTAATATGTGCTATTTATCTTGGACCTTTGCCCTATTTCTGAACAAGGGCTCGCGGCAACGGCAGCCATATTTGTAGTGGAGTATATTCGGATAAACACTATTTTAAATATAGTAACAGTATCTAATAAATAATCCTTCACACTTATAGCTTAAGTGGCATGCAATGTAACGTGGCTGTCATGAACAGAGACAAAAATTATATAGATTTAGCCAAGAGGTATTTTACTGAGGTACATATTACGTTTCTGGTTTCGTAACAGAAACAGGTATCAAAATGAGATCACTTTTCCCCAAGGTCTTCTTCAATGCACCATGATTTACCAACCATTCAGTGAAAAATGGCCTTTTTATGTTTTCAAGCGTCACTCGAAGTAAGGCCGATCGCATGTCGATAAAAGCGCTAATATGTGCTATTTATCTTGGACCTTTGCCCTATTTCTGAACAAGGGCTCGCGGCAACGGCAGCCATATTTGTAGTAGAGTATATTAGGATAAACACTATTTTAAAGATAGGAATAGTATCTAATAAATAACCCTTCACACACATAGCTTAAGTGGCATGCAATGTAACGTGGCTGTCATGAATAGAGACAAAAATTATATAGATTTAGCCATGAAGTATTTTACTGAGGTACCTACATATTACGTTTCTGGTTTCGTAACAGAAACAGGTATAAAAATCAGATCATTTTGCCCCAAGCTCTTTTTCAATGCACCATGATTTATCAACAATTCAGTGAAAAATGGCCTTTTTATGTTTTCAAGCGTCACTCGTAGTAAGGCCGCTCGCATGTCGATAAAAGCGCTAATATGTGCTATTTATCTTGGACCTTTGCCCTATTTCTGAACAAGAGCTCGCGGCAACGGCAGCGGTACTCATTTCAGTAGAGGAATATGTGTGGAGTAAACACGTTTTTTTAAAGATAAATGCAAATTTTGCTGAGGAATATACGTAAGTTTTACGTAACCAATATTGCGCGATTACTCCTACTATATCCTACCTAGGATGTGTCTGTTGACGACGTGAATAGTCCCACAATGAACGCGGGAAGGCTCAAGGGCGTTAAACAATAGCTCGGTGCTTGAGATGTTCGCTCGAGTTTTTGTGTTAAGAGCTTGGCGCTGTATTCAATTTGGTTAATGCTTACAACGATAATTTAGAGAGCATAATTTTTTAATCATTTTTACAGGATTAAAAATACTAGTAGCAATAGTTCCCTAAATTACTGCAACATGTCAGTATCATAGTTGTTTGCCACAAGAATACAAAGTCAGCTCTAAGTAAGGCTCAGGGGAGGTCAAAAGTTAAATGAGTGGCGATACTGTATTTTGTTGTAGATAAAGAGATCGACAAGGTTCGGTAATTTTGGCAGCAAAACGCATTGGTCACCATTTTGTGTGTTTTATAGCTCACATAGTTCAGCTTTGAAGATCGAGTTATATTGTGTAGAACAAAATCCAATTTTTGCCTAGGTATTGGCCAGCCATCCATAGCTTCAAAAATTACAAGCTATGAAATAGATACTCACAAAATTGTCGTGCACACGCTTTTATATTAGCTTCAGTTTTCAGTGAGGCAGTTTTTAAAGGCGGTTTACATAAATATTTCACAAGTCAATCAAAATTGTTCAGTCAATACAAGTCGGCCAAACCCAACTGTCTTAAAATAAGCAAGATGATAGCAAGCCCCCTTTGTTAATGGTAAAGTGGCTGCTAAGTGGCATCGCCCTGTTGACCGAGTGTAGCAATGACCTGATTATCTAATGGACTAAATGTTGCGTTGTTTTGTTTCTCTGATGTTCTATATCTAGCTACCAAGCCTGGATAGGTATAAAGTTAATAAAAGTGACAGCCTATGGGCTTGATATAAATCGGTTTACCGAGCTGCTTGACATGGAAGCTACATTTTAAATTTTGTACTTATTAATATTACAATATTACTTTTTTATACATTTAATATTAAATTTATTTATTTGCATAAACTTGTACTGTAAAATATATGAAGTCTCTGGTCCCTGAATTAGTAAAAACTGTGTCTCAGATTTACCGTGATCCGTCTCAGCTTCACTCGTGTGATTTGAGTTTTTAAGAAACGGGTAAGTATACTATTCTATCCCACTGGAACGGTACATTTTTCTGGGACAAAAAGTAGTCTAGCTATTATAAAATAGCCTATACTATTCCAGACATATATATTTACATTTTACATGACATATTTATATTCCAGACACAAATCTATCTGTAGCAAATTTCACCCCGATCCGTTCAGCTATTCTTGCGTGATTGAGCAACAAAGATCCATCCGAACATCCTTCCTTGCAAACATTCGCATTTATAATATCATATCATAGATGGAGCAGCAGACGAATAAGACAAGACAAACAAAACATTAATGATTCCAAAAATATCTGAATTACCAACTCCTACACTCGAAAATTCGAAATGTCAGGTATTGAAATGAAATGCAAAACCAATATTTGTCGTCATCAAACAAAACTTAACGATAGATGCGCATGGAAGACAGATAATACTCGTGTGTATTTAAAGTATCAACGTCAGAAATTCAACCTAGGACTGGCGCGGATAGATTTTGTACACTATTGAATAAATATCGAATATAAATCTACTTAAATTCAACCTTCAGCAAATTCTCGATGACTAATCATGTCGCTCTTGTAATTACACCAGAAGACACCAACACAGAGCTGTTCCCAGTGATAGGACATTAATGAAAAGTTAAGAGAAAAAAAAATGGTTAAAATAAAACAAGAGCAATACCATTTCAATAGAATCCTTGAGTTCAAACAATACCTCATCCCAAACTAACAACAATAAAAGGCAATCGATCAATCCTAACACAATTGAACTCAAATCTGTCAAACAACTGGAGCAACTAAACAGCCGTCCTTCGATAACCATTGTCCCAGAAGGGATAGCGAAACGTCCAATAATATAATTTGAGGATCCAAAGCCGTATGAAACGTGACATAAAGCTAATTTAACTTCATATTCAAATAAAGGTAATTTCAATCTTTTCAATTAGACACAGATAGAGTTATGAGGTATTTTTTGGAAATGTTTCTTGAAATGACGAGTTTATTTTAAGTCCATTCAAATAACAAGATTAAATTGAGTAATAAATAACAAGTTTAATTTAAGTTTAATTTAATTTTAAATTAAGTTTATACTAAGTCATTAAAAATAATTAGTAAATTTAATTAAATTAAAATTTGTACAACCTAAGGGGTACCTAAATATGGAGTTCTAAATATAGTGTAAAACCTGTTTTCACCTATTTTGTGCTAATAAAACATTTTCATTTTATATCATTATTTATTTGTTACACAAAGAAATTATAAATAACGACAAAAGAAGAGAGTATGTACAGGGTACTGTTTATTTCTAAAATAAATTTCTCCCAGCAGCACCAGGAACGGATAGAAGATTTGAGATGTTTATTGCGTAAAAAATAGAAAGAATAATAAAATTAATCCGTACGTAATTAAAAAAACAATGATAATATGTACAAATGTATATAGCATATAAATACATATATATACGTAAAATATATGTAAATAAAAATAATAATAAAGTACACCTAACCCAACATTAGGACATCGACAAATAGTTCATTCATTCATTTATTTATTGCAATCCATGTTATTGGGAATAGATGGTACATATATTATATTTCCCTGAGTATACATGAACCCTGTTGGGCACAGCAATTTGGAAAGAAGAGAGGAGAGCAGGGTAGGTATTGTTACTATGATTTTATTTTTATTTTTTCAATGAGATAGCTGTGTTTTGTCAATCTGAAATAAATGTCAAATGTTAGAAAATGTATCCTTAAGCCTAATAAATAGATAAAATAATTACTAATTTAATATACAGAATCTATGCCATTCATATAAAATATACGTTAAATATAAGATTATCATGAAAATTTATAAAAAGGAATAAATGAATAAAATACCTTTCAAATTTATGTAGAAATAAAATCGATTACAATTTATTTTAAATGTCAATATTTCATCATTAAATGTCATATAAATAATATAAATAATTAAAAGTACCTAATTAAAATTTATTTTTAAATTTCAATGTCAAATATTTGATTATTAAATGTCAGATTAATATTTATTTTATTTATTTATTATTTATTTAAAACTTATAGTATAACCTTAATCTAAGGATACAAGGGTGTGCTTAATGCCTAATGGCATTCTCTACCAGCCAACCCTGGGTGATAAGAGAAAACTTGTGGCAGGCGCATACTACGTTTAAAATTATATATAAATATATTGTATTATAATACATAAAATACATATACAAATACATATTATCATAAATAACTAAATACTAACATATATAAATATACATACCAATACATACATATAAATAAATATTACCTATATGTCAAATAAAATAAAATGGAGTGTGATAGCCGTTTAAACCGAAACAAAACAGATCCGTAAATGATTCAGTCGTTATTATTCAAGAGATGGTCTCGAACGAGTCTCTTGAACACGCCTCTACTTGGAGCTTTTCGAACAGTCTCAGGCAGGGTGTTCCATAGCAGTATAGCCTGAATAGTAAAAGAGTATCGGAAGAAGTCACTTTTATGTGAAGGAATGTCGAGCTTAAGATTATTGGAAGAACGTAAACCTCTGTCATGAGACGAACAGAGGTAGTGAAAGTTTTCCTTTAAATATTGAGGAGAAGTTGGATCATGTAAAATAGAATACAGAACCAAGAGAATTCTAGAATTACGCCTCTGTCGAATAGTAAGCCATTTAAGCTGCTTTCGGTAACTGGAGATATGATCGTATTTACGAAGATTGAAAACAAATCGGATACAGTTGTTAAGGAGGCGTTCTAGTTTGTCTAGAAGTATTTCATTAAGGTCCGGATATGACACATCACCATAATCAATAATGGGTAAAATAAGGCTATATACAAGCATTAGTTTCGTTTTGAACGGCAAAAAGTTTTTTAGCCGGTATAAGGACTGCAGGGAGCCGTTGACTTTCCGGCTAATTTCGTCTATTTGTGCCCGCCAGCTCAAACTACTGTCAAGCTTAAGGCCAAGGTTTTTGACAGTGTTGCTAATGGGTATTGTAACGTTGTCGTATAATACTGCAGGGAGATCTAAGATGTTGACTTTTGCAAGTAATCTGGAGCTGCCCATCAATATCGCCTGGCATTTCTTGGGATTGACGTTTATACCATGTGCAATCGACCAAAGTTTGATAGCGTTAAGATTATGGTTAATAATGGAGATTGCATCATGGAGTTCTTCAATTTTGGAGCGAACATACAATACTTAATAATAATTAATTAAATTTCATTATTTTTAAATGTCAATATAATGTTATAATCTGAGGTTATAATGTTGAACATGTTATATAAATGTAAGTGTAATGTCCTAAAATAAATTAATAAAATAATTCTTTAATATTTATTGTAGTGTGTCACTAAGGAATTCATCGACAGAGTAATAAACTTTGTTAATTGAAAATTGTTTGAGTAATTTGGTAAATTTGTTATAATCCGTCTCGTTTTTTAATTTTTCTGGTAATTTATTGTATATTTTTATAGACATGACATACGCATTCGAGGAATAAAGTTTAATTCGTGAGGTAGGTAAGTCCAAACGGTTTCTACGTCTTAAGATGTGAGATGTAGTCGATTCATCTCGTTTTTGGTAGTACTGTGGGTGTTTTCGAACAAATTTTCCCATTTCAAGAATGTAAATGCCTGCGATATTGTAACATTTAAAGTATGGTTTGCAGCTTTCTTTTTGGACAATGTTAGCTAGGATACGAATTCATCTTTTTTGCATTGAAAAAGAGCGGGGGTGTCTGTACTGTTTCCCCATAAAATAACACCATAACTAAGCCACGCGTGTGTTAGTAGTGTTTCTTAACTTTTCTTTTAAAGGAAAAAAAACTGTTTCTGACTGCCTTATATGCTCCGGCAGTGAATTCCACAACCGGACTCTATGCACTGAAAAGGAACGGGAATAGAAAGAAGTTTTGTGAAGAGGAACACATAAGAGAGATTTGATATGTGACCTACACGGCGAGTACGATATAAATATTATTAAGTATTATTTATAAATCTTTTACGAAATTTCTATCTAATCCTAGTTCATGTACGCTTAAAACCTGAAATCACATTATAAAATGTATGTACTGCAAGACCCTACAAGTACATTTATTGAAAACATTTACACATCACGTATGGCTGGCTGGCTGCATCCCTTTTTGCGTCCCACTGCTGGGCACGGCTCTATCCCCCTTATTGGGGAGGCCTGGAGCTTACTCCACCACGCTGCTCCAATGCGGGTTGGTGGAGATGCGGGTTAGTGGCCAACCCGCTGTCGGATGTTTTCAAACCGCCCATAAGGCCTCCGACAAGGTTTAACGACTGTTATCTATCGACAACAACCGGGACCGACGGCTTAACGTGCCCTCCGAAGCACGGAAACGCGCATGAAATTTCAATTGAAACATCACGTATACAGGAGTCTAAATTCCTAAGCCAACTCAATTCAACTTCAGATATCGCTGTCTCAAATCTAGATCGAGTCCAATAATTTCGGTTCTGATGCGACGATAATAAAATAAAGAAGGTGTACCCAAACCGAAATGTTCAATTATATTCTCGGCGGTGTCGGAACTTCCATTAGCGTATGATTTGATTTTAGCTTTCAACCCGAAAGTTCGACGGGGGGTTACATCTTCTCACTATGTGTTTCATTTTTGTTCGCAATTTGATTTGGAAACGTTGTTATTAGTATGAGATGAGAAAATATTGGTATCTAATACCTTTAAACGAGCAATTGTTGCATATACCTAAATTTATTTTTTGAATCTCTGAAACTGCTCCAACGATTTTGATGAAATTTAGTACCCTGGTTTCGGGGGTGGTAAATCGATCCAGCTAGGTTTTATTTTTAGAAATTTTAAATTATTTAAAAAATATTTTCAGTGATAATCAACTTAAATATAAACTGGAAAATACGACTCTTCCTGACATCTGTTGGAGAGTATTAATAACATTGTGGTGTTGAACGCCGTCAAACGCCATCCGCCAATCAAACGTTCAAAGAAATGACAGTGTCGATTTGAAAGACCTCTATAAAAATTTAGGTTTCCTTGGCCGAATGGTTACGTGAACTGACTGCGGAACCAGACACCCGGATTCAAACCTCATTCAAAACCATATTGCGTGTATTCCTTATTTCTGTGGATTTTTTTTACTGGAAGCTATTTCAAATGGCGTTGTTAAGTAACACTAAGCAAATGACTGTTTCGTTTGAAATTAAACCAAGAAAATAAACTGTTTTTATCCGAGCAATGCTCGCTCGCTCAGGTACTTACTTATTGTACAACATATGTATGTTGACGTGTACAAATTTAAATGACGCTTCTATATCATCTTGCTTCTTAATTTGAATGGAGTAGCAGACGAGCATGCAGGCCACGTGGTGTTAAGTGTTTGCTGCAGCCCATGGACATCAACATACAACCTCAAGCAAGCATAGGTAAGTCTTGTCTGAGGTCGTATGCAGTTGCGCTGCTACTCTGGAGGCTGGTGGTTGCCTCATGTAAGTGTGGCCGGCAACCACACCTATTCACCGAAACACAATAGAATTGGTTCACGGCAGAAGTGGGTGCAGCGGTGGTACTTCCCCGGGCGAACAATACTAGTTCTTAGAGGGTTGAAGCGTAAGGTTATTGGATGATAAGCTAACTAATATAGAGTTTGAATGTTTTAAGCTCATGTTGTTGAACACCCAACAGTTTGAAAGGCTTAGTAAAGTGTTAATAGCTTTTGTAAACACTTCTAAGCGCTAAGAGTACTAATTGCAGTACATTATTTACTACGGTAAAGTGGACAGGGCAGTTTCGATCGCTTGTGTGGCCGCAATCGCCAAATTTACAGCAAATCTTTTTTACGTATATCCTATAAGTATAGAATGTAAAAGTTAATATTTTATTTATTTTAGATAAAGACAAGCGTAGAAGAAATGTTTAAATCTAAATTAATTTTTGTATCAAAAACTATAATGTCGTTACCCTTATATGGCTGCAACCCTTTTTGCGTCCCACTGCTGGGCACGGGTCTTTCCCACTTATTGGGGAAGCCTGGAGCTTACTCCACCACGCTGCTCCAATGCGGGTTGGTGGAGATGCGGGTTAGTGGCCAACCCGCTGTCGGATGTTTTCAAACCGCCCATAAGGCCTCCGACAAGGTTTGACGACTGTTATCTATCGACAACAACCGGGACCGACGGCTTAACGTGCCCTCCGAAGCACGGAAACGCGCATGAAATTTATTGCCACTAGCGGTCACCCATCTCACACCCGACCGCGCCCGTTTGGCTCAGCTGCATAGATCGCTTGCGTTCTACGCTAGCCGCCAGGCCATGCGCGCTTCACCTTATATAAAAATACCTTACCCTTATATAAAAATACAAAAACAAAAATACAAGTTTTTGTAGATAATATTAAGATAAGATTACATGTACATATATTAATGAATCCATCAGTTTATGTATATTAGAATATACAAATTATCCCAAATATAACAGTTTATCCAAATTACCTACTTCTACCATTCACGTTCAATTAAAACTTAGTATGTAAATGTAAATTGGTATTTATAAGCCCATGTTAATCAAACAGTAACTAAAAAATGTACATAGAAAAGTATTAAAACAAAGTCGCGAGTCGTGAACTTCGTAGAAGAGATAATAATATGTAACTGCGAAAGATTAAACGTAAGCATCAATATGTATGTTAAGACCGTAGTCGGATTTCATTTGGTTCAAAATTTCGGAATGATCCTTTGAAGATGACTAGGTACTTAGATTGGATATAGGGTAATCAACCGTTCGAAATTAAGATCTTTTGATCTATTTACAATCAACTTGAGTAAAACGGTTTTGTTGTCGTTCCTCTGTTTGTATGTAAATCTAGTTGAAAATATTTTTAAAATGTGATACGTTACCTGGGTAACCCAGGTGGAAGCGCGCATGGCCCGTTAGCGTAGAACGCAAACGTATGGGTGACCGCGAGAGGTAAAAAACTTCATGCGCGTTTCCGTGCTTCGGAGGTCACGTTAAGCCGTCGGTCTCGGTTGTTGTGGCCAGATAACAGTCGTTAAACCTTGTCGGAGGCCTTATGGGCGGTTTGAAAACATCCGATAGCGGGTTGGCCACTAATCCGCATCTCCACCAACCCGCGTTGGAGCAGCGTGGTGGAGTAAGCTCCAGGCCTCCCCAATAAGAGAGACCCGTACCCAGCAGTGGGACGCAAAAAGGGTTGCAGCCAGCCACCCGAATAAAAAGTAGGCTATATCACTCTCAAATTTTCGTTATCTGCATAAAAAGTCAGGTTAATCCGTGGCGCCGATGTGAAAAAAGGACAAACAAAGAAACGAACACACTTTCATAATATTGGAATTTACACATGCACACTTACGAGACTATCATCGGAAATATGGGTTTAGTGACTACGTCATAAAAGTGATACAATTTCATGTACAGCTGTTCGAAACCAACACTGACACTATACACGACATAGCACACTAGTCACGACGACATTACAAGATAAATAATACACACACACCGTTCGCGACTACATTACAAGACATTACAATTCACAGACCTCACACACTGGTAAGATAGCTGTACAGTCATAAAAAATAAATCGTAAAAAAATACACACCGTTTTACAATTTTTAAAATTTACTTTTAAAATATTAGACTATTCCTCGAAGCGCTTCACTTACGCGGGACCTGTTTGTCAAGAGACTATTGAAATTCGAAATTGTCCTTTGATAAACTTATTGAGAACAAAGGCTGGATTTAATACTACTAATAGCTGTAATTGAAATCTTAATATTCCTCGTTTAACTACATAGGACAGTATTTTACGTTTGTAAATGTTTCAATAAATTATTATGTAAAGTTTGATTAAACCATTTTATTTATTCATTCGTTGTTGATGGCGTTACTCTCAAAGTTGTTGACGAGTATATCTACCTAGGACAAGCGATCCGTATGGGTAAGTAAGTCGTTCGAGAGAGAGGTAAGTCGTAGAATCCAACTCGGTTGGGCAGCGTTCGGGAAACTACAAAGTGTCTTCTCGTCCACAATACCTCAGTGCCTTAAGTCGAAAGTTTTCGAGCAGTGTGTGTTGCCAGTGATGACCTACGGCGCTGAGACTTGGTCTTTCACAGTTAGCCTTTTCCTTTTTTCGCTAAGGTAGCTCAGCGAGCTTTGGAGTGGGCTATGCTTGGTATTTCTCTACGCAACAGAGTCCGTAACTATGAAATCTGTAGACGAACGAAGGTGAAAGTTACCAATGTACGAGTACAAATACGTCGCTTCCCATAATTAGACAGGCCTGTTGTTTACTCCACTACTGCTTGATTGAGATATGGGTAAGTAGTAAGTGGCCAACCTCTTGGGTGTTTTCATCTGCTGATAATATTTCCAAAAAAGTTTCACGACTGTTTAGTAATTGAAGAGAATATTGCTACCAGCGGTCACTCATCTTACAACGGGCTGCAACCGTTTTGCTTAGCTACGTTTTGGGTTCTACGATAATCGAAGGGATAATTACGATCAAACCTTTTTGATTTAAATGCAAATACGTAACAGATTACAAACTAAAGCTTGTTCTAATATGCGCTCGTCTCGCCTAGTTCGCGAACCAATTTGGCCCCTGTCCGAAAACTTTCGGAACTCCTTAACTAACAATCAAGGAGTAAATGGCACTTAGATTAATTCTCTAATGTACGGTTAACCGCCTCCCAACGCAAATTGGTAGATCGTCTGTTGGGCTGGTCAAAATGTTTGATGAAGATTGTACTTGCGGTAATAAAACTTAAGGGTTTTTTTGAGGTAGGTATGCCTTTATGGTTTATTTTTAGGATTCTGTATCGAAATAAGTTTTATAGGTGATTCGACCGGGGAAGTACCACCGGGGCACATTTTTTTTGTATCGGGGGGAAACCTTCAAAAGATACCCTCCAAGTTGGGATGGATATCGGGTTATGGATTTGTACCGCACTAAAACCCCCACGGTGGCCTACCTCTGCGCTTGGGGAGGACTCCGGGATCTCCAGTGGAACGCACCGGTGTCCTCCACGCGAGGCGTCCCAGAACAGGCCAATCTTCGGGAGAGCAAATGTGCTCTCCTGCACTTTCCCTTTTCATGCGGCCACGCACACACCACCGTCCTTCCCGAGCTGCTGCTGCTGGTTGGACGGATCGAGATTCCACTCTCACCGCTTAGGACCCCGGAATCCCCCTTTTAGTCTCTTCTTACGATCAGGCAGGGGATACCGTAGCTCTATTCTTCATCTTGAAGCAATTGGCACCTGCCTCTTCCGTGAAGCAATACTATGGTGTTTTGGTTGAAATGTGCTGGGTAGACTTGTATAAGGTGACCATGAGCCTTTGGAGCAGCAGCGCAACAACATATGATCATAGGCAAGACACGCGTGCTAAAAGTTGAGTGTAGGTAGATGTCCATAGAAACGACCACTCAACACCACGCAGCCTGCATGCTCGTCTGTTACTCATTTATATAAAAAAGGGTTCAAAAAAATTATTGCCAATTTTATTTCCTAGTAATTTCAACAGGTAAGACAAGAAAATTATCGCTTCTTGGCCTTTTGGCTAAGATCAAGATAAGACAATTCTGATAGTCCGCACTTCATTTTTAGAAAAATAAAAAATAACAGTAAGCGGAATTTTTTATTGAATTCGTTATCGGAATCGAAAACAAAAACCTGGATATCACCTTTTTATTGAATTTGGCATGTTTTTTCGGGTTACGAGCAATACAGGTACGGCGACCCAAAAGGGACAGGTTAATGTAAGTTTGAAATAAGATATTTTGGCTACGATCCATATTTATTACGAGTATGTTTAGGTATAATATCCGATATGGTGTATCTCTAAATAGAAAACTAGAGCAAAATCTCTATTTTTGGATAAGTTCCCGTTTGATATAGTTTTGATATATTTAAGCATGATGTAGTTAAAATTGAAATTTAATCCAATATATAAAATCTCGTGTCACGGTCTTTGTGGTCGCACTCCTACGAAACGGTACGACTTATTTTTATGAATTTTCGCCTTAAAGAATTATTATATCGTCAACTACGTGAGTAGGGTGGACACCCGACTCTACTCTACTTACTTTTAAATATTCATTTTATTATAATAATCCTTTCTAAAACTGTTCGAACCGCAGGACATATGTAGTAAGTTCATAAAAGCCTGGTTCTGACGAAAACAAATGAACACAAATATGAGTTAAACTATAAAAAGTTAAAATCTGGAAATAAAGAGTGGTTCTCACGGTCTGTTGAGAATAAGAAAAAATTACAAAGAATAATTATGTCTTGCCATAAAGCAACTCTTAGTTTGTTTTGTTAAGATTGTGCAAAATACCGACAGATCAACATTTTAATGTTAAGTAAAAATTATTTAACAAATCTACAATTTTGAAGATTGCACCCATTTTTGCCGCGATTTATTTTGCTATGTGTGGACTGAATAAAGGTATATAAAGTACTACTAGTGGATCGAGAGGGTGGGTGCTAGGGGGCTCAAGCCTTTGGCTCCAAAACCATTGGGGTTCACCCTTAACACATCTCTAATTCCCCCAAAAGCCATGAGTTGAACTTGATTTACTTTAAACTAAAACTTGAATATAATTAAACAACGAAATGAAAAACGAAAGAAATCCTTTGGCGGCTTCTTCTTGTTCCCATTGTTAAAGTATGTTTACTTTGTTTCCTCCTCGGTTGAGCGGAACACTTAATATAAAAAAGAAGGTAAAAACTACACCCGGCATACATTACATAACAATCATTGTTCAACGAATCGTAGACTATTACTGAAACTCAGTGGACCCAGCACTCTTCTTCGTATTCCTTACAATTTGAAAAGCATATCACGTCTCCATGAATCAAATGGTAAGGGCAATTGAACGCTGTTCTCTACGCCTTTTTTATTCAATCCATTCGCATTTCCCGCTCCTGTTTATAACAACAGACTTGTTTTACCGTAAGAATATAAGAGTGATGCGATTTCCTTATGAGATTTCTATAACTTTCAAATAATTATTTACAAATTAATAAAAAAAAAACATTTTTAACATGAACATTTGCAGCCGCAAAACGACCTGTGCATAGTCCTTTGCTGACTAAATTGTGGCCTCTTAAAACCACGTTTTAAAATATGTAAGCGTAAAGTGTAGCAACGAAAAAATCACCTGCTGCATGCGGAATAGTGGCACAAGTCGAAGTTGTGGCGTTTTGAGGTATTTCACAAACTGCAACATTTGCTAGCTAGCTTATGAATTATCGAGTTATTTTAATGCATAGAGTAAAGTACAAATTTACAATTAGAATTCATTACTAACTCAAAATGCCACAACTTCGACTTGTGTCACTATTGAATTCTGCAGGCGATAAGTAAAGTACAAATTTAGAATTAGAATTCATTACTAACTTAAAATGCCACATCTTCGACTTGTGCCACTATTGAATTCAGCAGGCGAAATGTACAAGTACAATGTTACACCAACTACGGCGTAGCATAGCGTTATAATATTGCCATGTTCATACCGCTATACGGACCTTTCCGTAAATTATGTCTTTGTCTTTGTTCATATATTATTTTATATAACACTGTGCAATAATAACATAAAAAATAATAGATACTTATCAAAGTATTAAAAGTTTGAAAAGTAAGGATGCAATTGTTGTAAGATTCAACACTTTCTTATAATTACGTGGAGGAACTATCCAAACTTTACAGCCCTTGTGCTATTTTTCTTTCAGTTACAAAACAATTTTTTTAATATTTTCACAACTCGTCAACAGTACAACCGGGTACTAACGCCCATGATTCAATTTTATTGTTCGTGTATAATAGCTGTTTTTCCTTGTTAGAAAACAATAAATATGCAATAACTGTACTCAACAACAGTTCAAATGACTGAATTTTCAAAGGAACAACAAAGCGAATTCCTTGGCTTTATTCTAAAGCGAGATTTTTTCATCACCATTTTGAATAGTCACTGCCTTTCATTAAATCTAACAATTAAATACTTACAGCCTTATTTATAAATGTTATTTTAATTTTAAGCAATATTTACATCAAATGATTTTTTTATAAATAAACGTTGTTCAGGGTTAACCATCTGTTTAGTCTGCGTCTTAGCTGTCACATTAAACTTCCTCACTTGTAAATACTGTTCAAGGGCTAATTCATCAATTACTTCAATAATGCTTAGACAGCTATAATAATGCTGTCTAAGTTTTGATTTTCCGACAAAGTGTGTCCTCAAAGTTAAATTTTAAATACTCAGTCCACCATCCCGCATTCGGCCAGCGAAGTGGACAGCAGTCGGACATAAAAAGCTTAAATGATAAAGTCACTAAAATGTTAAATCCTTCAATATAAATAGCAACTATGAAATCTAAACAACAAACTCATAACCTAATTCTCTAAAATGAGCAATTCTTGTATATATATCTCGTACTCGTATAATACAATTTGATTCCGCCGTTTAGGAAAAAGGCTCTGATAAAATTTAATAACATACATATAAAATTTATTAATTTTCGGGGGCGATATATCTAGGTCCAGCTAAGTTTCATTATTTTCAGCGATAATCAAATTAAATATAAATTGAAAAATATAACTCTTCCTGACATCTATTGGAGAGTATTAATAATATTGTAGCGTAGTCAAAGGTCATCCGCCAATCGCTGTTCAAACAAATGACAACCATTGACAACGTCGCTTTGAAAGACCTGTTTTGTTTGAAATAAACCAAGAATATCAATAGTTTCTTTTGTCAATTATAGCATCGCAAATTCTGTGTATACTGCCAGCGTCAAGTATAATTTTTGGATCAATTTTTTGCCAGTTTCAGTGAAACTGGACGAACGATGTAATAACAAAGTCAGTAAGTCGTCAGTAATCAGTCAGTCCAACATTCAAGTAAAGCGATGGCTACTTTACTAGAACGTGTCCGATTTAATTTTGGAGGCAAGCAGAAAAAACATATTTTAGCACTGTTATTCTATTTCACAACACTCAACACTCGTGCACTGTAATTAACCTATATCAAACAAAATGCCATCAACTTTTTCCGATATAACTCAAAAATACACCAAGAAAATGAAAATAAAACAAGAGCACAATATGTCTTATTCGACTTCCCGTCAAAACTCAATCAATAGTTTTTATCCGAGCAACGCTCGGTACTCCGGGAACTATAAATAAAGTAAGGTAAACAGGTAAGGTATCAATCAATTTAAAGTTTGGGCATTTGGGACATAAACTGATAACATATCGTATATCCCTATGGAAATTTGTATGAAAGTGTGTCAATAAGTAAATAGCTCTAACTTGAATAATTTTTATATAAGTTAGACCGATAATCCTTTCCGTTTCTTTGTTTTTTAAAGTTATAGTTAAAGCCTAGAGAGGATACCGGGTTATGTGGCATTTGTCCCACACTAAAACCCCCTCGGTGGCCTGCCTCTGCGCTTGGGTAGGACTCCGGGATCTCCAATGGAACGCACCAGTGTCCTCTCTCCAACTATAAATCTAATCCTGGGGGTTGATGGTCACCGGATAACTGTAGCCAGTTATTACGAACTTTTCACCAAAAAATAAATTAATGACTTCAGGACAGAAATATGTAAACCTTTGAACTTCTCGTAACCAACCACGCAAGCTACTTCATAGAAAACAGAAAATGTACCCAAACTTACGTTTTTTCTTTATCTAAGCCTACCTATTTACGTAAAAGGGAAGATTTCTTTTATTAAATTTTAAGGCCATTTTCTTTTAATTAGTGCGGTACTCAACCTTCAAGACGGTCTAACATGTTCTAAAAATTAAAACATAGACCAAGACAAGGTTGTGTGCCAAGGTTCAAGCCAAGGTGACTAGGCCAAGTGGAGCTCTCCAGGGTAGATGTGGCGAAATGGGTTGAGGGGCTGACTCGTGGATTAATTCTTGTTCCTCGGCTCTACGTATGGTATCAAAATAGAAGACTAGGAAAGTGACCGCAAAAGATAGTTTGTATAAAAGATAATCTGCGTCGTATAGTTTGACGACCTGCGTGGCGCAATGGTTACCATGCCGGACTGCCAATCGAAGGGTCCCGGGTTCGATTCCCGGCGAAACAGAAATTTGAATGATGAGTTTAAATTTCTGTTCTCAGTCTGGGTGTATGTGTATCTGTCTTTGTGTCCATGGTACCCACGACACTGGGTATACGTACCCTACTGTGAGTCTAAATAAAATAATAATAACACTCATGTGAAACGTTATAATATATAATATAATTTTATTTTGTTGCAAATGATAAAGACGATCTAATGTCTTTAGGGTTCTGTACCCAAACGGTAGAAACGGCTATTACTAAGACTCCGCTCTCCGTCGCCGCCCGTCAACAGTCTGCCATGTATCTCATAAACCTTGATAACTAGATAGTTGAAATTTTCACAGATAGTATTTCTGTTGCCGCTACAACAACAAATACAGAACAATAAAAACATAATAAAACATATATTTATTTGGGGGCTCCAATACAACAGATTGTGTGATTTTTTTAGCAATTGTTTTCTCGATCTCAAAAACGGCAGCTGGTAGGTAGATAACCGCTTTTTACTACATCCATAATGAATTTATATACGATAGGTACATGTACCAAAATAACATTTTTTACAACATTTGGCTTGTCTGTCTGTCTGTTTGTTCCAGGTAATCTCTGAAACGGCTGGACTGATTTTGACGGGATTTTCACTGGCAGGTAGCTGATGTAATAAGCAGTAACTTGGCTACTTTATTACAGAAAAATTGTAAAACTAAAGTCGCGGGCGGCCGCTACTGTTAACATAAAAACGCGATGTTTTCGTGGCGACATATTTGCGGTAACCGCCCACGTTGAAATCGCTGATGTATGTGGCTGTGAGCTTCAATCTTTTCCAGCGGAGACGCGGCTATTTTTAGCCTTTTCTTTCATGTTCAACGATGTCATTAGCGCTGAGAGTCGCCACATGATGGAAAGTAACATTTTAACGACCACTTTTTCATGTATTGCTCGGTTTCGTCAATTTTCGGCTGGCACACGAAGGTCGTCTATTGAAAACTGATGTTTCATGTATCTGATTTTTGGATAGAGGTTTTTACTGACATTCAAGATTTCAGTGAGGAAATAGATTGTAACTAAAAAGGATCTAGGATTAGTTACTAGATTTGTAAGACATAGATGACTGGTATATGTAGACCTATTTGAAGCTACCCGGCAATAGAAGCCACGTAGCTCCAAATACATCATGCCTATGCTATTCACCTGAAATTTATCGTGAGTTTCTAAAATTTTAATTTTATAAAAATAGCTACTACATATTATGTGCTCAGCAAGTTTTAAAGCTGACGGCTTAATATATCTTTCGGTGTTATAGGCATTTAAAAGAGGATCTCTAATCGTCCATAGGCCCGAGTAGGAGTGTCCTCCTGAAGGAGAGATTGACTCCCGTAAGGCGTGGGAGAAAAAAAATTGCAATGTGAAACTTATATAGAATGCTGAGTCTATACAACTTTCCGTTAAATATCCTCTAGGCAAATGTGACATGTAAGTAACATAGCAAAGCAGTCATGATAAATTTTCAAAGAGTATGCAGCTATAATGAGACACTGTAAAATATTTTAAAACTAGCCTTCCGCCAGCTGCTTCGCCCGCGTGTACCCGCTGGTTATAAAATAGTCTATGTGCTATTCCAGGCTTCATTGCTATATTAGAATCATAGGCGTTTAGCCAGTTGCTTTAGCCGCATTGGCCCTATTACCCGTTTTCACGTAGGAATGAAGCATTTTCCCACGGTAAAAAGTAGCTTATGTTACTCAGGGTGAATGTAGCTTTCTAATGGTGAAAGAATTTTTGAAATCGGAACAGTAGTTTTTGAGTTTATCCATTACAAACATACAAAAATACAAATCTTTCCTTTTTATAATATTTAAAGATAACAAAAGCACGCGATCCTAGATTTGACAAAGAAACAAAAAATGATACACATTTATCAAACCCAACGACTATAAAACATCAGTGTGAAACGTAAAACGGAAGCTCCAAGTTTCAACTCCAAGACAAAGTAACCTACATCAAAGAAACGGCCCTTTCTGCTGAGTTTTGCGTGTACTCTTGTGCAGTACAATCTGTTAGCAGTTCTTGTTCGTTTATACAAAGAGAACTCAGGGTTGGGATTTAAATTATGTTGACCAAAAATTCTATATACGAGTATATCCTCAAGAAAATATTGGACCCCTAAATAAATAAATAAAAATCGTTGATTCAACTTTAACTACATACCTTTTCTTGTAAAATGTCCTTCGTAGTATTCTATTTATGATCCATACTTTAAGTGCGCAAGAAATATTTATTATATTTTTTTACTGCCTGTCTAAAACTGTCTAGAATAAAAATTACACGGTGAAGGCGCAATCTACAGCAGATTAACAATGTCAAAATTGTCAAATTAACATACACAGTGTCACAAATTATACACATGTATACAAGGCAGGCAGATGGCCGAGTGGTAAGAAACCGCGGTCATCAACGCGACCGATCCCGGGTTCAAATCCTCGGCGCGCACCTCTGACAAAGAAATTTGTCAAAGAAATGTGCGCATTTATCGCTGCTCCACGTTTATGGAAAATATCGTGATATTTAATTGATTACGATGTTCCCCATCGCCGTGCATGTCTGAGAGAAATTCATAATTTCTCGAAACCATGACGTCCACCAATCCGCCCTCGGCCAGCGTGGTGGACTATGGCCTAAATCCCTCTCACTTGTGAGTAGGAGACCTGTGCCCAGCAGTCGGACATAAAAAAGGGTTGAAAAAAAATTACAAACCAGAAAAAATCTCACTAGAAAATTAAATGACGTAAACCTATGAAATTGCCGTTTTGTATGGAATAAGTGAAAGTACTTAATAATATTTTTTTTAACTTTTTTATTTCTGTTCAAGGTAATCACCCATGCAATCTACGCATCTTTGCCCACGCATTGCCAATTTATTGATGCCCTTCTTGTAAAAATCAGCTGGACGGGAGGCAACAAACTCTATAGGCATTTTGTACTGCCTCTCGGGAATTGAATTTTACCCACTAAAAAGTTGTCTAAATTTTTGAAAAAGTAATAGTCGGTAGGTGCACGGTCTGGTGAGTATGGCGGATGAGGAAGAGCTTCCCACCCCAGCTCTTGCAGCTTGGAGACTGCCTGTTGTGCATTATGGGGTCGCGCATTGTCGTGAAGGAGCAGTGGGGACGACCGATTGACCAAAGCTGGTTGCCGATGTGCAAGCTTCTCCATCATTGTCTCCAGTTCTTCACAGTACACATCTGCAGTAATGCTCATGCCGTTTTGTAAAATGCTGTGGTGAATCACACCCGCACTAGACGACCAAACAGTGACTATCACATTTTTAGGGGTCATTTTTGGTTTAGGACATTGTTTTGGTGCTGAACCAGGATCTATCCGACTTGCTGAGCGCTTTCGATTGTCGAACAAAATCAATTTTTCATCGTATGTAACAATTTGGTTAAAAATTCCTTCATTTCTTTGCCTATTGAGCAGCGCCAGGCAGGTCTCGCGGTCTCGGTTGCGCTGGCGATCGTTGAGTTCGTGGGGCACCCATTTATCAAGATTTTTTACCTTGCCTATTTGCCAAAAGGTGTTGCTAGCTCAGCTGATTAGAGTTTCGTCAGCTTCCACAATCGCCTTTAATTCATCCACGCACGACCACGAGCTTCATTTTTCAAGTCATAATTTCCAGAACGGAACCAGGAAAACCAATAAAGGGTTGTGCGTTCGTTTGTACAATTCTCTCCGTAAACGTTTTATGTTACGTGCCGTTTGTGTCGCGTTGGTGCCACGATGGAACTCATATTCCATAATTACACGAATTTTTAAAGTATCCATTATGACGAAAATGTTCAAATGTAATGAAAATACAACGCTAATCAATAAATAAAAGACTGAGTTTGTAAAAGGAATGCCACGTTTTTAAAACAAAATTAATTTGAATTTAGAATACAACGCCATTCCAAACTTTATATTTCTATTTGAAATGACCAGTACCGAAGAAAGGCAATTTCGTAGATAAAGACCACATTATTAAAGAAATTTTTATTATATCTTAGTTTATTATCGGCGTTTAAAAAACCATAAAAGCAGTAGGCGCAACCTACATCATTAGATTGACAACACACAGATGGAACGTCACAACAAACATCAGCTATGACCCAGAAAGATCTAACTAGAAAATTAGGCGACGTTGTAACGTTACATTAAAACCCTGCGGGCTTAAGGCTAACCGCACTCCGTATTACAAACTATAAGCCTGTGAGAAAGTAACACGTTTTCTTAGTAAGTAGAGTAAGTATACGATTTCTTGCTTAACAAGTTTTGCTATACGTTTACAACAAGAAATAAAGTGTACAACTCAGTTACATGAATTTCAGACACTTTATTGTGTAGTGTAAATACTTGTATGCCATAGCCGCTCAAAATCTATGTCAAAACCCAAAAATGAGTAGGAACTTTACAGGTAGGGATCATGTACTATTATTCGTAATCAACGTATCTAAGTTTTTTTTTTATTTGACTATTTGAATGGAGTAGCAGACGAGTATGCAGGCCACGTGGTGTTAAGTGGTCGCAGCAGCCCATGTACATCTACATACAACCTCAAACAAGCATAGGTACTCGTAAGTCTTGTCTGAGGTCGTATGCAGTTGCGCTACTACTCCGGAGACTGGTGGTCGCCTCATGTAAGTGTGCTCGGCAACTGCACCTTTCCACCGAAACACAATAGAATTGGTTCACGGCAGAAGTGGGTGCAGCGGTGGTACTTCCCCGGGCGAACCATAATAGTTCTACCACCTATTAACTAAGTATATTATTACTTAGTATAATGTATGTATGTATTTAGTATGTAAGTATATGTATGTCTATTTATATAAATATTTATGTATGTCTATGTATATTTAAATTTAAGGTTTCATGTGCACCGCTCCCGCATCATATCTTGCTGAATTCTCTTCTACCCCAAGGTTGCCTGGAAGAGATCGCTAGAAGCGATAAGGCCGCCTGTTGTCCACTGTAAGTTTTGTATTTTATACTTTATGTTGTGCTTTCATTTTTATGGTGTACAATAAAGAATATTTGTATTTGTATTTGTATTGTATTTTTTATTTTTAATGTCGTTGTATACAAGCTCCTCTTACTATTTTTGTTCAAACTTTGCGGGCTGTTCACTCTGCTTAACTTTGAATGATTTCGTAAAACGTTTGTAGAAGTTTTAATAGTTCTGACTTCGCTTGGCTTCACGCCTTCTTTATTATTTTTAATGTCGGTATTATTTTTAATTAAGTCGTCTATGATATCGCTGCTCTTGAAGAACTTTGTTAACTACTTTTTGTCTTCATAACAAGTTTTTCTTAGAATTTACAATTATTTTCTCGCTGTTACTGTTAAATTTAATTTAACTCTGACTAAATTTCACTCGCGCACTGATTTATTAAAACTAGGCTTAAGCGTTAATCATTTATAAACTTTTAAAATTGAAACGGTTATCGTAAACAAATAATACCATTTATTTTTTTAAATTTAATTTTCAATTTAATTTATTTCAATTTAAATTTTAAATGTAATTCTGTTCATGACATAATGAGTGTGTTTTAAAAGTAATTTTTCAATAGTTTAAGCGGGAAAGCGTAGCAGACAGACAGACAGACAGGCAGAGTTACTTTAGAATTTATAATATTAGTATAGATTATTATGAAAATTTAAAAAAAAGTTAAAATATTTATAATACAATAAAGGTTAAAGTTCCAGCGGCACCATCTGGACTCGTGGTGGTCCTACACAGTCCGCTTTGCACGCTCCTTTTTACCAAGGACCTGTAGTTTATGGGACAACCTTCCAGCTGAGGCATTCCCCGTGGACTATAACATGGGGTTCTTCAAGAAAGCTGTAAAAAAAGCTCTCCTCCAAAGCCGGCAATGCTCGGGTGGCTCCCCTGGCGTTGCCCGTGTCCATAGGCGACGGTGATCGCTTAACACCACGCGGCCTGTCTGCCTTTTTGTTCGGTTTATTTATTTAAAAAAAACTGAAGTGTAACTTCTCCAATTCCTCAACCTAAAACGTAACATGCACGATTCAGACTCAATTAAATTAGCTGCAAAATCCAAAACAGTTTTTTCTGAACCTTCATTATCCATTTACAGAAATACAGTAAATGTTAAGTTGCTCCCAAACTCCCAATTCGGGTATTGCCGCTTTTAAGCACGCCCGGGAATTTGAACCCAAATCTGGTTTGGCCCTCGTCAAGTCTATTCTGACGTAGCGTTAGCTAAATCACCGTTTACTTTTACTCCTGATGTAGGTATTTGATCCTTACGTTTATCTCAGGTTTATATGTAAAGGCATTGTTTCAAACGTTCTAATTTATCTCTCTCATTAACATAAGAAGCAATATATTCTACAGTAAAAACCTTCTTTTTTATTGTCTGTAATCTATGTAGAATTCCTAAACAGGCTGTTACTTTTTGGGATTAAGTTTATAGGCGGTACAACGGTTAATGATACGGTTAATGATTCGACCGGGGAAGTACCACAGCAAGTTGCTGCTTCGAAGCAACGATGGCAGAGTGGTAAGGACCGCGGTCTCTAACGCCGGAGATGCCGGGCTCAAATCCTCGGCGCGCATCTCTGACAAAAGAAAGTAATCTGCGCATTTCATCGCTGCTCCACGGTGTTAGAAAATATTGTGATATTTAATTAATTAAAATGTTTTCCATCACCGTGCATGCCTGAGAAAAACCCATAATTTCTCGAAGGTATGATGTCCACCAATCCGCAGTAATCCGCACTAAGCCGGCGTGGTGGACTATGGACTCCCTCTCAATTGTTTAGAGGAGACCTATGCCCAGCAGTGGGACATAAAAAAAGGTTGAAAAAAAAAAGAAGTTCATGTGTTGCAGCGAACACTTAACACCACCACCAAGCTCGTCTGCTACTCCTTTCAAATAATTAAATAAGTTTGAGACTGACGAGGACTACTTAATGTCCGAATTAAATAATAACGAAATTCCATTTCTTCTACAGCCATTATCTTAAGTATCAAATTATTTGGCAATCAAAAATTAAAACTAAATCATAAATTGTAACAACAAAATGGTTTGATGTTTTTTTCGTTAAATTAAAAACTTAAAAACGGATAACAAAACAGTTTGTGTCGACATTTCTATAAGCAATTACAGATCTGGGGCGCATATGATTTAAAAAGCCTCTTGATCGCTCGGCACCAAGCCAAGATGGAGATTGAAAAGGACTACTAAATGTCTGGGGTCTGAAATAAATATTCATGAAATTCCATCTTTACTGCGGGCAGTGTGTAGGTGTGTGTATAGTGTATAGGTATAGACCTTAGCGCATCAAGGTATGACAGGTATGACACCCGTCACAGGAGTGGCCTTTACGGGCAAACCCCTCGTCCCAACGTCCACGTACAGTGTGCCTTCTAGTTATACAACTAATGTGTGTGTCGCTGTCAGTGTTGTCGGTGCATAGAAAAACGTTGTTAATTGAAATTGACATGTTTAGAAATTTATGCATCTGTAGCGATGAAAGAATATTTGTGAATGTGTGACAAAATTAAAATGTGTGCGTTCTTCCCCCCGTACCAGATTTGGCACAAAAATGATGTATCGAAACGAGGCGCTATGCTGTCTGTATTGAAGGGTGAGTCAGTAACTTTGATGCTCAAAGTTACGGACCTATAGACCTATTACATATTTATTTTTCGTAAAAAATTTACACTTTTTATTTTAAGTTTATTTTAATTTTTCACCTTTTAAATGGAAGAAGAATTATTATTGTACTTTATAATAAGATAATTGTTATATTATTTTTGATATAACATGTATGTTACGACCAGTGAAGTACAGTAAGCTTCGGTTGAAAGTTGAAATTTCAAGCCACTCAATACTGACTAGCTTATATTACCCTATATTTTTTACGTTAAAAAGGTTGAAAAGACACTTGCCCTCAATAAGAAGCTTGGCAAAATAACGCAGAAGTCAACACGAAAATTCCACAGATATTTAAACCGAAAATGTGCCTTCGTTCACCTAAATTCAAAGAACGCTATATGACAGTCTTTGCGACAAACCTTATAATCCAGGGCTGTCACATAACTTACAGTTAGCTACAATTTTGGAAGGAAACTTTTCAAATAAATCAATCAAGTTTACGCCCTGCTGTGTTGAACTCACCATCTGGTGTCGATAAGTTGAATTTTGTTGCGAAATAAGATTAAAATATCGTGATTATATTAGTGAAAATTATATCCTCAAACAGTTAAATAAGATTGATTGAGACTTTCGCGGTTGTACACTATATCTGAATTGTTACTTACGGGATCAAAAGCAAAGTGAATCGTGGTATATATCCCGTAAGTAACAATTCAGGTATAGTTAAATAAGATGTTATATTATGGAAGATCAAATAGGTATATTTAAAGTTTTCAGAAAGAGAACAAATGCTTATTGTTATGGGATTATGGGATTGTCTACAACATTTATTGAGTTCCACTGCTGGGCACAGGTCTCTCCCCATCATTATACTGAGCTTACACTACCACGCTGATCCAATGCGGGCCAGTACAGTGTGGGCGTTGGTTGCACCAACTTTATAATTAATTGCACCAAGATTAGGAATAATTTCACTGAAGGTCCCTACCGCCTATGAAGCGTTTGGCATCGCTTAGTCGCCGGTAACGAAAGTAGATTCGAACAACCAAATTAAGCAGTCTAGGTGCGGTCGGGTATAAGTTGATAGAGTGTAACGGTAAGTAGCATCATGCGCGTTCCTATACGAGGAAAACCGAAGGCTGTATCAAACCAATGAGCTAATGTGAGCTCCAATTACTATCAACAACATAGCAATTGAGAACAATGGGAAGAAACCAGTGCCTGGCCGTCGGCTCACCGAATCGGGGTGAGATGGGATAGGTGGCGATAGGCAAACGATAGTTGCTAATTTCGTGCATGTTTCAGTGCTTCTGAGAACACGTTCGATAAATTACCGTTGTTAAACGCCTTATGGGCGGTATAAAAACCTCGACAGCAGGGTAGCCACCAACCCTCATCGGAAGAGCGTCATGAGTTCCAAGCCTCCAAAAGATGGGTAGGAACCTATGACCAGTAGTGGTACGCAAAAAGGATTTATTTATTTATTTATTTAGTACTCAAAGATATTATAAGACACGACAACAGAAGAGAAAAATATGTACAGGGTACTGCTTATTTCTAAAAGAAATTTCTTCCAGCAGCACCAGGAATGGATAGAAGATGTGAAAAAAAGACAAATTTAGTGTGTACAGAAAAGAATAATAATTAAATATAACCGTACCAAAGTAAAAAAAACAATAATAATACATACAAACATAAATACATATATACATTCACATGCATACATACATACATACATACATACATACATACATACATACATACATACATATAAATATATACGTACAATTTGTGTAAATGAAAAATAATAATAAAGTACAACTAACCCAACACTAGGTCATCGACAAATAGTGTTCCTTAACTTTTCTTTTAAAGGAAAAAAATGTTTCTGACTGCCTTATATGCACTGGCAGTGAATTCCACAATCGGACTCCATGCACTGAAAAGGAACGGGAGTAGAATGAGATTTCAGTATAGATAGTAAATAAATATAATAAGAAAGTAAGATTCATGACTCCCACCTATAGGACTTGCATAGCAAGTGCGTACAACGGTATTTAGCAAAGTACATGAAAAATAATGTATACCAATCTTGCCTTTGGGACGCGAAAACTTGTTAATAATATGAAAGTGGGGCAGCCCTAACCGCATTTATTTCGGGGCATACCAAAGAATTTTACGAACTTTATGAAAAAGTAGCGCGTGTGTACAATAAAAACAACCTGACGGGCAGCCTGACGCTTCGGTTAGCTAGCCTTATTACGTAAGTAAAGTTTTTGAAAGAAAATGTAATAACATGCGTACGCCGGTACGTAAGCCCGTTTGGCTTAGTTTGGCAGCTAAGACAAACGGGCGCGGTTGGTTGTGAGATGGGTGACACGATTCATGCGCGTTCCCGTGCTTCGGTGGGACGCAAAAAAAAGGTTGCAGCCATCCCAAGGCTTCGGATAGAATAAATTCTAAGTAATACGAGCGCGTTTGGTAGTTAGATGAGTGACCGTTATTGTCAAATAACTACAAGCGCCTTATCGTTTAACCTAGTCGGAGCGATTTAAAACCATCCGAACGCGGGTTGCCTTCTACATTAAATAAATGTAAAATTAAGCTCTTCAAATCTAGAGAGTGACCCATGCCCAGCGACTCTAACCACATTTATGAAACGTTAGTGCGTAAACAATAAAGACAACCTGACGGGTAGCTTGGCGCTTTGGTCAGTAGCGGCTTTTACGAAAGGAAAGTTTTTATTAAGTGCCAGTTGCAAATTATGTCCTGTTTATTCGGGAGCTAGGCTGGAGATTTTTTTCCGCTCCGAAAGATTTTCGGAATGATTGCCAATAGGAGTGAAGTAAATTCACTGTTCTGTTCTTTTTGTTCTGTTTGGCTTCTTAGGCTGAATCCGCACTGCGATATTTCACCGTGCGGTATTTACTCTCGCGAATTATATTCCGTGCTCGAAATTACGCCTAATACGTACCGGGGGTAAAATTTCGCGCGATTTTTGTCAGTTCGATACAATTTCCGGCTAAGAGGAACTGTAATAGGCATCAGAAAACTCCTGCTCGCCTGCTGATCGGGCAGGAGACGAAGCGCGTGACATCTTGTCATTACCGTTGTCAGTGCACGACAGAGCTAAACGCGCGAATTTTATTTCGCCGTGCGACCATAGTCATACTACTTCATATTACACAAAAATTTCGTGCGGAAATAAATCCGTTTCAATTTGCATCAGATCACAGGTTTTTTCCACGCGATTTTTAATCGCCAGTGCTGATACTCTTATAAGATTCAATGTGTTACAGAAATGTTAGAAAATAACCGCGCGGTGAAAATTCGCAGTGCGGACAGGGCTTTAAGGTGTTGACTTACAAAAAGCTTTGAAAACTATAATTTTATAGGTGCAATAACTTTTAAACGGGAAGTACAGACCCATTTCTGTCGTGAGCAATCCTATTTATAGAAAAGGTACGGCTGCGGGCCAGTCTTACATGATCACACTATCAGCCTCCGGAGTAGCAGTAGCTTATAGCCTGTGGCTAATAAATGTATGAAATATGAAATTTTTGATTGTGATGACTTAAAAGTTAAATTTTTCCAGTTCCAACAGTTAAAGTTGAAGTAAGTATGATATTTTCATTTTTGTTTTTAGTGCGGCACCAAAAATTTGATTCAAAGCAGAAATAGGCATGTCGGTAGTATTTTTAACAATTACAATGACACTAGGTCGATAAAGAATACGAACTAAATAAATAATACAAAATACTACCTTACGACCCTAGTAAATTTAATATACCATATCAATCGCTACAAGAAATTGCCAAGGAGGTAAATATACCCGGATAACCGGAGGGCTGATTTTGTAATTCTGACAGATATTATTTCAATTACTTTGATTGAAATAATTTCTATCAGAATTACAAAATTGGCCCGCGATTGGCTGATTTTTAATTCTGACAGAAATTATTTCAATCAAAGTAAATGAAATCATTTCTTTCAAAGTTACAAAATCAGCCATCGGATATAAAACAAATGTATTCCATCACTCCGATCCGCCGTAATCCGGGAATACTTAATTTTACAATCAATCTTTCTTAAAGCCCTTCGTAAAACCATAGAAATTCAGGTTTATTAGCTTCATTAATAAACTCCTACGAGCGAGTTTATTAGTAGTTATTGCTGCAGAGTTACAGGTAAAATTTGTTTTTATTAAGCTATTCGGAGATGATACGTTCATTCTAAACACGAAGAATATCATTTGTTTTCTCGTTGTGAATCGCAATACGCAATACGATACGCAAGCGCATAAGAAATCTTATGCAAATAGATTTTTACGGAAACGTCGGAATCGTGCACGTTTTTTTTTCAAAGCATTTGAAAGTATCTGAAAACACGAAAAAAATTAAGATCATTAGAATGCCGAGATTACCACGTCCGTGTGCCATGCAAACGGCCTTGGGTTCGATTCTTTTCAGGAATAGAATATGGTATTTTTTTCCTTGTGAGAAAAAATCTAAAAACATACAATTTAGCATCTTGTAGACACACGTTTTTTTGGCGTAAAAATGTACGATTAATACGTTTGCGTTAATAAAATCAGTTTTGTATGGAGCACAGTCGGAGCTATTTGACGGTCGCAGCGAAGTTACGGCACCACGAATACATGAACATATACGGCAACGTCTACAAGCTCGCATAGAACGCCATACAACACAAAATTTGTATTTTAACACGCTTTTATTAGCTTCGGTTGTATGCAATGGCAACTTTGAACGTGATTTTGACGTACTTCTAGATGTCAGATTAATTTGAAACTTTGCATACTTATCAAGGACCGATGACAATGCATATGAAATATGATATATCTATAAATGATATGAAAAAAATCAATAAAAAAATGAAAATAAATTATAGTTTAAAAAACTAAAAAACCACGCTTTTACACCTATCTAATCTAACTAAAAAGTAGAAAATATTTGTTTATTACAAAGAGTTTATATTACAGTAGTAGAAGATCGAACAATCAATCATAATTAATTACCTCAAAATATCAATTCAGAGTAAAAAGCATTAGTAAACAAAATTTATAAGCAGATTTTAATAGCTCTCCCTTTTAAATAAAAACAACGGGTTGCACTCCGGGAGTGCCGGTAGAAGTGAAAACATTAACGTTGTGCATTTTTGATGTCTTGGAATCGTTATGGTATAATTCCGTACGAATTGCTTGAATTATCAGTATTAATTTCTATCTAAGTAGTATTTTTATAAAGTACTCACTCATTTTCTTTCACTATTTCTTCGTCCCTTTTTTCATTAATAGATGCACTTTATTCAATGTCCATATTTTAAATACTTGATATAAACGGAATATAAACGAATTTTACAAGTATAGACAGTCGAGCCGTCATCAGCTGTCACCCCTCCGTCTTACGAATTTTCGATCAGGCCACGTATAGTTGACGCGAGTTTAACATTTTTTACCCATCCCAAAAAGTGCACAAAGCCGCTAAAGAAGTTTTCACTTCAAAAAATCTTTTTAGAAACAGTTAGGTAACTGTAGGTAACTGTATAACTGTTCCACTTCGCCTGGGAGCCTCTCACAAAGGCCCAACTTCAACCCACAACTCTTGCGCTTCAAACGAGAGTTACGCAGAAATCTGAACTAATTACGCATTGACGTAGAGGTTTAGGTACGTGAAAACTAGAAACTTTATTTGTTCTGCTGTTTTACGGAATAATTAACGTAAAAAATATTATTCTGAATTAGCCAGAAGCTTGAGGATTGAGACTTGAAATGAGAAAATTGTCCGTGTATAAACATAAGTACCTAGGCTGATAAATACATTACCCTATGCAGAGTAAAAATATAAATATAAATATAAATATATTTGGACAATTCACACAACACCATCTGATTCCAAACTAAGCGGAGCTTGTACTATGGTAATCAGAAAGCTGATAACCATACTTATATAATTTTAAATACATACCTACTTAAATATAAAATTAACACCCAGACACAACAAATAGTTCATCACACAAATATTTGTCCTGGGTGGGAATCGAACCCACGACCTCACGTTTCACAGTCGGCTCATCACCCACTACGCCACGGAGGCTGTCAAAAAGACCAAGCGTCGAATGATACATAAACAAGAAAATGAGGGAAAATATATATAAAAAAATATTTTGTTCTCATCCAAAAAAACAGAGCTAGACGTCTCTCTTAGAAATGATTTACTTTTAAACCAAGTTTAAACCACAGACTATTGTGTTTCAAACGAAGATTTAATGCAGAAATATGAACTAATTACAAATCTACGTTGTAGTAAGAACTAGAATCTCCGTTGTTTACGGAACAAACGTAAAATAATATTAAGCACGATTTGGTTTCACCCACAGTTCACTGTGTTTCAGCTCTTCACGTAATTATAACACAGAATAAGGAATAAGAGATTTGTACAACAAACTTTAGACGACTTTAGGAATGTTAAAGATACCAAGGAACCAACTTATTAGACCTTTGGGTATTTTAACCCCCCATGCAAAAACGACGGGGTGTTTTAAATATGACGTGTCTGTGTGTGTGTGTGTGTGTGTCTGTGGCTGTTCGTGGCATCGTAGCTCCCGAACGGATGAACCGATTTTGATTTTGTTTTTTTTTGTATGAAATGTGAATTAGTCGGGAGTGTTCTTGGCTGTGTTTGATGAAAATCGGTCCAAGACGACCGCGCCGCCACAATATGGCGGAATACATATTTTTTAACAACTCCCTCAATATGGATATCAAATGAAAGGTATTGAATAGTAGAATAATGTACACTGTACGGAAAGGGAATTAAGTGTATTAAGTAACGAAATGAAATATAAAAACTCGAATAATATTTTTACCTAACTAAGTTAAACCAATCACTATAAATCTTAGCTCGACTCAATCAAGATAGGGATTGGGATAATCTGATTGAGATTTAAAATATTATTTGTTAGTTTTTAAGTTTATTTTTTTGGGTCGGGGGGTTTTTTATTTTTTTATTTTACCTTTATGTTCAATTTAATGTTAGAAAAACTTACATACAATAGATTGACTTAACAGATTATTCCAATCCCTATCTTGGTTGAGTCATCTACTCAACCTAACCCTTGGAGCACAGCTACCATGTTACGAGTAACAAGGTAACTAGGCTTGTATGGCCGCAACCCTTTTTGCGTCCCACTGCTGGGCACGGGTCTCTCCCCATTATTGGGAAGGCCTGGAGCTTACTCCACCACGCTGCTCCAATGCGGGTTAGTGGCCAACCCGCTGTCGGATGTTTTTAAACCGCCCATAAGGCCTCCGACAAGGTTTAATGACTGTTTTCTATCGACAACAACCGGGACCGACGGCTTAACGTGCCCTCCGAAGCACGGAAACGCGCTACTACTAGTAGTAGGTAGTAGGCTTGTATAATAAAAGTTAAACTACTACTTAGAAACAATAATTAACATTCTGACAATTAAAATACATAATAAATAAATAATACGCATCTACGTAATAAAGGGACAGGAACTAAAATTCTGCAACGCACTAAACACATAGCAAACTCTTTTCTATTTAAATATAAGTCTTCTTTTAAAGTTACAAGTTTATAAGGTATAAAAATAAAAAATCTACCCCATTTACGCCTTAACCCCAGCTATGAATAATGTATATTATTGCTGGAGTAGCACTAGACGGTTGATTTATATTAACAGCCGAAGTAAAGTTGTCACCTAGAAGTCCATAAATTATATTTATCACCTCAACTTCAACTTGTAATAAAGTCTTAACAAAGACTTGGGAGTTCGTTTAAAAACGAAATCCTGCCGAAAATTGGGGAAGTCATTAAGGTGGGGACGAAAGGGTGCAATTAGAGATCTAGGGCGAAAAAGTCCGAGAGGTAAGTGACCAAACACTGCGATCATTTTCAACAGAGGTCTTTTTATTATTTTGCACATTGGCGAAATAGATAAAATTTACCGTCAGTTAGCTGAATTTCTAAATCTTTACAGATTAATCTACAAAGAGGTGAAAATGAACAGTAATTAAATTGAAAATAAGTTTTACGGTCGTCAGTCATAGAAAACTTGAAAGTATCAGCCATATGGAAAAAATTGTAAATTATACCTGCATAAAGATTAAGAATAAGCGCACTGTAACAACAGATTTATTTCAAATTTAACACATGACTGATGTGCCTGAAACTTAGAAATGTTGTTTTATTTAAAACTTGCATTTTACGGTTTTGACAAAAGTTTGGAGTAAAAAATATAAGCCACCTTCACACCAAATGCCAAAGGATTCAGCTGACAGACGGTAGACATTTTTTCTGCTCCGCTTAAAGAACGTCGGAAAACAGTCTATAGAAAATGCTTGCACTTTTCGTTAATTCATTTCTCGGAGCAAACTGGGTTCGTTAATAATGTACCTTATTGCACTGGCACAAGGCACGCTATAAGAAGCTTCGCGTAGACAAAGTTAGTACGTGCCTGGAACTGCGATGCCTCAACTTCAGATAATGTCAGATATGTTACTTTAGTCATGGTACTTAAGTAATGGTAAATCGCTATGTGTTTTGTCAATTGCAGCTGCGTATGACGAGAATAAACTATATTGTGTTTTGGCACAAAGGTGGTGTTTCTGGCCAGACTAACGTAAGGCAATCATCATAATATTCTGGAGTAGCAGCAAAAATGCCTGCTGCCGAAAGGCTTCTATCAGTATTTTAAGACGTCCTGTAATGGCAACGGTGGACTACCGTTTTTAGCAATTGTATCATTTCATATGCTAGTGGGCCAAATATTTTTCTTACTTATATTTTATGTGGTCGGCAGTCGTCATCCTGTTTAAAAGTATCAAAAATCTGATAGCAGTATAATAAATAAAAATGTTTATAAATATATCCAGCATTCGTTAAAAATGTATATCAAGTTGATTGTACACAACACAAATAAAAAAAATGAGTAAAATCAAATTTAAGTGTTTCTTTTATAGCCTCCAATAGTTTATTTTGTTTATGTTCAATCAAATTTTAAACAATCGTTTGAATAGTCAAATTACCACTTGGTTTAAAATGACAAAATGTTACTGTTAATAAATAAAGGTAGTCTTTAGTTTTTCATTGTAACGTGGACACAGTTATTTTAATGTCGGGTGAAAACATTTCGTCCGTTCATATTTATAGTGATAAATTAATCAAACTTTCTACATTCATGAAATTGTAAATATGCCTCGGCCATGCCACGGGGTTGCATTTAATGGCTTTATTATCATAATTCCCACAAAACAAAGGGATGCCTTTCGTGATTCGCTACACTAATTTTGTCGAAAAATGCTGAAGAAAAATGCTTGAAGCAAGGGTTGCCATGCTACTTGGAAATTCATGAGGACACTGTGAAACCGAGTAGTTTAAATAGCTGCCCTGTTATTATTATTTTTTTTAGTTAAAAATATCGACTATCGACAAAATATTGCGTTAAAAGGCAATTTTATAGTACTAATACGAGGGCAGGTATCGAACCCATCAGTACTAGAACTGATATCGTTACATGTCCCGGACAAGAATGATGGAGCTCGTCGTCGGAAGCTGTTTGCAGTGCCACGGAGCAGACTTCTTATTGTGAAGGAGTCTCCTGTGATGCGAGCACTGACCTTGCTCAATGGATTAGTGTCATGGGATCCAAGTATTGATATATTCTGCACACCACTTGCTGAAGTTCGCAGCTCGGCAGGAGCATTCATTGCAAAGCTTTAAAACGAATTGGATGTATTATGTTATGTTTTATGGCTTAATTTATGTTAAAATAAATAAATAAATTATTTAAAAAAACAAGGTGGTAGATGTATTAAGTGGTCACTGCAGCCCAGGGACATAAACACATAACATCAAACATTGATTTTACTTGATATTCGTATTCTAGGCGGCAACCGATTTTTTCGATTGAAATACTTCAGAATTGTTTCACGACAGACATAGCTGTAGCGGTGGTACTTCGCCGGTCAAACCATGAAGTTCTATCACTTATAAAATTTGTATTATATGTATTATATTGTATTATACAACATTTACTAAAAATTTTGGTTGCCCTGCTCACAAGTAATGAGAATCGTGTCCCGGTATGCTTTTGTTTATTCTTCTACAATCAAAATGCACACAATACGAATTCTTTCGACTTGATATTTCTATTTTAAAACTCTTCATAATGATACAGAAACAAACTCAAATTAAAAAGAATATGACTTCATTCCAATGTATAAATATTTACTTAACGTATAAATTTTTTTATATTCTTTGATTACTATTGATTAGTCTAGTATCAAAACATTTTTCTATTTCCATATTTATATACACTAACTGTACAAAATACTAAAAAATAGAAAGTTCTTTAAAAATCTGTAAAACACAATGTAAATAACGTTCCACTCTCATAGCCCCACAGTACATGTGTCGTGGGTACCGTGGACACACACACACATAAACCTGAAATTCATGATTTCAAATATTTACTACCAATTTAAATACTAATTTTATTAAACTGTTATAAATTCTATTGTCTCAGACCGGCAGCAGTCAAGTGGAAAACAGTCCCCATCTTTATTAAAGTGAGTTTTTAGCGAGATTATGCAATTTATTCCGCCAACCCGCATTGGAGCAGCGTGGTGGAGTAAGCTCCAGGCCTCCCCAATAATGGGGAGAGGCCCGTGCCCAGCAGTGGGACGCAAAAAGGGTTGCAGCCATGCAATTTATTTATTTGCATTAGAATTGATGAATAACATTATACAAGGTCTTATGTACAGAATATGTCTAGCAATTCTAACCACTATGTGGTGTGCAAATTGACAATTTGAGAATACATTTTATTAGCAATAGCACGATAAAATTATACTACATATGTATACATTTGTATATGTACATATTTCTCTATACTTAAACATATTTAGATGATTTTAGAACCTTTAATATAAGAGAACTGCCTTTAATATAAGAGAGCGACACTGTCGCTCTAAGGTGTCGCTTAAATTCGAGATTTTTTCTAGAAGTCCAGGAAAACTATATTAAAATTTTACTTACGGTACATAATCCACGATTTACTTTATTTTCGAGCTCCCAATATTTTGGTGCAGTTAAATACACCATGATCACGGATGAACTGGATATCAAATTTTGAGATTGGAGTTAACACGGGTGGATGCTAAAAAGTCTGAGGACAGCTGTAACGGTCCACCCTCTTTGACGTGTGAGTTTGATATGGGTACTATCGGTATTTGAACTCGATTGTAAGAAAGAAAAAACAATCACTGTATGATTGTTCACAATGTGCACGGACATTTCATTATATTTTAATATTATTTTTAAGACAAACTAACACTGGGTTCCAAGCACCAGAAAGTAGGAAAACATCTTCTCGTTTGAAATTTTAAAATTTTTCGGTTTCTGTGGCTTCAAGGAAACGCAAAACCACCGTGTGAATAATCGCGGTAGTATCAAACAGAGTCCAGGGAAAGTTTAAATCATGAGAAAATGTGGAAATTAAGGCGCAGTTTTAAATTATCAATATTTGAGTACCTAACATAACTTTTAAATATATTATAGTATTATGCGAATGACAGCGCGAAAGGGTTTTTGATATTTTCAAACCAGAACAATTATTATTTACGTTATAAATGAATTCTAGGATGTGATTGCGCTGTGGGATACCACTAGTAAATAGTTATTAATTTTCATATTTCTAAGAAATAGTTTGTGCAGTTTATATTATCTATGTCATATTAGCAATACTGTTAGAAACAATTCACCATGCCTATCTTATCACAGTGGAAAAAAGTAATTAAATTGAACTGTTATTTCATTAATGACATTGGTCATTAATTACAGCCACAAACGCATTGATATATAACATTAATGTAAGAATGTTTCAATTTAGTCAAAATGGGCCCTCCGTGGCTTTTAATAGTGTTCGTGTCAGTGAGTTTATTATTTCCAACGAGTGGTATAAAGACTATTAAGATTTTCTCTGATTTTTGCAATGAAGATGATGTGAAGTTCTTTACAAGTGTGTATCCGTGGATCATAGAAAATATTGGATATAAATTAAAAATCAAATTTCATTTTAACGACAGCGCAGTCTCGTCCGGGCCACGAAAATGTGCTCTCATACAAATAAAAAAGAATAATTACGTTCAAGCAATATTTCTCAGGTGTCAAGCTAGTGGTAATTCGTTCGAAGATTGCATTAAAGATTTGCCAATAAATAGAAAAGAGCTAAACAAGTGCATAAAAACTCATGTAAGGGGATTCGTTAATAAAGCCAATAAAGAATATTCTAGGTTGAAAATAGAAAAAACACCTGCTATTTATCTTCGGAAAAAAAGAAAAGTAATAAAATGTGAGACGCCGGAAGATATATTAAAGAAAATATGTGGTGCGTTTGAAAAAGAAAAAAGGCCAAAAATATGTTTAAAACCACTTCCACTTCCAGAACCATGTGAACCAAGTAAAAATAGGCCTTCAGGCTGCAACCCAATCGCATGTAAAGATTCAAATGATAAAAATAACTCTGAAAGCAACAGTGGAAAAACAACCGCTGTAAGCGTCAATAATGGTTCATCAAGCACAAATAGCCCCCAAAATGAAAAACCTCTTGAACCTGGTAACAATCCAGGAGTTAATAAACCTACAGGACTAAATAAGCCGTCTTTTCCAAATAATGGATTGAATACTAGCATAGTTAACAATAACGAACACTCCGAAAACGACAACAGGCCCAGTCCAGGACAAACTAACGGCAAATTGCCTCCCATCATCGGTGGCTCCAGTTCAAATAATATACTAAACGAATCAGGCCAGGAGGACGACAAAAATAAAGGTAATGGAAACCATCCAAGTCCAGGGTCTTCAGGTCAAGGACCAAATAATTGCCAAATTAGTAAAAACTGCCCCTCGACTAATTCAGAAAAAGAAAATATACCAGGTAAGCCAACAGGTTCTAATAACGATAAAAATACTTTGCCCAGTAAAGACTTCCAAAATAGTAATGATGGCTCTTCGTCAAGTAACAAGGTTACACCTACGGACCAACCGATTTTCAATATAAACGTAAATATAAGCATCGGCAATGGAAATGGAAACGTTGCAAGTGGTTTTGGGTCACCTGGAACTGGAACACCTTGCACAGTAGGTAACAACTTACCTAGCAATAACCTGCCGAATATTGGCGTGGTTTGCAACATACATAACACAAGTTCCACAGATGGGGATAAACCAACAAATCACATACCATTGATACCAGGAAATAGTAACGGGGATAAAGATAATTCGGGCAACAGGCCAACTGATACATCAGATGGAGGAAGACCAAACAACACGGGCAGCAAGCCAATTGGTGGAAGTACCGGCAGTAGCCCTGGTACCAATCCAAATGATGGGCCATCGAGTACAACGGGCACTCGACCAGGTGGAGGCACTTGGGGTTCAGAACCAGATTGTGGCACTTCGGGAACTGGACCAGATCCAGACGGAGGAACCTCAGGTACTGGATCAGATGGAGGAACATCGGGTAATAAGCCAGTTGGAGGAACTAGTGGACCAGATGTAGGCACATCCGGCAATAAGCCTATTGGAGGAGCCTCAGGTACTGGCCCAGATGGAGGAACAACAGGTCCAGGGCCAGACGGAGGAACGTCAGGCAATAAGCCAGTTGGGGACACATCAGGCAGTAAGCCAGTTGGAGGAACGTCAGGTAGTGGAGCAGATGTAGGAACGTCAGGTAGTAGACCAGGTGGAGGAACAAGTACTGGACCCGATGAAGGTACATCGGACGATAAGCCAGTTGAAGGAACATCCAGCAATAAGCCAGTTGGAGGAACCGAAGGTACTGGCCCTGAAGGAGATACGTCGGGCAATAAACCAGTTGGTGGAAACTCAGGTACTGGACCAGATGGAGGAACAACAGGTCCAGGGCCGGATGGAGGAACATTAGGAAGTGGACCAGACGGAGGATCATCGGGCAATAAGCCAGTTGAAGGAACATCAGGTAGTGGGCCAGATGGAGGAACAACAAGTACTGGACCAGATGGAAAACCAACAGGTACTGGACCAGATGGAGGTACATCGGTTACTGGACCAGATGGAGGTACATCGGTTACTGGACCAGATGGAGGACCAACGGACACTGGGCCAGATGGAGGTACAGACGGAGGAACAACAAATACTGGGCCAGATGGAGGCACAGACGATGGACCAACAGGCACTGGGCCAAATGGAGGACCAACGGGTACTGGGCCAGATGGAGGAACAACAGGAAGACCAACAGGCACTGGGCCAGATGGAAGTACAACGGGCACTCGACCAGATGGAGGTACAACGGGCACTCGGCCAGATGGAGGTATAACGGGCACTCGACCAGATGGAGGTACAACGGGTACTCGACCAGATGGAAGTACAACGGGCACTCGGCCAGATGGAGGTACAACGGGCACTGGGCCAGATGGAAGTACAACGGGCACTCGGCCAGATGGAGGTACAACGGGCACTGGGCCAGATGGAGGTATAACAGGCACTGGGCCAGATGGAGGTACAACGGGCACTCGACCAGATGGAGGTACAACGGGCACTCGGCCAGATGGAAGTACAACGGGCACTCGGCCAGATGGTGGTACAACGGGCACTCGGCCAGATGGAGGTACAACGGGCACTGGGGCAGATGGAGGTATAACAGGCACTGGGCCAGATGGAGGTACAACGGGCACTCGACCAGATGGAGGTACAACGGGCACTCGGCCAGATGGAGGTATAACGGGCACTCAGCCAGATGGAGGTACAACGGGCACTGGGCCAGATGGAGGTACAGATGGAGAAATAATGGATACTGGACCAGATGGAGGTACAGATGAAAGGCCAACGGGTACTGCACCTGATGGAGGTATAGATGGAGAACCGACGGGTACTGGGCCAGATGGAGGAACAACAGGACGACCAACAGGCACTGGGCCAGATGAAGGTACAACGGGCACTGGGCCAGATGGAGATACAACTAGCATTGGGCCAGATGGAGGTACAACAGGCACTGGGCCAGATGGAGGTACAACAGGCACTGAGCCAGATGGAGGTACAACGGGCACTCGGCCAGATGGAGGTACAACGGGCACTGGGCCAGATGGAGGTACAACGGGCACTGGGGCAGATGGAGGTATAACAGGCACTGGGCCAGATGGAGGTACAACGGGCACTCGACCAGATGGAGGTACAACGGGCACTCGGCCAGATGGAGGTATAACGGGCACTCAGCCAGATGGAGGTACAACGGGCACTGGGCCAGATGGAGGTACAGATGGAGGAATAATGGATACTGGACCAGATGGAGGTACAGATGAAAGGCCAACGGGTACTGCACCTGATGGAGGTATAGATGGAGAACCGACGGGTACTGGGCCAGATGGAGGAACAACAGGACGACCAACAGGCACTGGGCCAGATGAAGGTACAACGGGCACTGGGCCAGATGGAGATACAACTAGCATTGGGCCAGATGGAGGTACAACAGGCACTGGGCCAGATGGAGGTACAACAGGCACTGAGCCAGATGGAGGTACAACGGGCACTCGGCCAGATGGAGGTACAACGGGCACTGGGCCAGATGGAGGTACAACGGGCACTGGGCCAGATGGAGGTACAAATGTAGGACCTGATGTAGGAACAGATGGAGAGCCAACGGGCAGTGTTCCAGATGGAGGTACAACAGGCACTGGGCTAGATGGAGGTACAACGGGCTCTGGGCCAGACGGAGGTACAACGGGCACTGGGTCAGACGGAGGTACAACGGGCACTCGGCCAGATGGAGGTACAACGGGCACTGGGTCAGACGGAGGTACAACGGGCACTCGGCCAAATGAAGGACCTGATGTAGGAACAGATGGAGAACCAACGGACACTGTGCCAGATGAAGAAACATCTGGTACTGGACCAAATGAAGGTACAGACGGAGGACCAACGGGTACTGGGCCAGATGGAGGAACAACGGTTACTGGAGCAGATGGAGGTACAGATGAAGGAATTACGGGTACCGCACCTGATGGACCAACGGGCAATAGTCCAGGTGGAGGTACATCAGGCAATAAGCCAGTTGGAGGAACTTCAGGCACTGGACCAGATGGAGGACCGACCGACACTGGGCTAGATGGAGGTACAGATGACGGACCAACGGGCACTGGATCTGATGTAGGAACAACGGGTACTGGACCAGATGGAGGTATAGATGGAGGACCATCGGGTACTGGGCCAGATGGAGAAACAACGGTAGGACCAACGGGCACTGGGCCAGATGGAGGTTCAACGGGCACTGGGCCAAATGTAGGTACAGATGGAGGAGCTGATGTGGGAACAGATGGAGAACCAACAGACACTAGGCCAGACGGAGGTTTTGATGGAGGACCAACGGGAACTGGACCTGATGTAGGAACAACGGGCACTGGACCAGATGGAGGTATAGATGGAGGGCCGACGGGTACAGGATCAGATGGAGGTACAACAGGCACGGGACCAGATGTAGGAACAAATGGAGGACCAACGGACACTGGGCCAGATGAAGGCATTGGTGGAGTACCAACGGGCACTGGGCCAGATGGAGGTACAGATGGAAGACCTACAGGCACTGGGCCAGATGAAGGAACAGACGGAGGACCAACGGGTACAAGACCGAATGGACCAACAGACACTGGGCCAGATGAAGATACAGATGGCGGACCAACGGGCACTGGACCAGATGGAGGTACAACGGACACTGGGCTAGATGGAAGTACAGACGGAGGACCTGTTTTAGGAACAGATGGAGAAACAACTGACATTGGGCCAGATGGAGGTTTTGATGGAGGACCAACGGGTACTGAACCTGATGGAGGTATAGATGGAGGGCCGACAGGTACGGGGCCAGATGGAGGTACCACGGGTAATAGACCAGATGGAGGTTTTGATGAAGGACCCACGGGCACTGGATCAGATGGAGGACCAACGGACACTGGAGCAGATGGAGGAACAACGAACACTGGACCAAATGGAAGTATTGATGGAAGGCCGACCGGTACTGGACTTGATGAACCAACGGGCAATGGTCCAGATGGAGGAATATCGGGCACTGGACCAGATGGAGGTATAGATGGAGGACAAGATGGAGGACCAACGGGTACTGGGCCAGATGGAGGAACAACGGGCACTGGACCAGATGGAGGACCAACGGGTACTGTGCCAAATGGAGGTGTTGATGGAGGGCCGACCGGTACTGGACTTGATGAACCAACGGGCAATGGTTCAGATGGAGGAACATCGGGCAATAAGCCAGTTGGAGGAACTTCAGGTACTGGACCAGATGGCGAACCAACTGAAACTGGACCACATGGCGAACCAACTGAAACTGAACCAGATGGAGGTACAACGGGCACTCGACCAGATGGAAGTACAACGGGCACTCGGCCAGATGGAGGTACAACGGGCACTGGGCCAGATGGAGGTACAACGGGCACTGGGCCAGATGGAGGTACAACGGGCACTGGGCCAGATGGGGGTACAATGGGCACTGGGCCAGATGGAGGTACAGATGGAGGAATAATGGATACTGGACCAGATGGAGGTACAGATGAAAGGCCAACGGGTACTGCACCTGATGGAGGTATAGATGGAAAACCGACGGGTACTGGGCCAGATGGAGGAACAACAGGAAGACCAACAGGCACTGGGCCAGATGGAGGTACAACGGGCACTCGACCAGATGGAGGTACAACGGGCACTCGGCCAGATGGAGGTACAACAGGCACTCGACCAGATGGAGGTACAACGGACACTCGGCCAGATGGAGGTATAACAGGCACTGGGCCAGATGGAGGTACAACGGGCACTCGACCAGATGGAGGTACAACGGGCACTGGGCCAGATGGAGGTACAACGGGCACTGGGCCAGTTGGAGGTACAGATGGAGGAATAATGGATACTGGACCAGATGGAGGTACAGATGAAAGGCCAACGGGTACTGCACCTGATGGAGGTATAGATGGAAAACCGACGGGTACTGGGCCAGATGGAGGAACAACAGGAAGACCAACAGGCACTGGGCCAGATGGAGGTACAACGGGCACTCGACCAGATGGAGGTACAACGGGCACTCGGCCAGATGGAGGTACAACAGGCACTCGACCAGATGGAGGTACAACGGGCACTCGGCCAGATGGAGGTACAACGGGCACTCGGCCAGATGGAGGTACAACGGGCACTGGGCCAGATGGAGGTACTAGTGGAGGACCAATGGGTACTGGCACTGATGTAGGAACAGATGGAGGCCCAACTGGTACTGGACCTGATGGAGGTACATCGGTAACTGGACCAGATGGAGGACCAACAGGCAATGGGCCAGATGGAGGTACATCAGGCAATAAGCCAGTTGGAGGAACTTCAGGTACTGGGCCAGATGGAGGACTGGTCGACACTGGGCTAGATGGAGGTACAGATGGCGAATCGACGGACACTGGGCTAGATGGAAGTATTGATGGAAGGCCGATGGGTACTGGGCCAGATGAAGGTACAGAAGTAGGACCACTGGGACCTGGACCAGATGAAGGCACAACGGGCACTAGGCCAGATGGCGGAACAACGGGCACTGGACCAGTTGAAGGTACATCGGGCACTGGACCAGATGGTGGACCAACAGGCAATAGTCCAGATGGAGGTATATCAGGCAATAAGCCAGTTGGAGGAACTTCAGGTACTGGACCAGATGGAGGACTGGTCGACACTGGGCCAGATGGAGGTACAGATGGCGAATCGACGGGCACTGGGCTAGATGGAGGTATTGATGAAAGGCCGACGGGTACTGGGCCAGATGGAGGTACAGAAGTAGGACCATCGGGCTCTGGACCAGATGAAGGTACAACGGGCACTAGGCCAGGTGGAGGAACAACGGGCACTGGACCAGTTGGAGGTACATCGGGCACTGGACCAGATGGTGGACCAACGGGTACTAGACCAGACGGAGAACCATTGGGCAGTGGGCCAGATGGAGGTTTTGATGGAGGACTTACGGGTACTGGACCTGATATAGGAACAACGGGCACTGGACCAGATGGAGGCATTGATGGAGGGCCGCAGGGTACTGGACCTGATGAACCAACGGGCAATGGTACAGATGGAGGTACATCGGGCAATAAGCCAGTTGGGGGAACTTCCGGTACTGGACCAGACGGAGGACCTACCAACACTGGACTAGATGGAGGTACAGATGGAGGACTAACGGGCACTGGACCAGTTGGAGATATTGATGGAGGATCCACTAGCACTGAACCAGATGGAGGACCAGCGGGCACTGGACCAGATGGAGGAACGATGGGTACTAAGCCAGATGGAGGTACAACGGGTATAGGACCAGATGAAGGTATTAATGGAGGACCTACGGGTACTGGACCAGATGAAGGTACTGATGGAAGGCCGACGGAATCCGGGCCTGATGGAGGAACAGACGGAGGACCAACAAACACTGGGCCAGATGGAGGTATTGATGATGGACCAACGAACACTGGACCAGATGGCGGTACATCGGTAACTGGACCAGATGGAGGAACAACAGGCAATGGTCCAGATGGAGGTACATCAGGCAATAAGCCAGTTGGAGGAACTTCAGGTACCGGAACAGGTGGAGGTACAGATGGCGGACCGTCGGGCACTGGACTAGATGGAGGTACAGAAGAAAGACCAACGGGTACTGGGCCAGATGGAGGTACAGATGGCGGAGCGACGGGCACTGGACTAGATGAAGGCACAACGGGCATTAGGCCAGATGGAGGAACAACGGGCACTGGACCAGTTGGAGGTACATTGGGCACTGGACCAGATGGTGGAACAACGGGTACTAGACCAGATGGACGACCAACGGGCAGTGGGCCAGATGGAGATACAACAGGTACTGTACCAGGTGGAGGTATAGATGGAGGACCAACTGGCAATGGACTAGATGGAGGTACATCAGGCACTGAGCCAGATAAAGGGCCAACGGCTACTGGGCCAGATGGAGTTTCTGATGGTAGACCGACGGGCACTAGGCCAAATGGAGGCATAGATGGAGGACCGACGGGCACGGGGCCAGACCGAAGACCAACGGACACTGGGCCAGATGGAGACACTGAACCAGTGGGAGGAACAGGTTCTAGACCAGGCGAAGGAAAACCGGGAACGAAGCCAATCGGCGACACATCAGGTTCAAGACCAGGTGGAGGATCACCAGGCACAAGACCTGGTGGCGGTAGCGGTAACAGACCAGGAGGTGGAAATCGGCCTACTAAAAGACCAGGAGGAAACCACCCTGTAAGACCGAGCAGACCCGGCATTGATGAAGACGAAGATTGTTGCATTATAGATTATGATTCAGAATGTTGCATTTCCAGAGAAGATCCAAATTTATCTGATTATGATTATAATGACAATGCAAATACTGAAAAACCTGCTCACGACTATGGCTCAGACTTAGATAATTACGACGATTATGTTTCTGAAGAAGTACCTGACATTTTAAAACCAGGAAATGAAGGGGAAAGCGGGGGAGGAGGAATAAATATTGGAGGAGACTTCGGAATCGGCGGAATGGGCATTGGAGGAGGTATCGGAATAGGCGGGGGAGGAATAAACGTGGACGGAGGAATAGGAGTAGGCGGTACAGGAGTAGGGCTTGGAGGAGGAATTGGAAGTGATGGCATAGGCGTCGGAGGGGGACTTGGTATTGGTGGCATAGGTGTGGGCGGAGGAATAGGTACTGGCGGTATAGGAATAGGAGTTGGGGGAACCGGAAACAAGCCAGGATTTGGAATAGGCTTAGGACTTAAGCCAGGCGGTGGTTACAAGCCAGTTTTTAAGCCTGGAATCTCATTCAAACCCGGAGGTAGTCGACCTGGATACAGACCTGTGTACAAACCTCCAGCAGGTAAGCCTGTGTACAAACAGCCAACAGTACCTGTAGTAAATAAACCTTGGTACAGGCCTACAGGAGGTAAGCCGAGGTACGGTTACACGGGTGGTAAACCCGGAGGGTTGAGACCTCCAGGTTTAATTAATAGTATCTCTAATGGCGTTAACTATCTGACAGGATAAGTTATAAGTTATGTTATGTACATAATTATCTTGATATGAGAATGATATTTATCTGATGCTTAGCGACAGAAATATAATCTATGAATATTTGAAGTTTGTATTTACTGTGTTAATACCGTGTTTAACACTATGCGACCTAGAATGCTTTGATATTTTTACAAAATGTTATCTTACGTTCCAATGCACTTCCATTTCCACAAATTTGTAAATATTTATTTCTATCCATTTGAGAAAGGGTTGGAAGGCATCTTCACTTGTGTCAACATTTAAAAAACTGATAGAATTAAAAATGTTTAAAACATAACTAAACTAGGATTCATTTAACGTAATTAATGTAAAGTTAACTATAACTTTAATGTAAATGTAAATTTAACGTAAAGTTAATGTGACCTAAAATGTTTTGATATTGCAACAAAATTTTATTTCAAGTTCCAATATAAAAACAAAATAAAATAAATTGCATTTTATCTTATTTATTTTTATTTAATCAGTTTCAGATGTAATATTAATGTTCTCTTTCTTTCTTTTTCATAGTAAAAACATTGTCTTTCGTATGTCGCATTGTGAGTGTATTAAAAATGTTAATTTATTTTTCTTTATTGTTATCTTAACCTTAGTAAAATTATTCGATTTAATATTACAATAATAATATGCTTTACAAATTTATTCTTATTATAAGATTATACATAAGTACAATTATTGTAAGAATGTATAATAAAACTCTTTATCAATGTGGTTTTTATTATTCAAATCTACTGTTATGCGTGGTAAAAAAAATATGTTTTTAATGATCTTTCCAATTACTTAAAATATTTCTTGATATCAATTGTTTCCTTATCACTAACGATAAATTATCATGTCGACTTTCTAAAACAGATCAGCTAACTTCTCAACAAACTACTCTGATTCTCTACTGACAGTTGATATAGCAACTTCAACCTTTTATTATCTTAAAGTGGGAAGCATTTTACCCTGGTACACCACGGTTATCAATATAGCGTTGAAGAATATTCCAAGCTGACAAACAAAATAATTACCATACTTACTTGCACTTACACTTAACTACTACTGAAATCTGCACCCTCCAGACGTGGGTGAGAATCAGGCGCGGTCGCAGCCTTCAATTTTGGTGGGTCACAAGAAATTTGGGGGGGGGGGTCACTAACAAATTTGGGGGATAAGGTGTCCAAAATTCTCTTGTTTCGCCTTACATTTACGCATGACTTATGGATTTGGTGGAGGGTCATATCCCCTGTGACCCCCCTTCCCCCTGGGAAGGCGAGAATTGGGCTAGTAATTACGAGTATTTTGTTGTTGCACTTATTATACAATGACTGTACTGACTTATAGATTCGGCATGTCTGTCTGTCCGTCCGTATGTCACAGCCACTTCATTCCAAAACTATTAGGACTTCAAATTTGAAACTTGGTAGGCAGATGTAATCTCTGAACCGCTTTACGATTTTTATACAAAAATAAAAAATAAAATATTAATAAGGGGGGGCTATCCATACATGGAACTCAAACAAAAAAAAAATTTTTTTCATCAAACCTATTCGTGTAGGGTGTTTCTAGATAGGTCTTTTAAAATAAAATTGAAGTTTCTAAAATCATTTTTTCTCAAAGTTAATCGTTTGAAAGACAGACACATCCAAAGTGATAAAATGTGTCAGGCCCTCTAACTTTTAAAGTAAGAAAGTGAAAAATCTATCAAAAATATATGTTTTAGATATCAATAAAAACTTTCAACGAAAATTGGTTCGAACGAGATAAAGGACGCAGTTTTTGAGATATAGTAATTTTTTAAAAACCGTAAATATCACTTTGTCGTTCATACAAACACTATGAAAAACAAAGTTATTTATTTTATTTTATTTAAATTTATTTCAGGCAATAACTTACATCACTTTAAAACATAAGCAGAGGCCCATAGTATTCCTAACATGTATTTTCAGCTAAAATTTTATAATTTTATTACTCTTATTATAATGACGTGCTGTTGAATGCTCGTACCTGAATCAGCTGTTCACCATTCCACTGGATATGGCGCAACAGTGATTCAGGTAAGGGCAGTCCAGTCGACACGCAATCATGGCGAGGATGCTGTTGCGGCTGGCCCGCACCCTGCGCACCAGCGATGCGCACCGCTTGCGCATGCTCGCGTAAAAGCAGTCCACCCGCGCATTGGCGAACATCCCCGACGCACTGCAGGAGCGAGACAGCCGCATCAGAACCCTGAACGCATTGTTGAATTGGACTCGGAGGGCGCTATAGGTTTTTTGAGTATAATTAGCCCACAGGCTGCACGAATAGAGTGAAGTGCAGTAGGCTCTAAATAACGTAGTCTTGACATGATTTGAACATCTAGCAAACCTATGAGCCACCATGTTAGCTCTAACCGACAGCGCCCTCCGCTCCCTATCAATGTCATCATTGTCCCTGAGGTCTGAGGTCAGTATGTGTCCGAGATATTTAAATTTGTATACTCTCTGCAATGTAGCGTCATACAATTTTATTGCTGGAATATTTTCGACATTTTTACCTCTGGCCTCAAAGACCATGAATTCACTTTTTTTTACATTATATAGCAAACCGTGTGTCTTAGCATATGCTTCACAGATAGCTAACATTTTCCTAATGCCGCAGACCGACGCGCTCAGTAGCACCATGTCATCCGCGTAGCTTATATTGTTTACACAGACTCCGTCAACGTAGCAGCCTACACGGGTGCTACTGAGCTCGGCGATCAGGTCATTAACATAAATGTTAAACAGGGTTGGAGAAGACAATCCCCCCTGTCTTACACCACACACCAAGCCATACGACTTAGACAGCGTACCAGCCCATCGCACATTGTTTATTTGATTGCTGTACCAATATTTAAAGATATTAATAAGTTCTGGTGGTAATTTATGTTTTTCAAGCTTTTTCCATAGTAAGTCGTACACAACGAGATCGAAAGCCTTAGAAAGGTCTAAGAAACATGCTAGAACTGGGGTTCTACGATTTGTATAATATTTTATAGTATGCTTAACACACAGCACAGCACTTTCAGTAGATAAATTAGGCCTAAACCCAAATTGGTTGTCATGTATTTGTATGAGTTTATTCATGTGTCTGTTAAGCATACTATCAAATACTTTAGAGACAATAGTGGCTAGGGAGATAGGCCTGTAGTTGTTTTTATCGGAGAGATCACCTGTCTTATTTTTAACGATCGGTACAACTACAGTTCTAATCATATCTTGCGGTAAGTATGAATGACTAAGACAAGCGTTAAATAACATGGCCAAAACTCTCGGTAAATGTGGGCCCGCGAAACGAAGGTGCTCAATACTGAGACCATCATGACCCGGAGATTTTCCCCGCGTCATGGAATCGATAATGAACTTTACTTCCTGGGCTGAAAATCTTAATCCGACCTCGATCCCGGCCTCAATATTGAGCACCGACTTAGCGGGTCCCAGTGGCGATACAACAGTAAAGTGTTCACAAAATAAGTTAGCAATTTCTTCAGGATTCGACACACCATCCACACACATAGGTTGATCAGGTTTAATATTTAATTTATTTGTGGCTTTCCAAAAAGAGCGAAAGTCATTTTTTGAGTGGTGCAAGGCAAGAATGTCCATTTTTATCTGTTCCTCGTGGTTTTGACACCACTTTAGACGTTGTTTAAATATCTTCCTAGATTCATGCATTTTATTGTAAATGGGACCGGAAGAAGGTTTTCCATACCAGAGCCACTGTATAAAATTATCCCTGGCCTCCCTATGCGCCTGACTGACATGTCTATTCCAACCTACGACTGTCTTAACATTCCGTTTTCTAATTTTACATACTTCTCGACCTAAGCTTGAAGCTGTACTTAAACAATGAACAAGGTCGTTGTATAGTTTATTTATTAAAATTCTATGACTTAAAATATTACAAGTTCGATCTGCACAATTCGTAAATTCATGAGGAAAAACTAAAGTTCGTAACTTCTCATGACATTCTTTAGAGTAGGTATTTATTTCCTCAACATTTCTCTCGCCCCAGATGACATTAGCTTTAGTAAAATTGTTTGGACATAATTGTTTTGCAAACCTGACGCATAACTTTAGTTCAACTATGAGCGGAAAGTGGTCTGACCATAATATATCATGCAGTATATGTACATTGTGCACAGATTGCAATGCTGCTTTAGTAACTAAACAATGGTCATGCCATCTTTTCGCCCCATTAGCTTCACTTATAAAGGTGAAACAATCCGATTGATTTTTTAAAATTTCCGTATCAACACAAGTCCATTGCTGATCAGTACAAAACGTAATTAGTTCATTGTAGAAATTTTTTGATGGGTGCGAGTTAAAGTCTCCCAAAACATAAGCGTGCGCAATATTTGAATCGTCTATGATAGCACTCACCACCGCAAGCGTGTCCGTAAATTCGACCAGATTCACCGAGCAATCCGTGGGCATGTATACACTGAGCACTAATACTTGTAGATCACTAGACACTATTTTGACGGCACACACACGAGGGTTATTGCACTGCACTACCTGAACGTCGGAGAACACACCTCGCCGCCACAGGATCGCGACGCCGCCGTGCGTTATGTTTGCTGACAAAAAATAATAATGCTTGCTACTACGGAACCCTTCATGGGCGAGTCCGACTCGCACTCGGCTACTTTTTTATATATTTTTCATCACCGTGCGTGTCTGAGTGTTATAAGAAATTGGTCATAACCAGCACTTCACGACTATGGCCTAAATTCCTTTCAATCCGGTCTTGGACTACCAAGTCAATTGAGATACTTTTTATGAGCTGTCAAAACGTGACATCCCCATACATTTTGTATGAGAAAATGATAAGTGACGTCACTTATCATATATAATCAACTGACTTCATTATTATTGATTTAAGCGATAATTAAAATCATGTATAAAAAAGAATAGTGCAACCTTTTTAAGGTAAGGATTTTGATTCTTTTTGTGCATAGTGTCCAAGACCCTATTGCGAGACGAGCCGACTGGGACTTATAATGGTTGAAAAAAATTTATTTAACGTGAATGTTATGAACATATAATTTATCTCATACTAGAAAGAACAAAGTGTTTAACGTAAAATTCTTTTAGCAACTTAACTTCGTACTTTCCGAAACAACGGCTTTTTTAAAACTTAATGCCATACTTAATAAATTTTATTCAGTAACAAAAACCGGTAAGCCATTGAAGATTCTCCCAGCGGCCGCAAGATCTCCAGATAAATTAAATAATAGAAATATTTCATATCCGCGGTCCCAGAGATTATCCCAAAACCTTTGAATTTTGTAAGCGCTTATACTACTGGAATTAAATTTCCTGAGTGGCTTTTCGTAGCGTTTTTGCCTTCTTGTTTCATTTGGGGTTATTATAATATTTATCATATATACATATGCCTTAATATTGTAAAGAGAATCACACTTCACACTCATAGCCCCACAGTAGGGTAGATATACCCTGTGTCGTGGGTACCATAGACACACACAAAGACGGAAACACAAACACCCAGACCGAGAATTGAAACTCGAAAACTTAAACTCATCATTCAAATTTATATTTCGCCGGGAATCGAACCCGGGACGCTTCGATTAGCATTCGTCAAAAAAATAGATTTTCGTTAATAATACCTAATAATAAAATAATAATAACATATCACACTCATAGAAGCTTTTACGGAAGATTCTACACAGCTAAGCTCATCGGGCGCGGTCGGTGTGAGATGGATGACCGCTAGTGGCAAAAATTTTATGCGCATTCCGTGCACTTTGGAGGACACGTACAGCCGTAGGTTCCGGTTGTTATCGAAAGATTGATTCATTGAACCTTGTCGGAGGCCTTATGGAGGGTTTGAATCCGACAGCGGATTGGCCACTAACACGCATCTCCACCAACTCGCATAGGAGCAGCGCTGTGAAGTACTCGTAAGCTATAGGCCTCTTCAATAATAATGGGGATAATTTCCTACGAATAGCAGTGGGACGCTAAATGTGTGGCAGTCAAGAGTATTTTTTATCTATGACAGCCTTATCTGTGACAGCCTCCCTGGCGTAGTGGGTGATGAGCCGACTGCGAAACGTGAGGTCGTAGGTTCGATTCCCACCCAGGACAAATATGTGTGTGATGAACATGACTATTTGTTCTGTGTCTGGGTGTTAATTTATCTATTTAAGTGTGTATTTAGAATTAAATAAGTATGTTTATCAGCTTTCTGATTACCATAGTACAAGCTCTGCTTAGTTTGGAATCAGATGGTGTTGTGTGAATTGTCCAAAGATATTTATTTATTTATCTTACAACAGAATAAATGAGCTCATGTCGTTTTAAGCGAATCTGTATAATTATTCATACTGTATTTGATTTATCATCTGTTTATACCAAGTGCGTAATAATTATAAGCAAAACTAAAGGCGGAAACACATTATTAAAACGCGACGCGACGCAACGTGTCGACACCCGATATGGAATCGAATAGAATCGTATGGTTATATGTCTGTCTGAGACAGTTCTCGATGCTCGAACGACTGGCGTGTTTACCCCCACCATGGGCAACACACCGACCTGGCACGTCTGGATCAGGTGGCGTATGCGCGCATGACGTCGCGTCGGATGTTCATAGCATAAGAATAAATAATACTACGTAGAACGGAAACTCCCGCTCAAAACGGGCTCAAGGTCACGATATTAGCCTACACTTTAATTTCGGCTAAGCCGACTACTGAAGACGGGCTGTCTCGGACGGGCGCGTCAATTACAATAACGGCGCCAAGTTAATGTGGTGTGTTTGGTTGTACAAACAATTCTAAAACAATGCCAAACTTAAGTTTTTTTAGTTTGCCCAAAGATGATGCGAGATAAGTAATATTTTTTAAATAATATTCCTTTTCCGTACCTAATTTATCAAAAGGATGTGACCACTTCTTTTTGTGTAGCCAATTGTTTCACTTTCACTCAATTATTAAAAAAATGTTCGATAACTACAGCATTTTAACATGTCGCCAAAATATTTTTTAATAGCCCCCGCCATCGGTCATTGAACCTTTCTCGATTGTTTTGCCTCGCGATTGCGGCGCCGCGGCACTGGCGCACGCACGTTATACTTAATATGTAATTCGTTTATTTTAAACCTACACTACGTAAGTACTTACACCTATGTAGGTAAGTAATACTTACTTAAATGGCTTCATTTGGTATGGTACTCATAATAATTTATTATTCATGAGCAGGTATTTATAGTGTAGGTAAGTATTTATAATTCTCATACTTTGTAATACTAAACTAAAATAATGATTTTTAAGTAAAGGAAAACTTATATTTTAGCTACCTATATTATCTATAAAAAAGCAGTATTAACAGTTGACAACCCTGTCAACACGCCTGGGCGACAGAGGGGCGTAACGAAGGGGGAAGTAGGTATAAAAATAGCGGCGTTTTCCACCCGGTCAAAGGAGATTCCGTTCTATGTAATTATTATTTATTCTTATGGTTCATAGTGTGATTTTGGTATACTTATAGAAAACAATACATTTTGATTCCTCTCAACACGCATCGCGATTCATCGGGTCGCGGCGCGTTTTAATAATGTGTTTCCGCCTTTAATCTACAAAATTGATTCTCAAGACAAACGCTCCGTAACAAAAGATCAACCTTTTATAAACGCCGCTGGCAATCAACCTTGAAAAGTTGTCCAGTAAATAATTAATGAAGATTCTCAGTATCCTCGGACACCGGGGTCATATTTAATTTAGTGTCCCCTAAACTGTTAACTGCTTTGTAACTCTAATGGGAAAGAGCACTTTACCGTGAAAAAGAAATCACTTCAAACAACTCGCATTACGCTGAATGACTTTTACGCATAAAATTCCTTTGTTGTAACTTAAATGATCGTAAAAAAGTGTGTCTTACTGTAAAGGAAGAAAGGTGGAAATCGTTTGCAGTAGTCATGGAAAGTGACTTACGTTCTGGAAAGAATGGAACTCTCGTTACAAGCCATGAAACTCTTTTACTATTTTCATTATAAATTGCAGCTGCTTAGCGGCATCATTCATGGTCGTGATAGCGGTAGTGTATCTTTCTGTGTCTGTAAGCCGAATGTAGCGCGTGTAGCCCAGCGACTAGTTTAAAAATTGAGCGATCTATGCACCTAAGCAAAACGGGCGCGGAAGGTGACCACTATTTGCAACATGCGCATTTCCGTGCGTTTCAATCGTTAACCCGGCGGTACTCGCTAGGCATTTACAAACACGAATACTCGCTACCGGGTGTTTAATACCACAGAGATTAAATTGGCCTTATTTTGGAAAGGATTTTTTTTATCAGTGTTTGACCATTGATTAAAGTTACTGATATTATTTTCCATAAATAAAACAGCAAAATACTGGTTCTAATGTTATTTATTTAAAATTAAGGCTAATTGTAATAAATCGACAAAAATATTTACTTGTTCATTCTAATCTTAGAAAAATCAACAAAAGATTTTTTCTTTAGGACCATTCAAAATTGAGATCAATATCAAAAATAGACTTAATGCACAAGCAAAATAAAACAAAATAACAACACCTTTATAATAAACGAACTCTCTGATATTCCACATCAAACATTCCCGTTCAAAATGCCTTACTCAATATCAAATTACTTTACTCTGTCATAGCACTCGCCACATATTGGGATCGTATACTCTCGGCATATCTTTTTAAAGCACAAATCGCATAATGTTTTCGTTTTCCGGTCCTTCTTTCATTCACATACAGCACAACGAGAAGCAGAATTGGACGGGCGCAACCTGGATGATATGGCGGGCGTATTTTCGTCATCCGAGCCAGCACTGAGCATAAACTTTATTTTAGTTTAACATCAACATAGATGAACAAGATCTTCTTTCCCCAATCGGTCCCGGTAAATGATATTTATTGTTATGAGATCTTGTACGTACACGTTGCGATGTCGCCCGAACTTGCCAATGAGTCCTTCTGTTTTCCACAGTAAAATGCCCTCGCCTAAGGTACTTCAATGGCACATCTTCCTAAATACTCTTCATTTTCCTCAATGAGTGAATCAGAATCTGAAGGCGAATGGTGAAAAATATCTTCTGAATCCGAGGACGCATCCGAGTTATCTGCTTCCTGCTTAGTATCACTTCCATGTTCATTATGCTCCTCAAAATCTTCTACTTCTGACACATTTTCTTCTCCGCTGTCTTCTTCTTGCAATAATTCTTCTATTGTGCTATCCCTCAGTGAAAAATCAATCTTAGAAAAGCTCTAAAACAAAAAACACAACCATAAATATGCTGAAAATTAATGTTACATGAACAGTCGCTACCGGGTATTTTTCACCCATACTCACTTTACACGTCCTTTGTCGCCAAGAGCTTCACGTGACCTGACTCCCGCGCGCTAGAATCCTGTGCTGCCAGAAGGCTTAAAAAAAATTGCGACCAAATTTAAGTACTCTGTGGTATTTTTTACCCAGTAGCGAGTGTCGCCGGGTTAAGTAGCATCGTTAAACCTTGTCAGAAGCCTATGGGCGGATTAAAATTACCCGAGAGCGGGTTAGTCACTAACCCGCATTACCACCAACCCGTATTAGAGCAGCGTGGAGGTGTAAAGGCTCTAGGCCTCTCCACCAAAGGGGAGAGTCCCATGCCCAGCAGTAGGACGCAAAAAGTATTGCAGTCAAGTGTATTTTTGAAATCTTACAACGTAAATCGCTTCAAACAACTCTCATTACGCTGAATGGCTTTTACGCATAAAATCAATTTGTTGTAACTTAAAATATTATGTGTGTACCAGATGATCGTAAATGAAAGTAAGTCTTATTTTAAAGAAAGAAGGGAGGAAATCGTTTGCAGTAAGTATGAAAAGTGACTTACGTTCTGGAATGGAACTCTTTCGTTTACAAACCATAAAAAACTCTTTCACTATGTTTCATGGTAAATTTAAGATGTTTAGCGGCATTGTTCACTGTCGTGCTTTAATAAAGTGTAATAATTAATAAAGATTCTCAGAATCCCCGGACACCAAGGTTATAGACGATCCACGTGGCGCAATGGTTACCATGCCGGACTGCCAATTGAGGGGTCCCGGGTTCGATTCCCGGCGAAACGGAAATTTAAATGATGAGTTTAAATTTCTGTTCTCGGTCTGGGTGTTTGTGTTCCTGACTTTGTATGAGTCCATGGTACCCACGACCTAGGGTATTAATTACCTTACTGTGGGGCTATGAGTGTGTAAGGTTTTTTTTTTTTTTTTTTTTGTGTACCCTGTTTGTAACTATTAACTGATTTGTAACTCGAATGGGAAAAAGAAAGAAATCACTTCAAACAACTCGCATCACGTGAATGTCTTTTACGCATAAAATCCCTTTGTTGTAACTTAAAAGATTATGTGTGTACCAGATGATCGTAAATGAAAGTGAGTCTTATTTTGAAGGAAGAAGGAAGGAAATCGTTTGCGGTAAGTATGAAAAGTGACTTACGTTCTGGAATGGAACTCTTTCGTTTACAAACGATAAAAAACTCTTTCACTATGTTTCATGGTTAATTTAAGATGTTCAGCGGCATTGTTCACTGCCGTGCTAGCAGTTGAATATATTTCTGTGTCTATTTTGAAAAGTTGTCCAGTAAATAATTAATAAAGATTCTCAGAATCCCAAACCACCAACGTCATAAACGATGCACGTGGCGCAATGGTTACCATGCCGGACTGCCAATCAAGGGGTCCCGGGTTCGATTCCAGGCGAAACGGAAATTTAAATGATGAGTTTAAATTTCTATTCTCGGTCTGGGTGTTTGTGTTCCTGACTTTGTATGTGTCCATGGTACCCACGACCTAGGGCATTAATTATACCTTACTTTGGGGCTATGAGTGTGTAAGGTTTTTTATTATTTATTTTATTTTGTGTACCCTGTTTGTAACTATTAACTGATTTGTAACTCGAATGGGAAAAAGAAAGAAATCACTTCAAACAACTCGCATCACGTGAATGTCTTTTACGCATAAAATCCCTTTGTTGTAACTTAAAAGATTATGTGTGTACCAGATGATCGTAAATGAAAGTGAGTCTTATTTTGAAGGAAGAAGGAAGGAAATCGTTTGCGGTAAGTATGAAAAGTGACTTACGTTCTGGAATGGAACTCTTTCGTTTACAAACGATAAAAACTCTTTCACTATGTTTAAGATGTTCAGAGGCATTGTTCACTGCCGTGCTAGCAGTTGAATATCTTTCTGTGTCTATATCAGGGATGTTATGGATATAAAATTTCGGATACGGATTGGTTTCGGATGTAGGAATGATTATCCGTTAGTTTCGGATAATTTCGGTTACGGATAGGAATTTCAAAAGAAAAATGGAAATAGCTAATAAAATGGTTTTATTTATATGTCACCATTTGGTAGGAATTACAATCAGTCTGTGAATCAGTGAGTGAGTGTAAAATAAAAATGATTATAAATACATATAATTATGTATATTGAGTGTTATCTAATCTACCTAAAATGAAAATGTAATAACAAAATTATTACTTATCCTTTATCAGTAATTTCGTATTCAAAGAAAATATTAAAATTAGAGTTACATTTAGAATGTACATAGCACATACTTACTTACTATAATATAATTTAAGTTTATCCCCTATCCGATATTATTCGAAACTTTTAATACGGATTCGGTTACGGTTACGGATAATTTTTTATATCGGATATCCGATAGTTTCGGTTACGGTTACGGAGCTCCCTAACATCCCTCGAATGAAACGCGCATGACCCCGCGGCAAGCGTAGAATGCAAGCGATGTATCCAGCTAGGCGAGCCGTAGACGGTGTGTACTGGTTGAGGTTACTGTATCTGCCAGCCAAGGCAGAACTGCTGGCTCGTGAGCCAGTGCTAAGCATGTTGCCAATATCAGTGATTACTTACTGTATCTACCAGCCAAAGCAGGACTGTTGGCTGGTGAGCCAATGGGATTGGTGACGTTAGCATACTGTGTTCATTATGCCAGCCAAGGTTCACACGATGATAGAAGAGCCTCTTTTTACATACACATTAGAATAAACTAAGGATAAAAAGCACATTTTGAGTCAGTTTATACATATATTTGACAATTCACATTTTCTCCATAGGAAACCATGAAATAGCTTTGTGTGAGCGAGATTTATTCCCACGCTCCTTTATCATTAAGCCCTTAGTTTTATAGTAAGCCTTGCGGCAGAGGACTTGTTTGATTGTCTTCTTAAAAGGTTTTAAAGGCAGGGATTGATTTTTTATTGGGATTTTATTATATATCCTGATGGTCATCCCAATAAAAGAAGAGCTTTTTTTATGGAGCCGGCATTTCGGAAGTGCCAGCTTGTGGCCGTTCATAAATGAGACACAATTAGGGTTATGCAAGTCCACAGTGATTTTTTCTTGGTTTTTACGTACATACATGTTTTCTTAAATACATTGCAAAGCAAATGTTAAAATAATTATCTCTTTAAATTTATATCCAAGAGATTCTCTAGCACCTATGTTATACATTGCGCGAATAGATCTTTTTATGCAAAATAAAACTTTAATCGATATCAGCCGCATTACCATACAGTAAAATTCCATATGACATTAAACTATGGAAATAATTGAAAAAACTAATCTCAGCCAGATTAGTTTGCAATTTCTGTGAGGGAACGAATTTTCTTTACTGCAAATAATAGCACGGCGACTATAATATACGAGTATTTCTTTACCAGATGCAAAGGATAAACACGCTACGTTTGTTTCTTGCTTCCTTTTGTAAATCCAACTTTAAATTTCTCTGTATAAATTATCTCCCAAACGAAAGGTCCACCACATTTCCATACTTTCCACATTATTCAGGGGTATAATTCGCACGCACAGCGCTCGCGTCGCAGTTTTATGGGTTCCGAACAAAAAACGGAACCCTTACGGGATCACTCGTCTGTCTAACTGTCTGTCTGTCGGTCCGTCCAAATCAGGTGAGATAGGCTAGGATGGTCCCAATCCTATGACATAAACACAGAAGTGCAAAGTATTTTTTAAAATAAGTGTTATTTTTCGATGGACAAAATAGGAAATTAAAAAAGTATTGGAAACCTTAAGTACTGTATCATATCAACTGAAAGGGCTTATTATGAGAATCTCGAATATATTCTTGTTATTACTGTAAAATAAATAGGTAGTTTTGATTTTATTAAAGAAAGGAGACGAAAATTTCCCGTCAATCTCCGAAAGTACGGAGCCTAAAGTTTAAAAAAAAATTTTTATTGCTTGTATATTTCAGGAAAATATATAACAATTCTATCAATTAAGTGTAAACCTATAATACGTTCACTTACGTTCATTATAGATGATGGTACGGGACTCTTCTTGGGCGAGTCCAAGTCGCATTTGGCCGGTTTTATTTTTTCTAACTTATGTCCTCACATTTATTATCTGTAAGGGTTGGTGCAGATGGAAAATGTTCCGGGATGAATAGGTTGGGTATTGTGTAAACAAAACACAAAGGGAAAATAAGTAAAGTTTATAACGTAAAAGTTGCACGACGTACCTAAATTATTCGTATCGGTAGGAAACATAATATAGACCTCTTCAATGAAAGTAAAATCTCACTAAAAATCAATTTAAGAGATGCATATCACAACATAAGCAACACACGCGCGCGCACGCACGCACGCACACACACACACACACACTTAAAACTTATACAACTCAACCCAACCGTACCGTCATAACCACAGAAAATATTAAAAGTGGTCATAACTATACCTATATTTAATAATAAGTTGTTATAATAATATTGCAATTTTAACTAATGTAATCCTTTTTGACCATATTATAAGCATTATAATGTACAACCTATATTAAATATTACTTATTATAATATAAGGTAACGCTGTTGGATTGCCAAAGAAATAAATAAAAAAAATTGTACCTGTACTTTTTGGATTAAGAATAGTGCTACGGTATCCTCTGCCTAATCGTAAGAAACAACCAAAAGGGAGCTTTCGGAGATGCGGAGGACGATAGTGGGAGCTCCAACCATCCAGTTACCGGCTCCGGGAAGGATGGCGGCGTGCGTAGCCGCATGCCGTTATAAGCACTGGAAGGTGCAGAAGAGTACCATCACTATCCGGATGATGGGCCAAGACACCAGTGTATTCCTCTGGAGATCTCGGAGTTCCTCGCAAGCGCTGAGGTAGGCCGCTAAGGGGTTTTATTGCAGTAAAAATCCCACATAACCCGGTACTTCTCCCAGGGTGTCGGTTATGTTTTTAAGGTTTCCCATCCGATACAAAAAATAGGAATTTGGTTTATAGAAAATTCATCATAATTATAATTCTAATAAATTCATCTAATTTATGATTATTACATACAAGCAGCATGATGATGGTTCCAGACCTAATAATAAGAATTAAAATAATATAAAGGTACTGTCTTTGTTAAAGTTTCCAAGTTGCAGAAGGCCGTTTCAATATTTAAAAAAAATACGAACTAAAAAGTAAAAAAATAAGAAGAAAATGTATTTTACTGTAAAAAAGCGTGGGGTGCATGGTGTCAACAGTAACAGTGGTAAAAACCACCCCCCGCTTTTTTTACAGTAAAATACATTTTCTTCTTATTTTTTTACTTTTTAGTTCGTATTTTCACAAAAGCGTGTTTTTAGTTTTTTAAACTACATTATTTATTTTTAATTTTTTAGTTGGATTTTTATTCTCAAATTATTGCATTATCATCGGCCCTTGACCCCTATGCAAATTTTCAAGTTAACCAGACGCTTAGACGTGTTAAAGTACCTTAGGCCACGAACTTATCAGCCGCCCCTCGTATATTTTATTTTATCCTGATGATCCTAGTTACGACTTTAACATAAAGTTATGAGATTATTGTATTGTCATCGGTCCTCAATAAATCTACAAAGTTTGAACGAAATCTGGCCGTTTAAAGTGGGTCAAAATCGCGCCCAAAGAAGTCGGTTACAAACATACAAACATACAAACATACAGGTGAAGCTAATAAAAAGCGTGTAATAACTACTGATTTATGATTTTTGGACACAAAATGTTAAAAATCTTTGAAACGATTTCAAATTATCATAACTGGCTTGATTTAGGGTATTATGACAACCCTGTTCTGTGTTTCCCTTAACAACTTAATTGCGTTGAAATACGACCCCAAAGGTGTGGCATAAAACAAAAATATTAATTGTTGACCATTATAGACCTCCTGGGGCTAAACCTGTTAGTACATTTGCACGCACACGTTAAAAGAAATAATTTGAAAGTAGCACGATGTTATACGATATACGTTGTTATACGATTTATAAGATGTTTGTTAAAACTATTCCCTGCGCATTTCTAGCAAAACGAAGCACTACAATTTATACCGCGATAAAATATAGTGGCGTCACTATTTTTCCCTATTTTGTTAAAGGCCCATGTAAGATTTGCAAACGAATTCCACTTTGCAAAATAACTCCAGGATTTTGGTAGATGTCGTCTTGTCGAATGACGTGACTTTGACGAGGCGACTAAATTTCAAAATAACAAATGTTAAAAATGCACTAAAACTAAGAAATATTTTTTTATTCTATGACATAGATCTATTAATCGACTACACCCGTCACCTTTCTCGCATTTCTGTTGTCACGTTGATCTTTTTTATTTTTATTTTGTGCTGCCTTGTTGTTCCCGTTGTATTTTTGCTAGCATGCCTAAGAGGTCAAAGAAAACGAAAGAATTATTTGTGCGTTTTGTATTAAATTGTTTCATGATAATTAGTTAGCTTCGGTATTCCTGTTATCTGTATAGCATCACTATTAAGAGTGAACGTCTCACATCTCTTAAGGTGCGTTTCCATTGACGCGGAGCTGGGCGGAGCGGTGCTTAGAGGTGCATGAATTAACCAATCACTATGCTCGAAATCTCCGCTCCGCTTCAATGAAAACAGCACGAGTGGAGTGGAGCAGAGCTGAATGGATATTCATAAAAATGCGGCGAGGTGATGCGGAGCGAAGGACAGCGGGCATTAGGGTGCGCATATCTCCGCTTCACTACTCCGCTCTGCTCCGCTTCAGCGGAAGCACTCACCACTTTTCTCCACTTTTCTCCGCTCCTCTCCGTCCAGCTCCGCGTCAGTGGAAATGCACCCTTAAACGATCTGTTAAAATCCTGGAGCTATAATGTACGGACTATGATCAAAATTTAAGAGTATAATGTCTAATTTTGAAAATAAAGTGTTCAAGAGCAGAATGTCTAATTTTAAAAATTCAATGTTTAAAGATGACATAAAAGTTATATTTTGATTATGAACGCAGCCGAACGTAGAAGCAAAGGTAGAATGAACAACCTGGCAGGCGTCAGAAGGTAATTAAAAAGCCAACAGGAGATACTTTATGACACTCTGTGGTAATGAGGCGACACACGCGAATTCCGATTACCCGCTTTACGTGGCACAGTTTTATTCTTTTCAACTATCAGATGTCTTTTTCCGTTAATTCTATGTTTTTCCGTGTGTTACTCGTACTAACTCGGGTAATTAGGGTCGTAAAGAAAGAATTGGATTTGAATTCAATTTACGGCGGCATCTGCGTATATTTAATGGAACTCCTACTCCCGCCACCCGCAACCCCTCTTTTAGACGCCGCTAACGATCATCCAGCGGATAGGGTATCCCTATTCTTAATCCAGAAGCTACAAGGACTTATTAGTTAAAACCTATATCTATACTAATATAATAAAGTTTGTACGCGCTAATCTCAGGAACTACTGGTTCGAATTGAAAAAATATTGTTTTCATATCACATGCATTGAAACAGCGAGTTTTGATCTCTGTTTTGCCAGTCGAAATTTCAAACCAATGCGAATGTGTCAGTTATGTCAGTGCCCTAGGGGAGAAACAATGTTGTTTCTACCCGGCACCTTCATTTATTTATTATTTACGTCTTTATTTATTTGTGTCTGGGTGTTAATTTATCTATTTAAGTATGTATTTAGAATTATATAAGTAGGTATGTTTATCAGCTTTCTGATTACCATAGTACAAGCTCTGCTTAGTTTGGAATCAGATGGTGTTGTGTGAATTGTTCAAAGATATTTATTATTATTATTTATTTATTATTTCAAGTCTGTCAGAATCGCATTGACAACTGTCGTCAAATCGTTGTCAAAAGATATTACTGCGCTATTTGTCTGAAATAGTCTTACTTCGACTGGCAAAACAGAGATGAAAACTCGCTGTTTCAATGCATGTGATCATCGTGTGATATGAAAAATACAGTGTGTGGCACGGGATGAAACACGATTTCAGACCAGGGCGATGACAGCCCTCGCTTCGCTCGGACAGTCACCTCTCGCCCTCGTCAGAAATCGTCTTGTTTCACCCCTTGCCACACAATATACTATCGTGTTGTTATAATTGTCCATTTATCGAGGAAGGTATTAGGCTATATAACATTACGCTGCGGCCAATAGAAGCATCAGTGAAAAATATCGCAAAAACGGGAAAAATCTATTCTGATATATAAAGCTGAAGAGTTTGTTTGTTTGAACGAGTTAATCTCAGGAACTACCTGTTCGAATTGAAAAATTATTTTTGTGTTGGATAGTACATTTATCGGGGGAGGCTTTAGGCTATATGACATCATGCTATGACTAATACCAAAGTCCACACGGAAGAAGTTGCGGGCGGCCGCTAGTTAAAAATATGTATAAGTTTAGCACAATTTGTCCATGGACTAAAACGACGAAGTTCACTTCACAAATAATTCAATACAAAGTTATTAGAGTCCCCATCGTGAGAACTATATTTTATTTCATCTCATGTTTACTTTTTTGAAGCAATGTGTTTTACGTCCCAGCTGATATGTATTGATAGAAATTGGTTTTCCGCACAGAACATATTAAAAGAGGTAGAATGGAAATGTGGGCGGGGCAGACGCGCCAAGGATATGAGCAAGCGCTCGTATCTCTACAGAAACACGCGATCGTGCTACGATATGCATGCTTGTGTGCGTGCTTGGGTGTGATTGGCTAGATTTGAAATTGCAAATATGTGCGTAAGCTTTGTATTTATTTAAGTACAGATGTAATGGAGGTGAAAGGTGGGGCTTGATCGGCGACACCAGTTTTCAAACGAACGGCGCATTATTGCCGTTCTACCTCTTTTAATATGTTCTGTGGTTTTCCGTACAAATACCGCATGACACTTTGATTATAAAAGTTTGATGATACTGGTTTTTATACCTTTGTTTGTTACACACTGTGTTTGTTAGTATGAGTTATATTTGCAAGTATCTTACAGTTTTATAGTCAATTTGACTCATGTGATTTAACTAAAAGTTTGCATATATATGACGTACAGTAACGTACATGTACGCTGCAACCAATAGGAGCGAAGCATCAGTGAAAAATGTCGCAAAAACGGGGAAAATCTATACTAATATAATATATAAAGCTGAAGAGTTTGTTTGTTTTTTGAACGTGCTAATCTCAGGAACTTCTGGTTCGAATTGAAAAAATATTTTTGTTTGGATAGTCCATTTATCGGGGAAGGCTTTTGGCTATAATTAATACCAAAGTCCACGCGGACGAAGTCGCGGGATATGTATTCTCACTCCTGCCACAGAATAAATAATAGTACAAGTACTCCTGCCTGATAGCTAAAACCCCATGTTTCTGGCCTCCCCTTGGCAATTGCTTCTAACATAAGTACAAGGTATAAAATGTACCTAAGTGTACCATTTCATGTTTAATGTCGATGTTATGGACGGCTGTTACGAAATTATATCGATAACGCCGACATTAAATATGAAGGTTACTATGCGTGACAGATACAAACAACCTTTAGAATTGACAGATTTTTTTATCTATGCTATCAGCAATCTTCAACGTTGCCTGGAGTTTTGGCGGGAAGTCTGAAGGGACAAGTTGTGCTCTTGTTTTATTTTCATTTTCTTGTTGCATTTTTGAGTTATATCGGATAAAGTTGATGGCATTTTGTTCGATATAGGTTAATGAAAGTGCAAGAGTGTTGTGAAATAAGATACCTAACAGTGCTAAAATATGTTTATTCTGCTTGCCACCAAAATTCTATCGGACACGTTCTAGTAAAGTAGCCATCGCTTTACTTGAATGTTTCACTGATTACTGACGACCTAACTAGTTTTTTTCAATTCGAACTAGAACCCTTCAGCATTATATATTAGAATAGATACTTATATAAATGATTTGTGTCGTCACAAATTATTTTTTCGTACAATAAATACGAGGAAATCACATTTTGACAGCTCATTAAAAGTATCTCACTTGATATGGTAGTCCAAGGCTGGATTTTGGCGTCCCATTGCTAAGCATTGGTCTCTTCCCATTAATAGGGGACCTAGAGCATACTCCACCACGCTGGTCCAACGAGGGTTGATGCCGACTAACGCGCTGTCGGATGTTTTAAGCCGCCCATAAGTAGGGCTTGAGCTCCGGAATTCCGGAATTCGCATAATTCCGGAATTCCGGTAGAATCCAATATCGTTTCCGATTCCGGAATTGGCGAGACCAATATCGAAATTTCGATATTGAAAAAAATAATTTTATCACTAAGGACATATCGATCTGCGCGTCAAAAACACTAAAGAGCGGAACCAAGGCAATAAAGTGTTCTCAAGGGATTTGAGTATTGGGCAAAGACAGTTGACAAGATTGAAGACGGAGTCTGGCACTATAGTTTCGTCTAAGCCGGAAGTTCAGGGAGAAATTGAGAGGTACTACGGACGGTTGTACAGTTCCTCAAAAGCTCCTGTTACCAATGTGGTAAACGATAAGAGAGCCAAATTGACCCAACACTATACCGAAGATATTCCGGACGTCAGCCTGCACGAACGATTAGAAGGGCCCTTAATGAGATTAAAAAGAACAAAGCACCGGGCGATGACGGTATCACATCAGAGCTACTGAAAGCTGGAGGGAAATCCCTCCTAGTGGCGCTCCAAAAACTGTTTGATACCGTCATCAGTAGTGGAACTGTCCCGGAGGCGTAGAGCAGAGGCGTAGTGGTGTTGTTCTATAAAAAGGGTGACAAAGTCCTTTTAAAGAACTATAGACCCATCGAGCTTCTGAGCCACGTCTATAAACTGTTTTTAAGGATTCTTACTAATCCGGATTCCGCCGAATTCCGAAAAGGCTATAGTACCATGGACTACATACACACGCTGCTACAGGTTATACAAAAGACCGAGGAGTATAATCTGCCGCTATGTATTGCGTATGTGGACTATGAGAAAGCCTTCGATTCTATCGAGACATGCGCGGTGCTAGAGTCTCTCCAGCGATGCCAGATTGACTATCGGTACGTCGAGGTGTTGAAGTGTTTATACAAAGCTGCAACCATGACAGTCCGAGTCCACGACGGAAGCAGTGGACCTATTCCACTGCAGCGCGGAGTACGACAAGGGGATGTTATATCCCCGAAACTGTTTACCGCTGCACTGGAAGACGTGTTAAAGCTGATGGAGTTGAACGGGCTAGTAGGCCTTAGGATGAACATGGACAAGACGAAGATCATGTCTAATGTCCATGTCACACCCATACCGGTCGTTGTTGATGGCGCTACTCTCGAAGTTGTCGACGAATACATCTACCTGGGACAAGCGATCCGTATGGGTAAGTCCAGCTTCAAGAGAGAGGTAATTCGTAGAATCTAACTCGGTTGGCCAGCGTTCGGGAAATTACAACGTGTCTTCTCGTCCAGAATACCTCAGTGCCTGAAGTCGAAAGTTTTCGAGCAGTGTGTGTTGTCAGTGATGACCTACGGCGCTGAGACGTGGCACTTTACAGTTAGCCTTTTCCATAAGCTCAAGGTCGCTCAGCGAGCGATGGAGAGGGCTATGCTTGGTATTTCTCTACGCGACAGAATCCATAATGATAAAATCCGTAGAAGAACGAAGGTTACCGACATAGCTCTCAAAATCTGCAAGCTGAAGTGGTAATGGGCAGGCCTATAGTAAGGAGGACCGACAACCGATGGGGAAGAAATGTCCTCCTTAGGCGACCACATCTCGGCATAAGGAGTACAGGCCGCCCTCCAACCAGGTGGACTGATGACCTGATGAAGACAGCGGGTAGTCGCTGGATTCAGAAGGCCCAGGACCGGGAGGAGTGGCGAACGTTAGGTGAGGCCTATGGCTGGACCATTGCATAGTCCATTGACTATAAAAGGCTGATGGATGGATGGATGGATGGATGGAAGGACATATCGCGATAAAAAAATCTACCCTTAGTAAATTATAATAAACATTCAAAATTTTAGTATCAGAATATTATAAATCTCTTTTTACTAGTCTATATTATCTCCAGAATTTAATCTCTCCTATTCAGTACTTAGGCTTTATAGTAACTATAATTATTTTCAAAATCTTGGTTTCTCTTTTTAGCAGTCTTATGTTTGTGGGCTAGATCTAGACTTTTTTTTAATTTAAACATCTTCTACCGCAGTACCGCGGCACATTTTGTCTGCATTTAGTGCTTGCATACCATTTAATTTTTCAGTGTAACATATTATTAAATTATTATAGGTAGCATTTTTTCTAACAAAATGTTTTCTTCAGAAATGATCCAACGTTTCCAATCAAATAAAAATAAAGGAGATTTTTTTTAACAAAAAGGATAAAATGATACCTGAGAGCTTGAAGTCTCCTTAACTAAAACAATAAGAAATGGCAGCAAATATGTATTTTTCTGTCACATTGTAAATAACAAATGGTTGTATTGTAACTTTTAAAGGGGAACTGCATTGTATTCTTGCTTTATCTTGAAACCGATGATGCTAGGAGTCTCTTGTCATCAAAATAATTGGCATATAATCAAGAAAATTCTTACTATTTAAGTTTTTTCGAAAGTTTGGTAACCTGTCGGGCATTGGTGCTTTTACCTTATGATATTTTGGCAATTTTTTTACACTTAAAGTCTTCTTAGAGTCAATTTCAACTTTTATGTATCACTATTTTGTACAAAAAGACACTTAAGTTCCGGAATTCCGGAATTCCGGAATTGAAATATTGAATATCGAAACCCAATTCCGGAATTGAAAAAGCGTCCGATATTCAAGCCCTACCCATAAGGCCTCGAACAAAGTTTAACGACAGCTTTCTATCGACGACAATCAGGACCGACGGCTTAACGAGCCCTCCGAAACTTGAAAATGAAACATCATTAACACAATTAAAGTAATAAAATATCTTGATGAATAAATAGGTCATCAATATCACGGTTTTTTACTACATTTTCATAAATTGCTTGAGACATCATAATTAAGATTAAGGTTCAAATCTTTGAGCTATTAATAGCTGCCAGGTAAATGATTCTTTAGCAGTTCGATCTAATCGTTTAACGTATCAATCACGTTGACAAGTAAACTAATCGATGTAATTTATTAATGTCACAAAGTCGATTCCAATCGATAAAATTTAAGAAGGTTGATATGCATTAACTAAATCTCAATCATACTAATGAAAAACTGTAGGTGGCCCCCCGTTCAAATTAGATAGAAACTATATATCGGATCAGCTGTATTAATAACACCGTTGTTAAGCATTGTGTGGGCGCGCTAGGGTGATCGAGCAAAGAGAAACAACGCTTACACACTATTAAACAATTTTAACCACCGTTTTGCAGTTAAATGACAAACTACTACATAATTATAATCGCACTGATCAAACGAAACGAATTACAGTTCCTAGAGTAGAGGGCCCGAATTCTACGATGGCAGAACAGTAAGTGAGTCCCCATCCAACGCTCCTCCAACAGCTAAGCTCTGTTGTAGCAGTGTAGCACGTAGCCGCCATTGACGTCATTGCGATGGCGCTGCCATCACTTGGTTGCCGTGCTGCGTTTCGTTTAGCTACTATACCAATGACCGCCTCCGACATTATGAATATATTGTTCTTTAAAAGGATTAACAGAGGAACATTCAGGCCAGGTGTTAAGTGGTCGCCTCAGACCATGGACATCTACACATAACCTGAAACAAGCCTGAGTCTTGAATTGCCTGAGGTCTCCGGACACAGTGATCCGGTCATAACAGAATAGCTCTACCACAATAGGTGGTTAAATAATAAGTCAGGTAGGTATACTTATAGGTTGCAAGAGGTGAGAATTTGATGAGTTGATTTTTATTTATTTTTTCCAAACTTGATATTGACAAGGTAGCGAGAAAAAACCGGCCAAGTGCAAGTCGGACTCGCGCACGTAGGGTTCCGTACCATTATCTAAAAAACACGTTTATTGTATGGGAGCCCCCTTAAATATACCTATATGTTATTTTATTTTTTAGTATTTGTTGTTATAGCACAGAAATACATCATCTGTGAAAATTTCTAAGGTCTAGCCATCACGGTTCATGAGATGCCTGATGATAGACAGACGGACAGCGGAGGCTTAGTAATAAGATCCTGTTGACACCCTTCGAATACGGAACCCTAAGGACCAAAGCATTGATTTTTTAATACTCCCTCTTAACCACCCATGCCTTTAAAGAAATCATCTATACTCACCCATACGCAATCATACAGTACCCGGCAACAAAATATTTACCTTGAAAATTGTAAAACCGCCCGTATTTCACTCCTTCATCGCTTTCGTAAACATTAATAACCATGGATTAATGTACGCAAACTTTCATTAATTGTTTTCAATAAAATATTCATCCCGTCCACATGAATGATTTATGGTATCCCGGCGTTCCCGGATACCCGGAAATCTACAGATACTCATCTGCGACAAATCCGAATCGCGAGTGTAATTTTTCAAAAAGATTTATGGTATGGGATCCTGTTAAATGATAATTGAATTAAAGATACTCGTATTAGTATGGTTATTAATTGACTTGTCCAACCGCGGAGGAAAAGCGATGGATTTTGACGTGACTCGTGCTGTGTTAAAGCGAAGGTTATTTAACGGTATTTTAAAAACGGATTTTATTTAACGGTATTTTTGTATGTGCTTTATACATTTTGTACACATTAAAATAAAATAAAAAATAGATGTTGTATTTCAGTATTCGATCTAGGGATTTATATATCTTCTTAAAACGTGATTATTTATTTATTTATTTATTTATTTAGTACACAAAGATATTATAAGACACGACAACAGAAGAGAAAAATATGTACAGGGTACTGCTTATTTCTAAAAGAAATTTATTATCATCATCTGGATTATCTTTATTTCGCTGCAGTAAAAAAAATATTAAAATTAAGTGTTGCAAACAAAATTAAATAAAGAGAACTGTGTATTGATAAGAATGTAATTTTCGAAAATTCACCCTTTTACCGTTAACTTCATCTTATAAGGCACTAACTAGTGTGTCGCGCTTCTCGAGTTTTGCACAGATTTTCATGAAATCTTATTATATTACTTCTATATACTTAAAGCTAACTGATTCATTGTCGAGCGTAAACTAAAAGTATAAGTCGGCTTATACGCTCAGACCTGTCAATAATTTTAGTCAATAATTTTTGAACATATTATCGTAAAATTTATCTAATTTAACTATAAAATTAACTAAAAAAGAAGCGCGCATGGGAAGAAGCGCGCATGGCCCGGCGGTTAGCGTAGAACGCAAACGATCTATGCAACTAAGCCAAAAGGGCGCGGTCGGGTGTGAGATGGGTGACCGCTAGTGGCAAAAAAAAATTCATGCGCGTTTCCGTGCTTCGGAGGGCACGTTAAGCCGTCGTCGGTCCCGGTTGTTGTCGATAGATAACAGTCGTTAAACCTTGTCGACTGTTATCTATCGACAACAACGACTATAAAATTACTTAAAAAAAAATAGATACTGGCCACTTCTCTTGCAAAATGTACCAATTATTTAAACTCTTAAATTATCGTGTGCCTACAATAACTTTCAAATTTCGCTTATCGTCTTTCGGTTACGGTGAAACGCTTCTAAACCGGCTTGTTTAATCTGTGGCATGATTAAGATACTTTGAATTAATTATAAATACATTTTTAAAATTTTCAAAGTGTTTATCAAAAACCTAAGTCTACATTGGGATAAAATTCGTAAGCAAATAGTAACAAGTCAAGTATTAAACTCATTATTATCGCACAATTTTATTCAAAACTCACTCCGTGCTCTAATTTCATTGTAGTCCTATAAATTATTAGCAAAGATTGCTGAAATGGCCATTGTAACCCCTTTTTTTTTTGGTATCGGGGGGGAAACCTTCAAAAGGTACCCGACACCTTGGGAGAGGATACCGGGTTATGTGGGATTTGACCGCACTAAAACCCCCTCGGTGGCCTGCCTCTGCGTTTGTGAGGACTCCGGGATCTCCATAGGAACGCACCGGTGTCCTCCACGCGCGGCGCCCCAAAACGGGCCCATCTTCGGGAGAGCAGATGTGCTCTCCTAACCATTGTAACCCCTAGCCAAACATAATCTGTAGGTCTGTACTCGACGAACGCGCTAAACTCAAAAACTACCGAACGGTTTTTTCTACTGGGGCCCTTAGTAAAATGGCGTAACTTTTTGAGAGTCGTTATCATTACCAGAAAATGTATGACTTGCCAAGTACTGAAAAATTCCATAATTTATTGTTTGAAGACGGTTTTATTATTTAATGACGACCCGCGTGGCGCAATGGTTACCATGCCGGTCTGGCAATCAAGGGTTTCAATTCCCGGAGATACAAAAATTTGAATGATGAGTTTAAATTTCTGTTCTCGGTCTGGGTGTTTGTGTTTCTGTCTTTGTATGTGTCCGTGGAACCCACGAAACAGTGTATATACACCCTACTGTGGGGCTATGAGTGTGAAGCGCTTCACGCTTCAAGTGATTAAGGTTAAATAAAAAAGAGTTGTTTTGTTGTTAAAAGTAGTAAGGCATTTGTAGTACCCTACTACATGACCGTTCAACAGCCTGAACAGGTCACCGCATTTTCAGAAACGAAATGACATTATTTATTCAAGCCATGCTGATTTAAAACGGTGGCATTTAAGTACGTTAAGGGCGAAGTAATGAAAAAATGCCATTACTCCATCTTTGTCCTTCGTGATACCAGATGCTTCAGTATTATAAGGTCCTTTATCGAATTACACGCTTACAAGAGATCGGAAATTTATTTTCGACATTACAAGATAGATTAGGTTAAAGTATGACTTTCTCATAAGCGCTTATAGAAAGGAAATTTAATTTAATAACCTACATATTTACAAAAGGTAGATTGTTCAAGAACTGATTGATCACATTGAAATAGGTCAGAGAAGGAATTCCGAAACTAGTTACGGGTGCAAATTTTTTTTGGAAATAATTTTATTCAATGGTGCTCTTTTAGGCTCTTAGTGAAAAACGTTGTTTTTCGTATTCAACTCTGCAGTTTTGTTTATGCAAAGTTTCATATATGTATATGCAAAAAATAAGAATCTCAAAGAAATATTTTAACTTTTCATAGACTGTCTATCTGTCGATAACAACCGGGACCGACTGTTTTACGTGTCCTTCGAAGCACGGAAACTAGCCACTAGCAGTCTCCACCCATCTTACACCCGACAGCGTTCTTTTCACTGAACTGTAGATCGCTTTCTTGTTTTTCCATAAAAGTTATGATAGAACCGTTCTACCCGAATAGAAATATTCAAGCAACGCAATAAATTTGTAATATTCTACGATGTAGCTTCACAAATGTGCGCCGCCCAAACTTTATTTGCAGTGTGAAGGCGCCGGAGGACAAGCAACCTTCTGCAATGCGACGGATGTCAACTTGAAGAATTTGAACTTTGAATTTCGTAGAATTACCTGTAACTGTAGAATTACCTTTGTACGGTCTTGGACACTATGCACAAAAAAAATCAAAAACCTTACCTTAAAAAATTTTCGATTTAGTGCAAATTTAGAAAGCAATAATAATTGTTAATTCTTTTTTATACATGATTTTTATTACCGATGAAATCAATAATAATGCAGTCGATTGACTCTATATGATAAGATAAGTGACGTCACATATCATTTTCTCATACAAAATGTATGGGGATGTCACGTTTTGACAGCTCATTAAAAGTATCTCAATTGACTTGGTAGTCCAAGACCGGATTCTCGGTATTGATAAAAATCGAAGTAAATTTTAAAATAACAAATAGTTCAATAGAGAGAGACAAAATTATAAGTTTTAAAAATATAACTGAAAAGTTGTTGCGGGCGGCGAGAGTGGACCTTAAAGCGTTAAGCCAGCGACCCCCGGGTATTCGGCTGTATGCCGTTGAAACCTCCTGAGGGTATAAGAGGATCGCTTTCCCAGGATAGGTACGTTTGGGTTACCGCGCCTAAAAGACACCGGTGCGTTCCAATGGAAATCCCTGAATCCTCCTCAAGCGAAAGGAAGAGTTATTGGCTGGACTCGTGTCCCACTACTGGGCATGGATCTCTTCCCATTATTGTGGGGAGAAGGCCTGGACATTATTTCACTACGGTGCTCCACTTCGAATAACTAGGGGGTATTAGTGCTGTATAAATCCTATATAAGGTACGTAAATAAAGATCGTTTTGGAGTAATTCGTTGACAAATTTAATAAAGCTACACTCAAGCATACACAACCCTATAAAATACAAGATTTGTATATATATGCATTTGGAATCTTTGAAAGAATATTACATATAGTAAGTACGAACATTTAATTAATAGAATCAGGCGTTACTTTGCGGAACTCCATTGTTATGCATGCGTTGTAAAATAGGTTGTATACTATGATACGTTTTGATGGACACGTGGAGACACCGGTGCGTTCCACTGGAGATCCCAGAGTCCTCCCCAAGCGCAGAGGCAGGCCAACGAGGGGGTTTTAGTGGGGTCACATAACCCGGTATCCTCTCCCAAACTGTCGGGTTATGTGGGTTATTAAGCCACAAGGTGTTAAAGGGTTCCTGCATGCCTTTCACATCTACCTCATGGAATCCTGACTTTTACCTCAGGTCGTTTGCAGTTGCGCTGCTACTCTGGAGTCTGATAGCTCTCTAATGTTAGTTCGACTGAAAACATCACCTCTCCACCGAAACGCAATAGAATTGCTTTATGACAGCTTGGAGAATGCGGGTTTGTGGAGATGATTTTTAGTGGACATCCCCCTGTCGGATTCAAACCACAGATAAGGCCTCCGACAAGTTTTTTTTCAACCTTTTTATGTCCCACTACTGGGCACAGGTCTCCTCTCATAAGTGAGAGGGATTTAGGCCATAGTCCACCACGCTGGCCAAGTGCGGATTGGTGGACGTCATGCTTTCGAGATTATAAATTTCTCTCGGACATGCACGGCCGATGGAGAACATCGTTATTTTCCATCACCGTGGAGCAGCGGTAAATGCGCACATTACAAATTTCTTTGTCAGAGGTGCGCGCCGAGGATTTGAACCTGAGGTCGGTCGGCCGACAAGATTTAATGACTATCAATCTAATAAAGATTTGTCTATCAATAACAACCGGGATTAAATCAGATTAACGTGCCCTTCGAAGCACGCAAACGCGCAATAAATTTTGCCACTCGGAACGGTCACCCATCTCAAACCCGACCCGTTTGGCTTAGCAGCGTAAATCGCTTTCATTATACGCCACCCGCCGGGTCATGCGCGCTTCTACCCACTGTTAGGAGGTCATTAAAATATAAATGGAATTTCCGCAAGACACTTCAGCTCTGTTGATAACTAACATTATTTCTAAAGAAATAGGGCAGAAGAAAACCTCCATAGGTAGGAAGAGGTAAAGGTACTTAGTAAACAATCCTTTTGTTGTTCAAGACAATGTATTCGCTTATGCGAATTTAACGAGGTCTTCGTTTGTTCCGATGGAGTGGTCTTTTGAAATCGCTCCGTTCCACTCCTGTCTCTAATCTTGCTATACATGGAGATATGTAAATATGTTATACTAGCCTTCCGCCAGCGGCTTCGCCCGCGTGGACCCGTTTAATGGGTCCCCGTAGGATAAAAAATAGCCTATGTGCTATTCCAGGCTTCATTGCTATATTAAAATCATAGGCCTTTAGCCAGTTGGTTCAACCGGGTTGACCCTATTTCCCGTTTTCAGGAAGGAATGAAGCATTTTCACGCGGTAAAAGTAGCCTTTGTTACTCAAGGTGAATGTAGCTTTCTAATGGTGAAAGAATTTTTGAAATCGGAACAGTAGTTTTTGAGTTTATTCATTACAAACATACAAAAATACAAATCTTTCCTCTTTATAATATTAGTGTAGATGTAGCTCCTAGTTGTACCTGGTGTGGTTTTGCCTACATCATAGAGTTTCTTTACCATAAACTAAAATTAAAAGCTATCTATATCTTACTCTGATGTGCAATCTACATTACTGTAAAGTTTCATTTTCATTACTATTAATAGTACCCAGATGACCGAGCGTTGCTCGGATAAAAACAGTTATTTTTCAGAGACTCATTGGCTTTCTAAATAATGCCATTTACTTCAGCTCCCAATTTAAAAAAATGAATTACACTCGCCGATAGATGCCAGGAATTCATATTTTTCAGATTATGATTAAGTTGAAAATACGTATTTAAACATAGCTAGACCAATATTTATTGCACTCGAAAAACCCTGCACTTTAAATTTCAAGTAAATCGTAGAAGCCGTTTCCAAGATTTTAATTATATTTAGGTATATACAAGAATTGCTCGTATAGTCGTGTAGTTACAAAGTTGAAGAGTTTATTTGAAAGCGCTTATCTCAGGAACTACTGGTTCGAATGGAAAAAATCTTTTCATCATTTAGCCGTGTGGTTGCCGGCGTTAGAATAGCACCACTCCGATTCTTCCCAGGAGGTCGTAGGAGGCGACCAAGGGACATATTCCAGGAGACGGGCAGCAGCGTCTTCCTGTGTATTACAACATCTACTGCGGTCACCAACCCGCAATGCCAAGCGTGGTGACTATGGCAATAAACCCCCTTATGGCAGTCACAAGTAAACCTCGGCCCCCAGTCCCCGGCGGCCCCGCTATCCCTGGTTACGACAGCGGCCATGGTAACGGCGGGGCAGGGGGTGCTAAGAATCTCCGGCAGAGATTCGGCTGTCACAAAAGAAAACGACCTCTGCACCTGGCAACATACAACACCAGGACACTGAGAACCGACGAGAAGATACATGAGCTGGAAGCAGAGATAGATAAGTTACGCTGGAGTATCATAGGATTATCCGAAGTCCGAAGAGAGGGGGAGGACACGGTAATCCTTAAATCCGGTAACTTATTCTATCACCGGGAGGGCGAACATCTGTCCCAAGGTGGTGTCGGGTTTCTCGTCCACAGGTCCCTCGTCAACAACGTGACGAAAGTCGAAAGTGTGTCAGCAAGGGTAGCGTACCTTATACTCAGAATATCAAAACGGTATTCGCTGAAGGTCATACAGGTATACGCACCGACCGCGACACACCCAGACGATGAGGTTGAGGCTATGTATGAGGACGTCAGTAGAGCCATACATGCCTCTAAAACTCATTTCACGGTGGTGATGGGGGATTTCAATGCAAGACTGGGCACGCGAGACGGCGACGAGCAGAGAGTAGGGCCCTTTGGGTTTGGACAACGGAACCACCGAGGCCACTTGCTTGCTAACTTCTTGGAGAAGGAGAGCCTCTTTATGATGAACTCCTTCTTCAAGAAGAAGCCACAGCGCAAGTGGACTTGGATAAGCCCTAATGGTTCCACGAAAAGCGAGATAGACTTCATTTTGGCAGACAAACGGCACATATTTAATGATGTCTCCGTGATCAACAGGTTCAAAACCGGAAGTGATCACCGAATGGTACGAGGCACATTAAATATCAACATCAAGCTGGAACGGTCACGCCTGATGAAGTCTACGCTCCGACCAACACCTGTCCAAATTGAGGGCTCCGAGAACTTTCAGCTCGAGTTGCGAAATCGTTTCGCGGGCCTGGAAGAATGCGAGTCTGTGGACGAATACAACACCAGGATGGTACAAACCGTCCACGAGGTAGGGTCCAAGTTCTTTAAGGCCCCCTCCAGTGGTAGACCTCAAGTGCTCTCTGAACACACCCTCGGTCTTATAAAGGAAAGGCGTGAACTATGCATCCGGTCACCGTCTTCAATGTTGAAATACAGGCAGCTTAATAAACAGATCTCTTGCAGCAGACGACGCGATCTGCGTGCTCATAACACAAAGCGCGTCAAAAACACTATAGAGCGGAACCAAGGCACTAAAGTGTTCTCAAGGGATCTGAGTATTGGGCAAAGCCAGTTGACAAGATTGAAGACGGAGTCTGGCGCTATAGTTTCGTCTAAGCCTGAAGTTCAGAGAGAAATTGAGAGGTACTACGGACGGTTGTACAGCTCCTCAAAAGCTCCCGTCACCAATGTGGTGAACGACAAGAGAGCCAAATTGACCCGACACTATACCGAAGATATCCCGGACGTCAGCCTGTACGAAATTAGAAGGGCCCTTAATCAGCTTAAAAACAACAAAGCACCGGGCGATGACGGTATCACATCTGAGCTGCTGAAAGCTGGAGGGAAACCCCTCCTAGTGGCGCTCCAAAAACTGTTCGATACCGTCATCAGTAGCGGAACTGTCCCGGAGGCGTGGAGCAGAAGCGTGGTGGTACTGTTCTACAAAAAGGGCGACAAAGCCCTTTTAAAGAACTATAGACCCATCGCGCTTCTGAGCCACGTCTATAAGCTGTTCTCAAGGGTTCTTACTAATCGCATTGCGCGCAGGCTAGACGACTTCCAGCCTCCCGAACAAGCCGGATTCCGAAAAGGCTATAGTACCATGGACCACATACACACGCTGCGACAGATTATACAAAAGACCGAGGAGTATAATCTGCCGCTATGTATTGCGTATGTGGACTATGAGAAAGCCTTCGATTCTATCGAGACCTGGGCGGTGCTAGAGTCTCTCCAGCGATGCCAGATTGACTATCGGTACATCGAGGTGTTGAAGTGTTTGTACAAAGCCGCAACCATGACAGTCCGAGTCCACGACGGAAGCACTGGACCTATTCCAGTGCAGCGCGGAGTACGACAAGGGGATGTTATATCCCCGAAACTGTTTACCGCTGCACTGGAAGACGTGTTCAAGCTGATGGAGTGGAACGGGCTGGGTATTAACATCAATGGCGAACACCTCACACACCTTCGATTTGCCGATGACATAGTAATCTTGGCGGAGAACCTGGAAGAGCTCAGCACTATGCTAGGTGACCTCCATAGCGCCTCACAAAGGGTGGGTCTTAAGATGAACATGGACAAGACGAAGATCATGTCTAACGTCCATGTCACACCTATACCGGTTATTGTTGATGGCGCTACTCTCGAAGTTGTCGACGAGTACATCTACCTGGGACAAGCGATCCGTATGGGTAAGTCCAGCTTCGAGAGAGAGGTAACTCGTAGAATCCAACTCGGTTGGGCAGCGTTCGGGAAATTACAAAGTGTCTTCTCGTCCAGAATACCTCAGTGCCTGAAGTCGAAAGTTTTCGAGCAGTGTGTGTTGCCAGTGATGACCTACGGCGCTGAGACGTGGTCTTTTACAGTTAGCCTTTTCCATAAGCTCAGGGTCGCCCAGCGAGCGATGGAGAGGGCTATGCTTGGTATTTCTCTACGCGACAGAATTCGTAATGATGAAATCCGTAGAAGAACTAAGGTTACCGACATAGCTCTCAAAATCTGCAAGCTGAAGTGGCAATGGGCAGGCCATATAGTTAGGAGGACCGACAACCGATGGGGAAGAAAGGTCCTTGAATGGAGACCACGTCTCGGCAAAAGGAGTACAGGCCGCCCTCCAACCAGGTGGACTGACGACCTGAAGAAGACAGCGGGTAGTCGCTGGATTCAGAAGGCCCAGGACCGGGAGGAGTGGCGAACGTTAGGGGAGGCCTATGTCCAGCAGTGGACAGTAAAAGGCTGATGGATGGATGGATGGAATCACATTCTATTGAAGCGAATAACTGATGTAACAGTTAGATTTTTGCTCATACTTATTAAATAATCCTTTATGGCATTACTAGTTTGTTTATATTGATGCCTTTGTCTCCTTAATACGGTGTCAGTTTGAAAGCGCCTTAAATTAATTTTAACTATATTAACGTTCGTGAAAAATAGAATAACAAAACCAACACAAATATCGCTTTACAGACGATTTGTTTTCCTAATAAGACAAAGGGAATAATACGCCTAAATTGTGGCAAAGCAAATCCAGTGAAACGTTCGGTAGAAGCGAAAGAGATTTACAAGATATTAAACAAATAGGCATCGACACAGAAGCCTCCGTTGGAAGGCATTTCCAACGATAAATCTATTAACAAAATCACAAAGGTTTGTAAAGCATCCATTGAATTCTATGCGAAGGAATTTATCATTGAAAGATCTGTAACAGCCAGCAATGAAAATAGAATTATAGCTAAACTCACAAATACGGGCGAGCGTATATTGCGTTCCAAATCACTTATTGGTCCGTATGAATATAGGGATTTTATTTGTGTCGTGTAACTCGAGTTTCCGTAAATTAAAACTTGTGAAGGCCGTAAAAGCGTGTTATTTAATATTTTGCCGCGGAGTTTGATTTTCTTATTCTTTCGTATTAGTTGCTAAAAGTCTGTTTGTGAAGTCGCTTACCAACTTCATGTCATTGGTTGTCAAACGATTAAAAAACTTTCTCTATTGTTACGTTTTAATAATGTGTTAAATACTGGCAACACTGATCTTAATTTTCTGGATATCAAAAAAGGTTCTACAGCTATCAATCAAGCTCAAGGATATCAAAAAAGCGAAAGCAGAATCATTGTGCATCATATACGCACTTTTTTTAAAGTAAGAGGACTAAGTTGTTATTCTTTCGAATTACTTAGTGAAATACAGCTAAAAGTGCTAAATAAATTATGTAGCGTCGAAAATTGATGTAAACCTACATATATAAAAGTGTTATACACATAAAAAAAACTCAACACTTGGTTTGTTCTGCTTTCAGCTTTAGAACCTATTTTGAGATCCAGCAATTGGCGGGTGAATATTTATGCTTTAAGATCAGTGTTGCCAGTATTTAACAAATGTTTATTACATTTTGAACAAATTCGTAGTAAAGTTAGATAGATGTAGTAAAGAAAACGAAAAGAAATATACAGATGATGTTATTGGTTTCCCTAAATCCACGTAAAAATCAGAGAGAAGGCGCGCATAGAAGGAAAAGGCAAACCAATTTTACATATTTTTTGACGTGTTTAGGTGTTTAACATAATCAACGTTAAACGCGACCGATCCCGGGTTCAAATCCTTGGCGCACACCTCTGACAAAGAAATTTGTAATGTGCGCATTTATCGCTGCTCCACGGTGATGAAAAATATCGTGATATTCAATTGATTACGATGTTCTCCATCTCCGTTCATGCCTGAGAGAAATTCCTAATTTCTCGATAGCAAGACGTTCAGCAATCCGCAGTTGGCCAGCGTGACTATGGCCTAAATCCCTCTCACTTGTGAGAAGGAGACCTGTGCCCAGCAGTGGGACATAAAAAAGTTGAAAAAAAAACTTTAAACAGACACACAGTTTCATGTGTATTTCCTTTCTGAACGGACTCTATATACAAGTTTGTGCATACAGTTCGGTGGTTGTTTCCTTTAAACCCCACCGTACACCGTATCAGGATTTAGACAAAACAAATTAGGTGTCTTCTGAACATGAACATTGTATAACTGGTTTTACAATATGTAACAATAATCCATCCCTTTTATACAATTCTTTATACAGCTAGTCCTAAGATAAAGCGTCAATCGACGCCCTCAGGTTCATGCCTATTTGTGATTTCTTTTCATCATTCAAAACCCGAAATCCCTCTTACTTTAAGCCTCTGCATAATAAACTTCAGCATAACGAAGCCCTTTCATACGTCAGCCAGCTGATGTGACGTGAATATTAAACAATTTTATCTAAACCGGCGAAATTGCGCGCGAATCCTTCAACATTCTTTTATTGCATTTTTAACTATTCAATTCCACTTCATTTTTCACATCTTTCAAATAAGGACACACAAAGCTTTAAAGAAAATATTTAGCGTTTAGTTAATAAATGGACATTTAAAATGTTATTTCTTTATAAAATTAACAACAATTTTATAAAAAATAATGTACAAGGGAATCTTGTTTTGGGCTAGTATTGAGCAAAATCCTGGCCTCTTGTGGTCGACCTGATGACGTTCACAAGTATTAATGACAGCCATGTTACTTTTGAGTGTAATAATCCATCCATTCATCTTCTGCTGGACATAGGCCTTCACTAATATTCACCCCTGTGTCCACTCCTACGTCCTCTAAACTAAATCCAACGGCTACCGTATGTCTTCTTCAGGTAATTATATTATTCGTTTTAGGAACATGTTATTTCTTTTCATTATTAGATTTACTATACCACATGCAATTTATTTTCCTACTGCCTTATAAACGTCAGAACGTCAGATGTGTCGTGAATATTAAACAATGTTATCCGAACTGAGAATTACGCGGAATCCTTCGCCGCTCTGTTATTGCATCCAGTTTTTATTTTCATTTTAATGAAAAAGTTTAAGAAGGTTAAGTTAAGAAGGTAAGAGGCTGGCGGCAGAACTTAACGGCAGAATGGTTGCAGCGGTTTAAATATTAAAGTTCGATCGCCTTCAAAAATAATCATTTTATTTGGGCATTGGATTATACGAGTAATGCGCTCGTGGCCCAGCCCCTGGCAAAAACGGTCGTGTGTGCGGTGGGTGACCACAATTGACTAAAATTTCATGCCCGTTTCCGTGCTTCGGAGGGCACGTTAAGCCGTCGGTCCCGGTTATTATCAATAGATAACGCCTGTTAAACTTTGTAGGAGGCCTTATGGGCGGTTTGAAAACATCCCACAGAGAGTTGGGTACTAACCCGCATTTCCACCAACCCGCAAAGGATCAGCGTGGTGGAGTAAGCTCCAGGCCTCCCGACCCGTACCCAGCAGTGGGACGCAAAAATTATTGCAGCCAATGACACTGTACGATTTGGTTTGATTTTATCGTTACAAAGGCATGGCAAATGCTAAAGCAAAATTACTAGTAAGAACAGTTTTGTTTTGTTTGTTGTTCGATAAATACCAATCTCTCAGCTGTCGTTTAAGGGTTCTATCTGACAGGTTGTTAATGAGTCTGAAATAACAACCGTATTTAAGCTGTGGATCGAAAAGGTCTTCAAGGTCTCACATTAAAATTAATTGGATTCTACGTTTAGTGTCGTGTACTCGTGTAACGATTTGACGACAAGGTCATTAAAATCGAAATGACGTTTTGTTGGATAACGGCAAATCCTCACTAGCTGCGTTCGGCGATTTCGCGTGTGCATCGACGCTGTGTCGCGTTTTGCCAACTTGGCTGGTCGCAGCATCGGAATCGCGCATTTTAGCAGCTTGTTTAGTGTCTTACACGATCAGCTGTCACGTGTGCCCATTATCGACCCATAGCCATTCTGTTATCTCAAATATATAAATGTACTTTTTTAAAAAGAGTGCTGCTGAGAGTTTTTTTCCCCCGCTTTTTTTCTCTCAGCTCAACAACTAGCCCAAACGGGTACCCAAAGGCGACGACCGGCAAAAATGACATTCAGAAAGCGAATATTTTGTTATCCTAATATGAAATAAATTTTCTTTTTTTTAAGGATGCTGGATCGCTATTTCATAATTACCTAAACTAAATTCGAACTAAATGCGGTAGCGGGATCGCGTTTTAGCGTTTTCTAGTGTTTACAGCGCAGAGTTCGATCGCTGCGTTTAGCGACTAAATCGTCAATCGCCAAGCAGCTAGTGTGACTTATCCGTAATACTCGTTTCACTCACTTTTTTCAATATCTAATGTCCCACTGCTAGGTACGGGTCTCTCAGAACTGCAAGGGACTTAGGCCAAGTCTACCAAGTTACCGGCTTCATGGACGTGATATGCTGTTAAGAAATTTAGTGTAAGTTTGTAAAGAAATAATGTACCTAGATACAATGTTTTTCCACACTGTGTAGAAGCGATAAACGAAACAAATTTCTAAGTAAGAGTTACGCGCCGGGATTTGAACCGGAGACCCCGTGTCGGAGACCGGCGTCTTGACCTTTTGGGTACAACGTAAAGGGTAAACCTAACATAAGCGATATTAGGTTTACACTTAATGTTTCTTTAATAAGGACGATGGTGTAAGTTCAATAATGAGCACTTCCAACCATTTATTTATTTAAGCTGGATACTAGAAAAGTACACTCATTACGGTAAATGGTAGAGTAGGCCAAGGTCAACCTAATTGGATTCTACCATTGAATTAAAACAATTGGATTTCGATGTTACTTACCTACAGCGTTTCGGCAAATTTAAGACTGAAATGGAGAACATTTTTAGTCAGAATTTACGTTGTCGTGAAGCAATTCTATTGTGTTTCGGTGGAAAGGTGTAGTAGCTGGCCAGACTTATGTGAGACGACCATCAACTTTCAGAATAGTAGCGCAACTGCATACGACGACAGGCAAGACTTCAAGGCCGTGTTCAAGTAGTGTACTTGCGGCAACGCTACAAAGAGCGCAATTTGAGGTGCGTTCGTGTCCATTCATGTCCATTTTGACTAGGGCTGCCATCCGTCCGGATTTCCCCGGATTTGCCCTAGTTTGAAGGGCGTCCGGGGGCCGTCCGGCATGGTTTTTGAAAAGTGTCCGGACACTTTTGTTGTCAGGGGAAATCCATTTTTTTAAATAGATAAGCGATAAATTGAAATAAATCTTAATTAAAAATTCATCCACTATTCGCATTCAAGAAGGCTCGGCAAAATAGTCAACGATCGAATGGAATAAAAAAATTATAGTGATGTTTTTATTTTTGTTGCAAAAAATAATTTTCCAGAGATGTCCGGGGAAAAAACCATATTTTGCTTAAATGTCCGGGATTTTTGCCGTGTTTATCCGGCGTCGGTAATTTAGGTGATGGCAGCCCTAATTTTAACAAACGCACAGTAGCAGGCTTCACTCAAGTATCGTCTATGAATTCGTTTAGAAGACCCTATGCCTTGGCGAGCACCATGTTTAGAGCATCAAAACTCTGGGTGTCATACCTGTCAATGTTGATGCTCTAAGGCACTATGAGACCTCATAGTATTGTTTATGAATACGGGTAAGGCTTGCTGGAGATTGAGCAGCGGTCAAGAGGTAAAGACCGCGGTCTCCAACACGCAGATACCGGGTTCAAATATACGTACTTACATCTATACAAATAAATAAAATTGGAGTGTCAGTTCGTAATATTAAAATAACCGCTTTTTACTAATATATTATTTTTTTTACAAATTTTCTCTATCTGTCTGTTTTGTTCGGCTAATCTCTGAAACGGCTTGACTGATTTTGATGGGACTTTCACTGGCAGATAGTTGATGTAATAAGGAGTAACTTAGGCTACTTTTATTTTAGAAAAAAACTAAAACTAAAGCCCACGTTGTATGTAAATTTGTGTATTGATTGCTGTTACACGATGATGAAAATATTGTGACATTTAATTAATTACGATGTTTTGCATCACCGATGTCCTAGAGAACCTTATAATTTCACCACCCGATCGTCCACCAATCCGCACTTGGTCAGCGTGGTAGACTATGGCATCAATCTCTCTCACTTGTGCGTGGAGACCTGTGCCCAGCAGGGAAATATAAAATAAAGGACAACTACAGCTCACAAAAAAGTAAAAATGTGAGGTTTCGAGCCCGCCTCTAAAATGGGACCATTCCTAAAGATAGTTTACAAACAGTATATGAAGGATTTGCACTTAATTTTTCTCTATATACCTATCCCTTTTTAGATTTATTAAGCGTCGTTTGAATAGGTACTATGGTCATGAAAAATATTTCCACTCCCATTTGTATGGAGAAAAACGATACGTTAGGAAATCTAAAGGGCTTGAAAATACCAAAACGTAAGGGATAAATTGTATAGAGCTAGATAAACCGCGCATAAAAATGTGTCCATCAAGACTTCCTTTGAACACTGCTTTGAACTTGATACAATCGAAGGAAGGTTCTTTTATACGAATTCCTTTTCATATGTAAAACATTTAGATAGTCCATCCTAAAACAACTTTAACCATCGCTTTTCCGGTTGTCACAATGTTGATTTTCTTTCTACCTACCCTCATCTCTTACGGAGAATTGACTTAAATATCATCCTACCTTCACAATTTCTTACAGTAACATTAATGAAACAGGATTTTATTACTTTACCTACCTCGTCGTACCTAAAACAGAGTAAAATAACGTTCTATTCAATACACATTAATTAGTAAAACTTACCTGTTATAGCCCAAAGTTCTTTCAAGCACTCCTCTCTCGACCGCGTAATGGCGGACCGCTTCTGGACTTCTGGTCCCGATTCCAAATACTCAAACAGCACCGCACCCAGAAGAACATACACCACCACAAGCACTACCAACCCCACTTGCGAACAAGCAGCCTTCGCGCAACCAGCCAACGCGCGCCGAAACAAGCCAGGCTGTTCCCGCCCATCCAGCGAAACCTCGGACGACATTATTACTAAATTCAAACTTTTTTATCTGTTACCATAACTACATTTTTCAGCACAGATTAAAATACTTTCGACACTTCATTTTCACTTATCCGTTACAGGTTATCTGAAACAAAAGATTAATTAATTAAGTAAAGTGGATCGTAACTCAACTATAATGGTATCTTGAATCGTTTTTTGGGGCAATGGACGATTTCTTAGCGGTTTTATAGTCGTTGTCGGTACTGCTAGTATACAATTAACTTTTACCGCAACGATAACTTTTCCATAATTGGAAATTTGATATTCGTTTGCTGTTTAACAGCCCATTTAGACTGAAAGCACCTATAAAGTAAATAGATTAAAATTTAGTTTCTTGTTGTGAAAGTAGTGGTTACTTCCGTTTTAATAAGTAGATAATTATCTTCAAAGATAAGACCGCTGGATGATCGAAATAAAACTTGAGTGACTTTTGATTCTTTTAATTCCTTTTCTTAAATATTTATAAAACCATATTATTATTTTGTCTAAAAATAATAAATAAATACCTATTCAGTAAAAGAAAATTCGTATTCTATTTTCATGAATAGCCGAAAGCCTTGAAGCCAAGTTTGGTTTTGAGAATGGAAAAATTATGAATAACTTATTTTTCTTCTGAAATTAGAATCCTCTTATATAAACAATGTACGCTCGCGTTTTCCCCGCATTTTATAATTATAATGCATTTCCAAAAGGCTGCGCTATGCTTCCTTATTCAGTTCAACGGCTCGTATCCACGACACGCGGTACGTCCTCGTGATTAATTTAACTTTGAACACGCTAAACATATTATTACATTCTGTACCAAGTTTTAATTTTGAACGTATTTTTATGGGGGTTGATGTATTACACATCATCGAACATCGAACCAAAATATGTATTTACTAAACTTATAACTCCCGTCACGTCACTCAATGTTTTTATGGCCTTGTTGAAAGTAGATGTTACTGATATCCTTCCATCAGGCCTCCCCTACTATTCGTATTTCATTGCTCCTAATATTATATCGATGTTGCTCTGGATTTGTACGAAATACCAAGATAGCTGCTACATATCTGCCGCTGAGTGACCTTAATGGAAAAGGCTTACTGATATGAAATGGAGTTAATAAAATCAATTCTGTTGGATGTAGGTATTCGTATTTTAGTATGATTTGAGAGCCACTCAGCTCTAGAGAATAAAGAAGAATGTAAAGTACGAATAATTTAAGGCAAGTTCAATATCAGTAACTACCTACCTTTCTTTTGTATTGGGGAGGCACCTTGGGAGAGGATACCGGGTCATGTGGGATATGTGTGGGGTTTCTAAGTACTGCATAAAGTGCTTTCAACACAGGCAAGGATAATTTGCTGGCAAAACATTTGGTTGTTTATTTTATTTTGGAAGCAAAAGCTTACCAGCCCTTTTTTATATTGAGGGAAGCCTTCAAAAGTTACCCGCCACCTTGGGAGAGGCTCCAGAATGGGCCCATCTTCGGGAGAGCAGGTGCTCTCCTGCAACTTTCGATGCTTACGGCGGCATGCGGCCACGCACACACCGCCGTCCTTCCCGGGGCTGCTGGCTGGATGGATCGAGTTCCCACTCTTACCACCCACAACACCGGAAACCCCCTTTTAGTCGCCGATCTTACGATCAGGCAGAGGTTACCGTAGTAACTACGTAGGTACAAAGGTTTCAGCGGTTTTATTTAGATAGCTTTAAACGACCAAGAAAAGTTTTCTGGCCAGAAATATCTTCTGATAAGTTTTTGCACACAATATACCGGTAGGTACCTATCGAGCAATGTAATATAGGTAGGTAAATACATACTGAAAGAAAAAGATTGGTACCTGCATATCTACCTACTTCATTGTTTACAAGCGGATTATGAAGGTTCAAAATCCCCTAAGTTTGTTGTTTCGAAAATTGTTCAGCATTATGTTTTCCCCGATACATCATTCCGTGACATATTTTCGGTATATTATGATTTATGACGACATATTTCTAATATCTTTACAAACAACAACATTATTTTTTCGAAAAAAAAACAATTTTTTTCAGTTTGCCTCCAAAACTGCGCTGTGGTAAAGTGGCCATAGGTAGGTAATAGGTTACACCTTTACGTAATTGGACTGCGTTGTGGTAAAGTGGCCATAGGTAGGTCCTTCCTTAGGCATTTCCTTTACGTAACTGGATTCTTGTCAATGGTCTCTATGTAGCTTCGGGATTAGTAATAGAGCTACGATATCCCCTGCCTGATCTTAAGAGGCGACTAAAAGGGGCTTCCGGGGCCGTGGACGGTGTGAGTGGGAGCTCGATCTGCCCAGCCAGCAGCTCCAGGAAGGACGGCGGTGTGTGCATGGCCGCATGCCGCCGTAAGCATCGGAAGGTGCAGGAGGGCAGATGTGCTCGTGCTCAGGATGGGCCCGTTCTGGGGCGCCGCGCGTGGAGGACATCGGTGCGTTCCACTGGAGATCCCGGAGTCCTCCCCAAGCGCAGAGGTAGGCCACCGAGGGGGTTTTAGTGCGGTCAAATCCCACATAACCCGGTTTCCGCTCCCAAGGTGCCGGGTACCGTTTGAAGGTTCCCCCCGATATCAAAAAAAGGTACCTGTGACACTATGCCAGGTTGACTGCATTCTTTTAACGACCATCTACTGGGGTGTCGCCGCTTACTGCGTCACACTACTCTAGTGCGGATTGGTGGAGGTTGGTGTTGTTGATGAGATGACTGATAGGGTGGGCTACGCAGCTACATTAAAAATTGAGATCGTAGAAGATTTAAAGTGTAGTGTAGGTACCTACCTAAGTGTGTTTATCATTAGAAACATGTTAGAAACAAGAGAAAATATTTTTTATATGCGAAAGTACCTATGGCACTCGTTGCCTCGCGATAGCTATGTAGTGGTATGTATTTAGGTATGTAGGTAAATAGAAAACAGTTGAGCAACATCAGCAGTCAGGCAGTCGGGATCAGTTGGGTATTGTGGCACTAGTGGCAGTGAACTTTGCCACTTCACAGGGATTCGATCATACAGAAAAACATGGTAGGATGCTTCTTGCGTCCCAGGCATGGTCCAACGTTTCAAAAACTGTCTGCATACTACATGTATGAATCTGAAATCTGCTACACTTACCAGAATTTAAAAACACTAAAGGGCAATGTACTTTACACGAGAGCCTACTTTGACGAGATGTTCTAATTTTACACTTTTTAGTTGCACTAGAACCGACACTACAGCTCTTTCGGCGTATTATTTACAACCCTAATGTATTTACAGAGATCTACAATAATAACATGAGGTAACGTATTGTAACACAAGAAACTTGTTAATTTTTCCAACAAAACTATGTACGTAAATAGTTCATTCAAAGAGAGGTCAAACATCCACCCCTACCGACGTTCAACGCAGCACTGAGCGCTTTTTCAAAAGCAAAGCAAAACCTCCCTCAACCGCAGGGTTGGATTTAGGTACGTTGAAAAAGATAGTACAAAAAATTTAAAAGGATAGTATTTATAAAAAAATTATAGTACACTTTTATTATTTTTAATTTAACTTATTAGTCTTTAAAATCAACACCAATTATGGCAAAAAACGTATTATTTTACACATTTTTTTTTTCAATTGTGGCAAATATAAGAAAGTATAATTTTTTGCATCAATTTTTTGACAATTTCAGTGAAACTGGACGAAGTAATAACAAAGTCAGTAAGTCATCAGTAATCAGTCAGTCTAGTCAGTCCAATATTGAAGTAAAGCGATGGCCACTTTACCAGAACGTGTCCGATGGAATCTTGGAGGCAAGCAGAAAAAACATATCTTAGCACTGTCTATTTCACAAACACTCGTGCACTGTAATCAACCTATATCAAACCAAATGCCATCAACTTTATTCGATATAACTCAAAAATACACCAAGAAAATGAAAATAAAACAAGAGCACAATATGTCTTTTTCGACTTCCCGCCAAAACCCTCTACACAAAAATTCTCAAGTGATTACACTTTGATTGAATTTCGAATGGAATGGATTTGAATGGAATGGAAGGAACGAACGAGATTACTGGAAAGATTGAAGAATTGAAGTGTACGTGTAAGAGGATAATTGGGGAATCCCCGGCCATCGACAAAGAAATTATCGCAAGATCAGAATTCGGTCGGATACACGCACGGTCTAAATATTCAAATAACGTAAAACTAAGCATTCGGGAGCAATCTTTAAATTATAGTATTTTAGTGTACTATCCTTAGATGTGGATAGTATATAGTACAAAGGGCGAAATTATAGTATAAATACTATAATTATAGTACATAATCCAACCCTGCTCAACCGGCTTTCTATGTTTCTTCCCCCGCTGAAGTTTATGTTGCGCAACGCAAACCTGCGGGAAAAGCATTTCCACGTGGTTGGTTGAGTTGGTTCATTTATTTACGTTGCTAGTCGTGACATCTTCTGAGAATATGTAAAAGTAAGTATGATATACGTAAAAGCGACATCTATTGGTGAATTAGAACACTATACACAATTTAAGTTTAGTTTTTATTTCTACTATACATAGAAAGATTATTTGCTGCAGTTAAAATAATTTATTTAAAAAATATATTTTATTAATAATATACACACTTAATCGAAAGTTATACAGCCATGAAAGCAAAGTCTATTTTTCATCTGTTTTTCTTGCAATTTGTTGTCTGTTTTAGTAATGCCACACTAAATAATTTTCCCCTATTGTAAGGTCATCTGATGAAAATCGGCATTGAAGCTAAAATATTTTTTTATAAAATAAAAAAATATATAAATGTCATGGATATTTCTGAATTCCTCATTAAAAAAACACTTCACTTTTCACTCTTTTTAATGCAGTAAACAAAATAATAAGCATACCATTAACTTAATCAATTATTTTAATTTCGAATCCATTCAAATACACTTTTTATCGATTACTTACCAGTTTTGAATCAATTTTTGGCGAAAATTTGTTGGCGACTATTATGAGTCGTAATTTACGACGTTTGAGGACTTTTCGCTAACACAGTCTGGTAACATTAAATAAACTGCCAAAGTCAAACAGACAGATGTGGATTGTGAAGTTGTGTCGTTGTGTAAAGAAAGAAATTCCACCGATAAAAAAGCGAATTGACACGCTTTCAACTATTACTAAGTAGAATTAATAAGTTAAATAAGTAATTTATTCTCTTAGAATTTTATCGCTCTCTGGTGGACTACAGTAATATATAAGTAAAACCGCAAAAATGAGTACCATACTTGAGAAAATTGCCGCTATTGAGTCCGAGGTTTGTAGAAGAGGTTATGAATTGAAAGTTAACATAATCAGAACAAATAGCTTAAAAAGAGGCAGAACGATATTGTATTCGTTTTCTATTCTCAGATTAATTTTCAAAGCTGAATGTGTATGTCAACATGTTTGTGTTTAGCGCCAACATTCTTAATGATTTTCAGATGGCTCGTACTCAAAAAAATAAGGCTACGGCATTGCATTTGGGTATTTTAAAGGCTCGACTAGCTAAACTGAGACGAGAACTAATCACGCCCAAGGGTGGCGGCGCTGCTACAGGCGAAGGTAAGCTGAAATTTATTAGGGGATGAAGACTACTACTCGGTCAAGTTAACATGACACCTGAGGGCTGATTTTGTAACTTTGAAAGAAATGATTTCATTCACTTTGATTGAAATAATTTCTGTCAGAATTAAAAATCAGCCAATCGTGGGCCAATTTTGTAATTCTGATAGAAATTATTTCAATCAAAGTAATTGAAATAATATCTGTCAGAATTACAAAATCAGCCCTCTGGGAGGCTATTCTGTATTAGCGTTGCCAACCGTCCCGTATTTCACGGGACTTCCCGTATTTCATGCATAAATTTCTATGTCCCGCCGGGACAGCCAATGTCCCGTATTTTACGAAAATCTGCAGACCACGGACGGCCACGCACGCTCTACGGCAAATCCATGAATGCTGTCGAAAAATGGAATAAAATATAGGTACAACAGTTTACGAAAAGTGACATAAACAATATTTACACGATCATTTCTTTTATTTTCACTTATATATTGTCGAATGAGTATTTTCACAAATGACCCTTAAATGGACTGACGTTCGTAATAAATGCACACCAAAGATTTAAGCCGAATAGATTACGATATTTAACTGCGATTTTGACTGTGTTTCTTTTTATAATTATGTCAAAAGACAAAATGATAAAATGTTATGTGCAGTAAAATCTGTAATAAAGTATAGTTTTAAGTCCAAATAAAACAAATTTTGACTAAAAACTCAATGATTTTATATTTGTCTTGCGTGAAAAAGTGAAATCTCATATTTTTAATATTTATGACCATTTGTCCCTTAAGGCCGAAAAAAAAGTTGGCAACCCTATTCTGTATTCATCCGTCCATAAGTTCTAACATTTTCGAAATAATTTTGGCACATTTAGACAGATTTTTTTCATGAATTTATAAGATTAGTGTCATCATTAATAACATTCGACAGCCTCCGTGGCGTAGTGGGTGATGAGCCGACTGCGAAACGTGAGGTCGTGGGTTCGATTCCCACCCAGGACAAATATCTGTGTGATGAACATGACTATTTGTTCTGTGTCTGGGTGTTAATTATCTATTTAAATATGTATTTAGAATTATATTAGTATGTTTATCAGCTTTCTGATTACCATAGTACAAGCTCTGCTTAGTTTGGAATCAGATGGTGTTGTGTGAATTGTCCAAAAATATTTATTTATTTATTTATTTATTTATTAAGCCACTGAATGAATAATATTGCAAAAAAATTCATCAGTGTAACTCAAAAATAGGGCCTGAAAATTCATGACGTTTTAGAAACGGGCATACAAAATAGCCTCCAAGGTGTTATGTAGAATTGACCGAGTAGTATGTATGAAGAGAATTTATAATAAAATTCTTTTTCCAACACATCACATCATTATAACAGTATAATTTAATATTTAAATGTGAGAGGCCATCTTTATCTTACTACATACATTAATACTATTGTGGTATACATTTTAGAAAATAAATAAACTTCATTTCATTTCAATTCAATATAATCTATCTTCAATGCTCAGCCAAGAAATATCTTAAGTAATCTAACCAATTGTTATCATAACTACATTAACTTATAGTTAATTTAAAACATTACAACCATTTGTATTTAAATTACTATCTTACTTTTATGTCAAAAATTCCATCAAAGAGACTTGTTAATTTGTTGTTCATGCCAAAATCTCTATACAATATTCTTTTTCAGGTTTCGATGTTGCCAAAACTGGCGATGCCCGCATTGGGTTTGTCGGCTTCCCATCAGTGGGCAAATCTACTCTTTTATCCAACCTGGCTGGAGTGTACTCAGAAGTGGCTGCATATGAGTTCACAACACTGACAACTGTGCCTGGTTGTATTAAATATAAAGGTGCTAAAATACAGGTGTGTTACAATGTTAACATTCTGATAGCTTGCTCAAATTAGATTCATGGTCGACTCAAAGGCATACTGTAAATAAACATAACAGTGACCATGGGCGTACCCAGGTTCATTGTCAGGGTATATGTCCATAATACACAAAGTGTGTGTGTCCATGATACAAAAATGAATAAAAACTTGGACTTCTAAGTTAATATTTATTTTCGAAATAAATGAGTAGGTATTAGGTATGACAAAAACATTGTCAAGAAAAAGTCAAGATATTGTAAAATGCATATTATAATGATAAGCATTTGTGGTTTAAACTTCTTTGTAGGTACATCTTTATACGTACATATCATACTCAAATATGTCATATTCCGTCTTGTCTATACAGTAACTTGTCTATACCATAAACCTCGTTGTAAATTATAACAACTTAAAATAAAAAAAATCTGAATCAATTCTCAATCTTTTATTTATTACACAATACTTTTATTTAAAAAAAAATTTTTTTCATTTAATTTCAGCTACTAGATCTTCCTGGAATCATAGAAGGCGCAAAGGATGGCAAGGGTCGTGGTCGTCAAGTGATCGCTGTAGCAAGAACGTGTAGTCTCATATTCATCGTTCTGGACGTCCTAAAACCTCTGCAACACAAGAAACTTCTAGAACATGAGTTGGAAGGCTTCGGGCTGCGGTTGAACAAGCAGCCACCAAACATATACTTTAGGAAAAAAGACAAAGGTGGCATCAATTTGAATACTACTGTGAGTATTAAAGTTTGTTTTTTTGTGTTTTTTTTTATATTGGATAGCATACTTATGTAACACTTCAACTGTACCTTAAATATACTCTGTGCCTTGGGTACCATGGACACATACAAAGATAGGAACACATACACCCAGACCGATAACAGAAATTTAAACTCATCAGTCAAATTTATGTTTCGCCGGGAATCGAACCCGGGACCCCTCGATTGGCAGTACGGCATGGAAACCATTGCGTCATATTAGATATTGTGTATGTTTACTTAGTAAGTTGTTTTTTGTATAGGACTGCAATGTCATTGGTCAGTAAAACACATTTTCAGAGGTTGAAGGTATTAACTTAGAAAGAGATTAAATTACGCAAAATCATTTTAAGATTTTAAGAGTACTGGCAAACCCTGCAGACGTTGTCCTACCTTAAAATAATATTGCATATAGTCACAGTGTGCAAATTTTGATTAAAATCGGTAAGATAATGGAAAGGTTAAAACCGACTAACTGACTTAAATACAAGTTTGGGGTTGTGCCGACTTGTACCCATACCTAGAAAAACCATGTACCTTCCCTTTTTAATGAAAATTGACTCCAATGCAAATTGATAATACTAAAACATTTTACTTTTTGAAGTTGGTTTTGATTTTTCTGTTAAATCCATTTTTACATCATGTTTTCCATCACAAAGATAGTGTTTGAAAATATGTTGCTACAGTAGAACGCCGATTATCCGAATTAATTGGGACCGAGGTCGATTCAGATAATCGAAAATTCGCATAATCGGACATAGACTGGTAATAAATAAAAACGAACTGCACACATGTTTAAGTTAACAAACACAGTTCTACACTTCTCTGCACAATGAGGGAGGGAGGAGCTGACTGACAGTTATTCAATGCTATTGAGTTGAAGAAAAAAAAAACAATCATTCCATTTCACGGAAGCCGCCCGACGCAAGACGTGTAGTCAAATATATCTGGACTCCAGCGAGTTCTAACTTGTTACAATAAAACAAAACAAAAATTGGCTGCAACCCTTTTTACGTCCCACTGCTGGGCACGGGTCTCTTCCCTGTTTCAACTGTATCATAATGTTTCTAACGTCTATTACTTTATCTTGTTAGTGCAACCAGTCGGAGCTAGACCTAGAAACAGTGAAGACCATCCTCTCCGAGTACAAGATCCACAACGCAGATATAACGTTACGATACGACGCCACCAGCGACGACCTTATAGACGTTGTTGAAGGCAACCGGATATACGTTCCTTGCATTTATTTGCTGAATAAAATTGGTAAGTTCAAGCTAAGGCAGGCTATGGCTTTTAAAGACTTTAAGCCGGTCACAGATACGCGCGGTCTGCGGTAGCGGCCTACTGCAAGCAGCAGCAAGCGCCATTCGCTGCCCATTCTTCATCATGTACAGACGTAAAAGTGACTTGGAAAAGGAAGCTTTGCTTTGTGTAAAATAAACAAAAAAGGGTAAAAATAAAAATATACCTATTTTTTATTTTCAGGCGAAGAGAAATATTCAAATATGGGTTCATGAAATATTAATATTATAATATTATTGATTCGCATATTTTTATAATCGGCGTGAGCTGTATCATACAACGCTGGATAATTCCGCACAGTATATTTTAAATCTTCTTATGATGCCATTTTGTTCAAAAAAACCACTGGCCGTACGGCTTGTTGTAAAAAAGCGATCTAACCGCGTCACGGGCCGCGTGAGTTTGAATAGTTCCAAGACTTTCGATACTACAAAACAAGCCGCCACCGCGGCCGCCACCGCAGACCGCGCGTGTCTGTGACCGGCTTTAGACTTTATTTGTCAGTCATCAGTTACAATTAAATATATACTGAAGAATGGCTGTCTAATCACAGTGCAGCCAATCAGGTTACTATGTCAAATCCCGCTTTTTCGCACACGCGCTACAAAAAAGAAACAAAAGATGCGCGAACGCGCTGAGAAATACGCCAGTTTAAAACTGCTCTAAGTGCTTGTGAACATGAATAATGAATGAAGTAAACAAATAAATAAAAATGAATAATGTAGTTTAAAAAACTAAAAAACCGCTTTTGTGAAAATGCGAACTAAAAAGTAACAAATAAGAAAAAAAATGTATTTTACTGTAAAAAAATTCATGGTGTCAATAGTATCTCAAAAGCACCCCACGCTTTTTTTTTACAGTAAAATACATTTTCCTCTATTTTTTACTTTTTAGTTCGCATTTTGACAAAAGCGTGTTTTTTAACTACATTATTTATTTTAAATTTTTTAAGTTGAATTTTTTTTTCATATTGCAATGTCATCGGTCCTTGACCCCTGTGCAAATTTTCAAGTTAATCAGGCGCTTAGAAGTAGGTGAAAATGAAATTAAAAGATTCCGTTACATACAGACATACATTGTATACATACAGGTAAAAATCTCCTGCAAAAAAAACCTTACTATTGTTAAACTTTCCAGATCAAATTAGCATAGAAGAATTGGACGTAATCTACAAGATACCACACTGTGTGCCCATCTCCGCCCATCACAAATGGAACTTCGACGACCTGTTGGAGAAGATGTGGGAATACCTCAAGCTCATCAGGATATACACCAAGCCCAAGGGACAGTTGCCGGACTACAACTCGCCTGTTGTTCTACATGCGGACAAGACATCCGTGGAGGACTTCTGCAACAAGCTGCATAGGTCCATTGTTAAGGAGTTTAAATAGTAAGTACCTTTTTTTGTATCGGGGGAAGCCTTCAAAAGGTATCCGGCAACTTGGGAGGGGATAGCGGGTTATGTGGGATTTGTACCGCACTAAAACCCCCCGTGGCTGCCTCTGCGCTTGGGGAGGACTCTGGGATCTCTAGTGGAACGCACCGGTGTCCTCCACGCGCGACGCCCAGAATGGCCACACATATCTGAGGCGACCACCAGCCTCCGGAGTAGCAGCCGCAACTGCATACGACCTCAGACAAGACTTACCTATGCTTACTTGAGGTTGTATGTAGATGTCCATGGGCTGCAGCGATTACTTAACACCACGTGGCCTGCATGCTCGTCTGCTACTCCATTCAAATAAAAAAATGGGCCCATCCTCGGGAGAGCAGATGTGCTCTCCCGCACCTTCCAATGCTCACGGTGGCATGCCTGTGTGAGGTATGGTGGTGCATGTGTGGCCACGCACACACCATATATCTGATTGTATCTGTGGATAGAAAATTTAATATTTTTAAATTTTTTTTCTTAGTCCATTTCCAAGTATGTTAAATAAATTTCTCTTCTTTTCAGTGCCCTAGTATGGGGATCTTCAGTGAAGCATCAACCGCAGAAAGTAGGAATAGATCACGTCTTAGCCGACGAGGATGTAGTTCAAATTGTCAAGAAAGTATAACAAATGATTCAAAGGCCAATCGAAAGGTATTTTTATGCATCAGAATTGTAATGCGTCTAGTAGGTAAGGGGCCGTCCGTCACGTGATGTTTTTTTTTGGCATTTTAATCCCCCCTCTCTCTTGGTACGCCCCCTATATCGCATGTATTTTTAGTACCTACAAAGAATCATATTTTTTTAAATATTTATAAAATACAGGTATAAGTATCATCTAATTTTATTATAGAAAATTAAAGACTACAATAATAACATCTAGAGGTAGACAGAAAGGTTGCAGGTTGTTTTTGACTGACATAAAAATAATCAACAGTGAATCAAGGTCACACTACAAGCCTCTTTCGGTTTAGTACGCGTTTAAAGAAATAATAAAAACACGTGCTATATAAATATAAATCACCTGTGATATTTCGCGATTTTTATGGACCCCTCCCCCCGTCCCTTTCGAGCCTCACGTGATTAATGAACAGAATTAAGAGACCGCTTTGGCGTTTTTCAAGTCCATATGGGGTTTATCTCTCAAACTATTAGCAAAGCTCACCCAACGCTAAATAAACTTATATAATAGTTTTACGTGAATCTGTATGTATTTTATTTCATATTTTTAGCTAAGTAATACTTACTTTAATGGCTTCATTTGGTATGATACTTATGATAACTTTATTTTGTAATACCTACTAAACCAAAATAATGATTTTTAAGTAAAAAATAGGAAAACCTATATTTAAGCGATATTATAAGACATAAGAATTTTATTAACAGTTCACAACCCTGGCAACACGCCTGGGCGACAGAGGGGCGTAACGAGGTGAAGAGGGAAGTAGGTATATAAATTGCGGCGTATCGATGGCGGTCAAAGGAGATTCCGTTCTATGTAATTATTATTTATTCTTATGCCATGGGTGGCCTTCAAAACTTCTTATTACATGTTATTACCTTTATTTGAGAAGGTACTGGGGAGTTGACTGATATTAAATGTGGTTTTATGATTAAATAACGTTTCAAACTCATAGCACAATAGTAAGGTAGATATACACTGTGTCGTGGGTGTCATGGACATACACAAAGACAGAAACACAAACACCCAGACAGAACATAAATTTAAGCTCATTTTTCTGTCTCGTTGAGAATCGAACTCGAGACCCCTTGAATATGGGACGAGGGACCCCACATGGGTTGTCAAAATAAAGAAAATAATATAGTTTCCAAACTGTCGCATAAAATGAAATCAAAATAAATTTTCTAAAATAAACAGCAGAGTTATAAGTACTTAGCGTCTATACCTTTCTTTCAAACTTTTGTAGCAAAATTATATTGAACATATCCAACGGTTTTTTCAATTCATATTTTTGCTACTTACTATACTATGGCCTTTTACCTACTAGACCAGGAGCCTTAAACCTTATGACATTATAATAAATATTTGGTAAAATTTCTCCAATGTAAATATTACAGATGCTATTAATATTCCATATTTAAAACACTTTGATTCTGGATTTGATTTTATTGGTGTAAAATTACTTGGTTTATCGGTTTTATCCTGATGATTTTAACGATTTGAATACGAGTTGGAACAATATGCAAAAATTTTGCAAGTATCTGGTATACTATGTGAACTGAAAAGAAAATATGGCTGAAACCCTTTTTACGTCCCACTGCTGGGCACGGGCCTCTCCCCATTATTGGAGAGGCCTGGAGCTTACTTCACCACGCTGCTCCAATGCGGGTTGGTGGAGATGCGAGTTGGTCGCCAACACGCTGTCGGATGTTTTCAAACAGCCCATAAGGCCTCCGACGGGGTTGAACGACTGTTATCTATCGATAACAACCGGGACCGACGGCTTAACGTGCCCTCCGAGGCACGGAAACGCGCATGAAATTTTTGCCACTAGCGGTCATCCATCTCACACCTGACCGCGCCTGTTTGGCTTAACTGCGTAGATCGCTTGCATTCTATGCTAGCCGCCGAGCCATACGAAAAGAAGATAAAGAATTGTGAAATTGGTAAAAGTACCAATAGTCCGCCAAAATTTATGGTTTTGTGTACATGGAGTTCCAATTCTATCTAATATTTATAGCATCTCTCATTATTAGTTACTCTTCAAATACTTAGTATTCAAACTACCATATCATTGTCACTTTCTATTTGAAGCTGTTATGTCTGCCTATAGACTGTTTAGAAACAGAAGAGTCGTGAATATTGAATGCATTCGTGATAAATCCAAAAAACCGGCCAAGTGCGAGCCGGACTCACGCACGAAGGGTTCCGTACCATTATCTATAAAATCACGTTTATTGTATGGAAGCCCCCTTAAATATTTATTTTCTTCTATTCTATTTGGCAACATAAATACATACCTACATCATTTGTGAAAATTTCTGGCCGTTGGCACCTTCGAGTACGGAACCCTGAAAAGAAACTAAGCAAAACATGAAAACTTGAGGAATGTCAAAGCGCAATCCCAAATCCTTGAACAGTCCTTGCATATTAATGATGTCGAAAGTTATATCGTTTTTCGTGAATTGTTTTTTATTTTCAATACCTATCTTAATTTATTCAATGGGTATAACTTATAATTTGTTAGTGAATCACTCGGTACGCATTGTTTGAAATTTCGAACATTTTCAGATTATTTTTTTAATTTTAAAAATTTAAATAAAAAAATAAATTAAATTATTGCACAAATGCGTACGGGGTTGGTTCTGATGACACATATTTCAGCTTTTTTTATTTGGCTTCACTTTATATTAAATGTTAGTATTAAAATAATTTTAACAAAAAAATTACAGACGAACTTTGAATCTTTAAGTTTATATACAATGCTAAAGCATAATGACTTCTATATATTTACAAATATAGGTCGAATTAAGTGAATTTTTACTTTATCATACTAAAGGGGTTTTGGACACTATTGACAAAAAAAAATATCAAAATGCATACCTTATAAAGGTTGCATAAACCTACGCTTGGAAAACAGGATAAATGTTAATTCAGTTACATACATTTTTTTTACTGACGCTTAATTCGATTATTTAGTCAATTGACGTTTGTGACGTTGCAAAGTATTTTCTCGTACAAAATTTTTCATTTTTAATAATGGCATCGCAAACTCTGTGTATATTGCCAGCGTCAAGTATAATTTTTGCATCACTTAGTAGTCATAGAAAAAATCAGCAAGTCGTCAGGTATCAGTCAGTCCAGTCAGTCAAATGTTCAAGTAAAGTGATGGCTACTTTACCAGAACGTCTCCGATGGACTTTTTGAGGCAAGCCGAAAAACATGTTTTCGCATTGTTATTTTATTTCACAACACTCGTGCACTGTCACTAACCTACATCGAACAAAATGCCATCAACTTTATCCGATGTAACTCAAAAATACACGAAGAAAATGAAAATAAAACAAGAGCACAACTTGTCCTTTCAGACTTCCCGCCAAAACTCTCGTACAAAATGTATAAAGATGTCACGTTTTGAAAGCTCATTAAAAGTATCTCAATTGACTTGGTAGTCCAAGACCGGATTACTTACTATTGTTTTTCATTTTTGTCGTTTTTTAGTAATATCCTTTTAAAATGCCGCATTTATATCAGCTGAGTAATAAAATTATGGATAAAAATCCGGAATTGTTATGTATAAAAATAACATGTATGTGATGTATATGTATATGTAATCAAAAACACCAACTCTATTTTGAATTATACCCGACTATGACTAAGATAAAATTGTTATTGTAATGTAAGTTTGTTGAAAACTGGGATGTTTGAAAGTATATTGTACAGAATGCTCATTATAAGTGTAAAAAGTATTATTGTTGTTTTCTTTATAATGAATACCAGTGTATCTTAGAGCATCAAGGTATGCCACCCGTCAGAGAGGAGTGGCCTTTACGGACGAACCCCTCGTCCCAACGTCCATGCACAATGTGCCTTCTAGTTATACAACTAGTGTGTCTGTGTGTGTCGGTGTCAGTGTTGACGGTGCATGGAAAATGACGTTGTTGATTGAAATTGACATATTTAGAACTGGATACATCGGTAGCGATGAAAGAATATTTGTGAATGTGTGACAAAATTAAAATGTGTGCGTTCTTCCCCCGCACCAGATTGGGCGAAAAATTTGTATCAAAGCGAGGCGCTATGCCGTCTCTACTGAAGGGTGAGTCAGTAACTGATGCTCTAAGCAGTGTATACAACTTTAATAGGTATCCTTTTCTAAATGGTGCAACATAGGTGACAAAATATTTATGGCACTGCTAAACTTTGACATATACAAAAAAGCTGAATAAATATAGCAGTTTTGATTTCTTTTAGTAATGCAATTAAATCAGGCACCTTTAAAAACTAGACAGATATCCAAATAAACTAAGCAGAAGTAATAGCTACTGGAATGAATACACGTGAAAATGGCTGTAGTTACCAGCAGTTTACAATAACGAGATTCTATATTACCAACAGCCACTACGTTACCATAGGTTACTACCTGCCAACAAGTTACCATTGTTACCTCCAGGCACCATTATCACAAACAAGTCACTATAGTAACATGACTGACCTTATAGTTGTGTAACAATGTGCATATGCACTCAACCCTAGAACCATGATGAAATCAAAACCAAATTCGTAAGAAGATCCAAACCATTCCAGAGTGCAGATATTAGCTTCTTTCATCACAAAATTAAACTTCTAGTACGTAGGTACAGATGGCAGTAAGTACGGAATTCCTAGTTTTATCGCGCAACAGCGAGCGTGAATAGATGGCGTGATAGAGGAAAAACACCACTACTCGTAAAAGTTCTTAGTAATTACAAGAGATGGCGCTTATACAGATACATTACCAGCATAGGTAGAACATGCCACGGTCACTCACTCACAGAGTACTTTTTTGCTAGTTTCCTTGTAAAGTATACCAAACAAAATGCTATCAACTTTATTCAATATAACTAAAAAATAAAAAGATAAAGAAAAGAAAACACGTTACATGACGTACCTTTACCTTTTTTTGTATCGGGACGGAAACCTGGAACCTAGGACCAACCAAGGTATATACCCTGGGAGAGAATTGTTTTTTTTAATGGACAATTCACACAACACCATCTGATTTCAAACCAAGCACAGCTGCTTGTACTATGGTAATCAGGACGCTGATAAACATACTTATATTATTCTAACTACATAGGTAAGGGGCCGTCCATTAATCACGTGAGGCTCAAAAGGGGGGGAGGGGGTACGGAAAACATCACGAAACATCACGAGGGGGGAGGGGGGGTCTCGTTAGACATCACGTGTATTAATTTTATTTATTTTTTGTCAAAAAGCGCTATTTCTGAACCGAAATTTTGAACGGCGCGAAAATTTGAACGATTTGTAGTATGACCTTGATTGACTCGCCCGCCGAGGGAGGGAGGTTCTCTGCGTAGTGCGCGAGGATGATGATGCCGAGTGGCTTGACGAAACCGAAGTTAATATGTCACAAACCTCTTTGCCAATAACAACTACCAGTGAAGAAGAAGCTTTACCAGTTGTAACCTTAAATGAAAGTCTTGCAACTCCATGGGACGCAGACAACATTAATTAATTATTCATTAATTTTATTGCAAATACATATACATGTTTTTCGAATCAAAACGCCATTTTTTAAATATTTTTTTCCAGTCAAAAATAGCCTTTACATAGACTTCCAAAAAAATACACGTGATCCAGGGGGGGAGGGGGGGGGGGTGGTCCCAAACCTCACCAAATATCACCAGGGGGGAGGGAGGGGTCAAAAAATGAGAAAAACGACCTCACGTGATTAATGGACGGCCCCTAAGTACTTAAATAGATAAATTAACACCCAGACACAGAACAAATATTCATGTTTATCATACAAATATTTGTCCTGGGTGGGAATCGAACCCACGACCTCACGCTTCGCAGTCGGCTCATCACCCACTACGCCACGGAGGCGGCGGAATACCGGGTTATGTGGGATTTGACTGCACTAAAAGGACTAAAACTCCCTCAGAGGCGTGCCTTTGACCTTGGGGAGCACTCCGGGATCTCCAGTGGAACACTAGTGTCCTCCACGGGCGGCACCCTAGAACGGGCCCATCTTTGGGAGAGCAGATGTGCTCTCCTACACCTTCCGATGCTTACGGCGGCATGCGGCCACGCACACACCGCCGTCCTTCCCGGGGCTGCTGGCTGGACGGATCGAGCTCCCACTCTCACCGCCCGCAACCCCGAAAGCCCCCTTTTAGACGCCTCTTATGATCATACCGTAGCTCTATTGTTAATCCCGAAGCTGCAGGGACTATAGCATACCTACCTACAACACGAATATTCGAACATCCCGCCAAAACCCCCGCTTTAGATGGTCCACATCTAAACCTAGCAAGTGCAATTTCGACTTGCGTCGATAATGTCTTTATATCTGCGGAATCGATGATATTTTTTATCTTCTCTCTTCTATTTCTTTGGGCCATACCTACCTACTTCTTTCCCAATTTTCATGATGCTAGTTCATTAGGTCAAAGAGAAGTCCCTTAAAGATTTTGATTCTTCTTTATTGGTTCCTCATGTCTGAGAGTCGTGCGCAAGTTGACCACCAAGATCCAGAAGCATAGCAAAAGCACGATAATATTTTCCTTTACCGTGGAATAACATATAAGATTATACTCGTACGCACAGAACAATTTTTCTTAGTCAGAGATATGGAACTATGGACAATAGAACCCGGTCGAGCTATGGAACTAAGTATGGACAAAACCCGGACCCTTATATTGACAAGGCTATCACCTCAGTATTTCTCTTGGTTTTTTTTTAATTCTGAGCATTATGGCCGAGCAGAAAAGACTATGGTCATAGTATAAATATCTCTTTATACTTACTATGCTATGGTCCTCGACAAGGAGGTACTTACGCGAGTTTAAACCCCGACGCGTGCCTCTGATAAAAAATGGTTATGTGTGTATTTATCCACAATGAGGGAAAACATTGCACTCTCGCTCCACAATGAGGTAAAACATTGTGATATTTAATTACGATGTTGTCCATCATCGTGCATATCTGAGTTACTTATAAGCTTATTACCTACTTGTAGGCTTAATGTCCAACCATCCGCTCTTGGTCAGTGGTCTACATCCATCTTATTTGCTTCTGAAGGGACACCTGTGCCCAGCAGCAGGACATGAAGAGTTGAAAAAAACAACGGGTTGCACTCCGGTAGTGCCGGCAGAAGTAAAAAAATTAACGTTGTGCATTTTTGATATCTTAGAATCGTTAGGGAATAATTCCGCACGAATTGCTTGAGTTATCAGTATTAATTTCTATCTAGTATTTTTATAAAGTACTCACTCTCACTCATTTTCTTTCACTATTTCTTCGTCACTTTTTTCATTAATGCACTTTGTACAATGTCCATTGTCCATATTTTAAATACTTGATAATATAAAAGAATTTTATATAGACAGTCGAGAGCTGTCATCAGCTGTCACCCCTTCTTGTGCCTCCGTCTTACGAATTTTCGATTAGGCCACGTGTATTTGACGCGAATTTAACATTTTTTTTCCATCCCAAAAAAAAGTGCACAACGCCGCTAAAGAAGTTTTCACTTCAAAAAATTTCAAAAAATATCAAATAGGCAAGAAAGTTAATTAGACGTAGAAATACGTAAGTAATTATAACAGTTTAGATATAGATTGAGGCACTCCAAAATATTTTACAAAACACAAAAAATAACCAAAAACCCGCCATTACAGGCACGTTCATACCATGAAATTTGATTTACGCGCTTTAATATTATGATTAGGTGTTTCACAACGTCATCTCACAGTGCATTCCAAAATAATGAATTGGTTTCCGGTCATTTTAACACCAATTTTAATTTAAATTCGATTCTGAATCGCTAACTAGTTGTCGGATGAAGTGCGTTATTTACGTATTTATGCAATTCTGCGCTGAATTTAGCCACTGATATACCTAATTGAAACATATTAAGCTTGGCGGATTACATCGGTTTGGATTTATCAGTTTTTAATGATGGACAGATTGGTTAAATTGTCCGTGGTCACTAAGGGCCTCTTTCACCACCTTCAAGTAAAGTGATAAGTACGCTAATTGTTGGAGTCACCCGTAACTTCAATTTCAATTTTACGATGTTCGAGTACCACCCATCATATGATAAACTGACCCGTACTCATAGTTTTTACTTGCCAATTAACTTTAGTTAGATACATCTAATTGAAACATATTAAGCTGGCGGATTACATCGGTTTGGATTTATCAGTTTTTAATGATGGACAGATTGGTTAAATTGTCCGTGGTCACTAAGGGTCTCTTTCACCACCTTCAAGTAAAGTGATAAGTACGCTAATTGTTGGAGTCACCCGTAACTTCAATTTCAATTTTACGATGTTCGAGTACCACCCATCATATGATAAACTGACCCGTACTCATAGTTTTTACTTGCCAATTAACTTTAGTTAGATACATCTAATTGAAACATATTAAGCTGGCGGATTACATCGGTTTGGATTTATCAGTTTTTAATGATGGACAGATTGGTTAAATTGTCCGTGGTCACTAAGGGTCTCTTTCACTACCTTCAAGCAAAGTGACAAGTACGCTAATTGTTGGAGTCACCCGTAACTTCAATTTTACGATGTTCGAGTACCACTCATCATATGATAAACTGACCCGTACTCATAGTTTTTACTTGCTAATTAACTTTAATCGGGACGTAACTAATCAACACTTTACTTGAAGATGGTGTGCGAGGCCCTTAGTCAAGTAAGTCCAACCTATCGGAGGCTGCGTTGTTTTACTTACACTCCTTTCTTTCAAATCACACAAAGGTATATATATATATATATAAGTATATGCATATATATGTATAATAGAACTTGTATGCTTGGGGTCTTGGACACTATGCGCAGAAAAATTCAAAATACATAGTACCTTAATTTATTTATTTATTTTTTATTTATTTATTTTTATTCATTTAGTACGGATTGCTCCAATTACACTAATGAACAATAAATTACGAATATTAGGTAACAAACATAAACTTAATTACCTATTTACAATTAATTATAGATAGAATTATAGTCATAATAATCAAAATATATTAAAATTATACTTAAAAAAAAGGTATTAATTAATTACAATATAATGTCAACTAGGCAAATGAATGAATAATAATAATAATATGAAAAAAAAATGTCATCATACCATCATTAAAAAGGTGGCACTAAACCATGCCTGGAAAGCAGGGTAATTATTAATTTATTTTTATACTTACAGGATTTTTATTTACTTATTACCTTTTTAGTCAGTAAAAAATTTGTCAATTGACTATAAATGAGTCGTGACGTCACAAATAATTTTCTCATATGAAATAAGATGTTACGTTTTGGCAGCTCATTATAAGTATCTCTATTGTTGATGGGATGCACCTTTTTTGTTGTTGGAGAACCTTCAAGAGCAGCTTGAGATAAATAGCGGGCTATGAAGAATTTATACCGTACTAAAACCATCTCAGTGGCTTGCTTCAGCACTTGGGGAGGACTGTGAGATCTCCATTGGAAACCACCGGTGTCCCTGTAATCCCGAATCTACAGGGACTAAGAAGCTCCCTTTTAGTCGCCTCTTAAGATCAGGTAGGGGAAACTGTACCCCATACTCTTAATACTGACCTAAAGGGCAATAATTTCGAAAAAGTACCGACCCATCCCTGCACTCGTTTCTGCCGTGAAGCAATTCTATTTTGTTTCGGTGGAAAGCTGCGCCTCCTAAGTAATAGTAGCACACTACCACCTCAGAGAAGGCACCTAGAATTTCTATTGCAAGTGGCAATTTAGCTTTCAAATGGGTTCAAACAAAACATAGGTACATAAGTAGTAGAAAATAAACAATATTAGGGACAGATAACACAGCGAGTGTAGCGCGGACCGCGGGACGCCAAAAAACTCGTTATAACGAAACACAATTATCCGTGGACAGCGGTCGGTGTGGAGAGGGCACTTTTTTAATAAAAATCGATTTCTATCAGAGTGAGGGCATAATTTTAAAACTAAATAAGTATATAAAAGCGACGACAGAAAGAAAAGTAAAAGAAAGATGACACTCAGTCATTACGTAATGAAATGAAATGAAATGAAATATTCTTTATTCACTGTTCGGTTCCTTTACATACTCTTAGTGAACGTTATTTTTTGTTCTGTCTGCTCTGGGTGCGCTTAGGCAATGCTGAGCTGAAGAAAAGAGCAGACGGAGAAAAACTTCAGCCCTGTTTTAAAATATGGGGTATACAATAGCTAGCTTTCTTACAGAGTAGCTATGGGCCGATAAGGAACATACGTGACAGCTACCGCATGTGTCAATGTCGTCCCACAGCCATCTGTAATCACTCAAACCACCTAATATAATTGATCAAATTTGGCAGAGAGGTAGTTTATTTTGTAGGTAGGTATTGATTTCGTATCAGGTCTAAATCTAAGAACTCTCGCTAGCAATTTATGAAAATTTTCATTTTTTATATCCCTGTTTCACACACCTGCACACATAAGAGGATAAAATAAGGAAGAAAAGTTACTGTTCCATGACTCGATTTCTATCAAAATTGATAAGATCTTCTGAAATACCAATTTAAAAAAATCTACACTCTCATAGGCCCCACGCCATGAATCCATGTGTCGTAGTTCTTTATCGTGGACCGTCACGATGATAGAAGAAAAACACCCAGACCAAGCAAATTAATTTAATCTCACCATTAATATTTCTGCTGGGAATCGAATCTGGGTCCCTGGCTCGATTGGCAATCCGACATACTAACCATTGCGTCTTATTAGGGTCTTCAAGATAATAATACTAGCACACACTATACGTATGTTGTACCTACATACTTTGAGCATCTTGCAGTAAGAAGTAAGTACCCAATATACGGCTTCTCCATCAATCCACAGCGTGGTAGAGCTAGAAGCATCGGGGTTCACCAGTAAGGCAGAGAGATAAGGACATCGATTGAGACTCTTGCCCAACATTGGTATGCTAAACAGCACGTTCTTGTATAATGCTATGATTAGGTAACTACAAACAATTTCGTCTCCACTGCTTTCTCTGTCCGCGGCAGTTAATTACTCCTATAACGACAGTTAGAGCATAATGAGATTTTTGCAATTCAACAGTAGCACATTACAGGCTCTGTCAACCCCCAGCTGACCCCCTGACCCCCAGACACCCCAGGGGGAGGTTATTAGGTTGCTTTGTTAATGACATTTCATTCCATACCTCTTTACCTGGTAGGTAACTAAATATAAGGCTGTTGTATGGAAACAATAAAAATGAAATGAAATGAAATGAAATATTCTTTATTCACTGTTGGGTTCCTTTACATACTCTTAGTGAACGTTATTTTTTGTTCTGTCTGCTCTGGGTGCGCTTAGGCAATGCTGAGCTGAAGAAAAGAGCAGACGGAGAAAAACTTCAGCCCTGTTTTAAAATATGGGGTATACAATAGCTAGCTTTCTTACAGAGTAGCTATGGGCCGATAAGGAACATACGTGACAGCTACCGCATGTGTCAATGTCGTCCCACAGCCATCTGTAATCACTCAAACCACCTAATATAATTGATCAAATTTGGCAGAGAGGTAGTTTATTTTGTAGGTAGGTATTGATTTCGTATCAGGTCTAAATCTAAGAACTCTCGCTAGCAATTTATGAAAATTTTCATTTTTTATATCCCTGTTTCACACACCTGCACACATAAGAGGATAAAATAAGGAAGAAAAGTTACTGTTCCATGACTCGATTTCTATCAAAATTGATAAGATCTTCTGAAATACCAATTTAAAAAAATCTACACTCTCATAGGCCCCACGCCATGAATCCATGTGTCGTAGTTCTTTATCGTGGACCGTCACGATGATAGAAGAAAAACACCCAGACCAAGCAAATTAATTTAATCTCACCATTAATATTTCTGCTGGGAATCGAATCTGGGTCCCTGGCTCGATTGGCAATCCGACATACTAACCATTGCGTCTTATTAGGGTCTTCAAGATAATAATACTAGCACACACTATACGTATGTTGTACCTACATACTTTGAGCATCTTGCAGTAAGAAGTAAGTACCCAATATACGGCTTCTCCATCAATCCACAGCGTGGTAGAGCTAGAAGCATCGGGGTTCACCAGTAAGGCAGAGAGATAAGGACATCGATTGAGACTCTTGCCCAACATTGGTATGCTAAACAGCACGTTCTTGTATAATGCTATGATTAGGTAACTACAAACAATTTCGTCTCCACTGCTTTCTCTGTCCGCGGCAGTTAATTACTCCTATAACGACAGTTAGAGCATAATGAGATTTTTGCAATTCAACAGTAGCACATTACAGGCTCTGTCAACCCCCAGCTGACCCCCTGACCCCCAGACACCCCAGGGGGAGGTTATTAGGTTGCTTTGTTAATGACATTTCATTCCATACCTCTTTACCTGGTAGGTAACTAAATATAAGGCTGTTGTATGGAAACAATAAAAATGAAATGAAATGAAATGAAATATTCTTTATTCACTGTTGGGTTCCTTTACATACTCTTAGTGAACGTTATTTTTTGTTCTGTCTGCTCTGGGTGCGCTTAGGCAATGCTGAGCTGAAGAAAAGAGCAGACGGAGAAAAACTTCAGCCCTGTTTTAAAATATGGGGTATACAATAGCTAGCTTTCTTACAGAGTAGCTATGGGCCGATAAGGAACATACGTGACAGCTACCGCATGTGTCAATGTCGTCCCACAGCCATCTGTAATCACTCAAACCACCTAATATAATTGATCAAATTTGGCAGAGAGGTAGTTTATTTTGTAGGTAGGTATTGATTTCGTATCAGGTCTAAATCTAAGAACTCTCGCTAGCAATTTATGAAAATTTTCATTTTTTATATCCCTGTTTCACACACCTGCACACATAAGAGGATAAAATAAGGAAGAAAAGTTACTGTTCCATGACTCGATTTCTATCAAAATTGATAAGATCTTCTGAAATACCAATTTAAAAAAATCTACACTCTCATAGGCCCCACGCCATGAATCCATGTGTCGTAGTTCTTTATCGTGGACCGTCACGATGATAGAAGAAAAACACCCAGACCAAGCAAATTAATTTAATCTCACCATTAATATTTCTGCTGGGAATCGAATCTGGGTCCCTGGCTCGATTGGCAATCCGACATACTAACCATTGCGTCTTATTAGGGTCTTCAAGATAATAATACTAGCACACACTATACGTATGTTGTACCTACATACTTTGAGCATCTTGCAGTAAGAAGTAAGTACCCAATATACGGCTTCTCCATCAATCCACAGCGTGGTAGAGCTAGAAGCATCGGGGTTCACCAGTAAGGCAGAGAGATAAGGACATCGATTGAGACTCTTGCCCAACATTGGTATGCTAAACAGCACGTTCTTGTATAATGCTATGATTAGGTAACTACAAACAATTTCGTCTCCACTGCTTTCTCTGTCCGCGGCAGTTAATTACTCCTATAACGACAGTTAGAGCATAATGAGATTTTTGCAATTCAACAGTAGCACATTACAGGCTCTGTCAACCCCCAGCTGACCCCCTGACCCCCAGACACCCCAGGGGGAGGTTATTAGGTTGCTTTGTTAATGACATTTCATTCCATACCTCTTTACCTGGTAGGTAACTAAATATAAGGCTGTTGTATGGAAACAATAAAAATGTTTTTGAAAAATGAATGTTGAAACGGTGACAACGGTGCTAAGTGCAGTGCTAAAGTTCAACGATATATAATTTCCATCCATCTATCCATTCATCTGCTCTTATAGTCCACTGCTGGACATAGCCTCCATTAACGTTCGCCACTCCACCCGGTCCTGGGCCTTCTGAATCCAGTGACTACTATTTAATTTAAATATGTTTCAATCCATACTTCCATAATACTAATCCATACTTTTTTTTTTTTTTAATTCGTTTATTCATAAATTTACATATAAATACTTAATACAAACATCCCGCCAAACTATCGAGTAGTTTGTAGGCGGGGATTAAACGCTCTTGTTTTATTACACAGTATTTATAAGTGGGTACATAATTATAGTGTGTTACATGATTCATCTGCTAGTGGACTCTTATTAACAACATAAAAAATATATAAAGTAAACATAATTTTCAATGTAAAACTTAAAAAAAAAATACTTTTAGACAATTAATCAAGAACCCGATGCCGACTCTAAGTAATGGCCTCCAAAAAGTATTGTAATATTTTTAATTTTAAGATTTTATATGTCGAAACTTCTGTCACACAAAACGGGAGACAGTTACATGTTACTGGCACTATATACTTCATGGAGCGTTTTCCATAGTAATTTCTTATTTTATTTGGCTTGCTAAACCAATTTCTTTTGGTACGAGTTGGGCCGTTGCGGGTTATTAGTTTAAATAATTCTTTTCTGTTGAAATTTTCTTTTATTAAATGTAATTTTATTTTACTTTCTATTGGTAGTATTCTATATTTCTTATATATTTGATCGGGGTTAGACTTGAATGTAGCTATATCTTTTTTACATAACATTTGCTTTAATATTCGTATTTGCAGTCTTTTTAAGTTTTCTATGTGTGTTTTAAAAGTGCATCCGTAACAACTCAAGCCGTAACCGATTATGGAGTCCACCAGACAAAAATATAAACAGCGCATAGTTTTCCTACTTACTACATTTTTTAGATAATAAAATTGAGTTAATATTGATCTTAACCTTGTACACAGTCTTGCAATGTGAAGTTTCCATGACATGTTACAATCTACAATCATTCCTAGGTACTTGTATGAGGAAACCCATTCAATTTGTGTGCATTGACACTGCAAGGCATTTTTATGAAGACAATCATAAGTGTGTCCCTTGATACTTGATTTTTTAGATTTCGGTATCTTCATATAAGGCGAGTGGATATGCATGCACTTAGTTTTATTTAAATTTATGACTAAACCATTATCGTGAGCCCACCTACATATATTGTCAAAGTCCAGCTGAACATTATTTATAGCAGTATTTAGGTTATTGTCTGCATAAATTAAACAGGTATCGTCGGCATACATATACATTTGACATCTTTCAATGACATTACATAGGCTGTTTACGTGCATTACATATCCCAAGGGTCCAAAAACTGAGCCAGTGGGAACACCATACTCAGTGTTATGAAGAGTACCAGTTGTTCCCGCAATGAGTACTTGAAGTTTTCTGTCATTGAGATATGTTTTAAAGAACTCGTTCATGGGACCTCGTATCCCACACTCAGTCATTGCCTGAAGCAAGCCCGCGTGATCTAATGTTTCGAAAGCTTTCCGAAAGTCTACGAAGACCACTACTACATGCTTTCTTTCATGCAGACTATCATTGATATAGTCCGAGAATCGCAGTAGGGTTGATGTGGTACTTCTGCCAGGCCTGAAACCGTGCTGTACATCTGCTAAAATGTTTTTATTTTCTAAGAATTTACTAAGTTGTGATACTATTACCTTTTCAGTTATAATATTTATGACAGATAATATAGATATTGGCCTATAATTTGAATAATTTAAATGGCTACCCTGTTTATATATTGGCCGAATTAAACCTACTTTTAGTGCGGAAGGGTAAACATTGAGCTTTACACACAAATTGATAAAATTGGCTAAAATGGGACTAATTTTCTCCTTTACATATTTAAGATCGCGCGCCCTTATTTTATCAAAACCTGGCGATTTATGGCTACTGAGCCCGTTAATAATTTTCATAATATCACGCGCGCTTACTTCAGTAAATCGAAGGGATGAATCACATTCCTTAACATATGTAGATCTCTCTAATAATTGTATTGAACAGTTGTGCCTTATATCAATTAATTCATTTGCAAATGTATTACCAAAAGAATTACAGATGTCTTGAATGCTATTGTATTTTCCCAGGTACGCTTTAATAACGTCATCTACATTATTCTTGACCCGCCCTAGCCAGCTATTTACTTTTTGCCATACTTTTCTAGTGTCCCCGTTACATTCTTCTAACTCCCTACGCTTATGCCTATCCTTAATATAATTTATGTACTTATTGGTTTTATTTCGATAGCGAGTATACTGTAATCTAAAGTTCATGTTTTTTGGCATTGACTTCCATTTACGAAATAACTCGTTTTTCCTATCTATCATGCTAATTAACTTTCTATCAGTCCATTCATGCGCCGTGCTTCTTGCCGGTGTAACTACAATCTCCGCATTGTTATACACACGCGTAAAATCAGCGCACAGTTGATTATAAATTTCAAGCGGACATTTCATGTTAACATACACTTCCCAGTCTACTTTATCTAGCTGCTTTTCTACACGACTGTTACTTAAAATGCACTTACTTTTCATCACCTCCTGCTGGTCCTGACAAACATGCATATTAATATAACCACCAATTAAATAATGATCTGATATTCGGCATGCAAGGAGATGCGCGCGCGCCTGCCGTCGGCTGCGCACCCACAGGTGATCGATGCACGACGATACTGCCTTCTCGCTCACCACCTCCTCTCGCGTCACATCATTCACTAGGCACATAAAACCCCGCTCACACATCATATTCATATATTTGCTCGCAATGCTACCGGTGAATTCTTCGATGATATTTACGTTGGTATCGCCAATCACAATCACATCCTGACTCGAGGGTTTAGCTTCCAGGGTGGACTTAAGCTCTTCTATAAATCTTAATTTGTTAGTTTGAGGGGGTCTATAGATTGCTATAAGATGACAACAATATGAATTAAAATTCACTTTGACGCACAATATTTCCATTTGGGACACACTCGCGTTTTCTATGTTAAAGTCTATGTTTTCCTGTATGTACATAAGTATACCACCACCTCTTTTCCCTTTTCTTGTTCTTGAATACATATTATATCCAGTAATGTTATAAATAGGTAATTCTTCTTCTGCAATATTTATTTCTGTTAAAATGGCAATATTAACAGTATTCTTACATGCTTTCATTAGTAGTAAAAATTCCGCAAAGTTTTTTCTCAGAGACCGAATATTTAAGTGCAGAAAGTTAAAGTGGGACCTTTCTTCATATACATGCTGTCCCCAGGCTGACATATCATCAAATTTTACCAGCGTGTTAAGATAATTTTTCTTCTCATTTCTATTATCTTTAACAGTATTGCTATTAGTCGTAGGTGTGCTCTTGGCTTTATGGACCTCTGTTATCGCTGTCCGCAGAGTTCAATGTCACGCTCCGATCGTATCCTAAAGATTTTATTTTCAATGTCGTTTTTTTTACCAGTATTCGGGAATTTTGTATCCATATATATTTAAATGTTGGTTTTAGCTGGGTTTTAGTTAACCAGTGCAGCTGTTTTAAAGCGGGCGTTAGGTCTTCATTGATATAAATCAGGGACTTATTGTTATTTTCGAGAATATCGTGATTTGTTATTTGCTCTTTTCTTTGTTTAATCCATTGGTTTCTTGCTTCTCGCGTAGTAAGGGTTACGACCACAGGGCGAGGTCGATTTTTTTCCTCTGCGGTTTTTATTGAGCCTACCCTCCGCGCTTCTTTAATAAATGTATCCTCTAGATTCAGTTTATTTGCAATTTTTATCACTATATTGTTAATATTCTCGCCTTCAGTCGCGTCTAGCCCACTTATTTCAATGTTATTTTCTTTTTCCTTCATTTCCAATGCCTCTATTCGTTCTTCTAGTGCTTTAAATTATAAATTCGAAAGTAACTCTGTCTGTCTGTTACGCTTTCCCGCTTAAACTACCGAACCAGTTTTAATGAAATTGGAACACAGATAGAGTAGACCTTAAGAAATAACATAGGATGAATTTTATCCTACGGGAGCTTATAAAACAGGTCCACGCGGGCGAAGTCGCTGGCGGAAGGTGTATAAAATGACCTAATGGTAACTAATTAGGAAGTGCCGACCTACGTATATGATTCGGAAGGTACGTTATAATCATCCACCACATCTACGGTGAAGCAATTCTGTTACATTCCGGTGGAAAGATGCGGTTTCCAGTCAGACTTACATGTGGCTCCCATCAATTTCCAGAGTTGTAGCGGCCAGCGCTGCTACATACGAGACTTTTTTTGTATGGGGGGAAACTTTCGAAAGGTACCCGGCAACTTGGGAGAGGATACCGGGTTATTTGGGATTTGACCGCACTTAATTTCCAAAGTGAAAAAATTTAAGGATATAATTGGGTGTCTGTTTTCGGTCGGTTTGTTAGAGGTCTTTCTATGTATGTATTTACGATACCAACAACACAGAATCCTATTGTGGAGTTTTGAGTATGTTCAATTATCAACAAAAGGTACCCGGCACCTTGGAAAGGGGATACCGAGTAATGTGGGATTTGTACCGCACTAAAACCCCCTCGGTGACCTGCCTCTGCGCTTGGGAAGGTCTCCGGGATCTCCAGTGGAACGCACCAGTGACCTCGGTGAATTTCAGAGGTTAGGGGGCTCAAGCCCCCCCCCCCCCCCCCGGTAAAACCATTTGACAAGCCTCTAATTCCTCCAAAACTGAAATCAAGCCCTCCCCAAACCAGGCGCGATTCGAGTACACGTCATCAAGCCCCCTCCATCCAAACTGAAATCTTAGATCCGCCACTGAGTAGGGGGTAGTAACATTTACTAGCCTACTTATTAAAACCATGGTCCTTTGGCCGATCGTCGCGAAGTAACGAGTGAATTAGACAACAAAAAACTGCTTTTGTGTTAACTATACAATTATATGAAGCGCGCATGGCCCGGCGGTTAGCGTAGAATGCAAACGATCTACGCAACCAAACTAAACGGGCGCGGTCGGGTATGAGATGGGTGACCGCTAGTGGCAAAAAAATTTCATGCGCGTTTCCGTGCTTCGGAGGGCACGTTAAGCCGTTGGTCCCGGTTGTTATCGATAGATAACAGTCGTTAAACCTTGTCGGAGGCCTTATGAGAGGTTTGAAAATATCCGACAGCGGGTTGGCCACTAACCCGCATCTCCACCAACCCGCATTGGAGCAGCGTGGTGGAGTAAGCTCCAGGCCTCCCCAATAATGGGGAGAGACCCGTGCCCAGCAGTGGGACACAAAAAGGGTTGCAGCCATACAATTATATATTTAACTGTTGCGAATCGTACTAAAACACTAATCTATTTAATCGTTTAACTTGAAACTTTAAACAGTTACCTTATTATCCCAACATAACATTCACTCGCAAGGCTAATTCAAAGCGTAAGTCCTTCGTTAGCGTTTATTAATATAATATTATCAGAGCTAAACATTGCGTGGGTCTTAAACTGGCTAAGTGCACTGATTATAATGAATTATTCAAGCTGCGTATATATCTTACATGGACTCGACCAGTAAACCTACCGTGAGACTGCCTTATTCAAATTCTGTCTTATTAAGCTTATCTTTGTACGTTCATTAATATAACCAGCCTTAATTATCGGAGATTTCGCGAGTATCGGATTGTTTGTTTGATTTGAGCAGCATGGTTACCTTAGAGTTAGGGCCTCTTTCACCATCTCCAAGTAAAGTGTTGATTAGTTACGTCCCAAGTAAAGTTAATTCCCAAGTAAAAGCTATGAGTACGAGTCAGTTTATCATATGAATTAGTGCTACTCGAACATCGTGAAATTGAAATTGAAGTTACGGGTGACATTAACCGACAATTAGCGTACTTGTCACTCACTTGATGGTGATGAAAGAGACCCTTAGTGTTATTGCAACTAGACGAGACAAATTATACATTTTAAAATTAATATCTTCCCTACTGACATAATAAATGAGCGTACCATTCACTTTTTATTAGCTTAAAAAATCGTGTTGTTATATATATAAACAAGGTGGTCCTTTTCGGGGACCGCTAGCTGGACGGTTCGAGCTCTTCCCTCTAGCCGAACACAACCGAGGAAGACCTGTTTCATTCTTTCGTGACAGGTACCAGCTCCCGTTCTGCTCAAAATGTATAGCTACTACAGCGGTACCACAAAGCCACAAATACCCTGTGAACACACAATGACTTTTTCTTTCTTTCTTTTTTACGTTTCACACTCATAGTCCCACAGTAGGGTAGATATACCCTGTGTCGTGGGTACCATAGACACAAACAAGACAGAAACACAGAGTGAGAACAGAAATTTTAACTCATCATTCAAATTTCTGTTTCGCCGGGAATCGAACCCGGGACCCTTCGATTAGCGGACTGCTAATCGAAGGGTCCCGGGTCCTGTTTCATTCTTTCGTGACAGGTACCAGCTCCCGTTCTGCTCAAAATGTATAGCTACTACAGCGGTACCACAAAGCCACAAATACCCTGTGAACACACAATGACTTTTTCTTTCTTTCTTTTTTACGTTTCACACTCATAGTCCCACAGTAGAACAAAACAGAAACACAGAGTGAGAACAGAAATTTTAACTCATCATTCAAATTTCTGTTTCGCCGGGAATCGAACCCGGGACCCTTCGATTAGCAGTCCGGCATGGTCACGATTGCGCCACACAGGTCGTCAATTACTATCTAAAAATGAAAGGAAATTGTAATAGGTAAACAAAAACCTTCTCTAAATCCAGCTTAACTACACGAAAATGCGACCCATGCTGAAAACCAACAGTTATGGTCATCCATGACATAGGCTCAGCATGGATCCATTTCATCATTCACTAATACCTGTTAAGTTTTGTTTTATTTTTTATTAAGCTTGTTTAATGTTGTGATGACGAAATAAATGTTTTTTCTTTGTTTCCTTCAAAAAATATTAACGTCTTACGTTACCTTTAATTTATTGACGAAGCCAAAAGCTTACTTGTTATTATTAATAGTTAGTTGACGACCTGTGTGGCGCAATGGTTACCATACCGGACTGCCAATCGGAGGGTCCCGGGTTCGATTCCAGGCGAAACAAATTTTAATGATGAGTTTAAATTTCTGTTCTCGGTCTGGGTGTTTGTATTTCTGTCTTTGTGTGTGTCCATGGTACCCACGACACAGGGTATATCTACCCTACTGTGGGGCTATGAGTGAGAAATGTTATTTATTCTAAAGTTTAATATGATATTCAAGCCAGTAATGCCAGGTTTCCTACTACCTAACATTTTATAATGACATTTGCGATCATTACGGTAAGTTTGTTCCGTTCCTGGGAATTGAGTATGATTGTATCAATGAATAGAATAAGCCTATATGGGACCGGAATACTGATTACTACTAGTTGCTCCTCTTTGATTTTATTATATATATTAACAGCTAGAGGCCATAGTGTAAGTCTGCACACGCGAAAACGTTACTAACGCGTTTGCGTTAAGAATTTAATTATCGACCTTATTCCTTTCAGGTTAAGATCTATTTTTATTTTATTTGAGTGGAGTAGCAGACGAGCGTGCAGGCCATGGTGGTAAGTGGTCACTGCAGCCCATGGACATCTACACACAACCTCAAGCAAACATAGGTAAGTCTTGTCTGAGGTCGTATGCAGTTGGGCTGCTACTCTGGAGGCTGGTGATCGCCTCATGTAAGTGTGGCCGGCCACTACTGCACCTTTCCACCGAAACACAATAGAATTGGTTCGCGACAGAAGTGGGCGCAGCGGTGGTACTTCCCCGGGCGAATCATAATAGTTCTATCACCTACAATCTATCTAGCTGTCCAATGTTAACTCGGACGCAGTAGTAACGTTTGTGCGTTTACAAACTTACACTAAGGGCTCAGCAGTGATATTTCAGTGGTTAAGATCGTGGGCCCTCACACTGGGAATCCAGGTTCATATATGTACTTACTACCGCTTCAAGCGTTAATATTTTATTAAAATGGAATAGTCGATGTTAATACATGGCACGACAGGAAAGGTACCATCGCTGCAACAAATTCTATTTTTAAGCCAGGGTTACTTTGCGGAAGTCCATTGTCATAAAGTTAGGTAAAAACTACGTTGCAACAATCCGCAATCAGAACGTGTGATGGTGTATCCCTTTTTTATGCAATAGCATCTCCCTCCCTCCCACACAGGATACATGCACATCCAACTATAAAAAATATACACCAACATACCACAACTAACACGTGTTTCGCCCCAAATCATTAGGGTTACCTATTGGCTCTACGACGGTTACTCGCAAAGTGAGAATCGTGGGGCGAAACACGTGTTGGTGGCGGTACGTATGTTGGTGTATTTTTTTGTTGCATGTGCAAGTGTCTTATGTGGGAGGGAAGGAGGTGCTATTGCATGAAAAAGTACACACCATCATACGTGCTGATTGCGGATTGTTGCAAAGTAGTTTTTACCTAACTTTATAACCATTCCATTGTGTTTCGGTGGAAAGGAAGGAAATGATGCCGGGTAGACTTACTTGATGTGACCAATAGCCTCTGGAGAAGTTGCTCAGCTACATAAGACCTCGGGAAAAGCATACACTTTTAAAAAATAAGTTTTGGCCTAGACAACCACAGGTGTCGGATTCGAAGCCGGACGAACACTTGGAAACTTCTTAAAAACAACAAGATGATGTATGGCCCTCGTAGTTTTACTTACCAACATTTTCCACAAAACCGTCCTATCGGCGTTACTGTAAATAATATAATCTGCAATAAATCACGAAGCTACTCCCGCATCCTATTAAAACACCGACCGTTCATAAAAGCGGGAATGGTCAATGACCGCAAAAAACTATCTGAATAGAATAAAAGTGAAAAAATGGCGCACACTCAAAAAGAGAGATTGTCGCGGTTTCGAGCCCTGTGCCGTGCAGTTATTAATTCTTGGGCAGTCGGATCGGCTGGACCACAGCACAATCGAAAAATAAAATAACTATCATTCATTTCAGCAGATCATGTTTTATAGGTAGCTTCACTCGTGTATACTGAATTGTTTTGGTTTTTTGTAATTAGCAATTTTGTTTTTTTTTTCAACCTTTTTTATGTCCCAATGCTGGGCACAGGTCTCCTTCTCACAAGTGAGAGGGATTTAGGCCAAAGTCCACCACGCTGCCCAAGTGCGGATTGGTGGAGGTCATGCCCTCGAGAAATAATGAATTTCTCTCAAGCATGCATGGCGATGGAGAACATCGTAATCAATGAAATATCACGATATTTTCCATCATCGTGGAGCAGCGATAAATGCGTGTGATGATTACAAATTTCTTTGACAGAGGTGCGCGCCGAGGATTTTAACCCGGGATCGATCGCGTCGAAGACCGCGGTTTTTTACCACTCTGCCATCGCTGCTCGCAATTTTGTTTAGAGTTTACTAAAGAAATATGTATGAAAATATTGGCGTTAAAATCGAAGTTATCGGCGTTTTTTCAGGCTTGTTCGATACAGATCTCAGAACATTTATGCTTCGAAAATCAATTCCGAATTGAAGTTCAAACAGGGCAGCGTCTGCCATTTTAAGTAAATGAGCCTCAGATTTACAAGATAGGTGGAAAAGCCCAGAAGTAAAAGTTAAGGAACTATACTATTTTTTAATAAACAGAAAAGCTTAGCTTAGCTTTAGTTAGCTCTCCTACCTCGCTTAGTTAGAAAACCACTTGATATAATCTTATTACTGCAGCTATAAATAGATAGACACAACCGCAAGCAAAGGTCGATTTTTGTCTATGTCCGAACAAAGTAGCGCATCTTCTTCAGAGGACGATAATCACCTCATGTAAGTAGGTATAGCTTGCAACGAGAACATTCCACCGAAGCTGAATTATAGAGTTAAGGAATCTTAGAAACATAACAAGGTCTTGTACACTATTCACAGAAAAATTCAAAACGCATACCTTAAAAAGATGGCACTGAACCAAGCTTGAAAAGCAGGATAATTGTAATTTATCTTTATACGTCATTTTTACTACCTTTAAAATCAATGGAAAAGTTGTGACGTCACAACTCATTTTCTCATCTCTATTTTTTAATATAATAAATTCGAAAGTAACTCTATCTGTCTTTCTGCTACGCTTTCCCTCTTAAACTACTGAACTAATTTTAATGAAATTTGGAACACAGATAGAGTGCCCTTGGGAAAGGACATAGAATGGTTTTTATCCTACGGGAAACCATAATGCGGGTCCACACGGCCAAAGCCGCTGGCGTAAGCCTAGTATAAAATATATGGAGATGTCACGTTTTGACATCTCATTAAAAGTATCTCAATTGACTTGGTAGTCCAAGACTGGATTCGAGATTTACTTGTAGGCAGTACCTGAGTATGACTGGCAGCCGCATTTTCCTCTGAAACAATGAAATCGTTGCAAAAATGGATGCAGTATCTACAAATTACAGCTTTTTTCAACTTACTAAATATGGGTAGAATAACGGAATCAAGAATCAAACCCGCTCTCTCCCCTCGCCGCAATATCCATCAGTAATGAAATCAAAACCAAAACGTCAGCGCCACGCGACGCGAGCGCCATCTGCTTTGTGCGCGTTAATATCTTTATCTGGTAACGATTAATCGCTTTTTAATATGTCGTTTTATTTAGGTCATAATCCAGATGCTTATGACCTGATGGGAGAATAATTTAATTTCTTTCATCTTTTTTTATCTCGCACTGGGGTTTCTCTCGGCAGTGAGAGGTACGTAGGATCATGTAGGTCCTACGTCTCTCTAATACAATACGCAGATCAAGTGCTGATTGGTTGACATCATAGAACATATTAAAAGAGGTTAGAATGGAAATATGGGCGGGGCAGATGCGCCAAGTATTTGTGCAAACGCTCGTATCTCTACAGAAACACGCGATCGTGCTACGATATGCGTGCTTGGGTATGATTCGTTCATTTGAAATCACATGATTGTGCGGCGCTAAGATTGGTTAGTGAAATTGCAAATATGTGCCTAAGCTTTGTATTTATTTAAGTACAGATGTAATGGAGGTGAAAGATGGGGCTTGATCGGCGACACCAGTTTTCATACGAACGGCGCATTATTGCCGTTCTACCTCTTTTAATATGTTCTGTGGTTGACATCATAACTTCGAGAGACATTGTGCGTAACTTTCAGGCATGCACGTTGGTGGAAAACGTTGTAATTCAATATAACATTCCTTTCCCTCCCCGTGGAGCAGCGATTAAATATACGTACATAACAAATGTCTTGAAGCGCGCATAGCCCAGCGGTTAGTGTAGAACGCAAACGATATATGCAACTAAGCCAAATGGGCGCGGTCGGGTGTGAGATGGGTGACCGCTAGTGGCAAAATAAATTTCATGCGCGTTTCCGTGCTTTGAAGGGCACATTAAGCTGTCGGTCCCAGTTGTTGTCGATTGATAACAGACGTTAAACCTTGTCGGAGGCCTTATGGGCGGTTTGAAAATATCCGACAGCGGGTTGGCCACTGACCCGCACTGGAGCAGCGTGGTGGAGTAAGCTCCAGGCCTCCGCAATAATGGGGAGAGACCCGTGCCCAGCAGTGGGACGCAAAAAGGGTTGCAGCCAACAAAATTCTTTATCACCATTTTATGTCTGTAACCATTTTTGCGTCTCTCTGCTGGGGACGATCTGAGTCAGTTCTCTCCTCATTATGAGGGGAGGGGAGGCATGGAGCTTACTCTATCACGCTGCTCCAATGCGGGCTGGTTACTATTGATAAAAACACGCAGTGCCTACATTATGCAATATTACATCAGATAACGTATGTATATTTCCGTTACGATGGATAAAAATCTTAATACATTTGCAAAGTACTTCCTCTTTTATATCAATAACGAAGACCTAAATTAACGTATAATGTAACAAACAAATACCAATACATCCGTGGAGCCCAAAACCTCATAAATAATAGAGTAGACAAAAAAGATTCGTGACTTATTCATACATCGCAAACAAGGTCCGTCTGTCAAGCAAATCTGTCACTTATTGCGGTGGGCCGAGTCGCTTTCGCTGCATTAACATTTTATTAACATTTCCCGTACGTCATTAGAGTTGAAATTTGAATATCTTTGGATCGGAAATGCACAAATTAAACGAGTGATCTGTTGGCAGGACTGTAATGAGCTGAAAGGTACGTAATGACGAGGACAGAACAAAACAACACTCTTGCTTACCTCAGCGGTCGAGTAACGATCGGTGCGCGAGAGTGGAGAGGTGGATTGTTTTTCTAATGCGTTATTTAGACATTTTGCATCAGATGATTAGTTTTGGTCTTTCTTTAATGGAAAAACATTGTTGAAAACGTTAATATTAGTAATTTATAATTAAATGATAAAGTCAAACTTGCTTAAAAATCAATTTTCTTCTTAATTAATAGAAGCGCAATATAGGAAATAAATAATTGAGTAGCTGAGTGATCGCCTAAATAAGTTAAGTGTTTAAGAATACCATATTTTTTTTATTTAGCAGTTTAAAGCCTTTTTTATGTAGGCATGTAAATAAGGCTTTATTTGTATGATTACGAAGCATAATACGAGTATCAGTAGGTACCTATACATTTAAAATTTTCGTAGTCTTCAAAACATTTTTGAAGAGGCGTCTCTAATCTCTGTTTAAATTCTCTTGTGTTAGTTCCTGTCAAAATAATTGAAAATCGTGACTATTTTGTTCGCTATTGTTTTTCATTTAGAGGTGGTACAAATTGCATGATTGGATCAGTAACGCTGCTCAAATTTCTGCCGCGTAAAGGTGCAGATACCATTCATATTTACACAAGGCACCTAAATCATCCTCGGTTCTTGCTTGATTTTGTGTTAACATGCCGATGCGCGGCGACCAATTAACATCAGGTGGCCTGCATGCTCGTCTTAAATAAAAAAATGTAAAAACTTTTTGAATTTTTTTAAATTTTCGTTTTCGAGTTTCGTCGAAGCTGTCTCTACACTATTACAGCAGCAATACTCTTATTAATAAGGAACGGTAGCGCAGCAGACGGACGAAGCGACATTTGTAATGATACTAAATAGTTGCGCGCGGTAGGTGCCCGCGAACGAGCAATGCGTTAAACCCAGATGGTGGTATGCAACATTAACTCAAGATTTCGGTTTCTATTCATATTTAAATGGGATTTTGGTTTCTAACCTTACCGATTTAATAAATTTACGGGTTTAGACTTTTGTCTTACGTCTCGAATTGGGTGATTGTCTTATAGATTCTGACAATATTTTTTGAAATCATTTTGAAAATTGATCCATGGCTCTTCTCTGTATTTAAAATATATTTTAGTTCCAGATTGCACTGTTTTTAATTAACATAATATGATCTTAATTAAATAAAATATTCCAGGGCATTTAAGCATACTATCATTTGCCGTAAAAATGCAAATGAAAATAATAAGAGGTACAGTGAAGGTCGAGTTAGCATTCTATGTTGCCTCTTATTCAGAATTAGTAATATCAGCAAGGAAGTGATTGTTGAATTAGAGGTTATAAAACCTTTATACTAAAGCAGTAGCATATTACATATATAATATGTGAAATATTTACCTCTTGCACGCCATCTTCCAGTCAATAAGTCAGAAGCAGCTCTCGGCGTAATGCCTGTAACATTTACATAGATTGCCAAATCCTACCTCTCCCCATCACTTTCGCCCCATCTCAATTCTTCCTTTCCTATCTAAGGTTCTGGAAGCCTGTGTGCACAAGCAAGTATCAACTTTTCTATTCAACAATAACCTCCTGAGTAGATATCAGTCGGGGTTTCGTTCTGGTCACAGCACTACTACAGCTCTTATAAAGGTTATAGACGATGTTAAGCGTGGCATGGATACGAAACAGCTAACATTAGTAGTGCTTGTTGACTTTTCTAATGCTTTTAACACAGTCGACCACGATATACTCCTAGCCATCCTTTCGCATATGAATTTCACACCCTCTGCCTTGAGCTGGTTCTCGTCTTATCTTCGCGGCCGTCAGCAATCCGTCCGAATTGGACAAATGTCCTCTAATTGGGCCGATCTTCACTCTGGCGTGCCGCAAGGCGGTATACTTTCTCCGATATTATTTTCAATGTTTATTAACTCTCTTACTTCTTGCCTAAAATGTTCGTATCACCTGTATGCTGATGATCTCCAGCTCTATGTACAGTCGAGCGTGAACCAACTTCATAAAGCGTTTGACAACATAAATGCCTGCCTTGTGGCTCTTCACAAATGGTCCAGCCAACATGGGGTACTTGTAAACCCCTCGAAATGTCAGGCATTACTTGTCGGCAGCCCAGGGCTGCTATCCAGAGTTAACAAAGATACACTACCCTCAGTCTATTTACAATGATATTCAGATACCGCTAAGTGACTCGGTGCGGAACCTGGGCCTTTACATCGACAGTACCTTGAGCTGGCGACCACACGTAACAGAAACCTGCCGTAAGGTCGTTGCTGCGCTGCAATCACTTGGTCGTCTTAAAAAATTTCTGCCTTTTAAGACAAAGCTTATGCTTATCCAGACACTTGTGCTACCCATAATTGATTACGGTGATGTATGTTATCCGGACCTAACAGAAGAACATCTTAATAAACTAGAACGCCTACTTAATAACTGTATCCGTTACATCTTCGGTCTTCGCAAGTTCGACCACATCTCTCAATACCGGCAGCAGCTAAAATGGCTGCCTATTTGTCAGAGGCGTAATTCTAGAATACTATCCTTACTATACTCTATTCTAAATGATCCATCCTCCCCATCCTACCTCAAAGAGAAATTTCACTATCGTGGCACTATCCTGAATAGAGTTCTTCGTTCTTCTGAAAATTTATTCATGGATATTCCATCTGTCAACACCTGTTTCTATCAGAAATCTTTTACATTTCGGGCTACATCACTTTGGAACGCTCTGCCAACAGACATCAGAAAAGCCCCAACTAAACCTATTTTCAAGAAAATGCTCCGTGAGTTTTATTTAAAGTCGGTCGATATAGTCTAAGATATTCAACGTTCCTACCACGATAATATTTATGTATTAATATGTATGTATATTATTTATGTATATTTATTATATTTTATATGGTTTATATTTTATGTATATTATGTAAATGTGTGTATATTATATTATATGTTTGTAGATATAAGTATTTAATTTTAATTTTATTTAAAACTGTGTCAGCTTCTCTCACTCATTACTCTTACTACCTACCTACAAATTCTCACCATCACCATGGGTTGACTGGTAGAGAATGCCACTAGGCATTATGTCCGCCCATTGTTAGCCTAGTTTTTAGGTGAACAATTAAAGAATAAATAAATAAATAAATAAATAAATAAATAAATAGAGGCGTGCTATCTCTCGGCCGTGCGTAGATCCCGCAACCTAGCTCTTACTTGCTCCTTCATTCCCCCCTTAATTTCTGACGTAAATAAGGCTTTATCAGTGTTTCCCCATTTTTTCATCGGTGAAACGAAGGACACGAGGAATTAATAATTCGGTAATTGCATGCGGTCAGACTTGAGGTGTTAATTACTTGAATATGGTGGCGCACCCAATAGTTGTAACTACATAAAGCAAGCGACAACCTTGCGGTTCCTAAAATAAAAAACAACGGGTTGCACTCCTGTAGTGCGGCAGAAGTGAAAAATTGAACATTAACGTTGTACATTTTTGATATTTTGGAATGGTTAGTATGATGGTTGGTATAATGAGTATTTTCAGTAGGTTTTCATCTAGTATTTTTATAAAGTACTCACTCATTTTCTTTCAATATTTCTTCGTCACTTTTTTCATTAATATATACACTTTGTTCAATGTCCATATTTTAAATACTTGATATAAACGAATTTTACAAGTAAAGAAAGTCAAGCCATCAGCTGTCACCACTCCGTCTTACGAATATTCGATCAGGCCACGTGTCCTGACGCGAGTTTAACATTTTTTACCCATCCCAAAAACGCCGCTAAAAAAGTTTTCACTACAAAAATACAATAATGTAAAATGGCTACCTCACGCATGATGTCGTCCAGTCAATAAGTCAGAAGCAGCTATCGGCGTAATGCCTGCAACATTTACATATTTTAATGAGGCGCGCTATCTCTCGGCCGCGCAGGTAGCCTAGATCCCGCAACCTAGCTCTTGCTTGCTCCTTCATTTGTCGCTAAATGTCAGAGTATTAGGGTCTGTGTTAGGATTTTCTTCGCATTGGTTCGTTGGCTTTCTTGGCTTTGATTTGTTATTTTGGTGTTTGTTGGTAGTACTGGTATTTGAGTAGTAAGTAGATTGAATATCAATCACTAGCCTTAATAATCATGGTCATAAGTTATGTCGAATCCTATATTACGCAATTTTTCAAAATTATGTGGCAGATAACCATGCACTGTGAAGCGCGCATGGCCCGTCGGTTAGCATAGAACGCAAATGATCTATGCAACTAAGCCAAACGGGTGCGGTCGGGTGTGAGATGGGTGACCGCTAGTGGCTAAAAATTTCATGCGCGTTTCCGTGCTTCGGAGGGGACGTTAAGCCGTCGGTCCCGGTTGTTGTCGATGATAACAGTCGTTAAACCATGTCGGAGGCCTTATGGGCGGTTTGAAAACATCCGACAGCGGGTTGGCCACTAATCCGCATCTCCACCAACCCGCATTGGAGCAGCGTGGTGGAGTAAGCTCCAGGCCTCCCCAATAATAGGGAGGGACCCGTGCCCAGCAGTGGGACGCAAAAAGGGTTGCAGCCAACCATGCACTGTTAATTGGGATTTACACACAACCTCAAACAAAGCTTGAGTCATGATTTGTTAGATATGTTGTTATATTACATATTTGTATTAAGTATATTTGATTTAAAAACGTGTTGTTAGAAGTTTTTTGTTAATTTTTTTTTTGTTTTTCTTCTTCTTTGGTTAAGTTCAAACGACTACCTATATAAAAACCATTGACTTAAGACATCTGAAAAAATGATTATTGAGTTAATATTTCTCTTCTCGTCCATTCTTTCCATGCAGTTTGATAGTCTGATAGTCCTGAAGCAGATGGTCAATTGTATAGTTGTAGTCGACTACGGACAACCGCATCTTTCCACATTAGAAATTTGTGTAGTGATGGTGGCTACTTTCCCGGTCGAACTATGCCGGTTCTAACTTTCTTACACCCATTTTACTAACCATAGGATACGCCTAAATCAGATGCCTAAATATTTCGAAGTTTCTTAGAGGAAAGACACGTTTCACTGATCCTTAAGTCACGACTAACGACGTTAGACATAACCTAAACCTAAATCACTGATTTGGAATATCGTAGTGCTTCATCATCATAGGCCTCATACGTCTGTGACAGACGATTTATTCAGTGTCTGAGGCAAGATTTTTCATGGCTAAATAAGCCGATACGAGAGCAGCATGACTTTCCACGCGCTCTGCAGGTGAAGGCGGAGTTAATGACTGGAACATGCATATTTATGTGACGTTATTGTCTTTTGTCAGTGAGACCAGAAAACCAGACCTCGGTCTCATTTTTACGCCAATCGAACACACATTTTCGCCATTTGTCTCTAGCTTCAGGAAGCTTCTCCCAGCTTTGAAAATCGATGTTAAAAGCAGCCATGTCCCGCTTGGCGCAATCTTTGAAACGCAGCATAGGTCTCCCTAGCCCTCTCTTGGCGTTTGCCATAGCACCAAGCAGAACACGCCGCGGTAGACAAGAAGGGTCCAAGGGTGCACATGCCCTAGCCACCGCAATCTTTTCTGTTTAAGCATGGCGGTGAAGTAGTGTAGTGCTTAGGTAATTGATAATAGATTGACGAACAAAAGCATGGACAACTGTCAAAAAACTAGGCTACTCATAAGATATGGCCAACCTATAATACATCAATAGGTGAAACGGAACTTTATGCTAAGCACTTGCTTTTACCCGCGGCATCGCCCGCGTGGCCAAAGGAAATTAACAATGTGTTGTTTATCATACATGACATATTTTTGGTGGATGAATAGTGACAGTTCCACGATTAAAAGATACTTAGAGTAACCAGAGGTAATTCTGACCGCAGATAAAGTGTACGTACATTGACATACTGGAGCTTTAGACTAACTTCAATAGAAGTGTGCTGGTGAAGATTGATGCAGGATCCACCGATCCTGCTTACGTGTACAGGCAATACTAACGTGGAGAGCACATATAAGTGTGATTTATTTTCCAAATGGGTGTAAGTTTTTCTTTTGAAGTGTTTCCATAATACACGGCTTGGGACACATAACAGAGCACTATTTTAATACCTTACTGTAGACGAAATTACATGTCTTTCCATTTGGGGAAAGAATGAAAAGATTCTGAGCATTGGACACACGCGAACATGCTACATATAATTTTCCATGAGAAGCACGGTTTTTCTAAGTCCACCCCCGCTACCTTCTATGTTTGCCCTTGCGCTTTGTTTATGGTCATTGCGAAACTAAGCTTAATAGGAAATAGCAGCGTTTTGAAGTGGCATGGAACATCAGATCTGTGGGAATTATAGGGATTCGTGGGATCATTACATTTCTACCCTTACCTACGTCAGTTAAGATGGTGGTACTAATTTAATTATATTCCGTCCAAGTTGTGTGACGCGTACAACACAAAATGTTTATAAAACTCATAAAATATCTAAAGTACTAACTATTCCTTAAAAATAATTGTTATTTTAAGCCAAAACTCACATCCAACCGCGCCTGTTTGGCTTAGCTGCGTAGATAGCTTGCGTTCTATGCTCGCCACCGGGCTATACGCGCTTGCATGCGTGCATGCATGCATGCGTGCATGCATGCATGCGTGCAAGCTACCACCTAAGCACAATTCATACCCAAAATAGAAGGTTGCGATCTTCACCTCTGCACTGAGTCTGTAATCTAATTGAAGGTAAGTAGGTATTACTGAAGCGCGCATGGCTCGGCGGCGAGCGTAGAACACAAGCGATCTATGCAGCTAAGCCAAACGAGCGAGGTCAGATGTGAGATGGGTGACCGCTAGTGGCAAAAATTTCATGCGCGTTTCCGTGCTTCGGAGGGCACGTTAAGCCGTCGGTCCCGGTTGTTGTCGATAGATAACAGTCGTTAAACCTTGTCGGAGGCCTTATGGGCGGTTTGAAAACATCCGACAGTGGGTTGGCCACTAACCCGCATCTCCACCAACCCGCATTAGAGCAGCGTGGTGGAGTAAGCACCAGGCCTCCCCAATAAAGGGGAGAGACCCGTGCCCAGCAGTGGGACGCAAAAAGGGTTGCAGCCAGCCAGGTATTACTATGAAATAAAATTAGTTCAAACTAAAACATTATGTAACTTTAATTTGTTTTCATAATAAGGTTTCGTTAAAGTAATTATTCAACTATTCAAATTTAAACAAAATATGATTTAATTAGTACCTACTGAATATTCAATTACAACTTTTTTGCTACGGATCGGATTAAACTAAATACACTTCGTATTTAGTATTTCAACGATAATTTGTTGTGAAGTACCTGAACGCCCGAGCGTTGCTCGGATAAAAACAATTAATTTGATTGGTTTATTTTTAAGCAAAACATTCATTGGCTTAGTGTTACTTAACAAAGACTTTTGAAATACCTAGCTCCAAATTAAAAAAAATGTCAAAAAAAAAAAAAACGCAACTTGCCTACTTGAGGTTTGAACCCGGGTCTCAAGCTCCGTAGTCAGCTTTCGTAACCATTCGACCAAGAAAGCTTTAATTTATAGGAATTTTTAAAGAGGTCTTTCATACCGACATTGTCATTTGTTTGAACTTTGAAAGGCGGATTGACGGTAGACATTAGACGGCTTTCTACGCCACAATATTATTAATATTCTCCAACAGATGTCAGTAAGAGTAATTTTATATTTAACGGCATAAACATTAAATAAAACGACAATTTCTATCAATAAAAATTTGCTGGATCGATTTATCATCCCCGAAACCAGGGTACAAAATTTCATCAAAATCTTTGGAGCCGTTTCCGAGATTCAAAAAATATACTTAGATATACAAGAATTGCTCGTTTAAAGGTATTAGATGTATTTTACTAACAGTGTCATGTACTCGCAACATATGTATAGTTGTATTTATACTAGTATTTTTAATTAGTAAAACCTTGTGAAAGCTTATAACTCGATAACAATATTTATTATTTTTAAATATAACTTCCATTAGAAGTATTAATATTATTATTAATACAGTTATAAAATTTATCATACAATTACATATTTACGGCGCTTGCTGTGGAGACCTTGGGCACGTGATCTTCTGACATAAAAAAAATCATTTCAGAAATGTCGTCCAAGCTTGTTTTATCATGTGGCTGAGTACGAGGAGCACGAGGAGCTCGTGAGTATTTCGCCAAAGACTGAGCCTCGCTGTTCAACGGGTAAATGCCACAAGCGTCTTGGGTGCTATGCCGAACACGGAAATTTTTGAAGAAGTTTTTTATTTACAATGTTTTGTAGTTACCTTTTATGTACAGCATTTCTTTTTGAAGTTATACTGCTTTTGGCGCAATTGGGAAAAATGATGAGAGTTAATTTTTTACGATGCGCGCGCACACCGACAGAAAAAAGCAACAGTCTGAAGTTACTTGCTATTCAAACCGATAACTATGTTCAAGTTGTTGTTGTCAGTACAATTAAACAGTGTGAATAAATAAAAAAATATATTGGTGTTTTTATTACATAAATCAATTATTGACGGTAATAGATATTTACTGATAATTTATTAGTATATATATTTATTTTGAATATTTGTGATAAAAGTGGTTATAATAAACTGTTTTAAGTGCATTTATAGATTTGAGGTTAATTGTCGGTATGTATAATTTATTTACATAGTAAATTTTAATTTTTTACATTATTATCTAATAAATTTTTTTTTTCGTTTTGTTTAATTCTTTTGCAGGTTTTTCCTAAACTAATAAGAAGTATAGCTTCTAACGCGTATAAGTACACACACTCTTTTTTTACTTATAGCTTTTTATCATTAGGAATCTATCTTTTTATTATTATTGTTAATATGTGTTACTATAATAATGTTAAAGTTAAGTTTGTTTGATAGAAAAGAAAAATTAGAACTTCTTGATAACAATGAATTTGAGTGAACATAATAATATTCATAACTAGTTGACCCGACAAACGTTGTCCTGTCTTAACTATGAATATTTAATTTTAATTTTAAATGAAAAACAAAATTTATATGTTGGTTAAGTATTCTTAAATTTACGAAGAAATTAAATTGCGAGAAAATTTCTATACCAAATATAGACGTATTCTTAAAATTTCTGATTTTTCGCGTCTTTTTCTTATTTTTTTTTTACATAAGCTTCTGTCAATAACGATCACAACGAAAAAAGAATTAGCGAATTCGGTCCAGCCGTTCACGCGTGATGTCGTGACCAAGGAAAAAGCGATTCATTTTTATATATAGAAAGATAAATAATGGATATAATGTATATTTTGAAAAAATCAAAATGGAATGGTGATGTTTTTTTTTTTTTGGAAAAAAGGAGAGAAACTACTAGTAAAATTGTATCTAAATACAAAAAAAAACATACATAATAAATGCATAGTAGTAAATTTGTGTTAAAATGAGAATAGAGTTTTACAAAACAAATATAAAAATATTGCAATATGCACACCTACGTTTGCAAAAACATAATCTCCATTCAAAGAGTTCAGGCTCACAGTACATTGTAGTTTTAACACCGAGATTACCATTCATCCAACAAAGGTCAGTAAGCACTACGCGCAGTGTCAATACGCGTAAATGAGCAACGCACCGCTCGGAATGAGTAGCGTATCGGCCGGGCGTGCAAATGAGGCGCGTATCGTATAAATTCACTGGCGTATTGTTAGTTGTCGGTAAGTGGCGAACACCGGAATCGCATCCGATGCATTGACGCGCTCAAAGAATTGATTATCTCTACTAGTTCGACATTCCAAATATGTATTTATGAACTGTTTGCATATTTGACACTTTGTTCTTTGTGGTTTTATTTTGAGCATTGCTTCTGGTGTGAATAGATTTAATAATCAATTGTTTTATATAAGAAATATTTTTAGTTACTTATATCATAATATATTCAAAACATAACGAATTCGTACCAAAATTGCCAAGAGTCATTCATTATAGTGTTTACCTATATAGTTTTAAGATGTTTTAGGGATAACATTGGTACCCTTCGGACACAGAACAGGTGGCCGAAAATCAAATATAGACTCCTCCTTTTTTGTATCGGGGTGGGGCGGTAGACTTTCAAAAGGTACCCAGCACCTTGGGAGAGGATACCGGGTTATGTGGGATTTGACTGCACTAAAACCTCATCAGTGGCCTTCAATGCTTGAAGAGGACTCCAGTATCTCCAGTGGAACGCACTGGTGTTTTCCACGCGCGGCGCCCAGCATGGGCCCATCTTCTGGAGAGCAGATGTGCTGTCCTGCATCTTCCGATGTTTATGGCGGCATGCGACCACGCAGACACTGCCGTCCTTCCCGGGGCTGTCAGCTGGACGGATCGAGCTTTCAATCTCACTGCCCGCAACCCCGTAGGCCCCTTTTAGTCGCTTCTTATGATCAGGCAGGGGATGCCGAAGCTCTGGCTGCAACCCTTTTTGCGTCCCACTGCTGGGCACGGGTCTCTCCCCCTTATTGGGGAGGCCTGGAGCTTACTCCACCACGCTGCTCCAATGCGGGTTGGTAGAGATGCGGGTTAGTGGCCGAAGCTCTACCCACTATAAACAAAGGGCGTACTGCATAAATCCATTGGCGTACTGTAATTTCTCAGTAAGTGCCGAACACCGGAATCGCATTCAATGCATTGACGCCTCTCAAAGAATTGATTATGTCTATTAGCTCGACGTTCCAAATGTGTATTTCTGAACTATTTGCATATTTGACATTTTGTTTTTTTGCGGTTTCATTAAAGCATGGATTGAGCCTTCGATACGATAAATATTTTAGTAGTATTTGTATATTATTATTTGATAAATTGCTTCTAGGGTTTAGGTTGTGCTTAACTTAATTATTAATGTAAATATTTTACTTGTTCTCACTTATGATGCAAATAAAGTAGTTAAAACAGATCCGGAATCAAGAGCCTCATGACCATTTAAATTGAAGAATTAAAATTAAAAGAACAGTTGTTCAAAAGAAAGCCTTTGTTGACATCGGGTATTTTAAATCGCTCATAAGACCTCCGAAAAGGTAACAACGACTGTGGTATATCGAAAACAGTCGGAACCCACGAGACTTCTGGCTTTTGAAGCTCCGAACAGCGCATGAAATTTGACATTAGCGGTCACCCATCTGACGCTTGACCTCACCCGTTTAGCTTAGCTGCGTATATAGATAGCCTTTTGATATCAGAACACGAAACCATGGGATTCATGTACAATCACATGTTTTTTTGATAGAATTTCCATGTAAGTACTCCGATTTCTTACTTTTCGTAGACGCAAAAGGTAAACTTCGATGCTCCGGTATCTGAGAATACACTATTAACACTATTTAAAACTTTATTATTGAGTATTTATTATAAAATAATTACCTAAATAATAAAAGTGGATATTGGACATGTGATATTAAAATATTATGTATTGCTTATTTACTTACTTGATTACCCACAGTGGCAGATTTAGGATTTCAGGGGGGGGGGGGAGGAGAAGGGAGATTTTGAACGAGATCAAAAAAATTATATATAAGTAATTGAAACCTCGCCAGTTTAGGGTGGGGAGATCTTGACTTTAGTTTGGAAGAATCAAGGTGAACCTGAATAAAATAAAATTAGAGAGTAGGTATAATGATTAAACACTAAGGGCCTCTTTCATCAACTTCAAGTAAAGTGACAAGTACGCTAATTGTCGGTTAAAGTCACCCGTAACTTCAATTTCAATTTCACGATATTCAAGTAGCACTAATCATATAATAAACTGACCCGTACTCATACCTTTTACTTGCCGATTAACTTTATTTGGGACGTAACTAATCAACACTTTACTTGGACAGGTGAACGAGGGCCTAACACGCTTACATTTTTAAGTAAAACACCATTATCAACAATAAACGAATCAAGATACAAAAGCAGTCCAATAGTCGCGGACATCGCTACTGTCACAAATCACATTCAATATTGAACCACAAAATGTCCGAATAAGTTCGTATCGACGCTGAATTAAACGTGATATCGTATTAATACTCCTCGGCGATCGGACTACCTACGCGAATAAATTAACAATGGCATGGACATTTCACGTGGTTGTGTGTTTATCTACCTGTTGGTTTGGAAATGCGTTTTGTCAAGTTATCGGTTAATTTTACGTTCGAGCATTTTGTTAAGTGAATCTTTTGATATTAACTTGCGATTTCCAATTCTTACCCTTTTTTGTATAGGGGGACTAGTGGACCCCGCAGATGTTGTCTTGCCTTAAAATTATTGAAAGAGGATTAGTTTATTTCTTTTGAATTATTGACAATGATGATATTCAATAATGAGTTATGTCATATGTACAGTTTTAGCAAATTAAAGCCTATAAAGTGTATTACGACTTTCCTTTTGTTATATCAAACATCTTAAAGAGTTTTTATGGTACTGTCAAAGAAAAAATATGAAAAAAATTTAGTGATAGATGAATATTCAAACTATGTCAAACTTCTGGACGATGGCGCGAAGAACCAATGTTTGGAGTTTTGGCGGGAAGTCGAAAAAGACATATTGTGCTCTTGTTTTATTTTTACTTTCTTGGTGTATTTTTGAGTAATATCAGATAAATTTGATGGCATTTTATTCGATATAGGTTAATTAAAGTGCAATAGTGTTGTGAATTAAAATAACATTGCGAAAATATGTTTCTTCGGCTTGCCTCCAAAATTCCATTGGTCACGTTCTTGTGAAGAAGCCATCGCTTTACATGAAAATAAAACAAGAGCACAATATGTCTTTTTCGACTTCCCGCCAAAACACCATATACAGAGTTAGCGATGCCATAACTGAAGAAAAAAAACAATGTTTGACAATTACTGATAGTTTATATAGGAAAATAAAAAAGTTGTCAAACTATTAGTTTCCCAATTTTCTCACTTTTCAAACCTTCCTTAGACTTTCAAGACCAAAATTAGCCACATCGGTTCAGCCGTTCTTGAGTTTTAGCGAGACTAACGAACAGCAATTCATTTTATATATAGATTATTATCACATTGGGAATGATATTGGGCAGGACTATGGGACATCCAATGGAACGCAGCGTCCTTCATATGGAGCCCTAAACGATTCCATTATGGGAAAGCGATGTAGCTTTCTTACGCAAGCTTTAATATTCTTAATCCCGAGCTACTTAAACCCTCCTTGGTATGCAATCAAGATAATTCGATTCATTTATCTCTCGATCATCGATACATTTATAATCTGCTCTATGGCAAAAGGTAGCAAAATTTTCTTAAGGTTAAACTTTCTAGTCTGGTTGAGTATAACCTAAATCCTTCTACCCTTGAGAGGGGATCATGCTTAATAGTGAGACAATATAATATTAATGGTTGCTTTTCGAAATATCAAGGTCTCGACTACATATAGTTGCTCAAAATTTTTAGATGGTAGAATTTCTGTGATTCGACTGGGAAAGTACTACAGCTGCACATAATAAATTTAACTTTTACTTCAGTTGTCTTTTGGAAGTAAGGTGAGGGTGCACAGATTTATATTAGGCGGTCACAGGGGACATGACCTCCCCCCTCCACCCAAATCCATCAGTCATGCGTAGAGAATGGTAGATGGAAGGCGAAACAAGCCAATTTGGGACACATCTTCCCCTAAATTTCTTAGTGACCCCCTCCCCAAATTTCTTGGTGAGCCCCCCCAAAATTGGAGGCTGCGACCGCTCCTGCATGGGTGTAACCTTTCCTTTCGAATTAAGAAAGATATAAGCCACACGCTCTTTTGTCATACATACATGTTTCATTATTGTGTTTGTGTCATACCACAAGTGATTACTTACTCTTTACAGGCACTTTTAGACTTGGATGCATTGCTGTTTATAGGAATTGACAATAAACACATTTATTTTATTTTACTCCAATCAAAACAACAGGTTCCCTAATGAACGGATACCAGGATAGCATATCTTGTGAAAGCACTAAGTTCACAATTAGAATACGTAATTACCGGCCTTATCGTGCTCTTGATTACCACCCAAACGATGGCTTTCTTTGGCTAAATACCTTTTGTTCCTATAGTTTTGTCATTAAATAAACAGTACCTGGAGTGACCTGGACGACCGAGCGTTGCTCGGATAAAAACAATTTATTTTCTTGGTTTACTTTCAAACGAAACACTCATTTGCTTAGTGTTACTTAAAAACGCCATCAGAAATAGCTCCCAATACAAAAACACACACAAAATAAAAAATAAACGCAATATGGTTTTGATTGAGGTTTGAACCCGGGTCTCTAGTTCCGCAGTCAGCCCACGTAACCATTCGGCCAAGGAAGCTTTAATTCAATGAATCAATTTTTTTAGAGCTCTTTCAAATCGATATAGTCATTTTTTGAACGTCGGATTGGCGGATGGCGTTTGACGGCGTTCTACTCCACAATATTATTAATTTAATACTCTCCAAGAGATGTCAGGAAGAATCGTATTTTTCAATTTATATTCAAGTTGATTATCGCTGAAAAATTTTTTTAATTTAAATTTTCTGAAAATAAAACCTTCCTAGATTGATTTATCACCCCCGTAACCAGGATACTAAAATTCATCAAAATCGTTGGAGCCGAATCCGAGATTAAAAATATATATTTATGTTACATGTTACATATATACAAGAATTGCTCGTTTAGAGGTATTATATATGTATATATTTTGGGACTGATCTTATTTCTGTACAAGCTTCCGCTTGTGGTGTTATTCGGTTTTTTAAAACTGAAAGATTCGCTCAGCTAATATCTTAATATATATAAATCTCGTGTCACAATGTTTGTCCTCAATGGACTCCTAAACCACTTAACCGATTATAATAAAATTCACACACCATGTGCAGTTCGATCCAACTTGAGAGATAGGATAGTTTAAATCTCAAATTATAGTCGCAATATTATTTTATTTCTGATATTTTAAGGCAGAACAACGTCTGCCGGATTCGCTCTGTTAGTAACTGTCAAACATTGATTTTGCGCCATCGTCCAGAAGTTTGACATTGTCTGAATAACAATACATCTGTCACTATTTGTTTTATATTTTTTATTTGGCAGTAACATAAAAACTCTTTGAGATGTTAAAGAAACTAATCCTCTTTCAATATATTTAAGGCAGGATAACGTCTGCCTGGTTCACTAGTATTAATATATAAGGATGCTGAATAGAATTTTTTTTAAAAAAGCTCTATTATAATATAATGTACTGACTTCATTTAGAAGATAAGATAGTCTTGTGATACCTAATTACAAAAAGTATTATTTTGTAGCGTACCTAACTGAGTCAAGCACGAATTGGTAAGTTCCTTTTAAAATTTAATTAATTAGATAAGTACCAGATTAAAGTTGTTCCATTTATTTTTTCACAACTTTGTATATTTTGACGGACTTTGTATGTGTTGTAAGTACATTATATTTCCTTGCTTTATATTTTCTCTAGGTATTCTTGTATATTTCATTATATCATTAGTTTTTTGAAAAAATACTTTTAAACGTATAATTCTGATACCATCATATTCCTAAAGCCGATGTAAAGTTAATGCTCGTTTTTTTATGCTCTAAAATGTAAACAAAATCGAATACCCATTCAACTTCCAACCGCGCTCAACATCGTTTATCTTTGTCGATTGCTTACCTCACACCATCTGCAAGGTTTTGCACTCTTCAACCAACATTTAAATGTAACGTTTATTAAGAAAACAACAGGTTTCTTGGCAGACAGGTACCAGGGAAGCATAATCTCGCGGCAGTACTAAGTCCATGATTAGCATACGTAATTACTATAGCTTTATCGTTCGCTTAATTGGTCCAAGAATCGAATGAAGCAGTGTTTATAGTGTACAGGCACAGGTACAGGTAAAATGGTTTTGAAATTATAATATAGGTACCTTTGTTAGAGTTTGCATGGTGTTTGCTCGTAATTTTATGAACCAACGTCGAAAAAAAGGATGTTATCCTTTAGACTCGTATTTTGTAATATTTTTCGAACTGATTCTATGATAAAAGATTCTATCGAATATACAAAAATTTGCAGGCGTATGTGTGTATATGTTTGTTTATGAATTTGTCAGAGAATAGTGGTAGGATTTTGCTCATAGTTTTATTTGATAGAATTTACTTCAAGTTAAGAAACAGTGCAGATTTTTTTAATTAATCCAATAATATATATCCTTATATGCGCATAACTTTTGTAAAACTCTTATTTCGAATCGTCAACCACTATCTTGAAACAAAAATGGAGATTAATAATTTAAAACTTTGTCCGTTTACATTGTGCGATTCTTACTTAATCTATACACACATAGGCACAGATATCAAAAAATGTTTATTGCTATTCAAGATAGAATTTATTCCTCTTTCCTCACTTTCACTCAAATTTGCAATATTGTTTGGCAAAGCATTACAAAATTTATGATAACTAATGTAAAAAGTTAAAAACTCAATTTATTTCGGCGCAAAATACACAGTTACACAAAAAATTCCATAAAGCAATGGGTCCTCTCAATCCTTTATGAAACGCCAAATTCGATATCGGATTTTTCTGGACTTAATCTTGTATTCAAATTTTAATTATATCATTCTGGCGTTTGAATAAAAACGAACTCATTTCGTGCCGTCGGTGAATAATAACGAGCGTTCGAATTATTGCGGCGTATGTTACACTGCGGTGTAATAGAGTGACGTTCGTGTTTATAAAATGCGGCGCTAATTTATATTTATGACACGATAGGCTGTTAGGTTTTGATTATATACACTAACCAGGCTTTGTATAAGATTTTTCATTGAAGATAAAACACCACCTGTATTGTAAAGTTACAAATTTTGTATTTTTTCTGAGTAAGAGTGCTCTCTTTCACTATTACACCAAGATTCCCAATAATATAACAGCTTGGTACAATTTGAGTTTCCAGACGACAACATAAAATGGAAAAGATTTTTTTTTTCTTTACGTATCTCCTCTCGGTCTTTTGATCACTTTGCCAATGACAAGCTAGGACAAGAAATTACGGTGAGTTTTTTTTTCTTTGATTGGAAGTCATAAATCTAACAATGCAAACGTAGAGCATAGATTAAAAAAATGGAGACTGTCATTTGTTCGTTCAGGACTAAAGTTGAGTTAAGATGTTCGGCCACGGTCTAAAGTTGAGTCATTTGATCATGCTCATAAGGAGAGAAGGAAAACATTGTGATAAGCCTGCGTAGGCATATGTAAGACTAGAAATACTTATATGCAAAAACCTCATTTTTGATACTCCAACAAAATTATGTCCAACATAGAGAACATTTTCAACGAAGCATCACGCACTCTGTGTATTTAAAAAAACATACGCATGTTACATTTCAGTGTAACCACGGCCCTGGTTACGGAGATCAACAATTAATTCCTATCTCTGTATCCGGAAAAGCACTTTCCATCAGCTCATATGCATATTAAAATGGTCCTTGTCATTATTATGTTTAGTACGTTTGAATATTTGACACCATATTACAATAATAAAGTGCATTTCGAATGTCCAATGTAATTTTCATAAAGTGTAGTTAAAGTTTATTATGAGTCTATTTATGAATGTCGAAAAAAACTGGTGTTTTCCATTTTTTTCTAATATAACGCCTTTAAACAGTATAAAATAGATAAGATACAATTTTTGACGATAATACGATAAATATATATCGAGCGCTGATTTTGCTAGCATAGTAGACTCTAGCCTAAATCCATTTCAATGTCGAGAGAACACAATACATAATGTCCAACAGTGGGGTATTAAAAAACTATGAACAAAATATTCTACAAAGGATAAAATATTTTATTTGGATTTATACACAATATGTTGGCTTCTTCGTGAATGGGCATCGAATAAGCTATAATAGTATATTTTGTACTTTACTGAAAATTAATTTTTTTGTATATTTTTCAAATTAATAAATGCTGTTGTTATTCTAGTTCTAGTTCAAAAGAACGTTGACTTCAGTCAAAATAAGAAAAATTGGGCATTACGCTCCACATTACCGTACGTGCAAGTATAAGGAATTTATTTGTCCTTAAAATAACGTGGGCAACTTTCAGGATTGATTATTTTTCCTGCTATAAAATCAATTAAAAGGACTTACAATACAGATACATAAAACGATTACTCTAAAGAAATAAGTAGGTAAAGCGTCCATTTACTGCTAAAACACTGTCACTTTGACATAGTTAGCAGCTCTTAACAATACCAATAAAACTTGAAAAGCCCAACGAAATGGAACGCAAGGCAGCGCTCGACATTACCGACGCAATCTCAACAAAGGGCACGTCCGCTTATAATAATACTCGTCAATAATAATTTCATTAAAATGTAGATCTAGTTAAAAGCATTTTTTCTGATTAATTTTCAGTCGCGGACGCTCTCTTCTTTTTTTAATTGAATATCAGGCCACTTTGATGGTGCGACGAGAGAAAGGGTTGAAAAAAGTTCCCTCATTTGAATAAAATAACACCACTCGCTCTTTGCATTTACGGAGATATTTCAAATTATATCTGGACTCTTTTTTTGTTTAATTTTTTTGTTCCCGTATTTATTTTATTTTTCCATCGGCCCTGCTATCTAATTGAGTTAGGCCTCCAAATCGAAAATGTCGATCGAGTTGTAATTCAATTTATTTTTGTTTCTAATGGAGTTCGAAGCTTTTTTTGCTGTAATTTTAAATCATTTCTTATTCGAGGGCGGTTTTATGTTTACTGTTGCGAGGTCTAGATAGAGGGTTCTGTTGGTGTTTTGTTTGTTTTAATATATTTCATTGTCTTATTAAGATCATTAGGTATCTTGGACAGAAGGACCTAAGTTGATGGTTCACGAAAGAAATTATCAGTTTGATATTGATTGTGCGATTGAGGTACAAGGGTACATATTCGTATATTCCATTTTGGATTAATCAATCAAAAAAAATATAAAAGAGTTTGAGTAGAATAGTTTATTCATATTGTTCTTTTAATTCATATTAATATGAAAAAGAGTAAAAATTGCTTTTTAATGCTATTTTCTGAAAGATGTATTAATATAAATTAAAGCCAGCACAAGATACTCTAGTCCAGTCTAACTAAAAATGATGTACCTAGTAGTAATGTAAAATAATAAGAAACACGCTTTTGTGAAAATACGAAGTAGAAAGTAAAAAATAAGAAAATGTATTTTGTACTTTTTAGTTCGTATTTTCACAAAAGCGTGTTTCTTAATATTATACACTACATTTTTTATTATTGCATTGTAATCTACCCTTGACCCCTGTGCAAATTTTCAAGTTAATCAGACGCTTAGAAGTAGGTGAAAATGAAGTTAAAAGATTCCGTTACATACATACATACAGGTCGAGCTAATATAAGCGTGTTAAAAATACGTTTCAAGCATACTTTTCACCTGATTGTAGGAAAATATCACACTAAAAAGTTTTAAAATGTGTCATATTACAATAATTTCCCTTTATTTTTATGCTGTTCTGTAAATCTCTTTGGTTTTAGAATAAACTATAAAGAAAAAATCTTTCCAACTGTACCTAATGTTTAATCTCACAAGTATTTTAGTAGTTTAGGATATGAAATAAATCTAGGATAAAATAACTTTCTGGAACATTTCAAAATCCAATTTCGAAAACAGAGCCTCTTCATTACTTCATCAAAGCTTGAATTATAATAGTTAGAGCATAAACCTATTAAATTGTTGAGACCAGAATTCCTAGCCCCGTCTGAAAGGGGGCGGGCGGGGGCGCCGTCACCGAGCTGCTACGAGTATGTGCCGGCGGGTCTTGTATAACAAATGATGACGATGATTTAAGCTTGGTCGTTGTAAGTGCGTTATAGAAGCAGGTAAAGGAGCTGTCTTTTGGGCTCTGCACAAATTTGAGATCTATCATTGTGGTGTCTTCCCGATTTATGAGCAAACCTTTCGTCGACTTTAAGATTAATAGTAGTAACGAAATTATTCTATCATGTATTAATGTTGAGAAAATTCGCAATTTGTTTTGTTGCATATAATAGTCTTTTTCATTAGCATGCTTATCATCAGCAATGCAAGTTGCAAGTTGTCATTGTAGGTTTTACGCAATATGAAAAGCTGTCCAGAATAAAGGTGAATGTTACATCATCTTAGAATAAAATATTACCCTATTAATAAATATCGTTTTTATGATCGGTGACTGTTATTTTTTGGCTTGTCTTTTATTTTTTGGATTCTCAATCGTTTCTTACTTCTTTATCTTCTTTTTATTCTTATTGAAAGTTTATATTTTATAACAGTTGTTGCAAATTAATTGAAGTATTGACGGAAATTCAAGTTAATTGCAAAAATCAAATTTTGAAAGCGCAACTTCTTCATCAAAGTTTGAATAACAATATTCAAGGCATAAACCTTGCATACGACCAGAATTCCTAGCCCCGTCTGAAAGGGGCGGGTGGGGGCACCATCACCGAGCTGATATGTGCCGGCGGGTCTTGTACAACAAATGATGACGATGATTTAAGCTCGCCCGTTTTAAGTGCGTTATTCAAGTACAGGTCTGGCTTTTGGGCTCAGGCATAGATTTGAGAGCCGCTATTGTGGTACCTTACCGATTTATGTGCCATCCGTTCGTGCCCTGCACGTATAGTGTCAACGTCACTGTATGTACAGTATCTATTAAGATTGTTGGGGGTATTCTATTTCATTTTGTAGTTTTATCACTGAGCTGATCTGATACGTGGATATTGGGCCTTGAAAAAAATATATGTATGAAGAACTTGTGCTGCCGTACCGACTTTAAAGTTAGGAGTAGTAATGCCATTACTCTGTCGATTAATAAGGCGGAATTTGTTTCGTTGCATTTAAAATTGTATTGTCTTAATCATTATCATGATCATCGTCATTGCAGATCGTCAGGTTAACATTGAAGATTACTTATATGTAACGTTGTCTAGAAAAAGTACTATTCCTCATCTTAGAGTAATATAGATTTTTTGGGACTTTTATTTTTAAGATTTTCAATAGTTTCTTTTTGTTAATGAACGTTGATACTTTACAAGAAACTGGCATCAAATACTGTCAAAAATTGTATTAAATATAAAAATCAAATTTCGAAAACGCAGCTTCAAATAGATTTATAAACTGTAGCACTGTTACCGAGTTCTAATGTAATAATTCGAATTGCTGGTCCGAAAGGAGTCGGGTGAGGTTACCGAGCTGATATTATGCGCCAGAGGGTCTTGTACAACAAATGATGACGATGATTTAAGCTCGCCCGTTTAGACGGCGTTATCCAAGTGCAGGTTTTGGTTTCGAGCTCCAGCATAGATTTGAGAGATGCCATTTTGCTGTCTTACCGATTTATGTGGTGGCTTTTCGCTGACTGTATGACTAGATGCAAGGATAGTGAGATCATCATTGCGTCCAATATTAAGATGGAGGAGGTATATATAACTTTGATTATGTTGTCTGAAATTAGTTTGATATTGTCATTATAGGCATCATCATTATCTCTATTAAACGTTTTTTACATAGACTTAGGATATACTAACGTACGTATATCCTAAAATCCTAAGTCTATGGTTTTTCATGGAACGACAAGAGTGTCGGGCTGAGGGGTGTATGGGCTTCTTTTTAGGGTTCCGTAGCCAAATGGCAAAAAACAGAACCCTTATGGATTCGTGATGTTTGTCTGTCTGTCTGTCCGTCCGTATGTCACAGCCAATTTTTTCCGAAACTATAAGAACTATACTATTGAAACTCAGTACGTAGATGTATTCTGTGAACCACATTAAGATTTTCACACAAAAAAAAAAACAATAAATTTTGAAGGTTCCCCATACTTAGAACTGAAACTCAAAAAAATTTTTTTTTCATCAAACCATGTGTGTGGGGTTTCCATCTATGGAAAGGTCTTCAAAACTGATATTGAGTTTTCTAATATCATTTGCGCGAGAGACACTTCCAAAGTCTTCGCTTTATAAATACGGAATCTCTTATTTTTATGGAGAACATACATTTTCGAAGCACCATTTTATTAGTTGCCCTTAAATACTGCCATACACCCTATATAGTGTCAAATTCTTATTTGAAATACAGAGCTCGGTCATGACCATATAATATTAAATTTCTTAGACTAGTCTTCTTAATACCTTTTGATAAAGGGATGAGAGCAGCACTGAGTTTATATTATAATATATGTATGTACGTATGTACGAACGTACGTACGTACGTTTCACACTCATAGCCCCACAGTAGGGTAGATATACCTGTGTCGTGGAAACCATGGACACACAAAGACAGAAACATAAACACCCAGACCGAAAACAGAAATTTAAACTCATTCGATTAGCAATCCGGCATGGTAACCATTGCGCCACACGGGTCGTCAAAGATATATGTATTAGCTGAAGAGTTTCATGTATATGAGTGTTGTTCAACAAACAATGACGATAATTCAAGCTCGCTAAGTTAAGTGCATTACCAATGCGTAGTCGTCTTTTGGGTTCCGGCGTAGATTCGATTTTTTTTGGTGTCCCAATAGCTGCAACTAATTTAGGAGCAACGTCTTCTATTAAGATGACGGAATATTCAAATTAGTGCCTTCATTTGCACTTGTTGTAAAATTGTAGTCATCATCTTTGACATTTAAGAACGTGAATCTCTTTTCAAATGTCTGCTTTAAGGCAGTTCACAACTATAGTATATCGCTGGCCAGGGGTAGATTGATGGATATTTATTTTACTGTTATGGAATTCAGAGACTCCGTCTAAGAAGCATTTTTCTATTTCTTTGGTTTTGACTCTGATTGCCTTTATCTTTAGATATTATATGAAAATTAAAGCTTTAAAACGAGGCTTCTTTATCTAAGCTTCAATATAAAGTATTAAGGTACAAACCTAATTGCTGAGACCAGAATTCCAAGCCCCGTCTAGTGGGGGTGGGTGGGGGCACCGTCACCGAGCTGATGTGCCGGCGAGTCTTGTTCAACAAACGATGACGATGATTCAAGCTCGTTTTAAGTGCATTACTGAGATACAGGTCTGGCTTTTGGGCTTAGGCGTAGATTTTAGAGCCGCCATTGTGGTGCCTTACCAATTTATGTGCTGTCTGTTCGTCGACTGTTGGTACCGGAAAACATAGTGACGCCAGTGTTTCGTCTTTTAGACGAAGGGAACGTGAAGGAAACATTGAAAATTCTGTCGCTTGAATTTGGCTTACCATTGCTATGGTAGAAGTTATGGTAGAAGTTAGAATAAATTTTTAGTCTTGAATCATTGTCCTGTATAGTACCTATATATTGCATTCATTACGATAGAGTTTTTACAATTAATATTTGGTTTTACTTTTTATCGGATATTTATTTCTTATATACAGACTAGCGGCCGCCCGCGACTTCGTGTGGATTTAGTTTTAGAATTTTATTCATTAAATTGTGCATCAAAAATTATCATCATAGCATCAAATGTACTGACTCACCCCCATACCTGTGAAGCTCTAAAGCTTTTTATGATTGTACAAGATTGATTGTTCATGATTGTCAACCAAAAAATATTTTCAAACATTTTGATACGTGACACAGTATTACGCATATTAGATTAGTACATAAATTAGTTTCTCAAGTAAATAATTCCATTACAAAATGCACAGTTTACAGTGCGGATTCAATAAAACATAGTGTCCAGCGAGCTATCGTCCAGATTATTTTGAGAAAGTGCTTAAGATCATTTTTGTTCACAAACCATAATTTCTAGGGCTACCTGCTCTGAACCTTTTGCTATGAGTTTTATTATGCGATATTAGAATTGAAATTAGTCGTCGCCCCAACAACTATCGAGACAGTGTTTGGACTGTACCCTCAGCCCGGAAACCGATTCTTCATACCACGTCAGACCTCAGTGCAGCATATATTGTGGAGAGCGACAAAGTCAGGCGTTGTAGCGCCCTGTCTGGTAACACCGTAAACGCGCCCGCGGTTGAAAACGACGCAGACGCACTACAAAATCCGGAGACTGCTCCATCACCATCATTAGCCCCGACACCACCATCTTGCCGCAGCCCGAAGTTTACGTAGTAACTAATACTTGATCTGTGCCTGTGCCCGCCCGCAGTCTTCGCCGAGGCCACCATGCGACCGCACGTGATGGCTCATGATGAAAGACGGTACGGTCCGAAACATGTCAGGCGCCCACGAAGTGATCCGCGAGGTAAGCCGGAACTTTATAAACATGATATTAGAATGTCCATAAAAGCAAACGATTTTAAAAGCCTACAATGTATTTGAAATACGCATGGATGCGTAAATAGTAGGCCCAAAAGGTCTTTGACGACTATAATACATTTTGAAGAAATAATACCCCTTAAAAGAAAAACGAACGAAAAACGTCAATAATGTAATCTATACTAATAAATAAAGCTGAAGATTTTAATTGTTTGAACGCGTTAATCTCCGGAACTACTGGTTTGAATTGAAAATTTTGTGTTGGATAGTCTATTTATTGAGGAAGGCTTTAGGCTATATAACATTACGCTGCGAGCGAAGCATCAGAAAAAAACAAATAAGACTGTGCATTGTCTTTGAAGCTCACACACTCTACGCATCGCTCACTGGCCGTTGTAACATGAAAACACCACATCACATTTCTGTGAGCAGTGACAGCCGCCTTTCGATATCGATCGGTTTGCAGTTTATAGACTATTGGTATATTTTTGGACCTCTCCAAAGCATTTGATACTGTCTCTATTCCCACCCTTATAAAAAAGTTGGAGCACATCGGAATCCGTGGAATTGTTCTAGAAATATTTAAAAGTTATCTGAGCAACCGCAAACAGAGGGTATATATCCATCCATATACTAGTGAAGACTTATCAATAATGTGTGGTGTCCCTCAAGGTAGCGTCCTTGGACCTACGTTGTTTCTCATATACGTCAATGATTTGTGTAACTTGACTTTAAACCATTACAAGATTTTCGCATACGCAGATGACACTGCACTACTCATAGAGGCAGATTCTTGGGCTGAGGCGCGTATTTATGCTGAAAATGCTATGAGAACAGTAATTGAATGGTTAGATAATAATCTTTTGACAATCAACTTAAATAAAACAGTATTTTTAACTTATGCCATATATAAGTCAGCTCTGCCCAGCCAACCTTTCACCATACGTGCTCACAGATGCCAGCCTGAAGATTCTATTTGTCTCTGTACTGAACTAACTCAGACAAATTGTGTAAAATATCTTGGAGTCTTCATGGACTGCCACTTGACATGGAAGGATCAGATAGAGGCCACTGTGGCTAGAATAAGAAAATTAATATACATATTTAAAACATTGAGAGCAGTTGTAGATGAGCAAACTCTAAAAGTAGTGTATTTTTCTCTTGTGCAATCTGTCCTTTCCTATTGTTTGACGGCTTGGGGTGGCTCTGGTAAAGTAAGCTTTCTCCGTTTAGAGAGAGCTCAAAGAGCAGTGCTTAAAGTTATGCTGTCGAAACCAATTTTATTCCCAACCGCAGATCTGTACAAAATCGCCAAAGTCCTTACTGTTAGACAGTTATTCATCCGTCAAATTATATTGCGGAAACACCTAAGTCTACCATTCGTAAAAAAAACTTCCAACTCTCGACGAACTGGCCGGATCTGTGAAATCAAAACAACTCGAACAGCACTGGCAAGACGACACTATAGTTACCTTGCTTGTATAGTTTACAATAAAGTTAACAATATAATAAACATTTATTCGAATTCATACTGGGTAGTCAAAAATAAGCTAACAAATTATTTAATTACACTCTCATATGATGAGAGTGAATCACTTATTTCTGGTCCATAAAACACACACACACACACACACACACTCACACTATACTCACTCGCATATATACATACCTCCCTATGCACATATGTACACCTACAAACACAAGCACACACAAACATACACACAGTATCTTTAATTTTAGTTGTAAATAGTAAATTGTTGTATAATAGTAGTTTGTGAAAAGAACATAACTCCTACTTGTCCAGGGATGGGCGTAAATGGCTGCAACACAGTTATAACTAGTGCAGTTGTTTACGAACAAATATGTTTATTGTAAATCTGTTTATTGTTCAATAAATAAATGAATGAAATGAATGAATGAATAGTACTTTTCAAAATTACTTCCACATCCATATTGACACATTTGGCTACACTTTCGAAAATAAATTTATTTATGAAACGCTACTGAACATTTTTAATTGTACATTGCTAACCCTATACTAAGCACATAATCCCTATCGACACCAGATTTATTCCGTAGGCGGGTGATTTGCGAGACGTTATGATAAGTGGTCAGACCCGAGCAATTAGAGCATGTGCACGGGAATTATATAAATTAGACATACTACTAAATAAATTACTGTTCTATAGCTGCATAAAGCAGGACGCCGCGACAAAGTTACTGTGTTCGGCAGGGACGATGACAGAGGACCATAGACTTGGTGTGGAAAATATGTGGTTGGTAGCCAAAAACTAAAAAAAAACTAATGAAAAATGTCAAACAGCGTTCACAGTTCTCTAATAATGTTTGTTTTGTTTCTATACATATTCTAAAAAGAAATATGCTATAAATTTAAACAATAATGTACAGTGAGCGTTATAATTATGCTAAAACATAAACAGCTATTTTGAATCTTTTTACATACCACTTATGACAAAAGACAATCTTTTTTTGTAGTAAGTGTTTCTATTTCCATCCATCCATTGGTCTTTCACTGTCCACTGCTAGTCATAGGCCTCCCCTAACTTTCGCCATTCCACCGGAGCCTGAACCGGAGGTCCTGCGATATTTTTCGGTATTCCGATTCTACATCATTAAGGCAAAATATATACTTTCTGACTTTACCTTGTATTGTATTAAGTACTCAGTCGTATAAACCCCAAAGATCTAAATTTTCTATTAAATTTTGTGTCGTAGAGATCGCTGGTTACAAAATAATATAAGGTAATTTGTATGTACGTTCGTATAAAATGTTTTATTTCTTTTATACATTACTTTACTTATTTCTTTTTTGCTGTCCATAAACAAAATACATACATTCTCAATTGTTTTTTTTATAAAAAACACTCCGCCATTTCTATACCTTCACACTCTGTGCGGACAGTAGCGGTATTTTATTCAAATAAGCGCATTTGTAATGTAATGGATAGCAAAGCCGTGTTTAAAGAAATGTACTAATAAGACTTAGTTCCATTTTGAATGGGATTTTGTGATTAGTATCGACTGTTGGATACGTGGCATTTTAGTCGCTATAAAAAATCTTAGCGAACTTTTACCAAAAAAAAAAATGAAAGAAAAATGTGAACACTTGTAGGACGGCTAGCACACGTGAATTATTTTAATAATTTGGTTCAGACAATAATCATAAAAAGTTATTAGTTAATGAAAAGCAACAATAAAGTTTGGCAATGGGAGATCTCCCGCCGGGCGAGGTGGTTATGCCCGGGGAGCGGCCGCGCTCCAACTGACTCGATTCGGAGCTTGTATATTATGGTAGGATATTCCTAAAACTTCGACAGCGTGATTCAGGAATACTCGTGGCGCCATCTCTTGATGACTAGCGGAAGGTCGCTACAAAGTATCAAGCAAGAATAGCTTAGGCCCGACGCTTACTTCTACACTGTTTTTAAACCTTTATTAATATTACATATTTTCGTGTTTCGGAGGGCATGTTAAGACTTCGGTCCTGGTTGTGATAGATAGCAGTCAGTAATTTCAAGAACTTATAGTGGCCTAATCAGTTTTCAGAAACTAGCTTAGAATATTCAAAATTACATTATAGAAACCAAGTTCACGCGCCCAAATTCAAACATGTTGATTGGTGCCATTAATGACACCAAACGCCGGGCCGCTCCGTAAGACTTAAGGTTAAATTTTATCACAACACTTTTTAAAAAGGAACAAAAGAAATTGGTTTGGCTGGGAAAGAATGCCATTAGGCATTAAGCACATCCTTGTATCCTTAGTTTAAGGTTATACTATAAGTTTTAAATAAATAAATAAATAAGAAATCCAATAAAATAACTTTTCACAGTGTTTTCAATACCTATTTTGTAGTATTTTATAGTTAATTTGGTCAAAATAAAAATATTTTGTTTGTCAGATGTGACAGCTGTAGAAATTTACTTAGTGCTTCAATTTTGACAGCGCGCTTGTATGAAGATACTCATTATTTACGTATTTATTCTAAGGAAACCAGTAAACTATCTCTACAACGAATTTTAATTTTAACCACCCTATTTCCCAACAATACAACTATACGTTCGGTATATTATAGGTATTTGAACAATGTTGCCAGGCTAACACAAAGCCGTGGCCACAAAGAAGACGAGACAAAGTAAGCAGCTCAAGTAGGCTTTGGTATCATTTTCTTGGGTTACCTATATTTTGAATTAAAATTATATATTAAAAATATACATGCACCTTGAAGCATGTTAATTTATTTAAACAAAGTACAATACCTCTAAAAACTAAAATTAACCTAATAGTCACCATAAACATTTAATTTTTCAGTTTGTAGTTGTGCTCTCTTTTTTTTTGAACGGAGTAGCAGACGAGCATGCAGGCCACGTGGTGTTAAGTGGTCGCTGCAGCCCATGGACATCTACATACAACCTCAAGCAAGCATAGGTAAGTATTGTCTGAGGTCGTATGCAGTTGCGCTGCTACTCCGGAGGTTTGTGGTCGCCTCATGTAAGTGTGGCCGGCAACTGCACTTTTCCACCGAAACACAATAGAATTGGTTCACGGCAAAAGTGGGTGCAGCGGTGGTACTTCCCCGGGCCAACGATAATAGTTCTACCACCTACAAAAATCTCTTGTCGTTTGTATGTTGATCATTCGTCATTAATTGTAATTGATTCAAAAAATAGCTCTTTAAAACCAAAGTTTTCAACACAAAAAAACAGATTTCTTTTAAAACGATTCATTAGTGATATACAAAATTAAATGAAAAGGAATAGTATAGGTTATAGACTGTTATAGGTTATAGAGTTGTTGAATCTGAGAAGAACGTTGGTATAAGTGATGTTTTGTCTATGACTGAACATTTATCACTTGCTAGTTTGTAAAGTAGTACCTGGACGCCCGAGCGTTGCTTGGATAAAAACAAATTATTTTCTTGGTTTATTTTTAAACAAAACATTCATTGACTTGTTGCTTTACAAATCCTTTTGAAATACCTAGCTCCCAATATTTAAAAAAATTGTCACAAAAAATAAAAAAACGCAACTTGCCTACTTGAGATTTGAACCCGGGTCTCTAGCTCTGTAGTCAGCTTTCGTAACCATTCGACCAAGAGAGGTTTAATTCCGTTGACGAAATTTTTATAGAGGTCTTTCATATCGACATTGTCATTTGTTTGAAGGGCGGATTGACGGTCACCATTTGACGGCTTTCTACGCCACAATATTATTAATATTTTCCAATAGATGTCAGTAAGAGTAATTTTATATTTAACTGCATAAACATTAAATAAAACGACAATTTTCATCAATAAAAATTTGTGGAACGATTTATCATCCCCGCAACCAGCGTACTAAATTTCATCAAAATCTTTGGAGCCGTTTCCGATATTCAAAAAATATATTTAGATATATACAAGAATTGCTCGTTTAAAGGTATTAGATATCATCGTGATGGTAAATATAATTGTAATATTGTTCTCCATTTTACAATTTTTCAAATTCACTAATGTCATTTCTACTCGTATAAACCAGCACTAGGCCGTTGTGGGGCACAATAGCTTGAATCTTTCTCAATGCTCCAAGCACTGTTGAAGAAAATATTAAATAGTTTTTATATTAATACTTTAGAAATTACACGTAATGGTTCTTAGACAATATCACTAAGGGCCTCTTTTACCACCTTTAAGTAAAGTGACAAGTACGCTAATTGTCGGTTAAAGTCACCCGTAACTTCATTTTCAATTTCACGATGTTCAAGTAGCAGTAATCATATGATAAACTAACCCGTACTCATAGTTTTTACTTGCCAATTAACTTTACTTGGGACGTAACTAATCAATACTTTACTTGGAGATGGTAAACGAGGCCCAAAAAGTACTATTCAATCATGAGTTGCAAATGTCATTATTATTGCTATTTACGCGCAAATAACTTGTATTCCTGGAGAAAGTCCAAAGTATATTTTTGGTATTACACGTACCAGATACATACCTAAGATTTTAATTAATAATCAGTATGAATAACATCTACAAACAACAAACTTTTGAACAAAAAAATATCAATAAGGCTTTTATTTGTTTCGCGTGTCACAAAAATCTGAGAAAACTGTCGAGGAGAGGCGAAGAAGTGGTCCTTAAGGGTTGCTCGGGGGCAAGGGGAAGGGTTGACACTCATTTAAGTAGCATATAATTCAGTTTATTTAGCCGAATTGAATCCGAAGAAGGGTTGTGAAAAAAATATAGATTTATAAGACTGTATAGACGGAGTAGTTAACGGAATGGGGTTGTTATTCCTTTTTATTGGAATAAATTAGCAAAATTGTGTTTCGCTTGCTGGTAATGAATGTCTTGTGGACGGGCGGACTCGAGTGGATTTTATTTTAATTAATTGATTTGATTTGAATTTGGCAACGGCTCTGTTTTCATACTCGACTTGGTTGGCGAGTAAGAAAAAGCAAACTTGGAATCTCATTGGAAAGAGTTGATAGCAAAAATAATGATTTCGGTGGAAACTTCTTGTGTTCGAGGGTTTTGTTAATTTTTTGCCACGGATCGCCTTTTTGCGAGTCTTTTAAGATTAAGATAACTTTTCAGTTGTCTTTGGAAGAAACTTAGACAATCGAGAATCAAATTGGAATAATGATTTATATATTCTTAGACTTGAGAATGTTGTTAAATTTTTTCAATTAAACTGAGTTCGAATAATATCCAAATTGCTAATTGTAATGGAAGCTGTTCAGATTGGCTTTGGATTAAGAATATTTATTGAAATGAAAACTTCTTTAGCGGCGTTGTGCACTTTTTTGGGATGGGTAAAAATGTTAAACTCGCGTCAGGACACGCGGTCTGATCGAAAATTCGTAAGACGGAGGGGTGACAGCTGATGACGGCTCGACTGTCGACCTGTAAAATTCGTTTAAATCAAGTATTTAAAATATGGACATTGAACAAAGTGCATCTATTAATGAAAAAGGTGACGAAGAAATTATAAAAATACTAGATGAAAGCCTACTGAAAATACTAGATGAAAAATAATACTGATAATAAAAGCAATTCGTGCGAAATTACTCCCTAACCGTTCCTAAATATCAAAAATGCACAACGTTAATGTTCAAGTTTTCACTTCTGCCGGCACTACGGGAGTGCAACCCGTTTATATTGGATAGATTATATCTATTACCGTAGCTTTTCTTACTACACCTGTAGTAAATGAAAATTTCTTTACGAAACTTTTGTCACTATTGTCCCAGCAGATGCCTAACCTCGTATTTTATCACAGCAACAATCAAAACGAGCGTTCCCAACCGCAAGTTTAATTATGCAAACATCAAGCCGTTGCCAGATTTCTCATTAGAACCAAGATAATGATGGCGTACACTGTCGCAAAATTAGATAGCAAGCACGCACCCAAACAGATATACGCGGGACATTAACATAAACCGAATTTGCATGTAAATTACATTTTACGGCATCTTAATTAAAACATTTTGGCATTATAAATGATCAAGGGAGGCGGGTGGGAGTACGCCTGACCTTACCGAGGGAGCGTTTAGTTGATTCGATAGTTTTGAATTTCGATCTCGGACTGCGTTCGGCGAATTTGAATTTTAAATTGGTTTTTTATTGCGTTACTGTGTTGCCAGCGACGGTTTTTAGTTTGATTTTTGTTTGATTACATTTTCCTTAGATTTGGTGTATCGTTGAATATGTTTTAGTGCATATGCAATAAATGAAAATTTATCAAAGCGAACACATTAATCGCTAAAAATAAAGTTTTTGAGTCCTATTTTGTTAATCCTACATCAATATTATAAAAAAATCATTTTTAACAAATAAGCAACGTATAATTTTCTATGATATTTTTTTATTTATTCATAACGCACTTATATTCAACTCATGGGTCAGCCCCTTTCATAAATAAATGGAATTTTCTGTTCTGCGGCCCGCGACTACATCAGCCAATGAAAATCTTCAAACTTCTTTTCACCCCTTAGATTTTTCTCGATAACTTCTTACGCAATAGCATTTACATGTAATTTAAAGAAAGGGCAAATCTTCCTGCTGGGGGTGTGGAGAGAATCAGCGGAAACCTCTTTAAATAATTTGGCAATTAGGGGTAACATAAAATTTGCATAATTGTGTAACTTGTACAGTGTTTATGTTTTGACAAAGAAATTTATTTATCTATAATAATCTGTGGATGGTTGTAAACATTCTAAGGACTTCGCGGACGCTTATGTCACCTTAAAAGATACAATTAACTATTACAGGTCTTCATAGACTACTTCTAAATTCCGGACCTCTAAAAGAGAGGAAAAGCAAGCATCGGTTACGTTCCAAAAAAATTTTCATTTCATTTTTCATCAAGTATCATAGCAGGCAAGGCTCTGAAAAATATGTTGCTTTAGTGTTTATTATTTTACAATTTTCTTTAGCTACAAAGGCTTTAAGATCTTTAAAGAAACTGTAAAACGAACGTAGTGCTAACTGCAATCAGCATTTAACCAGTCAAGCTCGAAGTCAAAAAGTTAAAAATAAAAAAAAACTTGACACAATTTCATTGTAAAACGTGTATTGTTACACGGCCCGTTGAATTAGTCATGACGAACTAAAGACAACCCTTTTTGTCTGTGGAGAGTCGCCACAGGCGTGTACTAGTCTTTAAGACAGTAATCTCACGTTGTTACGAGTTACACATCGCGTCTACACTCGAGAATCACACTCGAAAGAATAATGAACCTGTGTTTTCGCGAACTAATTAAAAATAATCAACAAACAATACGAGACTCTTCACTGAAGCAAGATCTCAAAAATAATGATACAAAGCTCTTTATTTCACACAATTACTGCGATATGTGAGAGAGGAGAGGAAATCTGCACACTCACGTACAGACACGGTTATGCGAGATGCCACAGAGTAAAAATCACGCCAGCGATATAGTTGACGTACTGGCAGTTTCAGAGTTACGGTGTACGGAAGTTTTATACGTAAAAACCAAGGGGGCGCTAAGTCAACTTGGTGCGGAGGTGTCGGCATAGGAAAGTAGTGAAAAGCAGGCGCCTTGTGTCAAGTGTAAATCGCCTTGTTAATTTCGCTGGGCCTGCGGCGAATTTCGCCGAGTACGCATTGTGTGCGCCGGCTTTATGTCGCGTCTTCCCGTTGTCTGTACACGGCTTTAATTGCGCGCGTCATTGGCGCGCTTTTTGAAAAAAAGAATGACGTGTAATTAACGCGGGAATATGGAACGTGACAACGCGCGTTCTGAGGGAGCCGGATTTTTTAATTTTTTTAATTAGGCAAGGGAAGGGTTTTATTGGTGAACTGTGTTTTGTTTTTATTTTGTTTTCACACGTACGTAGGTAGCTGGGCAAGTGAGTCTAATTTTGTTTGGTCTGGATTGAATTAGCTGCGACGTTTTTGTGACAATTAAATTGCTGGTGATACTGGAAAACTCCGATAAGTATAATCGTTGATTACGAAACCGACGCCAAAATCACTAAATGAGTGCTCAAATTTAATTTACGGCGTGATTAATTTGATGTATACTTGCGTTGTTTCCCGTAACGTAGGTTGGTAAATAAAAAATATTTTTTTCGGGGACAATGACTGGTCGAAAACGGCGATGATACATGATCCTCGTTTGGCTGGCTCGTGTATTTTTTATTATTAAAAAATCACATTAACGGCCTTCATTGGGGCGGCGATAAATAATGCCCTCCTTATTCAAATTTTTGTTTTTGTTCATCCCCCGTTATAAATGAGCTTATTTGAAAACGAGGACGAAATGATAGGGCGATAACCGCTGTAAGTGTGCCGTGGATGCCTATGTGTGTCCGTAATCAACATTTTTGACACAGGTTAAAAAGTAACTGTAATTTTAATTTAATAACCTTCAAAACGTAAAGGTTTATTTTTTTTTATCTAATATACTTACGTAATGCCTACGTAACCTTGTTATCTGAAGTCATAAGTAGTTACGCTGCCGCTGCTACTACGGCTTATGGTAGCCTCATGTAAGTGTAACTGGCAACCCTACCTTAAAACCCAGATATAAAAGACGTAAACCGTTTGTGTTGGTCAATACAAACGGTGGTACGGACGGTAGCTAAACATGATTATTTATACCTAACCTGTTTTACTCACGGCACATTTTCCGAGCAGTCTGACTATTCGGACATAAACAAGGTCCTTCCTCATAAGTCGTCCCGATAGGTTGTAGGGTTTCTATACCGCTGAAGCTGGTACGGTCGTTGAAGACTGAAGAACAAGTTGCGTGCTTACGAGGAAACATATTTTTTAGGTTCTCATGTGCTCCTTGTCGCCCCACAGTCATGCTACTCGTACCATTCGCCCCACAGTCAGTCTACCATTGGAACTGAAAAATTTAAAACAGGGCCATTTAAAATTTATAAGCCTTAGCGCACCCAAAGCGGACGTCGGTCAGCTGATGACCGTACAATGACAAACATCAAGTGAAGTGAAGTTATTTCATTAGGTCTGAAACAAGTCAGTTATAATTCTAGGTTGCAAAATTAGCAAATCGCGAGAAGCGTAGATTGAGCAACCATTCTAGATCCTTCGCTCCTTAACTGGCCAACAAAACGTTCACGTATTCAAATCCGTATTCGCAAACTGACCTAGTAAGCGCAATAATGATACATAAGTGAACCAAATCGCCGAGCACCTATACTCACATTATATGCAGGATCTCTAAACTTAGGCACAATGGTTGCTCATCATTCAATTGTCCTGGAAATGGCCCGTTTATCTACAATGGGACGGTCGTTCTGTCATTTCGTTGCATTTCTTTAAGTGTTATACATTATGGATGTGGTGTGCATAGAAATACTAACAACACAATAGAAACTATAGTATGAATCAGGCACAGTCGCAGCCTTCAAAAAACATTACGACATCTGAAATAGGTACTAGCTGTTCGTCGTCGTTCGTCGTTCTAAATCTTAGAGCATCAAAGTTACTGACTCACCCTGCAGGAGAGACGGCATAGCGCCTCGCTTCGATACATAATTTTTGTGCCAAAATTGGTGCGGGGAAAGAACGCACACATTTTAATTTTGTCACACATTCACAAATATTCTTTCATCGCTACAGACGTATACATTTCTAAATATGTAAATTTCAATTAACAACGTCATTTTCTATGCCTCGTCAACACTGACACCGACACACACAGGCACACTAGTTGTATAACTAGAAGGCACATTGTGCATGCACGTTGGAACGAGGGGTTCGCCCGTAAAGGCCACTCCTCTGACGGGTGTCATACCAGACAAACTTTGATGCTTTAAGTTCTAAATCCGTTTTAAGTCTGAAATATTTTTGTTTAAATACGGTGCTCTATATCAAAGAAAATTTGTATGTGCGAATCGCTTGTTTCACGTTGATAAAAATCGTTATAAAATTTATATGCGAGTTAGTAAAATTTTTTCAAAAGCGTAATATGGTCGCTTCCATCAATATGATCTGCTTCCATGGACGTAACTTTCTCATTTGCGAGAATCCCTAAGTCTACTTAGCGGTATATTAATATGGTTGTTGTCGACAATTTATTATGTTCATGGTTAATCAAGTGACAGGACTCTCTTATCCAGTTTTTTTCCACCTTCTTTTTTATCTTACTGCTGTGTTACTAAAAGCGACTAGATCTTGTATAAACGGAAGTGCCGAAGCTTTTACAGAGTGCCTACACTATACGTCCGTGTCCGTAACTTTGTAAATTTTTGGATTTCATTTTTGGAAAAGACTTAAAAATTCTAGCTAAATTGTTCATTAACTTAGAATAATTACAATTACATTATAGAAACCAAGTTTGCGCGCCCAAATTGAAGCATGTTGATTGGTGCCATTAATTTTAAAAACAAAAGTAATCTAATAAAATAACTTTTCACAGTGTTTTCAATATTTTGTAGTGTTTTTATAGTTAATTTGGTCTAAATAAAAATATTTTGTTTGTTAGATGTTACAGCTGTGCTGTAGGAATCAATTTAGTGCTTCAATTTTGACAGCGCGCTTGTATGAAGACACTCATTCTATACGTATTTATTCTAAGTTCATTACGCTAATCTTAAAAATTCGTGGAATGAAAAACGATCTGAATATGCAAGCAATGACTCCGAAAATGTTAGAACTTAAGGACGGACGCTTACAAAGCAGGCTCTCAGAAGTGGGTCTCGCAGCGGCCGTCCGCCGGCAGCTGTCATCATTGTGATGAACTGCGTGTCACCACTTATTGTTCACTATCAGGACGCGCTCACTGATTATGCTAAAGTAGTCCAGTAGACTCGACAGTGTTTCAGACTTGAAACGGATTCAATGTAGTCTAGTTGAGACGTCGGCACGTCTCTATTATTGGACTATTGTTTTTGCAATAGTGTAATAGTAATACCTATGGTATTGTAATGATTTCACAATATTTTTCCTGATTTTGTAATTGCCATAAGTTTATTTATTAAAAATTATTTTATCTATACAAATAAATAAAATTGGAGTGTTTGTTTACTTGTAATATTAAAATAACCGCTTTTATTACATCCATATGAATGTACAGGGTGTCCCAGGAAAGACTGTCAAGCGGTAGCCCAGAGGTAGAGCACCCCTTGGGCTACCCAAATCACCCCCATATATGTTCCGCGATTTTTCGTAGTTTAGAAGTTATGATTGTTTTTTTGATTTTTCTCTTACATAAGAGTTGCAAGACAATTCTAAGCATATTGAAATGAATAATTGAGATAAAACTTTAATTTTTTTTCTAAGTAAATTATCTTTGTATTGAAGAGGAGAGAGAAAAAAAAACAATCATAACTTCTAAACTACGAATAAATCGCGGAACATACATGGGGGTGATTCGGGTAGCCCAAGGGGTGCTCTACCTCTGAGCTACCGCTTGACAGTCTTTCCAGGGACATCCTGTATATACGTTACATATACTAAATTTTTTTTTACAATTTTTGTCTGTCTGTCTTTCTGTCGGTCACTCTGTCTATTTGTTACGGCTAATCTCTGAAACGACTGGACCGATTTTGACGGAACTTTCACTGGCAGGTAGCTGATGTTATGAGGACTAACTAAGGCTACTTTTATTTTACTATACAAATAAATAGAATTGAAGTGTCTGTTTGTAATATTAAAATAACCACTTTTTACCACATCCATGTGATTGAATATACGGTACATATATACCAAAATAACATTTTTTATAATTTTTGTCTGTCTGTCAGTCGGTCTGTATGTTTGTTTGTTCCGGCTAATCTCTGAAACGGCTGGACCGATTTGACGGGAGGTAGCTAATATAATGATTAACTTTTTTTTCAACCTTTTTTTTATGTCCCACTGCTGGGCACAGGTCTCCTCTCACTAGTGAGAGGGATTTAGGCCATAGTCCACCACGCTGGCCAAGTGCGGATTGGTGGACGTCATGCTTTCGAGAAATTATGAATTCCTCTAAGGCATGCACGGCGATGGAGAACGTCGTAATCAATTAAATATCACGATTTTTTCCATCACCGTGGAGCAGCGATAAATTGAGGAGGCGCGAGGACCGAGGATTAATCCATCCAGTCCAGTCGGATGAAGTCGCGGGCGGCCGCTAGTATTTTCTTCTCGTAATGTTAGCATCAACGATTAAAAAATTAATAAGGTGATGGCACGCATTTAGTATTATGAAAAAATAACAAGAGAGCGCGAAGATAAGTTGTTTTTGACGATTGAAATATTTTTACCTATTATGGAAACTTAATTACATTGTCATCTAAAAATACTTAATTGTAATGGATGTAGCAGGAATTATTTTGTTAATTACGAAAGAAGATTGCATACTTAAGAATTTTTTTTATTTCATCACTGTATGTAAGTCCCTATGTACTAACTATTTATAAACAACCTCTTAAAACCAAAACCTCTCAAACAAACTCTTATCTTCCCATTACGATGAATTTAATAAGAGATAGGAAAAAGAAATATTCCTATTAAAAAAATATAAAAAATAAACATGTAACAATGTTCAGCGGGATACTAACTACTCAATGTTAAACTGAGACTGTATGCAACTCTCACTCCTTTTTAATATATAAGTACATTTCTCCTCTCAGACGTGATGAGGGTTAAGAGCTTTCTTCTTGTACACCAATCGAGCCGTTTTGAAGTTAACCCTTAAAATTAAATTCAACTTCCAAAGCACTTCTGTTGAAACTGTGTTTACTGGTTCTTTTCTGTTTGAGCGTAGGCTCAAATGCCAAAGAAGAAAATTTTAACTCTTCGAAGGTTATTATTCATGATTTTTTCTTAGAAAAGTCTGAAAATAACCGTATTTGTAACGGCACAGTGGTCACCATGCCGATCTGGCGAGCAAAAGGTCCTGGGTTCGATTCTCAACAGGAAATCTTAGTGAAAGTTATACGTCTTTTGCTGATCAGTGATGGCTGCAACACTTTTTGCGTCCCACTGCTGGGCACGGGTCTCTCCCCATTATTGGGGAGGCCTGGAGCTTACTCCACCACGCTGCTCGACCCGCCACCAATCCGCATCGGAGCAGCTGGGCGTAAGCTTCAGGCCTCCCCAATAAGGGGAAGGGACCCGTGCCCAGCAGTGGGACGCAAAAAGTATTTACAGAAAGTTGTTAAATTTTGTCGCAGCATTTATGGTTAGTTAGTTGATAAGTCAAAAATGAGGTTTGGGACCTGATCTCATCATACCAACATTGAGTCGAAAATGTCTTATGGACCTCAATCTCATCAAAGCATTACGGTGACAGGTATCAATACTTTTCCGGTATGTTTCTATGGCGGTACGACTCGATGAGATCCCCTTACAAAACAATGGCGCATGAAGGCAGACTTTAATTACATGTGTTTTAGTAAAGCTCGATAGCTAACATCTATCTATAATAATAATATATAATATATAATCTTTTGTAGGTGGTAGAACTATTAGGTTCGCCCAGGGAAGTACCACCGCTGCACCCACTTCTGCCGTGAACCAATTCTTTTGTGTTTCGGTGGAAAGGTGCAGTTGCCGGCCACACTTACATGAGGCGACCACCAGCCTCCGGAGTCCTCCGGAGTCCTCAGACAAGGCTCACCTATGCTTGCTTGAGGTTGTATGTGGATGTATAGACATCCACATACAACCTCAAGCATAGGGGCTGCAGCAACCAGTTAACACCACGTGGCCTGCATGCTCGTCTGCTACTCCAATCAAATAAAATAAAAACAAAGATAACAAGCTTTATAGCTAATAGCTAAGATAACTACTCTTCCTCCGCTGGTCTAGCAGTAATCAGGTGGTCAGATACAAGGACCTGTGTTTAAATTAAAATATTTAATAGTCCTACAATTAAGGCATGTTTATTGATTGCATTGATAAAGTAAATTCGACGTGCATTCGGTTTAATGTTGCATTTAACATTAAAGTTACATTAAGTCTCTTGTGAGGTAAAGCTCGCATGGCCCGGCGGTTAGCATAGAACGCAAGCGATCTATGCAACTAAGCCAAACGGGCTCGGTCGGGTGTGAGATGGGTGACCGCGTAAAAAAAAATAATGCGCGTTTCCGTGCTTCGGAGGGCACGTTAAGCCGTCGGTCCAGGTTGTTGTCGACCGATAACAGTCGTTAAACCTTATCGGAGGCCTTATGGGCGGCTTGAAAACATCCGAAAACGAGTTGGCCACTAAGTCGCATCTCCACCAACCCGCATTGGAGTAAACTCCAAGCCTCCCCAATAATTGGGAGAGACCCGTGCCCAGCAGTGGGACGCTAAAAAGGGTTGCAGCCAATCTGCCAAGGTAAAGCTGAAACTTAAGTGCACGAAGGTGTAATAATCATTGTATTGTTATATCTTTCTAGTGATATTGGTTTCATTTTTTGTATGGTAGGATTTTTATGGTTTGCCTGGGGAGTACCACCACTGGGGAGTACTATCCACTTCTGCCATAAATAAATTTTATTGTGTTCCAGTGGAAAGGTGCAGTTGCCGGCCAGACTTACATAAGGCGACAATCAGCCTCCGGAGTAGCAGCGCAACTGCATACGACCTCTGACAAGACCTACCTATGCTTGTTTGTGGTTGTGTCCATGGCCGGCAGCGACCACTTTATTTTTATTTTTATAAGGAAACCGAACAAAAAGGCAGACGGGTCGCGTGGTGTTAAGCGATCACCGTCGCCTATGGACACGGGCAACCCCAGGGGAGCTACCCGAGCATTTCCGGCTTTGGAATAGAGCTTTTTTTACAGCTTTCTTGAAGAACTCCATGTTATAGTCCACTGGGAATGCCTCAGCTGGAAGGTTGTCCCAGATTGAATTTGACCTCACTTATCCCCTCGGTGGCCTACCTCAGCGCTTGGAGAGGACTCCGGGATCTCCAGTGGAACGCACCGGTGTTCCACACGCGCGGCACCCTGGAACGGGCCGATCTTTGTGAGAGCAGCTCTCCTGCACCTTACGATGCTTACGGCGGCATGCGGCCGCCCGCCGCCGCCGTCCTCCCCGGGGCTACTGGCTGGACGGAACGAGCTCCAACTCTCACCGCCCGCAACCCCGGAAGCCCCCTTTTAGTCACCTCTTACGATGAAGCAGGGGACACCGTAGCTCTATTCTTAATCCCGAGCTACAGGGACTAACACCACATGGCCTGCATTTTCGTTGGCTACTCTATTCAAGCAAGAAAAAGTCAACAGGGATATAAACTTTTTGCGGAAGAGATTTGACGACACGCGTGGCGTAATGGTTACCATGCCGGACTACCGATCGGAGGGTCCCAGGTTTGATTCCCGGCGAAGCAGAAATTTGAATGATGAGTTTAAATTTCTGTTCTCGGTCTGGGTGTTTGTGTTTCTGTCTTTGTGTGTGTCCATGGCACCCACGACATAAGGTAACTACCCTACTGTAGGGCTATGAGTGTGAATAGTTATTTACATATTTATTTATTTATATACCAAGACAAAGTCATAGTCTTTAGGTAATCTAAATGAAAATTTTTCGATGGTCTTCCTCGCCACTGTTGGGGAATTTCGGGGTCCTTTGAAGTGTACCTTTTCTCTCTTTGGAGTATCTCGGGAGATATATGTGGCTCTTCTGCATCTTCTGGTGGTAGAAGCTTTATAGACGCTTTGAATCACGATCTAAAAATCTGACTGTAGCTGCTTAGTATCTTATTATGAAGATTGACGATATTGTAAATATAAATATCACAGCTGTACTCACGTGAGACTCGACGGTCTCCGCCGTGATGTCACCGCGACCGGCGGCGGGAGCTCATGACTAAGGTCCTCGGTTAGGACCGAAACTAGTCGGGCATCCCCGAATAAAACCACGTGAGTACAGCCGTGATATTTATATTTACAATGTTAGTTCACACTCACGACTCGTTCTATAAGAAAATTGACGATATTCTTTAGTATTTATACATTGTTGTCTGAAAGTTATCGCTCTAAGTGGTCACTCCGCCTATTGTAATAACTGTGTTGTGTGTTAACATCTTTAATGTAGCGATAATCGCCGGCGGCGAACGTAGAACCGGTGGCAGTGTAGATCGCAATCTACGCAGCTAAGCCAAACGGGCGCAGTCGGGTGTGAGATGGGTGACCGCTAGTGGCAGCTAAGGGCACGTTAAGGCGTCGGTCCCAGTTGTTGTCGATATATAACAGTCATTAAACCTTGTCGGAGTCCTTATAGGTTGTTTGAAAACATCCGACAGTTGACCACTAACCCGCATCTCCACCAGCCTGCATTGGAGCAGCGTGGTGGAGTAAGCTCCAGGCCTCCCCAATAAGGCGGAGAGATCCGTGCCCAGCAGTGGGACGCAAAAAAGGTTGCAGCCAAACGAGCATACTGGACTCTGTGGTCTTTATCTAGCTAGAATTGAAGAGGTTCCCTTCTACGAAACTGAGTAGTATTCGCTAAATATTTGTGATATACTCGTACGTATGCAGTATTTGTATAAATTTGATCAGAATATCAAACTACCAAAAACTACTTTTCTAGTAACGGTAAACATATATTATAATATCAATTAAATAATTAAAATTATAATCAACTATAGTTCCGAATCACGCCGCGCAGCGCTAGTGTACCTGGCTACTCTATAAATTATTATGTTCGGCCCTCCCTCGTCAACCTTTTTTTGCGTGCAATGCTTTTTATTTTGTCTATTTTTCAGATGCCAAAAATATTTTTAAATAAGGATTAAAACAAAGCCATTTATTAAAGCGTGTCAATGCTGATAATAATAATGTCATCTGTAAAGTCATTATGCGACTTTTAATAGCAATAATTAAATTGGAACTTTCTTATTTGAGGTCGCTTAAATTAGGACTTAAAAATGAATTTGGATACCTTAATTTTGAAATTAGAATCGAGACAATGGAGCATTAGTGTTGTTGATTTTAATGATGGAGCTTCTCTAACAAAAAAAATCTGATCTAGTTTTTATTCACAATATAACATTATTGTACAAGGCTTATGCCTTACGCTTATGCGTAGATATTATTAAAATCATGAGACCTAAATCACAGTATTCCTCTAAATATATTAAAATATCATATATCCACCAAAAAGTATTGGAGCCGCGTGGTGCAGCAGTGGAACGGAAAGAGGATGGTAGCCATGTGAACAGACATAGACAGACATATAGACATTTAAAAATCCATAATCTACACTACTTTTACATTGATAATCCGATAGATTGGATAAGAACAAAACCCTTTTTACCGACTTCCAAAAGGAGGAGGTACTGTATTCGGCTGTATGTATTTTTTTTTTTATATATGTTCACCGATTACTCCGCCGTTTGTGGACCGATTTTCGAAATTCTTTTTTTGTTCGTATGCTTATACTCCCGAGGTGGTCCCATTGTCACCAAATCAGGATCTGATGATGGGATCCCAGGGAAATCGAGGGGAACTCTCAAATTTTATAGGCACACACATTGATTTTCTTATACTTTCTGAAGCATAAGAGATATTTGTGCATAGTAATTATCATCTCATGTTGCTGAGCTGATGATGGAAGGTACTGCAACAGTGAGGAGTTGAAAGCAAATTCTTTCAATAAATAGTTTTTTATTCCAAATCTTACATTCCTGAGGTGGTCCAACTGTCACCAAGTCAAAGTCTGATGAGGGGATCCCGGAGAAATCGAAGGGAACATTCAAATTTTATAGCACAACAAATGATTTTCATATTTTTACTAAAGCAAAACAGGCATTTTTGTATAATTATCATCATATCATGTTGCTCAGCTGATGATGGAAGGTACTACGAAGGTTAGGAGTTGAGAGAAAATTCTTTCAATAAATGGTCTTTTGTTCAATATCTTACATTCCTGAGGTGGTCCAACTGTCACCAAGTCAAAGTCTGATGATGGTATCCCAGAGAAATTGAAGGGAACATTCAAATTTTATAGCACAACAAATGATTTTCATATTTTTACTAAAGCAAAACAGGTATTTGTGTTTAATTATCATCATATCATGTTACTGAGCTGATGATGGAAGGTACTATGACGGTTAGGAGTTGAGAGCAAACTCTTTCAGTAAATGTTTTTTTGTTGGAAATCTTACATTCCTGAGGTGGTCCAACTGTCATCATGGCAAAATCTGATGATGTGATACTAGGGAAATCGAGGGAAACACTGAAACTTAATAGGCACACACATTCTTTTAGTCATATGTTTTAACATAATATAAATATTTATGTCCGGTAATTATCACCTCATGTTGCTAAGCTGATGATTGAAGGTACAACTCCTCAACGGTTAGGAGCTGAGAGCAAATTCTTTCATTAGTTTATACGTTCAAGTGGACTGATAGTAGTATTCTTTCAGGCTATAAGATGGCTATTAGATAAACATGATTATAAAAAGTATCTCTTTAACGTTTAGAAGTTAAGTGAAAAAATTCCAATTATGCTTATATGTACATATGTGCAGAATTATTAAAATTACTAAAAAGAGTGAAATAAATAAAGTTTTTAACAAAAAAATAGAACCGACTTCAAACGGTAAAAAATAAAATTGTTCAGTACCTACTTCTTCTTGCTTATGGTAATGACTCTTAAAACTATTTTTGGAGTCGGGTCCTTAGTAAAATCAAAAATATCCTGTCTTAGTAAATATAGTGTATCTTTCGTTCTGAATGGGCACGGACTCCAATATAGTTTTAGCAGTCATTACCATAAGCAAGAAGAAGTAGGTAATTTCCCACTGTCTGTACTGTCGGTGCCCATTTAGAATAGTACGACATTTTAGTAAGGGCACGACTCCAATGATAGTTTTAAGAGTCATTACCATAAGCAAGAAGAAGTAGGTACTGAACAATTTTATTTTTTACCGTTTGAAGTCGGTTCTATTTTTTTGTTAAAAACTTTATTTATTTCATTTCACGACATTAGCTCCAAACAATCTTAGACGCAACACATTACCATTCTACTTCCGTCGTATTATGACAGACAGCCCGGCTCAATGCACTTTGCCTTGGTCCGCGAAATTTAAAAAAATAAGGGGCGTACCATCGAGCCGCAGGTTATCGACAACTGGTTCGACATTTAAATTACGAGTGGAACCCATTTTTATCTGTTTTTTTCCGGCGAGCCTAGGGGTGGCGCGAGCATTTTTTGGACTTATTTTTTTATCGAACGCCCGTATGGACCGGACCACACTTCAGTGCGGGTTAAACGGTCGATATAGGCCTACTTGTACGGTCGTTCGTCGCCAATCATAATTAAAAGTGACGGACGGACAGTTTTTTCCTTTTTCTACCGCGTAACAATGCCGTTAGTGCATCCCAATTATTAGATCAATAGGTTCTACTTAGTTTGGTTATGTACGTAAGTACTGGAAAAGCGTATTGGATTTTAGGTTTCGAATTATGCAACTGCAATGTTTTTTTACTGACATGTCATAGACAGAAGTCTTTTTGGTAACACTGTAAGAGAAAAATCGTAACTGTAACACTGTAAGAACTGTCGGTAACACTGTAAGAAAAAAATCGTAAATGTAACTTTATGAAATACTTAATGGCACAAAGAAAGAAATGTAGTTTTGAATAAGCACTTAAAAAGGATTGCAGCCAACATAATATGTTTGCCATTCCGTCCAGTCCTGAGGCATTTGTACAATAAAGTAGAGTGATATACCGTGTGTTGTGGGTGCCATGGAGACACAAAAAACAAGGACACAGACAGCCTGACCAAGAAATAACCTCTAAATTCACCATTTAGATATCTCACCCGATGGGAATCGAGCACATGATCTCTTGCATAGCACACCGGCGTGGTGACCACTATGGCATATGGGTCTTTGGATTCAACGGCGTCCTGCTGCCTCCTTCACGTCATCAACCTACTTGGTTAAGGGGCGGTCAGTGCTCCTTTTGCCAAGACATGATCACCATTCGAGGACCTTTCTTCTCCATTGGTTTTTGAAACGTACCATTGTCTTCTTTATACTCAGATTTTCAAAGGGATTTTTCAATCCCTGGATAAAAGTATTCGTCGAAGCGCTATCATCGCTGTTCTTACGAAATGAAAAGGTAATCGATAGTTATAATTAAGCAGCTTAATTCTTGCGTTAAACAATTAGAATCATACAGACACCTTATAATTCCAATGACGTCATACTAGTCATGGACACAGTAGGTGAGTTCAGATATTAGTTTAGTATACTTGGCAGAAACGTCAACTAGTTACAAATCTGTCGATGAGTCATTGCAATCAAGTATCTAATCTATATTGTCTCGACAGATACTCATTTATCTTACGTTATTAATATTTAAGTAATTAATGATGCAACCAAATACCTGGGGTCTGTTAGTATCACGACTGTGTTTTAATGGCAAAGTTATTGTAGTAATGAATATATGTACCGTTTTTCAGAGTGCTGGGAGTTTTTTTCTGCCGCCTTTTTCTCTCAGCTTAACATCTAGCCCTAATGGGCACATAAATGCAATGACCTGGAAAAAATTACATTCATTAAGCGAATACTTTGTATTCCTAATATGATATAAATATTTTGACTTTGACTTTCATTTTGACTTTGAATAGATATACAGATTTAAATAATATTGTAATAATAACTAATAATAAGGCAAAAGATAGATAAATTAAGTTTTTAACAAAAAAATAAAACCGACTTCAAACGGTAAAAAAAAATTGTTCAGTACCTACTTCTTCTTGATTATGGTAATTACTCTTAAAACTATTTTTGGAGTCGGGCCCTTACTAAAACGTCTTACCATTCGTTCTAAATGGGTACCGACAGTACAGACAGTGGGACAATACCTACATCTTCTTTATAGTAATGACTGTTAAAACTATATTGGAGTCGGTGCCCATTCAGAACGAAAGGTACACTATATTTACTATAACAGGAAATTTTACTAAGGGCCCGACTCCAAAAATAGTTTTAAGAGTAATTACCATAATCAAGAAGAAGTAGGTACTGAATAATTTTATTTTTTACCGTTTGAAGTCGGTTCTATTTTTTTGTTAAAAACTTAATTTATTTCACTCTTATTAGTAATTTTAATAATTCTGCACATATGTATAAGCATAATAGGATTTTTTTTCACTTAACTTCTAAACGTTAAAGAGATACCTTTTATAATCATGTTTATCTAACAGCCATCTTATACCCTGAAAGAATATTACTATCAGTCCACCTGAACGTATAAATTAATAAAAAAATTTGCTTTCAGCTCCTAACCTTTGAGGAGTTGTACTTTCAATCATCAGCTTAGTAACGTCAGGTGATAATCACCGGACATAAATATTTGTATTATGTTAAAAAATATGACTAAAAGAATGTGTGTGTCTATTAAGTTTCAGTGTTTCCCTCGATTTCCCTAGTATCACAATATCATTAGATTTTGACATGTTGACTGTTGGACCACCTAAGGAGTAGGTATAAGGTTTTGAACAAAAAAATACTTACTGAAAGAGTTTGCTCTTAACTCCTAACCGTCGTAGTACCTTCCATCATCAGCTCAGCAACAAGATATGATGATAATTATACACAAATGCCTGTTTTGCTTTCGTAAAAATATGAAAATCATTTGTTGTGCTATAAAATTTAAATATTCCCTTCGATTTCTCTGGGATCCCATCATCAGACTTTGACTTTGTGACAGTTGGACCACCTCAGGAATGTAAGATTTCGAACAAAAAACCTATTATTGAAAGAATTTGCTCTCAACTCGTAGTACCGTCGTAGTACCTTCCATCATCAGCTCAGCGACATGATATGATGATAATTATACACAAATGCCTGTTTTGCTTTAGTGAAAATATGAAAATCATTTTGTTGTGCTATAAAATCTGAATGTTCTCTTCGATTTCTCTGGGATCCCCTCATCAGAATTTGACTTGGTGACAGTTGGACCACCTCAGGAATGTGAGATTTCGAATAAAACACTATTTATTGAAAGAATTTGCTCTCAACTCCTCACTGTCGCAGTTCCTTCCATCATCAGCTCAGCAACATGAGATGATGATTACTATGCACAAATATCTCTTATGCTTCAGAAAGTATAAGAAAACTAATGTGTGTGCCTATAAAATTCGAGAGTTCCTCTCGATTTCCCTGGGATCCCATGATCAGATCCTGATTTGGTGACAATGGGACCACCTCGGGAGTATAAGTATACGAACAAAAAAAGAATTTTGAAAATCGGTCCACAAACGGCGGAGTAATCGGTGAACATATATAAAAAAAAATACATACAGCCGAATACAGTACCTCCTCCTTTTGGAAGTCGGTAAAAAGAACAAACTTGGTTTGTCCATTTTGACGTACTCTAGATGTATTAGGTTTTGTTTCTTTCTTACAGACACCGCTCGACATGACTGTGATAGCCTAGTAGCAGGTTTTACATACTCTTTGCTAAAGTCTATTCGCAAAGACATTATTTTGTTATTTGCGTATTTATCGCTGCTCCACTATGAGGGAAAACATTGTGATATTTAATTGCCTGAAAGATACTCTCTCCTGAAAGATAATTTCTCAATAGCACGATGTCGGTTAGGTGCCGCACTTGGCTAACGTGGTGGACTGGCCTGCATACCTCACTGCCTCATGGCCTCACTGTTGAGAGGAGACCTGTGTACAGCAGTAGGACCTAAAAAGGTTGAACTAAAATAAAAATCATTGCGCGGGTTGTCATAAATTTTTCTACAGCAAAAATATATTTTTCCTTAATAAGGTTGTTTCCAAAGTATTTCATTTCTTTCAATACAATTCAGTTGTAGGTGGTAGAACTATTATGGTTCGCCCGGGAAGGTATCACCGCTGCACCCACTTCTGCCGTGAAGCAACTCTATTGTGTTTCGGGGGCAAGGTGCAGTTGCCGGCCACACTTACATGAGGCGACCAACCGCCTCCGGAGTAGCAGCGCAACTGCATACCACCTCAGACAAGACTTACCTATGATTGCTTGAGGTTGTATGTAGATATCCATGGGCTGCAGCGACAACTTAACACCACGTGGCCTACGTGCTCGTCTGCTACTCCATTCATCCATAATAAAAAACCTCTTTAATGACGAATTGGTTTTAATAATTAGATTAAATATAACACGTATATGTTTTCCACAACCTTTTTTTAAATCAACCCGGTCATCAAAGTCTAAACCAGTACCAGTAACCATTCCATGTAAAGCCGCAACAATAACAACACTCAGTTTGATTTTAGTGATATAGATACGTAATGTTTATAATGTAGTACAGCGCGCAATCTCGAGCACAATCTAGTCGGACGGCTCCGAGCATTTTCATATCCCGCATTGACGGCCAAAGGGCAGCAGGGTTGAACAGTATCATTATTAATGTACTAAATATTTTAAAGAGGGTGACTGTTTACTCATCACGAATCACGAAATGTAAATAACAGCTAGACGAATATGGATGAAATTTGGCAGGTAGGTAGTATATAGTTATTAGAAGTCTATTAAGAATAGATTTTGCGATAGGGTTCAATTAAGGATGTCTAAAGCTCTCGCAAGTTTGTAAGAAAGGCCTTCATTGCTGTGCAACAAACCTAAAATTTTGTAGTAAAGTTGATGAAAGTGAGTAAATGTCTATTCTAGAAATATGACGCCTGTAACGCCTAAAAGCTCAAAATGAATAATAAATGTTAAGATTGCAATTGGATATTTAGAGGCTGTATACGAAATTTTGCCGATTTCGCTGATTTGCCTGATTTAACACATGAGAGTTTGCAGTTAAAATACAATATTTATTGGAAAAACTGTAAGTTTCATTGCACAATTTAACTGATCATTTCAATAATAATCTAACACATCAACCTCTTAAGTCTACGAAATATAATCACATCATGCTGTGATCCTTTCTGAAGCAGATGAAACTGCGGGGCAGGTACTAATCACGTATCTAACGTGAAAAACGAGAAGTTAGCATATAACATTTAGTTTGATTGTAGCGATGTTTATACGTAATGTTTGTAATGCAGTACAGCGCGCAATCTCAAGCAAAATCTAGCCGGACGGCTCCGAGCACTTTCATATCCCTCACTGACGGCTAAAGGGCATAGGGTTGAACAGTGTCATTAATTATTTATTGCTAGCTGTGCCCCGCGGTTTCACTATCGTCAATTTTTTCAAAGTATCCTATTTTAGTTCTGATAACTACAAGAATATATGTACAAAGTTTCATGATGATCGGTTATGAAGTTTTCGCGTGAAAGAGTAACAAACAAACTTATTTTCTCATTTATAATATTTGTAGGTAGTAGGATTGTGGACGTTAAAAGTGAGAAGAAATATTATTGGATTTTCAAATAATTGTGGTAGACTTGTATGTGTATTATTTAATAACGTGGTCATTGCAGCCAGCCCATGGTCATCTACACACAACCTCAACAAGTCTTGACTGAAGCTATTCCGCAGGCTGGGCGTTGCCTCTTGTAAGTCTGGCCGGCAATCACATTTTTGCAATTATTTCTACCTTCCTTTGCAACACAATGAAACACGTCAGAGGATAGAAGAAGTGCATCGGTGGTACTTTCAAGGTATATGTAAGTTATACACTATGTAAGTTCTATCACCTATATATAAATATAGGTCCACGTGACTAGAACTGTCGTGTCTATTGTCTTTATTCTCTTTATGCAAAACTAATATTTGTATAAAGAGAATAAATACTTTTAAAACATTTAAATGTTAAATGTTTTACAACATTTAAATGTTAAAAACCTGTCAACCATGTATTCATCCGACGGGCGTTTCCATTAGTTGACAATAATAAACAGGTGTCCGTTAAATAAGCATGTCACTGGACACTAATACGTCTTCTTGTCAGACAGAACCAAAAAAAGAAAAAACATTCAAAAACTAATAAAATTACAAATTGCAATCGCAACAAAGTCAGCCCTATTAACTACCAACACAGGCCCAGTAGCCGTTCTATCGGGTTGCCTTATTAATAAACAGGCGCTAACAATAAATAATTGTTTATAATGAACTTTATAATATATTAGTGCGGATAGTTCATTATCTCGGAGGCACGCACACAGACACGTTCACGCGAGCGGGTTTGAGAGATTGGGATAAGGTAAGGTATCGACAGATAATTATCGATTTGTGTGTTGTGTAGTTAATAATAAAATAATAATATTAGTAAGGTGAACAGATTGCATTTTTTATTCATTTATTATTTATTTCTCGGCAAAAGGAGCACAGGCTGCCCTCCAACCATGTAGACTGACGACCAGAAGAAGAAAGCGGGTAGCCGCTGGATTAAGAGGGCGCAAGGGACTTACTCTAAGCGCTTATCATGCTATTTTTGTTAAATTTTGTTCCTACAAAATTTATCAAAATAATATCTTTTATAATCCTTATAAGCCGTTAAAATATTATAAAAAATAATATCTTTTATAAGCCTTACAAAAGATATTATATCCTAAAGAGCTGATTTTTTTCAATAATATAGCAATAGAGTCATGTATACACAAATATAAGGAGGTTAGAAAAGGTTATAAAATGAAAAATATGCGATTCTTCGAACTTCGGTGTTAAGAGCAGAGGCCCTGGATCGGAGGATGGAGTGCTGAATTTAAATTCCAGATTGACATTACCTTGATTGATCTTTTCTTTAAAAAAGTTTAGGCAAGAGAAAATTACATTCTGAACTGTTACTCATTAAGGCAAGATTCCAGATCATGTCTGCGAGAAATTATGAGTTACTCGAAGGTATATACGGTGATGGAAAATATTGTAACTAATTAAATATTGTGATGGTGTATAACAACGCTTTCTAATGACTATAATATCTCACATAACAGTTTTAATATTAAACACACAGTTTTCCAGGCGACTTTTATCCATTCTTTACGGGCACGTGTAGGTTTTTACCATATCCGATGAAGCCTGTAGGTTACTCAGCAGGTTTTTAGAATATAAAAGTTACACTGCGATTCTTGATTTCTAAATTAATTTTGCAGTGTTATCGATAACTTTATTCGTGCTGTCCTTCCCTTCTCTGCGCAGGAGCATCGCCGCTTACATTTTCTTTTATCGACGTATTGATTAATGCAGCTTGATTTGAATAATAATTTTCAGATACAAACGTTATTGTATGATAAATTTAGTGCAAATTGTAACGTGAACGCAATTGCTGGTTGCAGATTTAACGACGTTTGGGTTCAACGCGTCTTTTGCGTTTATTTAATGCGTTGTTTATGAAAGAGGGATTCTGGAAGGTTAAGTTTTTAAGTTTCCGTTTCATCGTAGATAGAGAAACTAATAGATAAAGTCACACGTTCCATCTCTTTTACCCCACGGCGAAATAGCCAGATCTAAATACAGCATGTGCAAAAGAGACATGTATACAAGTTTCTTGTCCTTATCGCTGTAACCGGGTGACTCCAAAACGTAGACTCCAAAATGTCATTTCACAAAGTACTTCGAATGTCTAACTATGTTATTAACTAAGAAGTGCTGAAGAGTTTTTTTGTGTTTTTTCGTAATATTTCCATGTATTCTTAATAAGGATGTGACTGAAAGTATATGTTTTGTATATTGGAGCCTCAATAAGGTGCAGTGCTTTAATTTAAGCTCTAAAAACCGACTTAAACTAGTGTCGTGTGATGTTACATTTTATAGGTGAGTTTAACTACTTTTTATTGGTTGTTTGATAGTAATAACTAATCATTTTGTTGATAAATGTTGTTCTACAACTGTATCAGTACCATTTAGTGTCTTTAAACCTCGAAATTATCTAAATTAAAATGTATATTACAACTGTCAGTGTTACCATATGAAGAAAACAAATTTTCCTCAATTTGGTATCTTATATAAGAATAATAATGATTGAGGGCGCAGATAGGAATATACACGTGTATTTTTCCTTTTATAGCATACAATTTTAATACCTTCGTGTCACTTTTTTAGACCGTTTGTGAATTGTGATATTTTTTGTGAACTTGTTTTTGTTTTGACAATAAACCATTTAATAACCTTAAAAAATAACCATATTTAATTATTACTCCTACATGTAAGCACTTTGTTTACACTTATATGTGAACCACTCATTATAAAATTACAATTTTGAAAATTTTGGTTACAGATTTCCCACATAAGAAGATTTAGTAAAGGTATTGAAACACATGCCAATAATGGAATAAAAATGCTTCGCTTACTAATATTATAATGCAAGTGAAATCCATGTTACATAAATGAAGCGTTTTGTCAACATACATACCATACATGAAATAAAAAAGGCACATTGATCCAATTCTCTATTACTGCATGAAAAAAGGAAGAATATCTCTAAACAAATCTTATTTCCCATATTGAAATAAAATGGAACATGTTATCAGGTATAATAGATAAACACACTTAGTGCAAGTTTTTTAACTCAACTTAAGATATAGTAGATCATGTATATGTCTGCGTCAAGTTCAAGTAAACGTTAAATTTAAATTGAAATTCCATGGGCAAAGTTTATACCCAAATCTGCCAATAAAAGAAATGAAGAATGTATTGAAAAAAAATTAGTTTATCACTTTTATCAATCCCCAACGTAATTGCATATACTGTACTGTATATTATATAACACAGTACAACATAATATATATTGGTATAGGTTACTGGATTACTGTACGTTGTTTTTTTTAAATATTTATTTATTAGTAACTTTATTTTATAGTATAAGTATTTACATAGTAATTTAAAAAACTACTTAAAAAGAAAAATACACATATTTTACAAAATGTATATGCCATCCAAAAGACCTGATTGCGGCATGGTGCCCAGAACGCTGGCAGCATTCCCTCGTTGAACCAAAAGACTGATTTTTTGAGCAAAGTAACTGCCAGCCCTCTGGGCACCCGAAGCGAGGACAAGTCTGGTCGACATATCCATACAGAATTTTTTCATGTCAGCCGACCATGGACCCAACGTCTCCATCGCGAGCGCCGCAAATTCATAATTTTCCGATATAGCACAATATTTACGTTGTTTATATTTTAATTTAAGTATCAAAACTAAAGATAAGCAATGATGATGGGTTATTAAAAGTATATGAATTATTTTGTGTTTTATTATAATAATATAATATACTTTAGTGTTATGGAACGCAGTTCAAAGTAAAATAAATATTCATTATTTTTTTACTTTGTACTGCGCTTTAAGAATGCTAGAGGATATTATATTATTATGTAACCTAATAATAATCCTCTTATACATAAAAAAACTACGAAACGTTTTAAACATGCCCTTTATAGCTAAAACATGCTTTGTCTTTTAACGCCGACGTTTTGAAATAGACAAAAATGAAACAATGTTTTTAAAACGTTTGATCATTTTTATGAATAACATGGAAAATTAGTTGTTGAGTGTGCTTTACTACTAAATTGTTTTGTATTCGGAATATGCAGCGTATTTCATCAAATTGTTATTCCCTGAAAATTCCGGAAAATGAAAAAATGACAACACTGTGGGTAAATATATCTATCTCACACGCGGTTACGCGGTGGCTTAATCTATTAGTTTCTCTATCTACGCGTTTCATCGAGTGAACTAGTTTTTGGTGATATCATGTAAATTATCAAGTAAAATAAACGCACATGGTTTGGTAGAACTGCGCAGAACGCAAGCGATTTATGTAGCTAAGCAGAACGGGCGCTGTCGGGTGTGAAATGGGTGACCGCTAGTGACAAAAATGTTACGCGCGTTTCCTTCGGAGGCTGCGTTAAGCCGTGAGTCTCAGTTTTTGTCGATAGATGGCAGTCATTGAACCTTGTCGGAGGACATATGCCACATTGGTTCAGCCGTTTTTGAGTTTTAGCGAGGCTAACGAACAGCATCATATTTCTATATATAAAAATGAATATTTTTATATATAGAGATATGATTTACTTTCAAGCGTATTATGTATGGCCTTTTCTATGCCAGTATCATTTATTAAGTACCATCCATCACTCTCTCTTGCCGCTTGACCGTGTCCAGTAGAACCCATACGCTATTAATTTTATTGTTAGCGCCTGATCCATACATATAAATATTAACGCCTGTTCGCGTGTGCTATTAATTTCTTGCCTTGAAAAACGTTTATAGCCAGTCATTACACTTTATTTGTCTAGTCTTGTGTTAATTTTGAGACGCCTACCACCATTTTTAGACGTGTCAGCTGACTCAGGCAAATCCATTTGTTTATCTAGTTTAAATTGGTATTATATATAAATAGCTATTATTTTAAGTGATTAATAAGATTTGGCGATCGCTATGTTGTTAAGACACTGATCAATGTCCCATTGAGCCACTGTGTCACAGGTCTCATTTCAGGATTTAACAAAATTCAAGTGGCTGGCTTTGTAGCTTTGGGATGGGTCTGGCCCATTGGGCCAACTAGTAAGTGTAAAAGGGATGTAATACTATGCGTATCCACGTATTCGAAAATCAATTACACTTTCTAGCTGTCATTCATGTCTGGGGACCGTTGCCGATCTTTATGGCTGCTCCACAGTGCCGTGAAGCGCGAAAAACTGGTGTGAATGTAACTGTGGATGGATTTCACAGGATTCATGCGCGTTAACGCCTGTTCCCCGATCAAGATCGGTATTTGTCCCGCGATAAAGAGTTCACGCGACATTCTATGTGTTAACGCGTGAATGCAGCGGGGACGATTTGCACCGTGAATTCACGTCATGAATTCACGACAATAATGTGGAGCCGCCATTAATTTTATACTTATAACGTCAACTTGTTTACTTCTTATGTCACAAGGATAGTATAGTAGCACAAATCACAGCATAGTAGATGTACAGGCCTTCAACTTGAACAGCTCAGTCGAGTAATGACATACTTAGAATAAGAACGCGATTGGAACAAAATAAAATGCCCACATAAAACAAAACACGAACCTAGAGAAATGTCATCCAAGGCTCCAACTTTTATTCCTGTTTATTTTCGGAACAGGTTTTTAACATGCTTTTACTTAGCTGTTAGCTTCAAATTACTAGATAGACTCTACCAAATCACATTGAAGCAGCGTGGTGGAGCAATCTCCAGTGTACCTTAATAATGGGGAGAAAATCAAAATGAAAATACTTTATTGTTGACTGTACATACATAGAATAATATCTTTAAAATTATAATTGGAGTTTTTAACAGTCCACCATATTCTGGCATACAATATTATTAATTAAAATTAACAAAAGTATTTAATTTTAAGATCTGTTAAGAATATACTTAACGGATCATCGGCTTTTGATGCCTACCCACTGCTGGGTCAATAAGAGCAAAAAAAATATATTTTATGTATTTTACGCGGATGCTCCCCAAACTGTTTTTATTGCACGTATCACGATGTCTTATCTTCAAAAATATCGTTTATTGTAGTATTAGTAGTGTAGAGAGACCCGTGCCTTACACTGGGACAGAAAAAACAAAATTTTGATGGACAGCAATACTCTAAATACCAGAAGCATACAAAGTCTATTTTAAGGCCGCATTAACAATATTAAACATTAATAATGTTAGCATTCCTCGATATCAAACAGATAATAACCAATCATTAAAAATACTGCACCGTTTACTCGCGAACGCGCATTAGCCACCATTACTGGTCTGTTCGCACTAGATGGCATAACAAATCATACAAATAATATGATACACATCATACAAATAAGTGCTCTCGAAAATACAAAATGGAACTTTTGGGATTGGCGACCGAAGATTTAGTCGATAAACGCAACGACTAAATATCCAAAATGCGCGATTATTATGCTGCAATGGAATGCAAACAGTTCACACTATATGCCATATCGTATAATAGTAATGACTGACCAGATCTAACAAGTAACTATAACAACAGATCTGTAATCTATATTATTACTGTGTCTTATAATTTATGATATGTCTTCTTCCTATAAATGTTTGCTGCAGTGTATGTAAGGAAATTTAATTTTCTTCTCACTCCATAGCTGATCGGTGGTCGACATGACATACATTTATACGATAAAACCGCTAAATAAATTTTCATTAAATTTAATTGTTATATGAGATTAATAATGCCAAGATGAACCTCTTACTTTATATCTCAACTAACGAGAAACAGGCTTACGCCTACCTTTTTTTGGTATCGGGGGGGAAACCTTCAAAAGGTACCCGATAACTTGGGAGAGGATACCGGGTTATGTGGGATTTGACCGCACTAAAACCCCCTCGGTGGCCTGCCTCTGCGCTTGGGGAGGACTCCGGGATCTCCAGTGGAACGCACCGGTGACCTCCAGGCGTGGTGCTCACAATGGGCCCATCTTCGGGAGAGTAGATATGCTCTCCTGCATCTTCCGATGCTTACAGCGGCATGCGGCGTACGGCTACGCACACACCACGTCCTTCCCGGGGCTGCTGGCTGGGCGGATCAAGCTCCCACTCACTCCGTCCACAACCCCGGAAGCCCCCTATTAGTCGCCTCTTACGATCAGGCAGGATATACCGTAGCTCTATTCTTAATCCCGAAGCAACAGGGACTAGGCTTACGCCTACCTACCTCACCTAGTATGTATATTAAATCAACAATTTTACTCGTAATTAGGAACAACTGGAAATATCCTTACTGTAATCATTGTGTGCAGACCCTAATGAGTTTTAATTTGAAAACCACATAAACTACCGTCTTAATTAAAGATGCATTTTTTCCAGCAAAAAGATACATTCCATATATCAACACACCGCCGGTAATGAGATAATGCACATTAAATTAACATTAGTGTTTGTTATTAATGTTAACAAGACTTAAGAGCTCTAACTATCCATTTTTAAATTTAATATTATACGGTTGCACCCCGCTTATTTATATGCTTCTCTCCATTTTTAGGATTCCGTACCTCGAAAGGAAAAAACGGAACCTTATACGAGTAGGATCTTTTTTGTCCGTCTGTCTGTCTGTCAAAACCCTTTTTCTCAGGAACGCGTAAAGGTATCAAGCTGGAATTTATATTAAATAAGGTCTATTATCCCTTGGAGTTGTCAAAAAATCAAACTTCTAAGCTAGCGCAATCAAAAGTTACAGCCGTATATGCCGCAAATTTCCGCAAATTTTCGACGCTGGCAAGGGACCTACTCCCCCGTGTACTCAGAATCTTGAAATTTTGGCACGAAACAACGTCTTATAGCACGGATAAAGGAAAAATTGCGAAAATCGTAAATTTTGAGTATCATCAATCATCATATTAAAAATATTTTACGGAACCCTCGGTGCGCGAGTCCAACTCGAACTTGAGCGGTTTTTGTTCCTTTTACATTTATATACATAAACTGAATAAAAAGACAGCTTATGGACACGAGCAACTCCATGGGAGTCACTTGAGCAATGCCGATTTTAATGGAGAACTTTTTTACAGAACCCCATGTGATAGTCCATGTAATATCCTAATGTACTTATAGAGCAAAGTATGAAGTAAAACGCACGCACATATATTTTTTTTAAATAAGTGGTGTGCGCAGGCGTTTATAACCTTTACCACTGCCTTATCCGTTCTCCTTTAAGACTCTGCGAAAACTACTTTTCCAACAGAAATTTTCTCACTTTTCCTAAATATATTACTGACAAAAAAAGGATTTTTTCTTTATTTCGAATTAAGTTTGCCAATATGTTAAATTCATTCTCAATCAAACATGGCTGAACAATCGAAGAAAAAATGTAGTTTAAAAAACCAAAGTACACGCTTTTGTGGAAATACGAACTAAAAAGTAAAAAAATAAGAAGAAGAAAAGCGTGGGGTGCTTTTTGAGATACTATTGATACCATGCACCCCCCGCTTCTTTTTACAGTAAAATACATTTTCTTCTTATTTTACTTTTTAGTTCGTTATTTTCACAAAAGCGTGTTTTTTTAGTTTTTTACACACATTATTAATTTTTTTTTGATTTTTTTTCATATTATTGCATTGTCATCGGCCCTTGACCACTGTGCAAATTTTCAAGTTAATCAGACGCTTAGCAGAAGGTGAAAATGAAGTTAAAAGATTCCGTAACATACATACATACAGGTCGAGCGTGGTCGATAAGCGTATTAAAAACAGTCTAAATTCCACACATTCACACTTTTCCAAACGTATAAAAACCACAAACCGCTTTAGGAATGACGCGAAAGAGTGTACAGGAAACAGAAAAAGGTCCGACCGAAGGTGAAGGTCGCACAAAGACGATCACGACGTACAACGGACGCGGACACACAGACAGACAGTTGGCTACTAGGTTACGTGCTATAGAGGTGCAGAACTATCTAGAGCTGTTGTACTGTTTATGTTTATTTTAGTTTTTATGTTAAAAAGTATTTTACATATAAGTGTCAAAGTGTGTATAGCAAGGTTTTTTAAGCAGTAGGTATTCTAAATTGGCAACCTTTGTGAGGAATATAAACTAAGCATATCATGAAATAAAGAATACGACATAGAGTGAGATGATTTTATTTGATAAAACTTGTAATTTTACTTGAGTCCTACGGGATTATACTCGGAATTCCTATCTTACTGTATTGTTTCGTATCCAGTATATTATCCACCGCAAGTAAAATTTCAAACGTAGTTTAATGAATTAAAACTCAGAAGGGTATAGTCTCTTTTATTACATCTTTTAGCTTATTATAGCCATTACTGTATTACATTATAAATTCACGGTAACTGGTTAATATATACTCTTATCGCTTTAAACTGAGCTTTTCATCTTTAAAACAGTTTAATTACATGGTTTTGGACAGAAAAAATCCGTAACAAGATAGAATGACTAATAAGTATCAAAAATGACAACATTGTACTTTTTTTTAATTAAAATCAGAAAATAATATATTATGATAAATAAATATGAAAACCTTAACAATGTTATTTTAAAATTCTTAAATATTTACTAAATTAACAAAATAATCACAGTGATGAACAATCGCAATATATATACAAACAATAGATATTTGATTGGACTGAAAAAATCATGGCTTACAGCGTTTGTAAAAAAACAGTTTTTCTTTAGTAAAAGAAAACACACAAAAGTGATTCAGCGTCACACTGAAACAACTCAGTATTATCCAAGAGCAGTCAGAGCCGGTGGTCTCATATTTCACAGCGGAGTTTTTGTAAAATCTTTTATTCTTGCACTATGCACTGAGACTGACGCACAGATACACAAAAAGACAGGGTTTTTACTGTTTTATTAGAAGTTAATTATCACGCCGACCAACTCCGTGCCTTCCAAGACTAGTTCCAGCCGGTAATTTAAATTTAGTTCATTTTTTTCACTACAGCTCTGGTAGTCACCAAAACAAATTATGGCGTCAGAAAATTCGCAAACCAAGCAATGTTTTTGTATTTCTTAAATTTAAAGTGTGATAATTGATAAAAGGAAGTATGACAACATGGACGTGCCTAATATTACGCCTCCGGCTACAAGTATTCAAGTAGTTAAAAAGTTTTAAATTGAATTTTTATTCACCTTAGCCACACACTACAAAATCCCCTATTAAATATTATATGTAACAAAACAGCTAAGTGACGTTCAGCAAAGCCATTGGATGTTACATTCAACGAATTGGCTAGTTGTCATTTAGCCACTTCATTTTATGCCGATGTTTAGTGAACAGGCTAGCCTTTCAATTGAGTGTCTGATTTAACCAGATGGCTGCGACATTTGGCGAAGTATACAAGCAATACGAATATATAGATATTCATGGCCTGTTTCCTTGTATACTTGATATTGGTAGTTCGACCGAGAAAATACTAGGTACTGAAACCTAACGTACATGGAGCACCCATCAGGCTTCATAGTAATTACGACAAAAAATTTGCTGAGACTGCAAGGCCACTAACTAGTGGCTTTATGCTTGTTTGTTATTTAAAAAAAAAAAGAACCAACTAGAAAATCAATGAAAAACTAGCAAGTTCTGTTTAACTTTGAATAAATAAGATCAAGCATGTCTCCATTACTACATAACGCGTAATAAAGCGCGCATTACTCACAACGATGTAAATTACTTGCTGTCGCCGTATAGCTGCCAGTCTTAGAGGGTACAAAATCAAACTATAGTGGGAGCGTTAAGAGTAAAGTGTGTTCATACAGACGCGCACGTCTGTTTTTTCCTGTTTGATGATAACAGAGTGTCCTTATATTTTTCTAAGCAAGCAACAAGCAACTACTTTTTCTTATATCTTTATGTTTTTATTATTTTGATAGGCAATATATTTAATAATTTTAAAACAATATATTTCAACTTTAACAATTATTAAAAATACAAATCGTTACTAAATAAGAAATGTATTTTTTTGCATGTGTTTTATAAAAACATACAGTAATTTGTAAAAAGGAGACATTTCTTAAATAATTACTCTTTGAGTGCTCTTTGAGTGCTTCTATCACTATAGATTTAAATGGTAGTAAAGTGTACATACTTCCAAGTATTCAAAATTTTAAGTACTTAAATTTTTAGAGGGAATCCTTGCTTAGCAGTAAGACGTCAAAAGAGTTATGATTATGACGATGAGAAAGTTTGTTGGACGCCCATTTACTAGTAGTTTTTAGAAATCGAATGTCTTCTAATATTTTGCATTATAGATCCATGCACTCTCTAGTTTGCTTATTTACCCTCTAAGGACATGCATACTTTGTGGTTAGACAATGATGCCGTAACACTGGAGATAAGATAAATGCAATGGTTTTTGTGGTATAATGACCTTTTTATTTCAGATCTGTTTACATAATTGGTAATATGGCGGTATAATGGTGGCGGTTAGTTTCTACCCCCTAATCAAAGCTTAAAATTACCTCGTTTGGTGTAGAAGGTTTTTTTTCGGATAGTTTGGTGAACTTCACAGTAGCAACGGTGAAAAGAACGTAAGTATTTACTTATCGCGCGTCTTGAAAATGTGGTGTGCTCTGCTGCGATCACTCTGTAATGTGTATCATCCTTTCGAAATATAATTTCGTTGCTTTGTTTTTTATTTTTTATTATTATTATACTCGTATTTTATCAATGCTATCATAGATTTTTTCGTATGACACCAACGTAGGTTAAAACAATAATCGATTATTTTAATTTATGTCAAATTTATTTTTTGTACGAGGAAGATAGAAGCACAATAGAGACATCTAGAAAGGCGCTCTTTGTATTGTGACAGAAGGCAGTATAGGTGTGTGAAATTAAACTACAGCTAATGTCACTTTCTGATTTCTGAGCTTCTAATTCGAGAAAAAATTGTTTAAATCGGTCCACTACTATTGGAGTCTAATTGTGACACAGAAAAAATCTTTACTCTTCTTAACATTATGATATCACAAATGACTTCTTAACATAATATGGCAAGATTAATAGCCAAAGAAGCGATCTTAAACTTTTGCGCCCATTGTAACACAGTCCAAAAACTTTGCCGACTCAAGTTAGCTTCTTATGCAGATTTTACGAGCAAAGATCGCACTGCAGCCACTGTTCCAATCGCTTAATTGTTCGGACAGACGCCGGTTCAGACTCAAAGTGTTATATATCTATCTATCTATGTATCTACGATTTGTCTAGCTATTACTTGCCATAACTATGATATTCTTTCCGTGTTTTATGTACAATAGTTTGCAGGTCTGACAACCGATGGCAAAGAAAGGTCTTTGTATAGCAACTACGTTTCGGCAAAAGGAGCACAGGGCATTCTCCAACCAAGTGGTCGGACGATCCAAAGAAGGGAGCGGGAAGTCGTTGGATTTAGAGGGCGCAGAACCGGACGTAGTGGCGATTATTAGGGGAGGCTTATATCCAGCAGTGGACTTCTGAAGGGCGATGGATGGTTTTTTCAATAGTTTATCTCTACCAAACCCTTTTTACGTCCCACTGCTGGGCACGAGTTTCTTGCAATACCTAGGGAGGCCTGGAGCTTACTACACCAGGCTGTTCCAATGCGGTTGCCGGTGTGACTTACATGAAGAAACTATCTGCCTCCGAAGTAACGGCGCAACTGTATAACTTAACATTTCTCAAGGAGGTTGATTACTTTTTTTTCTTCATGTACAGCAAGTGATAAACGCAATTGTTTTCTTTCTCTTTCTTTATATATTAATTTGTACTAAAATGACGTCACTGTGAGGTTAAATATGAATCACCCGCTGGCATTATTTCCGCACAATTATCGGCCGCGCCTCGGCATAATACCAATTAATTGTTATGTGCCTTGTACTAGAACAAGCTTTGACGGCAGATAAAAATCTGCGGCATTTTATTGGTTGCAACTTTCATTGCTTCTTAGAGTACTCTCTCCCTAATATTAGCTGCTACCCTTTTTGCATCCCACTGCTGGATATAAATTTCTCCTCATTATTGGGGAGGTCTGGAGCTTACTCCACAACACAAAGTTTTTCCAGTGTTTATTGGCGGAAATGCGGGTTAGTGGCTAACCCACTGTCAGATTTAAACAGATTTTGTCAGAAATTAAATTAAAATTTGTACACCGTAAGGGGTATATGTGGAGTTCTTGTAAAATTGTTCATGTAAAACCTTTTTTTTTCACCCATATTTGTGCAAATAAAGTATTTTCATTTCATTTAATTTAAAAACATTTCATTTCATTTCAGATATTTTAAAAACCCCATAAGCGATGATACGATGTTTTACGACTGCTATCTATCGATAACACCGGAGACCGACGGCTTAACGTGCCCTCTGATGCACGGAAACGCGCATCAAATTTTGCCACTAGCGGTCACCAGCGTCCATTTCGCTGAGGTGTGTAGATCGCTTGCATTCTATGCTAGCCGCTAAACCATGCGCGCTTCCCTATTATTAAAAAGGCTTATAGGTTCGATCATCACGTTGCCCCAAGGTAGATTATCGGGCTAATCTATTTTTGGTCAAGTTACACTAAGGTGTTTTAAAATTGCCTGTAAGGCCTTCGACTAGGTTTCACGACAATCATGACATGATAGCCCATGACTATACGTATCCACCGGAGCAACGCACGTAAAAATAATGATTCAAAAATAATGTTTGCACGCCAGTATAGGCATAATATGTAGGCATTATTTAATATGACCATCACATTGTACATATATTATTTTGCAAATAAACGATTATGATCATGATTATGTCCCATCCAACCTTCGACCACACTCTACTTACTGTCTTTGTACTTATCTGTCGCTCTCCACGAGTAGCATTGCCTGAACAAGCCGGCTCTATGCTTACGTGTTATAAGGGATTCGGGGAACTGTTTAATTACACTGCAAGCAATGGATTATATTAACAGTTCTAATTACATACAAACGCTGGATATAGTTCTCTCCCCTCGATTACAGACCATAGTTACCCCATCACATAGCTCCATACGTGCGAAGATCTTAATTATCCAGCTCATCTGTTTTCATTTAAAAAATGTCTACAAATCTGCGTAAGTATAAGATAAAACCAATGGCATCAGTACCATAGGTACCACCTATGAGTATGACGTGCCCTCTGAAGCACGGAAACGCGCAGTTTTTTTTGCCACTACCGGCCACCCATTTCACACCCGACCGCGCCCGTTTGGTTTAGTTGCATGGATCGATTGCGTTCTACGCTAATTGCCGGACCATGCGTGCTTCAATTGCCTGGAGCTTACTGCACCCTGTTTTGCCGTGGAACACTTCTGTTGTGTTTCTTTTAGCTGCGGTTATCGGCTTGCATGAGGCTCATTTCTGCAGTGCAACAATTCTTGCGTTTCGGTGGAACATAACCTAACTTACATGAGGCGGCCATTAGTTTACTGAGGAGCAGAACAACTGCATACAACCGCAGGCAATGTTTAAGCTGGCTGGATTTTGAAAGCCCACGTCCATAGTCTGCCGCAACAACTTAAGACCTTTGATCTGAAAGCTCCATTTATATAGTAAAAAAAGTATCAAATGCTTAAGACAATCTCTAAAACAATATTTCCTATTTATCCGTCACCAATCCAAGTAAGTATACGTACCAAATCTCCGACACTTAGCTTTAATTTTTCACATGAAATATGTACGCTTCAAAAGACTTCAAGACCTAAAAAAATGATATTTTCTAAAGACTAACGTTTCAAAGACCTTCTCACAGTATTTGTTAGTTATTCTTACTGTTATTTAGTCTTGCTGAAACCCTGTAGGGCAGGAAATAACGAGGATAAAAATGCAAATAAACTCTTTTCCATTGTTTTACTTACCTTACATTTTGTCATAACTTGAGTTTTAAAAGGTAGCTTACAGAGAGAGGACCTAATTACTATGTTGTTGTCTAGAACATACCTGTAGAAATAGTCTGCGGTGTTGTTTGATCTGGCCTCGACTGAATTATTGGAAAAAGAAAAAATAAAAGCAAAAAATAACTTTAAAAAAGCTTTTATTTAAATACTCTAAAAAGAAGAAAAGAAAAATTTCCTTTAATATTTCAACTATCAACTTATAACCTCATTATACATAATTTATATGATCATAAAAGCTTGTTGCGCGGTTTGCCTATAGTACTTATACATATTATGTCTTGTATTTAAATCGCGCGACAATCTTTTATGTTTATATAAATTGTGTATAATGAGCATTTCAATAAACGCTTTTTTAAAGCTTTTTTTTGCTTTTAATTTATTCTTTACTTTTAAGTTTTTTTTCTATTTATTCTCGGTAAGCCCTTTCATTTCATACCCATCCATTCCGCCAACTTGGATGGTCCGCCATATTGGATTTAAAATGACGTCACATAGCTTATCGTGTATTGTCATCCAAACTAAAAGTGTATACAAAATTTCAGCTCAACTGGTTGAAGATATCTGCTTTAAAATTGAGTAGGTAGCAAGATTCCACCCGAACAAACATACAGTTAAATAAAAGCTTTTAAAAAGGGCAATACTCCGTTTTCATTCACAGATCAAATGACAGCAAAAAGTGAAATATTGAAATTGATCTTGAAGTTTATAACTTACAGATGCCGTTTCTCTAACTTTTAATCCAAAGAGAAATATCTCAAATATCAAACACTAAGTACCTATCTAGGTAAGAACTTTTTATTTATCACTTCATTATATCTAGCATCTTTATGCACTTAGGATAACACACTTTCTGAAGGTTTTACGGAAGTTCGTTCTGAAGAATTCTCTGAAACACTGCACTGTTCTATAATCAAAACAATGGTGTTAGTCGTTACACAATTAATACTTTTACGGCGTCTCCTAAATACGGCACTGACAACATCTCGCATCCACACCATATTCATCTCACAACGACACGTCAAACCACCTTAACCACCAAGAAATACGGTCGAGATTCGACTGGGTCGCACGCCGTTGTCAAATGCAAAATCTATTCAATAATTGTTATACTGATATCGCACTCGGTTATTAGCCGTGGAGATATGATTAGACGGATCAGTCTTCAAGGCTTGCAACTCATATGTTATCTGAACAATACATGGAAAATAGTAATTTAATAGAGTCGTATTTTCATTAAATATAATTAATGATAGTTTACCTGATATGATAACAAAAATGGGAAAACGACCAGAAATGGCAAGCATATAAGATTTATAATAATATGAGATTATATCTATGGCAAGGCTTACAAAATAAGCATGTGTCAACTTTTGAGCAGAGGAAAACTCTGAATCTTAGAGTAACACAGGTATTGACTCTCGTTAGTACCTTTGATGCTCTTAGCTGTGAATGCATTCATTTTCGGTCGTCAACAGTTTAGATTTTTAGAGCATAGATTTAGGAAAGTCTATGGTTTAAACCTTAGACTAAGAATAATGAAATGAAATGAAATGAAATGAAATGAAATATTCTTTATTCACTGTACGGTTCATTTACAAACTCTTAGTGAACGTTATTTTTTTTGTTCTGTCTGCTCTGGGTGCGCTTAGGCAATGCTGAGCTGAAGAAAAGAGCAGACGGAGAAATGTACTTACGGTTTAAAGCTTTGTATAGCTACTTCCAGTGAGTTAAAGAATATATGAATTGATTAACTAAATGATAAGAAACGCTAAGCGTAAAACATACGAGCAGCGATGGCCGAGTGGTAAAAAATCGCGGTCTTCGACGCGACCGATCCCAGGTTCAAATCCTCGGCTCGCACCTCTGACAAAGAAATTTGTAATGTGCGATTTAATCGCTGCTCCACGGTGATGGAAAATATCGTGATATTTCATTGTTTACGATGTTCTCAATCGCCGTCATGACGTCCACCAATCCGCACTTAGCCAGCGTGGTGGACTATGGCCTAAATCCGTCTCAATTGTGTGAGAAGGAGACCTGTGCCCAGCAGTGGGACATAAATTGGTTGAAAAAAAAAGCGTAAAAAATAAGTTATATAATTAAAAATAAAACATTATTGCGTTACATAGTAATTTGTGACAAAGATTCTCGCCGTGATGCCTGCTTGCATTCATAAAATTACTTCTATTATCAATATCATATTTATTTTTAATTAAGTAACCAATTTTCAGACTTTAATTATTCATAATTGCAAGCTGAATTTCAAATTCAAAGTTAGCTCATATCATTAATTAGGATATATCCATTTTTGTCACAAAATCTGTCGAATCTATACATTCGTACCGATATTAAAGCGTCTAGGCTATCGTTGATGATTTAGGGAGGATAGGAGGATAGGAGGATGGGTGTCTTCATACACATGCATAAGTTAGGACCTCAGAACTAAAGTGTACAGTAAAGACAGCTAACCACTATTGTCAAGGATCTTCGGTCTAACACTAATGCGCATTTTTGTAATATGTACCACAACAATCGTATATTTCGCTACTTTTTACACTTAGGTCAAGAATGTAAACATTCCTAGCTACTATCGTTTAGGCGTTTAGTTTTAAAGATTGACCTACTCTTTTTAAAACTTGCGCATATTGCTCAGTTAGAATCTAGTTAATACTGAATTTAAAATTATGTTTCCGTTTTAAAGTCGCGATTTTTTCTAATCAATCTCAGCTAAATTTGGTGTTTTAATTACAATTCCGGGTGTGGAGGAAAAGGGGAGTACTCCCGCCAGGCGATGTCACTGCCTGGGGACCGCGGTCCGAATGCTAACTTCGGACCGTTTTGTATATATACTGAGAATCTAAGAAACTTCGATAGCGTGATTCAGGATACGTCTTATAGCCAGTTTAGCATGACGCGTGTGATGTAGTACTCTATTGTTTACAATACTCGCTGCTTGCGTTGACTTGCATGGTCAGCATTTCATGTGAGGCGCGGGTCATGTTGCTGTCTACACCGGGTATGGCCACTGGCTTTTGTAACTGTTTACAAAAATCACAAAGAAAACCGTCTTTCACTTCTTACGCCCTTACACCGACTCCTTCCTATTCCGTCTGTTCATTTGTACCATTCTTTCCTTCATCCACATTCGTCTTACGTTCCTGACATAGGTACTATTACAAAACTAGATTAAAATAAAATTAATTTTTGCCCTATCTGGGTCGTGTGATCACTGTAAACCTATCTATAAGACCTATTTTAAGACTATTGTTAAGCAAGTTTTTGGCAAATAAATTAATAAATAAAATTAAATTAAAAAAATTACATTTTTTTGCAATCCCACATATTTATTATCAAACGGGAATTTTTACTTGTGTAATATTTTAAAGATTTTTCTTATAGCGTCTACTTTCAAAGACAGTTTTCATACTAGCAATCACATAAATTTATAGATCTCTACCCATTTCAAAGCGACTAGGCCGGCTACGATGATTTAGGGACGACGGCCTCTTCATATACGCATGCACTATGGGACACAGAAATAGGTTATACAAACACGCCGCTATTCTAAAGGTTTTTCGATCGTAAGACATTGATTGCAAAATGAAGTCGCTGACGAGCATTGCTAGCCCCCGTGATGTTATCTGGTCACGGCCCGATGAGGCAACAATATCAGGACACCTGTAACTAATCCGATTTTTTTTATTAGGTACTGTCCTCTGAACAAACTCTTTTATTTGATACCCGTTTTCATAAAAATGCTTAATGCTGGTGTAATATTACTGAAAGATTCGACCTTGAATGAGGTTGAGTGTAATCCTGGGTGTGAGTACTCCTGGGTACTTACATGGCCTATATTATTATTTTTCCAGTTCATTCTACAAAGTTCATGTTATAAAACATTATTTTACACTAAGCTCGGAAGCTTTTTACCTTACGTTAGTCCACGTCAGTTGTTAATAGAACATTCAAAACCATCCGACAGCGGGTAGGCCTCTACCTGCATCTACACCAATCCTCGTTGGAGCAGCGTGATGGAGAGACCAGTGAGCTCTGAACATTAATGTCATCCTCAGTTTTATTTATTTGCAAAATAATTACTTACTACAAATACATTTAAAAAAGTAGTCTTGTACCTATCCAGGAGTGCAAAATATCTATTTCCATATAGATATTATTACTCTGTTACAATACTAGGTTTTTTATATGAATGGAGTAGCAGACGAGCATGCAGGCCACGTGGTGTTAAGTGTTTGCTGCAGCCCATGGACATCTGCACACAGCCTCAAGCAAGCATAGGTAAGTCTTGTCTGAGGTCGCATGCAGTTGCGATGCTACTCCGAGGCTGGTGGTCGCCTCATGCAAGTGTGGCCGGCAACTGCACCTTTCCACCGAAACACAATAGAATTGGTTCACGGCAGAAGTGGGTGCAGCGGTGGTACTTCCCCGGGCGAACCATAATAGTTCTACCACCTACAAATACTACAGGTTAAAATCTATTTAAATTAAGAAGGGATCTTTGTAGTCAGTTAGATTCAAACTCGTCACAATATTGTCATTTTCACTCATAAAAAGCTCCTGAAAAGCTTAAAGAGCAGAATAAGACAAAATTTGCTGCTACAACTTAAATTTCTGACACCTTTAAGCTCCGAAAGAAGCCCAATTAATATTCCCAACCGGCCGTTAACAAGATAGCTACTTAGTGAATCCAGTTCATTAAGAATGCATTCATTCCCTATTTATAATTAGCGGAGCCATCGTAAACATGCTGAGTGCATCCTAACTTCTCGGCATCAATATTCAACTGAAGCGTTTATTATCATATCTCATTATACAAGTTAGTGCTTGTACAGGCTTGGGTAGAAGGTGGCCCCTTCTTAGGTTATGACCTTCCAGGCCCGACCTCAAGCTAAGCTGAGTCGAAACACTAACACAAACAGAACTCTATCTCGACAAAATAAAGCATCTTTTGCAGTGAGATATCTCAGTTGTAAAGTCGAGATTCGGGTTCGAAATGCAATTTGGAAATGAGATCCGGCGGGTAGCTGTTACCCTTAAGGGGTGGAGGGTGGTAGCCTTACCACTATTATTTATAAGGGTGGGGTCAGTCAACGGATAGCCGGCTATACTATAGCCGGAGCTGAAACCCCTTACGTACACGTAAGCTTAGCCGTTAATTGTTTTCTTGCGTTGATATTGAAATGCGGTACGAATCTTGTACCTATTCAATCATTGAGATATTAATGATTGAATTAAATTAAATCAGTATCTGTTACATATCGTATTGTAAACGTACGTGAAATACGGATACAGGGCAAATGGTTAGTATTCGAAATTTGACAAGTTATGATCAAAGAAAAAGTTTTGTCTTAAATGGATTAGCAATAGGTACCTAACATCCAAGCCCCGTAAAGCAAGAGAGTTTTGAGTTTTTAAGTATACGGTGGCATTGTTACATAGGAGGCTAAATAGTTCATAAAAAAATCTTGGAAAAAAAGTTGGTATAAACTAGTATATACTTTAGTCTAAAACAGGTTGTACAGAACCAATGAAATCAAAAAAGGACAATATCTGTGTGCATAACAAACAGTTTAAAAAAAAACCTTTTCTCTCTGTAGTAATAGATAATCCATCACGACATATTTATAAGTATTATTAACTCGGGATGTATTTTTATAAAAATATAGTTAGTAAAAGTTGTCCAATCAAGTTTATTTATTTATTTATTTATTAAACATAAACTATCTCTACCATTACAGGCGTCCTAAATCGATAGAGTAGTAAGATATAAATAAAATTGTATTTTAATTACAAGTCACCTTAAATAATAATAATAAGAATAAATAAACAATGTCAGATTACAAAATTAAATTAATGATATGGATTAAATTATTAAACTATATAGAACTAATTAAAATTACATGTCATTAAATAATAAAATAAAATATAAAAAAAACTAAGATAATAATTACATTAATATTGAAAAAAAAATGTCACAATTCGATGTTTAGTTAAATATAACTATAGCATAAATGTTTTGCTCTTTCTAAATCTAAACACGGTAAAAATGTTATCTTACACTTACGATATTAATGATGTATGTAATTAACTTTTTTCGTGTTAAAAGATAAACATATAAGCTAATCATCATAGTAGTTTTAAAATCGCTGTTTACGGCCAAAAATTAAGTTACTACCTGTAAGATGTTCTGACAACTTTCATTTCACGCCTATGTAATTACGGAAATCAACATCTCATTAAAACTGTTCCCATTGGCGTTATTATATAGAATGCTTTGGCCTTGTAAGTTATAAAATGACTAGCTGACCGGACAGACGTCTTAACTATGAATATTAAAGTCGAATTAATTTAATTGAAAATTTAATTGAAAAAAAAAATATATCTTAATTGTTTCTTTCATAACAACCTTTAACTGACAAAAACAAACATAAAAAATAGTAAAGGAAACGTGGAAGATCGACCTTCACCGATCTGATAACTCGATGAGACATAATTTTTATCAAATATAATTTATAAACATATATGCTTATGATAACTTGCCTATCGAAAAGTATTCATAACTATTTTTAATTTAATTAATTTTAATCAATTTGCTTTAAAGATTGACTGTTTTTTTGAAGATTGACTGTTTCTTATCATCTTCACATTCATCCTCTATAGGTAAACTGTTATTCTCGGTTGTTTTAGTTTCAACGCGCATTGGAGCAGCGTCTTGGAGTAAGTTCCAGACCTCCCTAATAATGGAGAGAGACGGTTTTTTCACGGTTGTTATATGTTTTAGCGATAAAAACACCAAAATAAAAGTTTGAATAGTTTAAAAATATATGCATGAATTCTACGTTTAATTTTCCTATTCTACAAAGAGATCAATATAGTATTATTGTGACTATGTGTGTATTAAACAATATTCATTTTGACATATACTCAACGTTAGTACCTAACGTAAAACCTTTAACAAAAATTATAAGAAATTCAAGAATCGCATCGCAGATTCATAGCCTGATCCAGTTAATTTAAACACTTTATTTAGGAAATTTTAAAGAAATAATAATATGTTTTATCATGCTTAGGAGTTTTGAAATTATTTTCAAATAAATTATTAAACATAAAGTTATTACACCGCAACTTTGACATTAGCAAAATGCTGAAAAGACCCAGACGCGATTCGAAAACAGGAAAAGAGAAATGACAGACACTTCGTGTCAAATTTTTGAATAAATGGAATCACGAACAACAAAACAAATGAATGACGGGCCGTTTATATAGAAAAATAAAATTGTCAGAATATTAAAATTTAGATTTTTATCGTATTTTAATACTTATTATCCTATCCCCGTCGAAGACAAATCCAAAAACACAAAAGCATAAAAATTGGTCCCGCCGTTCTTGAGTTATAAATGGTGTAACTAACACGATTTTGTTTTATATATATTGATATCATTCAGCTACCCAACTTATTAATATCGTCCCCGTAGTTGGAAAATTAAATAAGTCCGATTTTGGCGATATTGACTTTTCCCTATTTTCAAAACACCTAAAACATGCCGCATACTTGAGCCTTACAGGCGTTTCTTATTCCGTTCCAAAAATATAGCCATTTTTGTCGGACAGATGGAATAATTAATATCTTCAGACAAACACTATTTTTTTAAAGGAAAAATAAATAACTCAGTAAATAATTCAATAACTGTGGTCAATGATAAGTTGAATGTCAAATAAATTAAATAATATGAGTTGTTGAATTTTTCCTCAACTTCAAAATTCTTTCACAAAACTAAGTAAGTTCTAGGAAAACTAAATAACTCTATTTATTTAATTCTGCTATTCAGAATTCTGATATAACGTTTTTTATTTCGAGTTTAATAAATTCAATAACTGCATTTATTTCACCAAATTTTACTCTACCAAATGTATTTAGTTTGTAGGAAAACTAAATAAATAGCCGAAATAAGTAGATAATTGTAGTACGTTATAAATAACAGTCGTGGCAAAATTAAACAACTTGTTTTTTTATGTGTTATTTAGTTATAGTTAAAGATTGAGTTTAGTTTGTTAAACCATAATGTAAAAGGTAATCAGGTCCACAAAATATCAAATTACCGACATTAAAATTGTCTCACATTTTTTAACAAATGTACATTAACTGAAAAAAAAACACTAAATCGCGTTTATCTCAGAACTACAAAATCAGAGTTATTTAATTTTCCAACTACGGGGACGATATATATAATGAAGTTTCTTATGAGGTGATGTGGGCATGGTAGAAAAAAAAAATTGGTACTTGAGAAATACCACAGTCCGAGTCTCCCCGAGCATGGCAGGATGCTACAACTATAGCTATAGTGATATATTGAATATTATGCTGAATAAAATAGAGCAATTTAAGCTCTGGCTCTTAACTGTTCCTTTCTCAGTAAACGAGACTAATTCAAAAGATATAATATCAAAATGATGCGAGACAAAATATCTCTACTCTTTCAAAACAATAATAAAAGGTTCATATGAAATCATAAACATTCGAGATATAAGGCGAGACATTCTATCATCTAATACTTTATTCATAAGTAATGACAGGCTGTGACGGATGATTGACCGTTAAGGTGACAATTGAGATAACAATCGTGAAATCGGGTGATTAAATCATCTGACACGGAGTTTTGGCGGGAAGTCTGAAGGAACAAGTTGTGCTCTTGTTTTATTTTCATTTTCTTAGTGTATTTTTGAGTTATATCGGATAAAGTTGATGGCATTTTGCTCGATATAGGTTAATGATAGTGCACGAGTGTTGTGAAATAAAATAACAGTGCGAAAACATGTTTTTTCGGCTTGCCTCCAAAATTCCATCGGACATGTTCTGGTAAAGTAGCCATCACTTTACTTGAACATTTGACTGACTAGACTGACTGATACCTGACGACTAACTGACTTTTTTCTACGACTACAGTAATGCAAAAAATTTACTTGAAGCTGGCAATATGCACAGAGTTTGCGACGCCATTATTAAAATTGAAAAGTAAATCATCTGACAGCGGGATGGCACTTAATCCATATTTCCACCAATCTCAATGAGGAACGAATCCCCCTTACCAATCTACACTAGAATGGAGTGGTAGACCCCCAGGCCTTCCTACTACGAGAAGAAACGCTTTGCAGATGTAGGATGAAATAATAAAGGGAACAGTCAAAGAATGCAATCTTAATTGTTTCACTCTTGGTAGAATCGTATAAAAATACTCACTATGACTGCACAATGTTATGCAAAATAAGTAATTTACCCGAGTTGACAGTACTACCATTATGTGGGTCGAGTACAAAATAACTTGATCATAACGTGCTAACAATGGAAACAAGAACAAAACACCATAAAGTGTTCGCATATAAATCTACTTAGTCCCATACTTCTACGGAGTGTGGCGTAATTAACATAAATACATTACTTTTAACCTTGTTCTCATTATAATTTAATGGCCGCTAATAGCTCCTTTACAGAAACTATTGTTTATAATGTAGAGCCATGTAAGGACAGAAATCTCAAGAGAAATCGCTCACGGCTGCAGAATTTTTTCTGCTGATGGTGGCATCAGCAGACATGAATTAAGACTTGAATAAAAATATAGAAAAAGACAACAAATTTACTTCTACATCTGCCGCATGACTGAAATCCAGGAAAAGTTGCATGTTTCAGTTGGCATGTTTTTTTTGCAATATTTTAAACTGTATCAGGTAGACTACACATAATCCAAAGACTCCTCATCTCCGGGATTGATTTTACACATAAGGCATTGATAAGGAAAATTTACAAAAACAGCAGCATTTTTTTTGTATCTTATACACCTAATTGATGTCTAAATTGACATACGTAAGTTTAAAATCGCAGTCGTTTATTTTTACGAGTTGTGCGACATGAACGCCAAAGTTTTGAGTCATGAAGTCCAAATGAACTGCACCAAAAGCACACTATCCTAATGCACTATAAATTCTTACGCAGAATAAAAGTGTGAAAAGTGGGCCAATCCTCGTGGTTCTTTGGAAAGATTTGATTAATAAAAAATTGCTCCAAACTGTTCCTTCAGTCCTTCTATTCTAAATATGAATTTAGGTCTTTCTATTTTTTATTTAAAGTAGATTTTTTGACGTACATAAGTAATATAATATGGGTAGATTTTTCTTTTGAGCATTATGACAAAGACAAAACATTTACACTGACATTTTAGTCTTTATGCTACAATTATTAATTCATGTAGTGTATGCCATTTCTAAGTTAATATTGCTATATAGCTTATAATGTCGGACCATGTCGTGTACTTACAAGTTCTCAACGAAATTGACTCAGTAAATTGATATCGCTGGTACAAATTTACTTTTGTTAACTAGACCCCGGTATTTTATTGTAATTGTAATAATGTAATAAAATTTTAGTGTAACTTATGTACCTATTTGTAGAACCTTTTTGTATGAGTCATGGGTTTTTTTTATAAAGCAGGAGTTATGTTACTTAGATTGGCAAGTTGATAATTTATATAGTAAATAATACTCATATAGTAATTAATTATGAAATGCTTATAATCGCAAGATGAGCTTATACGGTACGGTATGAGTATATATAGTAATCAAATCAAATCAAATATTCTTTATTGTGGACAAGGGTACATTACAGTTGGTATAGACAAATTAATAATACAGTTCTCTCTGTCCTACCTTATTTAGGCGTACAATAGTAGTTTAAAGCGTGTAAAAAAGAACTTAAAGAAAATTAAAGTAAAGTAAGGTATGAGGTATCTGTTTTTAACGCTTAGATTCAAAGCTTAGGTTTTACTGGAAAATCGTAAGATTTAAAATGTATCTTGCTAATACTGTAACAATACAAGAATGTTTTAAGACAGTTTTTTTTTATATTTAGATAGATACTTAAATATTTCCAGTGACATTCCAGCGCTTACTACCGTATGCGTAGACCATGGAAGGTTACGACATAGCTCTCAAAATTTGCAAGCTGAAGTTGCAGTAAATAGGCCATGGCATAAATATTACAGTTAAGAGGACTGATAATCGACAGGGAAGAAAAGTCCTCGAATGGCGACCATGTCCCGGTAAAAGGAGCACAGACCGCCCTCCAGCCAGGTACATTGACGACCTGAAGAAGATAGCGGGAAGATGATGGACTCAAAGGGCGCAGGAATGGGTGAGTGAAGAATATTAGGGTAGATCAAGCTATAGACTTTTAAAGGCTGCTAGATGGATGGGTGGATGGACTATGAGCACATAATGTAACTTGTAGACACTAATGGTATAAGTTGCTAGTAATAAATTACTCGTCAAAATGTCCACCAATCCGCACTTGGCCAGCGTGGTGGACTATGGCCTAAATCCCTCTCAATTGTGTGCGAAGGAGATCTGTGCCCAGCAGTGGGACATAAAAAAGGTTGAAAAAAAAAATACTTCAAATAACAAATTTTGTGCCGAAATATTTTACGAGTAGAAGCCGTTTATTTTTTTACCGACTTCCAAAAGGAGGAGGTACTGTATTCGGCTGTATGTATTTTTAGGTATGTTCTCTGATTACTCCGCCATTAATGGACCGAATTTCAAAATTATTTTTTTGGTCGTATGCGTAATACTCTCGAGGTGGTCCCATTGTCACCAAGGCTTAAAGCAAAATTTCCAATTATGCTTGGGTGTACATAATTATATGTCTTTCGTTCTGAATGGGCACCGGTACGTCACTACTTAGCCCTTTGAGTACATGTCCAACAGTACCATGTTCGACATCAAATCTAGAATATACAACGAACCGCTACAATTGATCAGCAGCCGTGAGATCTCAGCATCAATGTGGATATATATCCAATCAGTAACAATCTTACCAATATTCTTGTGGATACCAATCATACGGCATTTTATTTTCTTTGTAGTAAATCGAACTTCAGCGTAATTTTAAATCACAACGATACACTGCAAATTGTTGTCAAAATGCAAGAACGCTTTTAAATTTTCGAGTAGGTACCTACACAGTAATGAAATGGGTATCAATATAATTGATCGTTACTATCTGCATCTTTTTTCACTCAATGCCACACATCCTAACATTGCTTAACTTGTAGATGGCGTACGTCATACACTGTCCGCAAAACTATGTTCATTTAAGTAGGTCAGTAAACTTTGCGTCGATTAGCGTTGTCGCTAAGCTCGAAGGACTACCTACTAAGGGCATCCAAAGGTAAGTATTTCCCATACTATGAATATTTTCAAACTGCTTAGCAGTCATGATATTTTAATTTTAATATGGATGTAATATCTAACTGCGATTGAGCGGGCGGTGATCAGACTTAACAACAATCCGATGTAATTTTGAGTAAGGGGTCTAAACGTGGATACACAACCCAAGTATCGTTTTGATTCCCTTATGAAATGTATAAATGATACGCGACAAATATATATACGATACGATACGTATACGAATTGGTCGTACGTTTCAATCGCGTCAACATTCGCCTAGTTACATTTTTTGAGAGTTATGTTGGACTGCATACATTGTATTCTATAATAATATGTTTTATATGGCCTTAATGCCAGGTAGCCATACCGGCTCGTCTGCTCTTAAATAAGAAAAAATGTTGCTACTCCCACTCGTTCTTGTGAGCTAGAGTCTTGAAAGATAGACAGGAGAATAAAATAAGGGTTTCTTTTTGAAGAACGGAAGACTAAAAAGCAGTGGCGCCACTTTTGCAATAGTCGAAATGGGGCTATACGGTTGACGTGACGGCGTCATCATCGTCATGCTACACAGAGAAATGTTTTCCCGTGATGACTAATATGGTGAATGCTCCGAAAATCTGTTCCATTTGATGAACATGTTTTACTATTTGATCATTATACCACCCAGGGCTGAAATTACACCGGCACCGTCTGGACTCGTGGCGGTCTTCCATAGTCCGCTTTAAACGTTCCGTCTTGCCACAGACGTGTAAGTTTTGTAAAAAATCCTTCCAGGCAAGGCGTATCCAGACTATTAGACAGGGTTCTTCAAGAAAGCTGTAAAATGTAATTGTAATTAAAATGTAATTTGTAATTAGTTAAGTTTTAATTAAGTTTTAATTATTGTAATATTTGCATACCTCATGAAGGTAAATATGGCGAACCAAATGTATAAAAACACCTTTTGTAAACACCCATATTTGTGCAAATAAAAGTCTTTGTCTTTGTCTTTGAAAAGTTCTCCGACAAAGCCAACAATGTATCTTGTAGTTGCGTAGTCCGTCTGCCTTTTTTGTCCGGTCCATGTATAAAAAATGTATGATCTCTACTTAATATTATAAATTTGAAAGTAACTCTGTCTGTCTATCTACCACACTTTCCCGCTTAAACTACTGAACCAATTTTGATGAAATTTGGAATACAGATAAAGTGGACCTTGGGAAAGAACATATGATGGTTTTTATCCTACGGAACGTATAAAACGGGTTCACACGGACGAAGCCGCTGGCGGAAGGCAAGTATTTAATAAAAACGTGTGCAAAGTAATAGCTAAAACGATTTCGAAACTATGTTTTTGATATAGTGTGGTTTGATGTAATAAGGCAACCAAAGTGAAAATGGGAACATGAATGAACTTCACCTGTTGACAGTCGTTTAATTGGGATGATTGATTTAAAAATATTTTTTTATCTATTTTATTTTAGAAAACTTAACATGAATCAAAAGCACAATGCTTGTTTAAGTAAACTTAGGTACAGATTGTATTATCAAAAGGTGGTTCACAGACTTGCACACTCGGCACAGTATTGAACCTTTATCATCAAACATTTGTTATTTAAAATATTTTAAAATAAATATTTAGATTTAATAGTCTAACGCGTATGTAATACCAATAAGCTTTTCCGCTCTGAAGATTTTTTTCTACAACCTTTAGTGAAAGTTACTATTTTGTCTATTTGTTTGTTTTATGAGCTAAACAAAAGAGCAAACGAAGAAAAAATAACCCTATTTAAAAAAAAATCGGATCTAAAATGTATTAAAACTATTTTTCAGTAGCCTCCTAAAATAGATTTTTTGAGCCTAGCTATATGTTTTGTCTGCTCTATGTGCGCATTTACGAGAATATTAAGTCTCAAAAGTATGTAAATTAATTTGCAGTCGCTTCGCAAAACTGTTTCTTTGAGCCTAGCTAAGTCGATAACAGGCCATTAGACGCGTCCTGCCAGTTCTGAAGTACCAGAGCCACATAAAGAGCGTATGAACTCATTAGGTCGCGGTATCGTCCATAAATACATTATCGTGGGGAGGCGGCCACGAGGCGGCGGGTTATCGAATTAAAACTTCACTAGCAATAGTAGAGTTGAACACCGTATTAATACACCATGTATAATTCGTGCGCCTGGACAAACTTGGCGTGTTCCACTTGGGGCGGAATGTATAGTTTGAAAAAATTGTGACCTAATTTTTAAGGTCCCAAATTTTTTAATAATTTACTTTTATCAAACCCTCTATTTAATAGTAAGTTATATTTACTAAAATAGAAAGTTAATTATTCATCTCGTTACATAAAGAATTAGGATTTATCCAAACTGTTCTTGTATTTGTTTGTCACTCAATGATTAATTTGGACACTTTTCATTTTAACTTTACCGTAACCGCATGAGTCTCTACCTTACTTTATGATCAAGTATTTCTTGGTAAGCTTCTGCATATTGTTTATTAACACTTTTTTATCTATCTGCTACTGCCAGCTCTGCTACAAAATCCATCGAGCAGATATAGGATCACCAAGTACAATGTAGTGAGTAGGCGGCATGCAAAGTAGCTATCGAGTTAAGTATAATGTTTGCACTGTATGTATCTAGGATGTTATTAACGTTTTATTTCACTCCAATACTTTACTACAAATTTAACTCCTAAACAAAAACCATTTATATACTTGAAGTTTTGACGAACGTAGCTTGGGTCTAGTGCGCCCTAAGCAAGATTTGAATTTAGACTTTTCAATTTCGTATGCATGTGACTCAGCATCTCTAAAGCTGTAGGTCAGCATAGCCGTCCTTCTTGCCAGCCCCTAGATACGGCACTGCCCAGTAGTACCAAGCGGAAAGTAGCGGGTGGGCGGCGGGCGAAGGAGCGATCGAGGTAAGGGTACTGGCTACGTAATTAGATTTTCAAAGTCCGAATACACTGCTCGTACTTGTCTTCATAATAATGTGGCGGGAACAGACAGTTTTGGTGCTTGTCATTATAGCTTCTTAGGGTTTGATATTTAATTGATTAGTCCCGGTTGCGTTCGATAGATTACAGTCGTTGACCCTTATAGCCTAATGGGGCGTTTTCGGCACCGGGTAGGCCACTGGCAGCCTGGACTTCAGTACAAAAAATTAAAACACTACTGTTATAGGACTACCACATAACATACTAAAAGAGCTAGAATGGAAATGTGGGCGGGGCAGACGTGCCAAGGAATTTTGAGCAAACGCTCAGAATTCCAAAATCTCGACAGAAACACGCGATCGTGCTACGATATGCGTGCTTGGGTGTGATTCGTTCATTTGAAATCGCGTGATTGTGCGGCGCTAAGATTGGCTAGATTTGAAATTGCAAATATGTGCGTAAGCTTCGTATTTATTTAAGTACAGATGTAATGGAGGTGAAAGGCGGGGCTTGATCGGCGACACCAGTCTTCATACGAACGGCGCATTATTGCCGTTCTACCTCTCTTAATAATTTTCTGTGACTGCAACCGTTGTTGCGCCCCGGCAATTTTCTCCGTTTTAGGGATGCCCGGAGCTTACTCCACCTCGCTGTTACAATGCGGGTTGGAAGAGATCCGTGTAAGTAGATGCGGTATTCAGGCTTCCAACAAGGTTAAATGGGTGCTATCTATCGATAACAACCGAATCAAATGCTTACGAGTGATTTCAAATTAGCTGGTGTGAAACCGCACAAATGTGCTCTCCGAAACAGGGAAACATGCACGAAATTTCCAACTAAGGTCCCTTGTATACGTTAAGAAAAGTCGCCGGGCCTACATTTATGAAATCTTGTCGTTTCTAAACACGAACTGTGTACATTGTATTGCATAGTATCCGACGTTGACTAAGAAAAAAATCTTATCTGCGCTAGACACGACGCGCGAGGTTTTGCTTCGGTGCGGTGGTTTTCGTGCCTAGGTCCGACAAAATTCTTGGCGTTTACATGATGAATTTGTCCTGTCAGCAGCAGTCACGGCGACTTTTCTTAGCGTGTACTAGAGACCTAAAGCGGTCAACCATCAGTTCTAAACGAACATAAATTCCAAAGCATCAAGACCACGCAGTCGTCACTCAACATCGAGGTATCGGATATTTAGTTTGCTTTGGGGCGGGGGGAGAGGCGGCTAAGTCCAACTATAAATTAGGAAGGGTACGGTTTCATTAATCACCCATACGCCGTTATTATTAATTAACCCCCTTAGGAACTATCGTTCGCATTACGTATCGACCGGTAGCTGCCAATGTCAACTTCGGATTTAAACTCGTTAAAAACGTTAATGAAATACATTAACATTATAAAATTCGGAGTATTTATTTATACGGGTACAAATAATTTATTTGTCCAGTATTAAGTCTATTGTTTTCTTTTTTAAATTAGTATGTTAGAGCACCACTAACATCATTCGTTTTCTCTATATTTCCAAGCGTAGTTTTGTGCAACCTTTTTAAGAATTTTTTTGAGCATAGTGTCAAAGACCCTATTGTTTCACGGAAGAAATACGTACAGTGGTGATACTTCCCGTCAAATTTACTACCACCTATAAATATAAAAAATATTCTTAGCTAAAGATGTGTCAGAATTTGAACTCGCACACTGCACGTTGTTTTCAAACCGCCCATAAGGCGTCTGACAAGGTTTATCGACTGTTATCTATTGACAACAACCGGGACCGACGGCTTATCGTACCCTCCGAAGCACGGAATCGCACAGAATTTTTTGCCACTAGCGGTCACCCATCTCACACCCGCGCCCGTTTGACTTAGCTGCTTAGATCGATTGCGTTCTACACTAGCCGCTGCCATCGCTTCATTTATAATTGTCTTCAATTTGTAATCGTGTTTAAATAATTGTAAATTACATTTCTAGTAAATGGAAAGCCGTTACATTCGATTCGAAGATGGACGATTGTTATTTAAAAATGTCAGACAATTTTTTTTCTATTTCTGCTTGCCCTTTACTTTGTGGTACTTCCCTTCCACCAAATTTGTAACCACTTTTAAAATAAAATTAAATCTTAGCTAAATCTCTCAGGGTTTGAACTGGAAACCACGCCGGCGATGTTATCAAGGGTCACGGGTAATTTTTGATCAAATGAAACTTTTGAAAGGTTCAATTTATGTTCTGCATTGATTTCCTATTACATTTAATGGACTACCGTAATCAAGTTTCAACTTGTCACTGTAAAACATTTAAACAATTACGTAAAGGTTAATTTTAAAACAAGTTTTAAACAAATATATTAGCGATGGAACTAGGCCGTTACTCCGTCTAGACGTTACCAGCCAATCGTTACAGATCTAATCGATACTTTTCTTTTTCTTTTGATTTATTTTCAGTAGCAATTTTCCTTTTTTGAAGTGAAAACTTCTTTAGCGGCGTTGTGCACTTTTTTGGGATGGGTAAAAAATGTTAAATTCGCGTCAGGATACGTGGTCTGATCGAATATTCGTAAGACGGAGGGGTGACAGCTGATGACTTGTAAATTTGAACAAAGTGCATCTATTAATGAAAAAGTGACGAAGAAATAGTGAAAGAAAATGAGTGAGTATTTTATAAAAATACTAGATGAAAAATAATACTGATAATAAAAGCAATTCTTGCGAAATTATTCCCTAACCATTCCAAAATATCAAAAATGCACAACGTTAATGTTTAAGTTTTCACTTTTGCCTGCACTACCGGAGTGCAAACCGTATTTTTTTCTTTTGTCTTCTGCTTTCATTGGAGTATCCAGACAAACGTTGGCTTTTATCATAAAAAGTAGGTAGTTCTAGGTTGTTATCGATAAATAGCGTTATTGTTAAACCTTAACGGTGACCTTATGCGCGTTTTCAAACTATCTGACAGCGAATTGGCAACATACACACATCTCCACCAACCCGCTTTGGAGCACCAGAGTGGAATAGGCTGGAGCCTATTTCACCTGGAGGCCTGAAGCCTGGACGTATGAAGAGAGATCTTTATCCAGCATTGGGACGCAAATAGGGTTGCAGCTTAGTAGGAGTATAAATGCATAGCACACATAGCCAAGTGGTATCGGATACTTGCCGATAGCAAGTAACCGATTTCAAATCCCGACGGGCTCCTTCAGATTCAGAAATTTGTTGCGTATTTATCACTGCTTCAATTAAATAAATAAATAACGTTTCACACTCATAGCCCCATAGGGTAGTTATATTCTGTGTCGGGGGTACCATGGAAACAACAAATTTTATACAAAGACAGAAGCACAAACACCCAAACCGAGAACAGAAATTTAAACTCATCATTCAAATTTCTGTTTTGCCGGGAGTCGAACCCGGAACCTTTCGATTGGCAGTCCGGCGTGATTACCATTTCACCACATGGGTCGTCAACGGGTCGTTAACGTCATGGATCGTCAATTTTATTGAGGGAAAACATTGTAATGTTTCATTATAAATTCATACATGATCGTTATACATGTTTGATATACAAAAAACTTAGTCGTATATCATGTACGCCAACACGAACTTGGCCAGCGTGATGAACAATGGCCTAAATCCATAATATAATATCTAAAAAAACTTAGTCGTATGTCATGTACGCCAACACGAACTTGGCCAGCGTGATGAACAATGGCCTAAATCCATCTGAACTTCATTGATCTGACCTCAATAGTGGGATGAATTTCCCACTATTGAGGTCCATCCTGTTATCCCCAAAGGCTTGAAATAAATAAGCGCTTACCATAATTCGCATAACGTTACCGAAACCGAAGGATTGTGCCAAACACCGCCAAAGCATTCAATACAATTTCAAAGCTCACGTGTATAATATAATACAAAGGACAAAATTGTCTCACTAGACAATGGATTTTCCACCTAAATTTTAATTATAAGTAATAATGATTAAAGCCATCAGTAGCACGACAACGCTCTGACCTCCCGCTCACACCCTTTCTTAGACCGTCATGTCAGAAATCTTGGATGCGGCATTCTTAAATAGATATTATGAATAGAAGTTTTTGATGTAAATCATCGGATGTTGCGGGTTGTACTGATTTTAGGCGTGGTGACGCCTGTACGCATAGTAAAACTACTTATACAACCTACGCAGTACGATATAGAGCCAATCAGCTTTACTTATTTAAAACAATAAAAAGTTAAACGGTTGTGCCATCTAGAATCTGTTATTAAATATAACATGAAAGGATAGAAAGTCAAAATTATCCACGTATTTATTACCATTCATCAATTATCATTCTATATATCATCGTGTAAGTGAAAAAATATTTAGATTTTTTATAACAACAAAACGTCCGACGACGCGCAAATTTTTTTTGTTGTCAAATTAAGAAACAGATGCTATCAGGACAGGTGGTGTTGAACGTAATCTATACAAAATCTCAAGTAAGTCTGAGTTTTGCCTGAGACCGTGTGAGGTTACGAATCAAGTGAAGGGCTGTCAGACCGGCAACTATAACTTTACACCGAAACACAATAGAATTAGCGGCAGAAAAGGATGTAATGGTGGTACATCCCCGTTCATACCATGATTATTCATTAACAAAATTATTTTCATTTGCTTTCAGGCTTATCCAGCACTTGTTACAAACACTATTAGTAAACTTTAGACTTTTTTGAACTTGTATATTACAGACATGCCTTCTCCAAAGCTTAGATCTTGTCGGCGATTAGTAACTCGGCGCCCTCCCCCGACCGCCTCAGTACGTCTTGAACCAACTTCCTATAATTAATTACACTCATTATCATTATTGTTCGGAAGGCAGTTTTGCTTCTATAATGAATTGTTCGCCGCCATCATTAATTAGTTTATTATAATAAGAAGCGGAACTCAGTTCGGAGATTAATCAACTTTTATCTGATTGCGTCGCTTTTGAATACTTGCAAAAATCGCAATCGCTTTGAAAATTGCTTCCTTGGTTATTTGTTGTCGTAGTTAAATTTATTTTAGTCTCTCTTTTCGTATAAATATGAAATGAAATTGGCGAATAACTTGGAAGTAGAGCTATACTATTACGTAGTAAGTGATATCTTTTTTTAATATAATCTATACATATAATAAAACTGTAAGCAGGGTCAATTCTGTACATTGCATATAAATTTAAAAAAAATACTTCTAGGCGTCTTTTTATAAGTAACAGAAGCTAAAAATATAAGTTTTGAAATTATTGTCTGTCTGTCTTTCTGTCTGTCTGTCTGTCTGTCTGTCTGTTGTTAGCTTTTCACGCAAAAACTACTGGACGGATTTTGATGAAACTTTTTTTGTTTTATATATATTGGTCCTCGCTAACATTTAGGCTATAGATAGTTTTAAAAATCACCCTTTAAGGGTGTGAAATGAGCGATGAAAATTTGTATGGAAAACTTGGATTTTTTCAATAGATTTTCTTGAAATTTGGTATAAATATTTTCTAACCAAAATAAAAGAATACGTGTTTCAGCATTTCCCGAAATTCACCCTTTAAATGTCAATTTTCTTTGAAACTCTTTGAAAATTGAGTGTCGAAACTTGATGTACAGAATATTTTTGTGCAGAGTAATATACTTATAATTTTGTATTTGTAATCTTTACTAACATAGTAAGAATTCTATTTAAGCTTTTTTCAAAACTACCCCTCAATAGCAAATAAAATGGATTCGAAAGTTGGTATCTCAAGCGTACAATAATTAACCTTAACTTAATATTTCATTCTCAAATTCTTTTCCCTTCTTTGAATGATGTGTTTACTGATATATTGATGAATGAATTTCCGTAACATTAGTGTGTATTTCATATCAATCGGGTGATAAACAAAAAAGTTATGTTCATTTACACAATACGCGACATAAACTTAAAAGGCACTTTGGGGAATTTGTATGAAAGTTTCGGTAACAGCCCATTCAAAACCATAAATAAAAGTTTAAATTTAAGTACCTAAAATTATTTTGAACTCTCACTAATATTGTCGACTATATTGAATATACTTAGATCAGCTTACTGTAATTTCTTTCGTTGGCCGAGAATGGCTAGACTATAGGTAGGTACCTAATAAGCGCATCGCGAGCCTTACCGCCGCCGAACCTTACATCACAGGCTCCATTGAGTTAGTTGCTCAGCTTAATAGTCTTCTTTTGGGGTGGAAGATTATGAACAGGCTGCAGCTGAAACGATTATTATCGCTACATTATATCAAGCTGCAACCTTTTTAGCATTCCACTGCTGAGCATGGAGCTCTCCCAATATTGAGGAGGCCTCTAGCTCCGATGAACCGAAATCCAAATCTTACAATCTCAATGCATCCAGCATTAAGGTTGTAAGATACGGAATCTAAACCTTCATACAGAATGTACAAAGTCTTAACAAAACGAGACTACTGCAGACATCTAGGTGACGAATAGTTAAACTTTTAGTGAACCAACTGTTAATCTCAATATCTACCTATTTGGTAATAATTTGACATTCGATTTATCAACCACAAAGTTTACATGTCATACGGTAGATGGCGTTATTGAGCAATATTCATTTCTTCTCCAAAGTGATTCGATGGAGATAATTTCAAATAAAAGCCTTAAGTCTAATAAAAGTAAGTACATAGTGTAAAAAAATAAAAAATAACATTTCACACGTATAGCCTCTCATTAAGGTAGATATACCCTGTGTCGTGGGTGCCATGAACACACATAGAGACAGAAACACAACCACCCAGACCGAGAACAGTTTAAACTCATCATTGAAATTTCGGCTTCGCCCGGATTCTAACCCGGGACAGTTCGATTAGCAGTCCGGCATGGTAAACATTGCGCCACGCGGGTTGTCCCATCGTTGGGTAGGTATACGTATGATGCTGAACATTGTTAATTGGACCAATGATAACTCATTTTTTGCGTCTCTTTATTGCGTACGGGCTGAGGGCTCATCCACACACGTTGATTGATGGAGATATTAAGGATTCTTTAAAGATTCTTTATAAAAATATTCTTTATTTCCAAATACAGATAGCACACTGTGTAGAGACCCTGCCTTCTGCTTTAGTTTTCACAATGTTATATGAGTTATGACTTATGACCAAACTGCTGTCCGCAAGTTTTAAACCTATAGTTTATTAATTGACCTTACAATTATTTTTCCGATTGTTTAATCCTAAGCACGTGTATGTTTAGAAATTTTATCTCCCAACTACAAGTAGTTGTATAGTGCACCTCTTTTCTGCAGTAGGTTAAAGCTATGTAAGTATATATAATGAGTCTATACATTCTTTGCAGTATAAATTCACCCAATTTACTAAAGATAATATTTTTAACATAGATGAAGCCACGGGCATAGCAGTATCTCTTAACTTTAATAAACGAGGTACATATTTGTAAAGAGAATCTGATTGCGCGAGAAAAGCGAAACGTGAGAAAAGTGGACAGTAAGCATTCCTTACTGTTTTAGGTTTGAAGGATTTAGAAAAAATACATTAGGTTTCTTCTGAACATATTATTATGAACATTGTATTATAAGTGATTTCACTATAATGTAAGAATAATCTACCTACTACTTATTCAATGCAAATAAATAATCTTTAATTTTTAATCAATCCATTTTATTAAAGTCTTTATACACGCGGACGACGTCGCGGGCACAGCTAGTGGTTAATAATGGTTATTTTGATCTCTTAAATATTTTTCGGGATTTTCTGTAGAACTTGACGTTCATTTAGATTACAATCCTTTTTCGGCAAAGTCCACAACCAAACCTATTCTTATTATTGAACTTGGCTGTCATTTTTCACATTTATGTTTCTGGTGGGATTACATATTAACGTATATGATGACCCGTGTGGCGTAATGACTGTCATGCCAGACTGCTAATAGAGGGTAAGGGTTCGATTCCCGGTGAGCAGAAATTTGACTAAGCAAATTCCTGTTCTTGGTCTACGTTGGGAAGGACAAAAGTCCTAGCCTCGGTGTATATCCATTTTACGAGTACCTATAACACGCAGACTCATCGACGATGATATGACGGAATAGTTACTGGTTATCACTGGTCTCCAAGGTACCGACAACTCTGTGAATTTGAATACTAGTGTAAAGTTATGGGTATGACGTGTTATGATTTTTCCAACCTTATCTTTATGTTTCACTGCTGGGCACAAGTCTCGGTCCAAATATAACATCAGGGCCATTTTTTATTCTCCGGCTCAATTTATTGAGTTCCTAGACAAGGACCCGCTTAATGTACCTACCTGGCGTATACTTGATACCATGTGACAGTGGCAAGGGTCATATTGGTGAAATCCGCTGCAATATCACTACCAGAATGTCTGAGCACATACGTAGCTTAGGAAGAATATGGACAGTAAGGCTTCGGCAGTTGCGGAGCACGCCCACTCGCAGGACACGACCCATTTCATTCGCTTCGACAAAGTCTAGGTTTTAGCGAGATAAAAGTACCTCGTCCCAAGAAAAGTTCGCAAAGCGATTGAGATAAGTCGTCGTCCAAACTTCAATCGTTATAGTGGTTGGACTGTTCCCCCTTACTGGACCAATTCTTAATACTATGTCGCATTGTTGTGCAACGGACACCCTGGAAAGTGACACAGTCAGTATAGTATGAGCCCCACCGAACCTGTGCGCGAACGCCGATGATGACGACACGCAAGACATAAAGAAGATTGCCGCGTTTGACAACAGCCTAAGCGTTCCCTCCAACACGAGCGCTAGCGGCCGCACCAGCCGCATCGCTCGAGCCGCAGCATGCCGCAACGTGAAAGGTCAGTCACGATTCGTTCAATAATAATAGAATAAATACGTATAGAATGAGTGTCTTCATACAAGCGCGCTGTCAAAATTGAAGCACTAAATAGATTCCTACAGCTGACAGCTGACATCTGACAAAAAAAAAATTTCTATTTTGACCAAATTAACTATAAAATACTACAAAATATTGAAAACACTGTGAAAAGTTATTTTATTAGACTTCTTTTGTTTTTAAAAAGTGTTGTGATAAAATTGAACTTAAAGTCTTACGGAGCGGCCCGGCCTTTGGTGCCATTAATGGCATCTTCAATTTGAGCTCGTGAACTTGGTTTCTATAATGTAATGTAATTTTAATTATTCTAAGGATAGAAAACATCGGAATTTATTAAATATCACAATATTCTCTCTTTAGCGAAGAGCAGCGATAAATTTATAGGCACTAAACAAATTTCTTTGTCAGAGGTGCTCGCCGGGGGTTTGGATTCGGTATAACCGTGTGGAAGACCTCAGTATTTACCATGTAACCATGTAACTATAGGTTAGACGGACTACGCGGTATTATATTGCAGACTACATGTTAAGAGGGATGTAGGAGTACAATCAATGTTACCATTAGTCAACTTATGCAGAAATATTGAATCTGCTTGCACTCGGCGTGAGGAAAGTTGATCTAATTGGAAGGTTGTAAACTAGTTGGAAGTGTTTTAATCTGTCTGAGTAACATTGTACGGCTTTGGGAGATTTGTAGCGGTACTCTAAACAGCGCAAAAACGTTTTTTGGACTCTTTCGATTTCTATATAGGTAGGACTATAGACTGGACACCGCACAGTGCTGCCATATTCGAGTTTGCTCTTCAGGTAACCGTTGTGTTATCTCGTATTTGTTATAATTGAACTACTAAAATTCTTAATCGTGTTAATAAACTTCAAATAAATAAAAAGCCGTGATCTAGATTCAAAGATCGACCATTGCTATTTAAAAATGTTGACCTAGTCAATTTTTATTCTATTTCTGCTTGCCCTTTACCAAAATAAATGATACAGTTCCTAAGTAGGTCATGGATTTAGCACGATTACCTTTGTAAGGTTTTATAATATTTTAAGTAAGTTATGTACACAGACAGCTTCGATTTATTACAAAAATAGTACCTGGACGACCGAGCGTTGCTCGGATAAAAACAATTTATTTTCTTGGTTTAGTTTCAAACGAAACACTGATTTGCTTAGTGTTACTTAACAACGCCATCTGAAATAGCTCCTAATAAAAATAGTTATTTTCATAAAAATAAAAAATACACAATATGGTTTTGAATGAGGTTTGAACCCGGGTCTCTAGTTCCACAGTCAACTCACGCAACCATTCGACCACGAAAGCTTTAACTCAATGGACGAAATTTTCATAGAGCTCTTTCAAACTGACATTGTCATTTCTTTGTACGTCGGATTGGCGTATGGTAATAGGGGAGCCCAAGAGGGGATTTACGGATTTATTCGAGCGCGTCAGATTAAGATATGGGGGTACACCTTGCATCCTGTTCAGTGCTGCCACGATTAAAAAAGACCTTCTATGTAGGCACAGTTTTTTTTTCTTACTTCCGGATGTCAAAATGGTCAGATTAAAAAACCCCGTTACTGTTGAGCCATGAATTTTAAATAATAAAAATTCGAACTCTTCAAGAGTTTGCCAAAATGCCGTTTTTTTATTTCGCTGTTTTGTATACATTCATACTAAAATCTTCAGATTACTGAAATATGACTTACCATGCATTTAAGTTACTGAAATATGACTTAGCATTCAATTAATTTATTCTACTATTTTACCTGGACCTTTCGTATAAAATTTTTGAAAACCTATAGGCGCTCTCTCCACCGGTTAAACGCAAAACGTCATGAAGTATAATAATATTAAATAATATAATATTTTAATCTTACTACCACCCAACCTATAAAAAGCACAAGGTCCTGATGACGCTTGAGGAAATCCACAATGAGCCTTGTGGGCTCCCCAGTTTGACAGCGTTTACGCCACAATATTATTAATACTCTCCAATAGATGTCAGGAAAAGTCGTATTTTTCAGTTTATATTTAAATTGATTTTCATTGAAAATATTTTTATACAGCTAAAAATTTCCATCAATAAAAATTTTGTGGATCGATTTATCATCCCCGAAACCAGGGTACTAAATTTCATCAAAATCTTTGGAGCCATTTCTGAGATTCAAAAAATATATTTAGATACATACAAGAATTGCTCGTTTAAAGGTATTAGATAAAGAAGGAAAACTGACATACCTATTAGTATATTTTTGACTATTTTTACAGCCGCATCTAATACCTTTAAACGAGCAATTCCTGTATATATCTAAATATATTTTTTGAATCTCGGAAACGGCTCCAAAGATTATGATGAAATTTAGTACCCTGGTTTCGGGGATGATTAATCGATCCAGCAAATTTTTATTGATAGATATTGTAGTTTTATTTAATGTTTATGCCGTATATTTAACGGCATTGCTCTTACTGACATCTATTGGAGAATATTAATAATAGTGTGGCGTAGAAACCCGTCAAATGTCGACTGTCAATCCGCCCTTCAAACAAATGACAATGTCGATATGAAAGACCTCTATAAAAATTTCGTCAATGGTATTAAAGCTTTCTTGGTCGAATGGTTATGAAAGCTGACTACGGAGCTAGAGACCCGGATTCAAACCTCAAGTAGGCAAGTTGCGTTTTTAATTTTTTGTGACAATTTTTTTTATTGGGAGCTAGGTATTTCAAAAGGCTTTGTTAAGTAACACTAAGCCAAAGAAAATCAATTGGTTTTTATCCGAGCAACGCTCGGGCATCCATGTACTACTTCCTTAAGTAGGTAAGCAGCTACGCTATGCATAGAGCGCTAATTAACTGTGCGTTCGTTATGTCAAGCTGTCAATTCGTGTCGATTTTGACAAACTCATAGTAATGGGCTTCACTCAAGTATCGTTTATAAATTCGTTTGAATAACCCTATGCGTTGGCGATCACTATGATACCTCATAGTATTTTTTATGAATACAGGTGTAAAAACTTTAAATATGTGTTTAGTAAGGCAGAGCAGTCTACAGGAATGAAAATTAATAAAAATCACACAAAAATGTTACCTGGTGTAGATTTTACTTAGATGTACTAATGTTATAAAACTGAAGAGTATGTTTGTCGGAGAGTTCTAATACCTAAGTGCTTGAGAACTGTTAGGTCGCACTGAAAAAATAATTTTATATTCGATAGTGCATTAATTAGGAAAGATTTTAGGCTATAAAACATCACGCTACAAAGCGGGTAAAACTCCCGGTTTATCTAGTCCAACTTAATGTTTTCATCAAACGCATTTTCCCGTAATGTATTATTTACCTGTTCCAGGATCCGAACCGAAAAATTAGTATAAATAAATAAGATTAATCTATAAAAATCGCAATATGGGTACAAATTTAATAATTATAATAATAATATAAGTATAATATAAGAAATAAATCTATTTCAACTAACATTTTTATATTTATAATTAGTAAAAATTTATATACTTTATATATTTAAACACAAACGTATTAAAAACTTCATAAAAAAAAAGAAAAAATATATACATATTTTACAAAATGTATAATAATATGCCATCCAAAAGACCTGATTGCGGCATCGTGCCCAAAACGCTGGCAGCATTAATATTTATAATTAGTAACGTTTTTAAATAGTTTAATATTTGCATACCTCATGAAGGTAAATATGGCGAACCAAATGTTTAAAAACAAGAGAAACACCCATATTTGTGCAAATAAAAGTCTTTGTCTTTGTAGGTGGTAGAACTATTATCGCGCGCCCGGGGAAGTACCACCGCTGCACCCACTTCTGCCGTGAACCAATTCTATTGTGTTTCCGTGGAAAGGTTCAGGTGCCGGCCTCACTTACATGAGGCGACCACTACTGCTGCTACTACGGAGGCTGCTCCGTAGTAGCAGCGCAACTGCATCCGACCTCAGACGAGACTTACCTATGCTTGCTTGAGGTTGTATGTCCATGGGCTGCAGCGACCACTTAACACCACGTGGCCTGCATGCTCGTCTGCTACTGCATTCAAATAAAAAAGCACATTCATCCTGCAAAACAAAGTTATAACCAATTGATTTTCCCGACTGTAACTCCATAAATAGTCCTTACATTAAACAGCCAGTCGGACGCAGTTCAAAACTCCGGATATATCCGGCAACTAGACAAGGCAGAACAAACGTCGATCCTAAGGTAACAACTTGTTCCTAAATAACTAAACGACGTCACAACTTTAAATCCGGCAACTTGGAGCGGCCCGCAGTTGCCTTCCGTCCATAATTGATCAGGTTCCGATTACGTGTGATGCTTTGATACGAGTTAATAGAGAAGAACAGTAATATCTTTAAAGAGCTGCAATGAAAATTTTATTCATACTACTTAATACGTGTATGATAAAATGAGATACAAGGTGGATGAATTTATAATTTGGTGCTTTTATAAGTATAGCTTGCCTAAATGGCGTAGTGTGTGTATGTGTGCGTGCGTGCGTTTATATGTGGCGACGTTCAATGTTTCCGAACGCATGACATCTGTCATGTCTGTCAATCTGTCTATGTGTAGTGTGTAGGGACTGCCTAGGTTAAGAATGATAAGTTGTTTTCATTCTTAACCTAGGCAGGAATCAATCATTGAAGGTGCTTAAGTTTAAAAAGTAATAAAATTATTGTGAATCAGTGATATCTGCACTATTTAAATTTAAAAAGAGCGCAATCCAATAATGGTTTCGAAAGTCATTCATTACTAAAGAAAAAATATCGTAAACGAATTCACTATTATTTTTGAAGCCGGTTTTAATTTATAAGGTTAATTTTGTTATCAACACTAACTTACATTTTCAAAATTTATCATCATCACATGCATCACTACTGGATGAAAAAAACCTTTTCGTATTACTGAGAAAGCAATGAACACAACAATATTTTAGTCAGTTTATACTTTGTCTCCTTAAAAATGCAACATAATTTCTTTCTTTGTACAAAAGTGTAAACCAGTTCGACCGGTAGTCCATTTCATTAATGTTGTTCAAACAAGTCCATGTTCAATTTAACTTGAGATTATACTGTGTAATAATTCATTAAAATAACATTACTTCACGAAACCTAATTAACAAGAAACAATGATAATGATACTTATAAATATAAATGCCAAGCTGTAAAAAGTTTATTTTTATGACGGAACATCTCAGCATTTTAGCCAATTTATCTGTTGTTGTGGTTCTTTTTGTTGGAATTATGTTCATATTTCTAACGGAAAAGAGAGTTTTTTCGTTAATGTCAAAGTTTTGTGTTATAGTTTTTTTAACACGCTTTTATTAGCTTGACCTGTATGTAACGAAATCTTTTAACTTCATTTTCTCTTACTTCTAGGAGTCTGATTAACTTGAAAATTTGCACAGGGGTCAAGGTCCGATGACAATACAATAATCTCATAACTTTATGTTAAAGTCCTAACTAGGATTAAAAAAATATACGTGGGGCGGCTGATAAGTTCGCGGCCTAAGGTACTTAATTAAGCAAATATAAACTTATATATTTTCAACACGTCTAAGCGTCTAATTAACTTGAAAATTTGCAATAATGTGAGAATAAAAATCCAACTAAAAATTAAAAATAAATAATGTAGTTTAAAAACTAAAAAACACGCTTTTGTGAAAATACGAACTAAACAGTACAAAATAAGAAGAAAATGTATTTTCCTGTAAAAAAAAGCATGGGGTGCATGTGTCAATAGTATCTTAAAAACCACTCCACGCTTTTTTTTCACCTATTTAGTTCATGGTTGACTGACGTTTAAAATTAAGAGTTTGACTGATACCGAAAGGAGTTCTTTGTATTGTGCTTAGAGCCTTTTCTGTAAGTGAATAAACGCCAATGTGACGACATTTAGAAAAGTAATTGAAAAGGACAGTCATAATTTGATCAAACTTGATTCTTATTTTCAGTTTTTTGGTTTATAAAGTAAGAATCTATGACTAAAACTGCCAGATAGCAACTTCTTGTTTGCCGATACGTAATAGGGGTGTCTATCGAATCGGTCTGAGTGTCTAGTTCTGTACCGAATGAAACTAAAAATTATCGGATTCACTGACTCTTACTAGACGACTTTAATCCTTAATTCAAGTTTCATTTAATCAAATGTAATTCTTAATAAAGGTTTATTATTAGAAAACAGAAACAAAATTATTTACATTGAAGATATATATAAGAAATTAACTATATACAACTTAATTAAATTATAAATATAACACATTAAAAAGGAATATATAAAACTAAGTAATATAAAATACTCCATCCAGATTACATCCATGTGGAAGAGTACCCAGAACACTGGCAATGTTACCTCGTTGAATGGCCAAGCTTATTCTCTGGCCGAGGTAAGTACCAGCTCTCTGGTCACCCGTAACCTGGACTAACCGTTTGAATAGATGCTTGACAAAAGTTTTGGCATTTGAACCTCATGATCCCATAGTTTCGACGCCAAAAGGCAGAAATATGTAGTCTCTGACAGCCTCCGTGGCGTAGTGGGTGAAATGAAATGAAATGAAATGAAATGAAATATTCTTTATTCACTGTACGGTTCCTTTACAAACTCTTAGTGAACGTTATTTTTTTTTGTTCTGTCTGCTCTGGGTGCGCTTAGGCAACGCTGAGCTGAAGAAAAGAGCAGACGGAGAAAAACTTCAGCCCTGTTTTAAAATATGGGGTATACAATAGCTAACTTTCTTACAGAGTAGCTATGGGCCGATAAGGAACATACGTGACAGCTACCGCATGTGTCAATGTCGTCCCACAGCCACCTGCTAACATAGGCAGTTTAATTCATTTAAGTCTAATACATCAGTGATAGAAACAGTCTTGTGGGACTACAGCTCAATCCCAAGCTTTTTTATCAATTAAATAGTCCTTAAGATCGTAATAAGCCTTGCGGCACAGGACTTGTTTGACTTTTTTTTTAAATCTGTGAAAAGGGAGGGATTGAACTTTTTTCGGGATTTTATTGTATATTCTGATCGACATCCCGATAAAAGAGTGGCTCTTTTTGCGGAGCCTACACTTGGGGAATGCAAGTTTGTGGCCATTCCTTGTCGAAACACAGTTCGAACTATGTAGATCCAAAAAGGTCATAAATTCGTGTTTGTTTTTACGAACTCGGTGATGAGCCGACAGCGAAACGTGAGGTCGTGGGTTCGAGTCCCACCCAGGACAAATATTTGTGTGATGAACATGACTATTTTGTTCTGTGTCTGGGTGTTAATTTATTTATTTGAGTATGTATTTAGAATTATATAAGTATGTTTATCAGCTTTCTGATTACCATAGTACAAGCTCTGCTTAGTTTGAAATCAGATGGTGTTGTGTGAATTGGCCAAAGATATTTATATTTATTTTTTTATATTTATTTATTTAACAAGAACTACATATTTCTGCATTTTGCTCTGAATGAGAGTTGTGAATTGATATTGGTGTAAAACTGGACAGATTGGCGGTTGTTGGGAGAGTGCTTAAGTACCGCAGTTAAATTCTAAGGACTGATGAATGAAAATTATCCAATACCAACGTCTTGTTCTCTGACAAATATGCTCAATATATATCGTAATATATCGAATCCCGCCTGCGTGTCGGATGCACCATGCTAAAAAAATAACAGATTAACTCATACATAGAGCCTTATCAGGAAGAGAATAGGCGTGGTTACCTATATTCTTACTTATTTGTAACAAAAGATGAATCTATTAAAAAGCTTATGAAATAGCAACTCCTTGTTTGCCGACACGTAATAGGGAAGCTTGAATCCCGTCTGAGTGTCTAGTTCTGTAATGAATGAAACTAAAAACGGCTTTTGTACATACCGCCAGTTTTATCAAATGTGATTTTAAATTTATTTTGGTTCTTTGATTCGTAAGAATCTTTTAGGTGTTTTTAGGTAAAACAATTTTTTATGTCCCACTGCTGGCACAGGTATCCTTCTCACAAGTGAGGGATTTAGGCCATAGTCCACCACGCTGGCCAAGTGCGGATTAAAACCGGAGAAATTATGAATTTCTCTCAGGCATGCACGGCGATGGAGAACATCGTAATCAATTAAATATAACGATATTTTCCATCACCGACTTCGAACCACTGAGGTATACTGGACACGATTTTTATATTTTCCCAAACGCTGCCCAGAAGAGTTGGACGAGTTACCTCTTTTAAGAAGTTATTTGGACTTACCACTTACCTTCTAAAGAGTCATGTCAAGCCCATTTGATTTGTATTCCTGTCGATTGCCTGATTCATAGAGCTTGAATTTTCATTTTACTTATCTCATAAAGCTTAAACTTTAATCAGATCAAATATAACGAACGAATAGCGATTGTAGTAGGAAATCAAAAGTACGAAAGTAAGTATCTACTGAATAATCATTTTTCATTATTGTCATCAAATATTAATGCTAGCATGTCTACAATTTATAGATCTGTATCCATTCAGTTGAGAAAGCCAACATGCAATGGTCAGATAACCTCACACCCTTTCCAACCTAAGGATGTCTACGAATCTGTATAAAAATAAATTAATATAAATGAATATAAATATTAATACGTATCTCACTCATATCTCCACAGTAGGGTAGCTATACCCTGTGTCGTAGGTACCATGGACACACACAAAGACAGAAACACAAACACCCAGACCGAGAACAGAAATTTAAACTCATAATTCAAATTTGTGTTTCGCCGAGAATCGAAACCGGGACCCTTCGATTGGCAGTCCGGCATGGTACCTAATCATTGCGCTACACGGGTCGTCGAATAATAATAATAAATCTGTATAAAAATAGCGCCTCCAAAGTTTCCTACCACTGCGTTCACCTCCTTACCGAGCATGTCTTGACAGTGAACTCTACGATAGATCTATATCCATTTACCAAGGTCAGGTTGCATCTTAGATCTAATCTTTACATGTTGCAAAACAAAGATGTCCGTATCTGTCTGCCTGTCTGCGATAAATTCAAAACTTACATTTTTTATCATTAAATGGAGTGATTTTGAGGAAGCTTATGACAATATATTTTAAGGATATGAGCGCTCACTCTTGTTGGCAAGATTCAAAAAAATTAAAATCTACAAATCAAATCTGATGACTGTGATTTTTCAAGTTTGAAGCACGTTTTTACTAAGTTTTTGGTGTTTTTTTCTGATAAATATTTCCCTACTGAGAGAACACTGTCCATCCAATAGCTCTTCCAAACTTTCGTAGCTTGATGTTTACCTCTTGTGTCTTGACAAAAGATCTATATCCATTCATTGAGGCAAGGTCAGGTTGTATCCACAAATCTGACACATATATATGTCACCGTGTCCACCACGCCGGTTTGCCATGTATGAGGTCTGGGTTCGATTTTCGGGGTCTGGGGTCTGGATGTTTGTCTTTTTTTGTGTGTGTCAATGTCATCCACGGCGCATTTTTTTATTATAATGAAGCAGACGAGCATGCAGTCCACGTGGAGTTAAGTGGTCACTGCAGCCCATGTACAGCTGCCCACAACCTCAAGCATAAATAAATATTAAAAAACGCATCACACTCATAGCCCCACAGTAGGGTTTATATACCCTGTGTCGTGGGTACCATGGACACATACAAAGACAGAAACACAAGCCGTGTTTTTGTAAACACCCATATTTGTGCAAATAAAGTTCTTTGTCTTTGTCTTTGTGTTTCTGTCTTCCCGGGGCTGCTGGCTGGACGGATCGTGGTTGTTTCGTCAAAACTTCTAAATAGTATCATAATTTGTCAATTGATGTATCATTGGAGGCTTGATTACATAAAAATGAAAATGACGCCTTTTAGACGGCATAAAATATATATAAAGATATAATGGTGCCGTGTTGTGTATCAAATGAAATGTCTTCTAAATTCGAACGACACTTTGACCTTATGTTTCTGATGGGTTTCTAATTACTTGGTTTCTTCGAAATTATAGACTACCAATTTTATATGCAGATCTGAAGGAAAATATGTAATGTTCTCAACTTCGATTTTGGGACGCTGGATGTTCTAGCAGAACAGTGTCAACGAGTCTTTCGCTTGATTGCTTACTTTGTCAGCTTTGGGACTCACACCGTCAAGCTAGCACCTATATATTCTAATTTAACGATGTTTCGATATCTATCACACACTATATATATCCGGTATACTTTGACCATCTAACCAATATGTTTCACTCGGTTTCATTTGAAAGGCAATATTGTAAAGATAGCTAAAGACTGCTTAAACAATGTTTTATCCACAACTGCTTTAGAAGTAGATGTTAAACAGTACTCATACATAAAACTCGTTGACGGATAATTTAATTGGCAAATAAATAAAACAATAAGGGCATCGTTCACCATCTCCAAGTAAAGTGTTTATTAGTTACGTCCCAAGTAAAGTTAATTGACAAGTAAAAGCTATGAGTATGGGTCAGTTTATCATAAGATTGGTGCTACTCGAACATCGTGAAATTGAATTAGAAGTTACTGGTGACTTTAACCGACAATTAGCGTACTTGTATTTATACTTATGCATCCAGTGGTCTCAAACAACTAGGTATATTTTAATGATTTATACATATATAGCACTGAGTTATTATTACTACGTATAGAGTGGACGTCTCTACTAGATTTCTTGTTACACGTGTTAGAGCCAATCAGCATCAACGCGCTCAGTCAGTGTCGGACGTCTGAGGCTGTTCAACGCATTGGAATGTAAAGTGTAACGTCAAATATGCCTTCTTGCGTATTGTACCTTATCACCAATTGACAGAGGTCTTTATTGGTTGGCACATTAAATTTGTTTGGTTATTTGGTTCATTACACATTTCGCAATGCATGATGAGCGCACTGATTTTGTTCAGAATGTCGTCTCTATACGTAGTAATATAACTCAATGATATATAGAGTACTTTTTGGTAGCAAAACGATTTTTATTTATATTTTCTGCAATTTCTAACTAATTCACCACAATCGCCATATTTCAAAAACAAAAAAGAAGCATATTCTTTTTCCAAGCCAAACCCATTTTCTATGCCTAAAAATGTTCCATTAAAATATAAAATTTTGTAGTTGCGGTTATTCTGAGCGGCACAGGTTTTGTCGTTTGGGCGGCAATTTCACCAATCTTGTTACGCTCGAAAATTTCGCACAGATAAAAAACAAATCCATGAAAGCCTTGCTTTTTCTTTTGTGTTTCCGCTTCGAACAAAAAAAGGTTGTCAAATCGTTCTTGCGCTTTTTGTGACAACTGAAAATCAACTCGCGCATACAGAGGCGGAAAATCGAAGCCTGGAACACGCAGTGATTTCTAGCATTGAAATACTAAGTTAAAATTTGTATGTGAAATATCTATTGTATTTCCTCTGATAAGCCTGAGTCATCTTTGAGATCATATGCAGTTGTGTTAATACTCCGACCGTTGTAGTCTCAATTAAGTCTGGCCAGCAACTGTACCTTGTCACCATTTCGGCGTATCTTGCATTTTTTAAGCCAAACCTAGTCCTACTGAAGGCTGAAGGCAAATGGTTGCCACATGTCAGTGGTCGGCAACTGTATCTTGCTACTGAACCACAAAATAATTGTTTTATGGCAGAAATGACTGTAGCGGTGGTACTTCCCCGATCGAACGGTAAAAGTTCTACAACATATAAAGTTATGAGATATGTAGGTTAGGATTAGGATAGGAACTGCTCTTTCATTATTAATTGCTAATTGATAAAGCAACTAAGCTTCTTTCAGATACAATCTACGTGTAAGAATAAATCTGGTGCATATCCAAATATTTCTGCGTTGAATAACCAATAAGTTGTGTTCCCAAAATATCTGGAGCCATTCCGTTGAATCACAAACTAATTATTGTAGGTATTCATTTTAACAACGGGCGACAAAAATGTCTCTAAATTATTACATGAACCTTTAGAAAAATGTCTCCGAAACCTAATAAACCTTGTAAGGTTTTGTGTACAAAACGTACGACTATCCCTGGTTCCCTTTTAAAGCATCTAACCTTTTTTATAGATTGAATCATGAAAGTTCAAGTACTGGGTGCCCTGAAGATCAAAATAGGTGTGTGCAACCCAGACGTCTTAACTTAACCAAGACAGAGAAAAGAATGATCTAGAAAAATATTAATATGGATTATTTATTGTTTAATTGTTTTGGATGTATATATTGATTTTAGAAGCTTTATTTAAAAAAAAGAGACGACAAGGGTCAGGCATCGTTTCTGGGAGAGGCCTAAATTTGAATGATGAGTTGATTTTTAGTCTCGGTCAGTATGTTCTATTCACCATCTAGGACGAGGCTTGTTTTCAAAGATTCAAGTTACTTTTTGGTATATAAATTAGATATTTCGTAATGTTTGTCTCAAAAATACAAGTTTCTGTAAAATCTCCCGGAAACTTATAAAAACCTACAATAAAAAGGAAGACTTCCTTAATAGAGTCTAACCTATTTATAGATTGATACACAACAATGCAAGTACTGGGTGCCCTTCGACCAAAATAAGTGCGACCCATATGCCTTAACTGAACCAAGATAGAAGTAAGAATGACCTAGAAAATATTAGGACGATTCACCTAGTTTAGATGTTAGTCTTTTGTCACAGTCTTGCCGTTTTTGACTATGTGGCACAATTGTTACCATGACGGACTGTCGGCATGGGTCCAGGTTGGATTCCAGGAGAGGCCGAAAATTTAATCATAAGTTGAATTTTCTCGGCCTGAGAGATATTAAGAGTGAGTATTTGTGTGTGACCATTAGGTATACCTTTGGTTGAGGAAATCCACGCGTAGGACTGATTTTTAAGGTTTAAACTTGTGGGATATATGTATATAAGAATTGTATAATAGCGTTGCCAATTTATAATTTTTGTAGGATGGAAATTCGTTACTTACTTTTTGTATTCTGTTACAACAAATTTCAGAAACACCTCTCTAACACCGAAAAACCTTATAAAAATCAGGTTTTCTCTGGTTTTCTTTTAAAGCATTACCTACTAACTAATTGATTGAATCGTTGCTCCACGGTGATGGAATGGAATGGAATATCGTGATAATGCGTGGTGGACTATGGCCTAAATCCCTCTCAGACCTGTGCCCAGCAGTGGGACATAAAAAAAAAGTTGAAAAAAATTGATTGAATAATGATGCAAGTGATGGGTGCACCAAAGACCAAAATAGGTGCCACCCAGAGGTCTTATAGTCTTAACCTAGACAGAAATAAGAATGACCTAGGAAATATTAGGACGACAAAGTTACTTGTTTAAGGTGCATAATATTTCATTGCAAGTAAAATCTTTCCAGAAATAGAATAAACATATACTGCATTACTTACCACTTTGGAACTTTCAACCATTTTTAAAAAAAGGAGGGTATTCCTAATTCGACCATTTTTTGACGTGATAACGGCTTTAAAATCGTTTTAGTCGGGTGACATGTTCAGAAACTTGTGTCACACCAAAACCTCACGAGCGCGATCGCAGGTATAACGAGAGAGAGACGGACCGATCTCCCGTCTCATCTCGAGCGCTGCCAGTCATTCCGTGAAACTTGTCACGCGGAATCTTCACGAGCAGAGGCTGGCATAGCGTTCGAGTGAGTGGACCGATCTTCCGTCTCTCTCACTCTAGCGGCATACAAACGAATGGAGATTTTCTCGTGCGGACGTTATCACGTAAACATCTCGATCGTAAACCTATTTGTGCATGTTGTCAGGCATTTTTGTAAAGGGTGAACCGATTTTGATGATCTTATTTTTATATTTGAAAGCTTATGCTTTCACATTTTGTCCTATTTAAATTTTACCCGGATTTAATTAGGTGTTTTTGAATTATTCTTATAATACCAACGAATTTAATCGAATTTTTATACTTTTTTTGTATTTTCTTGGGCATAACTTTTTGTTTTCTGCACCGCGTTTGAGGATTCCTTTAAATTCAACAACATAGCATTGAAATAATTCTTTGAAGTTACGAACATTTTTTATTTTATTTGAATGGAGTAGCAGACGAGCATGCAGGCCACGTGGTGTTAAGTGGTTGCTGCAGTCCATGGACATCTACATACAACCTCAAGCAAGCATAGGTAAGTCTTGTCTGAGGTCGTATGCAGTTGCGCTGCTACTCCGGAGGCTGGTGGTCGCCTCATCGCCCCACCGAAACACGGCAGAAGTGAGTACAGCGGTGGTACTTCCCCGGGCGAACGATAATAGTTAATAACATATGTTGGGTGCAGTAAAGTGCAATTTAAATTAAGGGTGACATGTACACGAGATTCAATTTAATAATATTTTCTTTAAAAAAAGAGTTAAATTCTTCAAGCCCTGAGGATCAAAGGGTCTCACCCTGTCGCGGAATGGTTACCAATGGATGAAAGTTAGGGATGAAAGTTTCTCAAGTCTCAAATTCCACCTATTTACTTTAAAAATGGGACAGAGGTTCTTTGATAGAAACCTTTTTTATGGTTTTAGGAGTTATAAAATAAACAATAGAACTAACCATGAAGTACGAGTTTTAGCGGGAAGTCGAAAAATACATATTGTGCTCTTGTTTAATTTTCATTTTCTTGGTGTGTTTTTGAGTTATATCGGATAAATCCATTTTTTCCGATATAGGTTATTTGCAGTGCACCAGTGTTGTGAAATGAAATAACAGTGCGAAAATATGTTTTTTCAGCTTGCCTCCAAAATTCCATTGGTCACGGTCTGGTAAAGAAGCCTTCGCTTTACTTGTATATATGACTGACTTGTCTGACTGATTACTGACGATTTACTGACTTTACTTATTATTACTTGTCTAGTTTCACCGAAACTGGCAAAAACGTAATGCAAAAATTATACCTACTTGACGCTCAATATGCACTTTTTCGATACCATAATTGAAGAAGAAAAAAACATGAAGTAAATAAAAATCTTAGGCCCGAAACAATGAATGGAACTCAAATCATAGATATAAATTGAAAGGTAAATTATTGCCGATTTGAGTAAAAGGTTCTTCTTTTCTCATACTGCATCAAAGTTTTCTTCGAATGATGCTCTGAGATGAACAGTGATCTGTGTGATAGTGGGTATACTTGCTTGTGTGTGTTTATGATTTCCATAACCCCAGTGGTGTTGGGTCGTGAGTGGGAAGCAGCCAGTATTTATTCATTTATTTATAATATATGAGAACTTTATAACTTTACTTTTTTTAACCTCATCATTGCTCATGTGGCCGAGGCGTGGATTTGTTTCGACATGGTTTATCCTGTACCAGGAGCGCCGGCCGTTTATATCGCCATGGTGCTATCAATGATTTGATCCGAAGGTCTCTTGCCACCGTCTCTATACCAGCATCTTTAGAACCTTCTGGTATGTATAGAGATGATGGTAAGAGACCTGATGGGGCGACACTGGTGCCATGGCGTTTTGGTCGGACCCTGGTATGGGATGTTACTTGTGTTGACACTTTGGCCCCTTCACATTTACCAGCAACATGCAACAAGGCAGGGGCCGCAGCCGACCATGCTCAGACTCTAAAGCGCCGCAAATATTGTGCAATAACGGAAAATTATGAATTTGCGGCGCTTGCAATGGAGACGTCGGTCGGCTGACATGAAAACATTCTGCAAAGATATGTCGACCAGACTTGTCCTCGCTTCGGGTGACCACAGGGCTGTCAGTTATTTTGTACAAAAAATCAGCCTTTTGATTCAAAGAGGTAATGCTGCCAGCGTTCTGGGCACCATGCCACAATCAGGTCTTTTAGATGGCATATACATTTTGTAAAATATATATAGGTATATATAATTTTTTCCTTTTTTTATTTAGTTTTAACTTACATTATCTAAAATCTAATTATTGGGTAGATGAAAATATGAACAGAAAAATTCTAAATAAACTAATTAAGGAATTAAACCTTAAAAAAAATCTAGAACTTTATTAGTACCACGCCTTTCTATTTCGTAAAAAAAATTGTTTCTTCTTCACACTAAAAACTAAACTTGGTAATAGTAAAATAGCTTCTGTGTTATAATTAGTCTATTAAAAAGTTAAATTAAGTAAAGAATTAAAGAATATTATATACATTAGCTGAAATTCTAAAATAGAGCTTCACAAAACGCTCACAATAATATTAATGTATCAATAAGTTTATTCTTAAAAAATATAATAATTGTATCTTATCCTTAAATTTAATTTATTTGTGAAGAAAAATAGTAAACTATTTTAGAATAACACAAGAGAATAAGGAGTTCATTTTGTAAGTTTTTCAAGTCGTACCTACTCTAAATTTATAAGCTAACTACTTATGTATTCTTAAAATAATTTAAAATATGAACCTATAACTAATTCTGGAGTTATGTAGAGACTTGTAAAATATCTGTATCGCGTGTAGAGATTTTCTGCTTAAATCTCACATGTCAACTCTCTACATGTCAACAAATTACCTATATTGGTAAAATCTCTACATTCTATTAGTAAACATAACGATCAAATGTATTTTATTTGCAAGTCATTAAATAAAAAGTAAATTTAAATCTAACAAAATATTTTATAAGAAAACTTCTGTTAAGTTATTGACTTACCTAATTATTAATAATTTTTTATAAGTATAATTTAACGCGTACGAGTTATATGTGCAGCTGTATACTATGATATCGAAGATAATGACATTATCTTATGCAGTCTAAAGATTTTCTGGTGAATATCTATTCATTTAGATAAATGGTTCACGAAATTCAAACTTTTGAAAAACTTTAGTCATGTAGGAAAATGCGTCCCATTATGATTTAAGTTGACAATACTGAATATTTATAAACTTTTGAAAAGTTTCTAAAGACCTTCATTGCCACAAAGAAGATTTTCCGGATTTTTTTATTTGTAACATTTTTTTACAAAATCTACATAATTAGATACTTAATAAGCAAGCAAAACAAGTACATTATATAATGATAGTAGGTATTTTATAGTTGTTCCGCCTACAAGCCTGAAAGAAAACTATTTTCAAGCAAACTGTGCACACTATAGTAGTTGTATAAGTGCATACAAACGACTCTACATAGAGTCCTATTGACATAAATCTGTTTGACGCAAGATAGTGAATGCGATCTGGTGTAGACCGAGTAGTTTTGGAGTGGAAATGGCCCACTAAGGTGATGCGTCGGAATCGTCGGTTCGGCTCGATAATGCATTGTCCAGTTACGAGAGCACCCCCAAAAATATAGCATGCGAAAAAAGCCGTCCACGCCACCTCCCGCTGGCGTTAATGTCCCCCCACCGCGCACTAAGCTTCTTTTTTTAATACATAACTTTTTTTCAAGATGCATTTTTACATGTTTCGGCCTAAAACTTTACACACCCAGAAGCACGAGCCGAGAGAACCGGCACCGCCTCTCTACGCTCGGATTTCTCTTTCCCTCGCGCTACTACCGCCCGCCGGACGATAGTGGCGCGAGCGAAACGAACATAACCGTTCTCTACGCTTCGTCTTATACTAAGATTAAGGCTGTATTCCGCTTTTCCGGACTCGGATTCTTGACCGAAACGCATTGCGGGTCAACATTCGCCTTCGAAACGCTCAGATCAACTTCGGCGACGCGTCTTTCAAATCCGCTTCTTTTAGCTTCAATCGCGACCTGAAAGGAGACGATAGCTATACGTCTCACTCTAGCGTCCAGTACGAAGGCATTTGCGCCACGACAATTGAGTTGAGTTGAATTGAATTGAGTCGGTTAAACCGTAAAAATGGTTCGGGCGGGCATAGCCGCGCGAGAGCGAGACGAATGAAAGGCGGGTTGTTCGAGACCGCTGCCTTCTTCTCTTCGACTTGTCGCCGATCCGCGGCTAGTGAACGTCAGCGCCCTGACGTGGACGGCCGTACGTGCGTTCGCATCGCGTCGACACTTGAAAAAAAAACCTTTCGCGCGTCTTTTGACAGCCAAATTGAAACTTTCCAGTGCGTTCGGAAATCGGTTGAATCTAACGAGTGACGTTCCTATTACATGAAAACGAGTTCAATAGACGTTTGAGTGGTAATTACCGGCGTGGAGTGGCCGTTGAGACGCTATAAAGTGATGAATCAGCGAACGCCGGCTAATTAAGATCGTCATTGCTACGAAAACAAATACATACACCTCTTCCAACAATTTATCTGGTTGTATTGTAAGTAACACGTTTTATTTATAGCTTTCTTTGACTTTTGTAGTTATTGTTCTTAGTAATATAAGGACAATTACGGTCGAGTCATGTTATTCTTTGCAGTAGTTTTTAAAGGCCGTAAGCAGGAAATGTTTATCAAACTTCTTATGAACAGATTAAAGCAATTAAAATACACAATTAATAAAGAATATAAACAATATTAAAATAGTTTGAGGAAGTTTTCAGCTGTTATACTTGTAGCGATACTTCATAAGCCGATTTTTCCGACTTTACATTTCTGATCGTAAATATCGATGAATTGAACTCATTAAGTTTGCTCTCTGTAATCGAACAAATATGTTGTTAAAAATGGGATGTCAAAAGTGTATTTAAATTTGTATTGGTGTGTGGGAGAAAAGTTTTTATTTTTGTTGCGATAGAGTAAAAGTTGCTATGGGCGGGGCGTACGGCCGAGAACAGCTGATTGGTTATACGTCATGTGTTCGGTTTTTTGTAGGTATTTTTTTATTCGTTTACATTTTCTGTATGAACTTTTATAGTACGCCCGTTAAAAACGATAAATTCCCAATTTGTCCAGCCATTCTTCGAAGGAAACGAATTTTTCATTTGTAGAGTCATACTTTAAAGAATTAATGTTGTAAAAAATAGAAAACCTTAAAAAATTTATAATAAATTTACAAAAGTCAAAGAATACAGGCAACATAAAGGTCTAATTTAAAAAAAAAACTGTATTATGCGCTTACCAGACATTTTTTTTACTTTCTTTCGAATGAATTTAAGGTTTAGTCTAAATTATCTAACCTTTAGTCATTAATTTCTTTAATAAATCTAATTTAATATTGTAACCTTGCTTATGTTTATTCTCAATATGGTAGTAATAATTTATTGTTAAAATACCCATACTTTTGAATAATTAGGTCTGTTTTTTACTACATAAACTAAAAGCAATATAAATTGTATCTTAAGATATCTAAGTTTTTGAAACATTTTTAGTAGGTAGGTTCATGCTCAATTTAGGCCCGTACTCATATACAAAAATCAAATTACACATTTAGCTGAACATGAAGGGGATGGAAGCTAAATGTGGGCCCCACGCACCCTTCCTATTGTCTCGGGGACCGCGCGACTTTACTAAGCTTGGGCTTCATAGGGAAAAGATAGTATTTTTACCTCTGACATTAAACAATGTATTAAACAATGGCACTTTATAATCATAACTAATAATAACTACTATTAAATACGTATAAGAAAAAAATTTTTTTACTAATAAGAAAAAAGAATTCTCATTAGTAGCACGAAAATGAAATATTATAATTTAATAATAACCTTTATTAAATATGAATAAGAGAAATATTAATATTAGGTATATTTTACACAAATAAGAAAAAATAATTTTCATAAGTAGCACGAAAATGAAATAGGTATTATAATTTCAGAATATTGTAATTTTAAAATGCACGAATATAAATTTATGTTTTTGTATACTTACTCAAAACTAGTTTTTACATCAAAAAATGTACAGTAGGAAAAAGAATTATAAAATGTAAAAAATATCACTGATACACATTTAATCTAAACACTCTAAGATTCTTTTATATGTCAGAAACTTGTTAATGTAGAATATTAGGTATTTTTTTCGTGTTCTATTTAGTAAGCTCTACATTTTTTCACTAAAATGTAGAGACTCTTTAATAACATTAGGTATTGTAATAAAACAATAAAATTTTACATAATTATCTAAGTAAAACCTACCTTTTGAAATATGTATAATAATTATTTTAGGACGTTAAACAACTGATCTAAATTTTGAAGGTTAAAACAATCTTTTCAATCTCAAGAATAGTTCTTAAATAGAGCAATTCTATTTTCATCTCATCGCATCATTATTCGTCTAAATTCTTTGAAATCCAGCTTAATTAATGTATCATCACTAGGGTTACCATACATTATTTCCTTACCACCTTAACTGATAAATATGTAGTTCTTAAAAATAATTGTTCTGTTCTTGTAAAAAAAAATAGTAATACTATACTACTAAATATACCTGGTCTTAGTTTTGATCATCAAAAATTCTATAGAATTTTAGCTCCAAATACACAGTATTGTAATTTTTAAGATTCCTAAATTAAATATAACCACAATAAATAGTGAAAAACTATTATTTTCTAACGCATGTTTCTCTACCAAATCTGGTAACCCTGGTTATGACTCACAAGCTTCACTCCATTGCTCTGAATCAGTCATTTTAATTGTGCCCGCACTCCTTCTTAATAACATCACTGAAGCTATTCTTAAAAAATGCGATCTACCATCACGTACTCATAATAAGCTACCTTATTTCATTAAGACGTTACAATTGGAAAACATCTCGCTGTTTTACGACAAACTGAATACCCTCTCTGACATCAAGTTTTATAACCGTTCGAACAATTACATCTAATCAGACTGTCGTTTACCACTCACTCTCATATATCCCCCCTGAGACGAAAAGAGATGAAAATAACCACTCCGCTACGCCCGTCAATGTTTAATTGCTTTTATTATTTTAAGGCATCGTAATCATTATGGCCGCAATAAAAATTGTAATTACTTCTCATTAGTTCAATTAAGAATTTTCTAGATACGCTTTAGTTGATATGTTGATTGCGAAACGGTTTTGTCTAGATGTGTATTGTTGAGAAAGTTAACATTTATTACTATTATGGTAATAACAAGGGAATCGTGTATGGGTGAAATCCGACTGTAATTAATAAATTTTATGAGTGTTAGCCACGGCTCATATCAATCAATAATAATGATCACGCCGAAATATGGAACTAATCGATGTTTTTAATTTTTAATATCCATAAGTTACTAATGTTTCCGAATGGTCGATACACGGCAATCTCACCGTTGCTCTAATGAGTTCAAATGTTATTTTGACCCCTTGGGAACACGTGAAATTTACTGACAGCAATTAAAAATTTCAAAAATATTTTGAAATTACAGAGTAATGAGTAGATAAAATCTAGGTCATTGTTTTTTCTCTAAAAATATTACCATTTTAATAATACGTAGTTTTCTACTACTAAAATAACACAACATTTCATAATATCACACTATCACATACAAGACATTTTACGGTACACAAATTAAGATGAAACATTATATTTGAAATTAAAGACGATTATACCGTTATTTTGTAAAACAAATTTAATAAAAATGAATATACACAACATATACAAGAAAATATTAAAAATAGTATGTACCTACATTAAACTTAAACATTCGAGTCGTTGAGAAAAAAAATCGATTCATACAAAAAACTGCCACTCATCTATCACTGCCATAAACTCTAAAAATGCGGATTCACGCACCAACACTAAAACTTCGTGCGACGAGCATGCGAGCGGCAACGTGAAAAACTTTGCGAAAAGTTTCGTTCAAGCACGTGGGTAACACGTGGTCTTGAGTGAAAAATCGCGCAGCCCCGCGCGCCCCTCTCCCCGCAAGGACGCCTCAGGACCTTTCTAAACGAGCTGCGGGAAGACGCGACGTGCCATCGAGTATCCGAACGCTGTGGAACGCGCGAGAGGAATGTTTTTGGCGGGAACTGTAGCTTCACCGTATTCGGGTTACTTTTTTTTTTATAATGGCATTGTAAACTCTGTGCATATTGCCAGCCTGAAGTAAAATTTTTGCAACAGTTTTGTTGAAACTGGACGAAGTTGTAATAGATAAAATCAGTAAGTCATCCATCAGTTGGTCATTTCATTCAGATAATAGCAGATAATAGATGGAGTTTTAGAGGGGAGCTAGCTGAAAAAATTTGCCGGACTGCCGGTCGAAGGGTTCGATTCCCGGCTAAGCAGAAATATGAATGATGAGTTTAAATTTCTATTTTCGGTCTGGGTGTTTGTAAATCGAACAAAATGGCCAAAAGCGACTTTGTCCGTGTTTAGTTTTTTTTAACTATGGACTATTCAACACAAAAATAAATAATTTATCAATTCGATCCAGTAGTTGCGGAGATTAGCTCGTTTAAACAAACGAACTAAAATGTCTGCAGCTTTATATTATAAGTATAGATAATTTAAAAATACAGCAAATAAAACTAAAAAAGTGCACATTACTTCTTTTCCTACTTTCTAAAAAATCCGGGAGAAATGTTTTGGCGGGAACGGGGAGCTTCACTGAAGCTTACTTTTTAATGCGGATTAGGGGGATGTTTGTTTGGACGCATTGGTTTGGAAATGGAATCTGTTATGGTATTATGAATGACAGATTGTCCTTGGAGTGTTGTGGTTACTGTAGAGTAGCATTAAAAATAGTTGAAAATAACCTATACCTAAATGGTAAAGTTACAAAGTATGTATGTATTCGCATAGCAGAGACTAGATCCACTATTTTTGATAATAATGTTAGTGTATAAGTATACTAACATTACTAACACAAATGACAAATTAATTAATACTTTTTGAAGTGCTTATAATGTAGCGAAAATAATATACAAACCTATGAAATGGAGAGACGCTTTTCTAAAAAAAAACGGCAAATTGTTTGTAAAAGTAGGTTTACGATCGAGATGTTTACGTGATAACGTCCGCACGAGAAAATCTCCATTCGTTTGTATGCCGCTAGAGTGAGAGAGACGGAAGATCGGTCCACTCACTCGAACGCTATGCCAGCCTCCGCTCGTGAGGATTCCGCGTGACAAGTTTCACGGAATGACTGGCAGCGCTCGAGATGAGACGGGAGATCGGTCCGTCTCTCTCTCGTTATACCTGCGATCGCGCTCGTGAGGTTTTGGTGTGACACAAGTTTCTGAACATGTCACCCGACTAAAACGATTTTAAAGACGTTATCACGTCAAAATCTGCATTTAGAACTGTGCACAAAAAAATATCAAAATGCATACCTACCTTAAAAAGGTTGTACTCAACCACGCTTGAAAAGCAAGATAATTATTAATTAATTTAACAAATGATTTTTATTGCCTTAAAATCAATCTTAAGTTGACTACCCAATTTTATGCAGTCATGACTATGACTGCATAAAATTTCTCATAAAAATGCATGAATATGTAAGTAACGTTTTAAAAGCTTATTAAAAGTATCTTTTTTTCTAAAAAGGTATTAGACTCCGCTATTTGCAACTCCGTGTAGACTCCCAATTAAATCACTGACTAGCTGTGCCCCGCGGTTTCACCCGCGTTAGACAGGATCATTAGTATAAAGGGAAGTCCCTTCTAAAGTGTCGCTAGACCGGCTTTTTGTAAGACTATTTAAGATAAACATTTCCATCATTGATTCCATAATTATGTGTAACTCTAGCGGTTTTGGCAGCGCACGCCAGAATAGCTCGCAGATTGTATATGTTTTCCTACTTACTTGACACTTATCGTCATATTTTAGACAATTCACATAATATCTTTATAAATTGTAGCCTATATGTTATTCTGATGTATACGCTATATTACTGTAAGGTTTCATTAAATCCATTCAGTAGTTTTTACGTGAAAGAGTAACAAACATCCATACTTACAAACTTTCGCGTTTATAATATTAGTAGGAAGGAAGTAGGATTTGGAAGTCCAATACAACTATCTATTATTATAGTCAACATTTATAAATGATATTGTATTCTTGTTACATTTTACTTTTTTAAACGTCTGTAAGTACGCTCAATGATAATGTTATTAGTATTAATCTGTTTCTAAATAAGTGATTGTAAATCTTATGAGGAATAAATGATCTTTAACCGTAATACCACATTAGAAAAAATAGTGGATCTAGTCTCTGCTATGCGAAATACATTTAGATGTTTAAGTACAAAAAATGTCTTTATTATATTAAATTTAAGTAAAAAAAAATGATTTTCTTTTTTAATTTCATACTATTCTAATCATAAATTACATGTATTGAAAGCTTTTAAATGTGATTTATGTCAATAAATAAGTAAAATTTTTATTAAAATAATTTTGATCAACAGAAATCTAAAAGTAAGGTATTATAGGGGTAATGTAGCGAATATTATGACATGACATGAAGCTTATTTATTTCATAAAAAAACTTGCTAACAATCTGTATTTTTCTAGATTCTGAATTTGGTTTAGTTTTGCTGTAAAAAACTATGTTTCTTCTCCACATAAAATCTCTAATCTCAATAAAGAAAACTTGCCTTAAGTTTTACCTCATTCATAGTGAAAACCGTAATTATAGTATAGTAACATAGTATCAACAACTTTTCGACAACAGAACGTTTATGAGATCCGAGCTTTTATAATTTAGATAGGTACCTATGTATTAATCCAAAAGCAAATTTGCTGTCTATAGTTTAGGTGTCTTTATTTAAACTGGAAACCCCGATGCGCCTTTTTATAAACAGTGGTCCCCACTCTGTATGCCCGTTTCCAAAACTTCGTGAATTTCAGGGTTAAATTTTTCAATAAAACTGAAGAAATTCTAGTCCATATTACTACTATTACTATTATTACATTCTATCCATTCAGTAGCTCAATCTCTTCAACAACTACGCTAATCTTATAAATTTTTGAAATGAGAAACGATCAGATTATGCTTAAAATAATTCCGAAAATATTAGATGAGTAGGCCAACTAAACATATAGGTATGCAATTTTGTAGACTGAGCTCTTATAAAATCTACGTATCTGTTATTATTGCAAGAAAAAATAGGCGTTCCTCCCACTTGAGACGAGAACACCGCCAATGCATGCAAAGAATAGGCGGTTAGCAGGTCAAGTGTATTCATCTTAAGTAAGTAAGTAAGTCATCCCCTACCTGTGCATCTTTATATTGCATATTATTACACGCTTATATATTTTGGGATTGTTGGAAAAAATTGCGACATGATAATTAAGAAACTAAACCAAATTGAGGAAAATGTGGATGGAGATTTAATTGGATGGTATACATATGTGAGCAGTCTCTTGAGGCCTCTGGGCTCTCTGGGAGCCAGTGATGGCAGGAGGACCTCTTTCACCACCTTCAAGTAAAGTGACTAGTACGCTAATTGTCGGTTAAAGTCACCCGTAACTTCAATTTCAATTTCACGATGTTCGAGTAGCACTAATCATATAATAAACTGACCCGTACTCATAGGTTTTATTTGCCAATTAACTTTACTTGGGACGTCACTAATCAACACTTGGGGATGGTGAACAAGGCCCTAAGTAAAATAATATTCATGAAAATAAACTGTACCATCTGTAAAGAAATGACAATTAATATGGAAATACGCTTCATAATTTAATATGAACGTACAACAGTAGCAACTATAGTTTCTAATAAATTATCTTATAAGCAAAACTAATATAAAACTATCAGATAATCGTACCTGCATACCACAGACAATATTTATAGGCTCGCCTTGCAACGTAAAAGGATTCTTAGCGTCATAAATCAACTGCTCCTTGGAGTTCATCGAGTGTGGATTTCGCGATCCATTTTGCATAGCCGCATTCACCTTGCGTAATAAGGAAGTAACTGATTCGATTTGAATTAGATAATCAGGTAGTAGCAGTGTTACTTGTGGGGACGCTTATTTGATTTGGTTCTAGAACGTTCCGTGATTTATATTTAGAATTCCTTCGGATTTTCTTCGATCGTTTTTTTATTATTAGCAAGTAGAACAGGATACAAAAGGTGCTTCAAGAAAAATAAATTGTCATCGTTTGACTTATTACTGTTCAGTGTTAGTTCAGCGAAAAGATCGCATCCATACGGGAAACTAAAAAAAACTTAGAAAATTTTCAATATAATTTTCCTTGACAATTCCAAAAACGCTAAAAGTACTATTTTTCAAAAAATAGATAACACCGCTTCCTTAGAGGTTTTCATATTTAAAAAAACTCCGGGAGTGCCGGCAGAAGTGAAAACATTAACGTTGTGCATTTTTGATGTCTTGGAATCGTTAGGGAATAATTCCGCACGAATTGCTTGAATTATCAGTACCTATTAATTTCTATCTAGTATTTTTTTTATAAAGTACCTACTCACTCATTTTCTTTCACTATTTCTTCGTCACTTTTTTCATTAATAGATGCACTTTGTTCAATGACCATATTTTAATTTTAAATACTTAATATAAACGAATTTTACAAGTAAAGACAGTCGAGCCGTCATGTCATCAGCTGTCATCCCTTCGTCTTACGGTTTTTCGATCAGCACACGTGACCTGACGCGAGTTTCACAGTTTTTACCCATCCCACAAAAGTGCTCAACGCCGCTAAAGAAGTTTTCACTTCAAAAATTCGCGTCGCCTATAATGTAAAATGTTTTAACTACTTACTACATATGAAAATTATATCAAAAGGCCTTTAAGACTCCTCTAAAGCAGAACAGCTAAGAAGTTGGAGGAAGAGGGGAGTGGTTTTTACACGTGTTTAGGGGTGTAAGTGGTCGAAAAATGATTAAAATGTGTAGCTGAGATAAAGTACTAGGGACTTTAATAACCTACAAGCAGATGAAAAATCTTTATTTTTTTACTTTATCAATGAAGGTCTAAGTCCATTACTTGATATTATTTTAAGTCCAACAATGTCTGACACTGTCCACCCATCCGCACTTGGTCAACTCGGTGGATTATGGCCTAAATCCATCTCAATTTCGAAAGGAGAACTGTACTCAGTAGGGGGACATAAAAAGGTTGAAAATAAATTAATAAATAAACCTGTTCCGCACTTTCATACTTAAATATCTTAGAATTCAGTGAGTATTGTGTGAAGAAACTATTTTGAAATAGGGATTTCAGGTTGCCTGCCTCTCAAACTACGTCAGACACGTTCTGCTAGAGAGTACCCATCACTTTTTTCAGACATTTCTCTGACTTGACTGACTGATAACTGACGAGTCACTGATTTGGACTATTTTACGGTTGGGATGATAATAGTTTATATTGGATTCAACTATGAAAGCTATTAAAACTTTCCAACGTTAGTTACTTCACCAAAACGTGTCTGATGGAATTGAAGGCAAGGTAGGTAGGTGGTAGAACTATTATGGTTCGCCCGGGGAAGTACCACCGCTGCACACATTTCTGCCGTGAAGCAATTCTATTGTGTTTCTGTGGAAAGGTGCAGTTGCCGGCCACACTTACAGGAGGCGACCACCAGCCTCCGGAGTAGCAGTGCAAATGCATACGACCTCAGACAAGACTTACCTATGCTTGCTTGAGGTTGTATGTAGATGTCCATGGGCTGCAGCGACCACTTAACACCACGTGGCATGCATGCTCGTCTGCTACTCCATTCAAATAAAAAAAAACTCCATCAGACAAAAGTTACAACACTCTGCATCTATAAAACGTATATTCAACAAAATTCAATCAACTTTATTATAAGTAACTAAGTAACTCAGAATTATAATAGTATAAAGAAATTGAAATTAAAATACTGCAACAGTACTCTTCCAAGTTCCCGCCAAGAACTTGTTTCCTATATTTGAAGTACAAGGACTTCAAATGAGATTAAAAATTTCCAACTGAGTCTGCGAAGAAAGTCTTAAATCAAATATTGATAATTTTAACTTTAAAAATACATCATTAATCACTTGCATTTTTTCCAATTCAAAATAAGCAGCATAAATTTGCAGAATAATACGTAAAAATCGTTTTTTAAAATTAATATAATTTGTCCCGCAGTGAGGCCCGGGCACTGGCAGGCGGCAAGCTGTTTTACCCTTACCTGAAGACGTCCTCCCTCCACAGGGACTTCCTGTTTGCGAGTGGCTCTGGTAAGCTGTTTCTCATTTTACCTTATTACATTCTAAACGGTTTTCAGTTTTTATTTTTCTTTTGCGCTCGTTTTTTGCTCTAGTTTTGATGTTATAGACTTCATTTTTATTTGTTCTTAATTTTCTTAGTTGGTTTATTTATGATTTGAGCTGAAATGAAATGAAATGAAATATTCTTTATTCACTATACGGTTCCTTTAAAAACTCTTAGTGAACGTTTTTTTTGTTCTGTCTGCTCTGGGTGCGCTTACGCAATGCTGAGCTGAAGAAAAGAGCAGACGGAGACAAACTTAAGCCCTGTTTTAAAATATGGCTTTCTCATTAATTTTATTTCATCATATGGTTCCTGTTTTTCGCTATGCATTGGCGCCTATTTTTACATTAGTTTAGATGTTTAGAGATTTTTTTCTTTTCTTTTCTTTTAATTTTCTTCGTTGGTCTAAGGATTAAGTTTTTACTTACTTTATTTCATTATGAAAAGTTTCCGGTTTTTCGTTATGCATTTGCGCTCATATTTGCTGTAGTTTTGATGTCAAGAGATTTTGTTGTATTGATTTTCTTTGTTTCTTATTACGAGTATCTTAGTTGCTTAAAGATTTAAGTTTTCTTGAATCATTTTACCATAATACTTAATTTCGATCGGTTTACGAATCGAAGCATTGGCGCTTGTTTTTGCTCTACTTTGAAGTTTGTTCTGGAATTGTACTATATCTATGTATATATATCGACTTTTTTCATTAAACTTTCAATAAACTTTTGGATGCATGGATATTTTTGATTTCCAGATTTATATAATTTTAATGAATTTAAGGGCACGGGAATACCCTCGCCAACACGAGCCAAGCAAAGCGCAAAAAATTTTATTTTCTCGAAGCTTCGAAACAGTGAGGCTACACAATATTGACTGAGAAATTATGGCTGGTAGACTTGGGTGCGTTGATTCAGGAGTCCCGGGTTAGATTCCCGGCGAAACAGAAATTTGAATGATGACTTTAAATTTCTGTTCTCGGTCTGGGTATTTGTGTTTCTGACATTTTGTGTGTCCATGGTACCCACGACACAGAGTATATCTACTGAGGGACTGTGAGTGTGACGCGTAATTATTATTATTTTTACATTGTAATAAATTATTTTTCTTAGAATAAGCCATAACATGCAATCGTCTTGGCATCATTTTAAATGAAAATATATTTGGTTGGATAAAAATTTATAAAGACTGTTTAACATACAAAGATTCCTTTAACTCAACCATCTCACATTGGAGTTACCTGGTGGAGTAAGCTCCAGACTCAGGCGTTCCCGATAATGCGGAGAGACTAGTGCCTGACCGACACCTGTGGAGAAGTAAAGAACAGAGTAATAAATTCTCGCATCCTGGTCTTTAATAAAGCAATTATTCAAAAGTTAAAATAAAGCAAATAAATAATGTACCTAGTTTAAAAAATTATAAAACACGCTTTTGTGAAAATACGAACTAAAAAGTAAAAAATACGAAGAAAATGTATTTTACTGTACTTTGCTTTGCTTTTTTACAGTAAAATACATTTTCTTCTTATTTTTTACTTTTTAGTTCGTATTTTCACAAAAGCTTGTTTTTTAGTTTTTTAATACATTATTTATTTTTAATTTTTTAGTTGGATTTTTTTTTCATATTATTGCAATGTCATCGGCAAATTTTCAAGTTAAACAGACGCTTAGAAGTAGGTGAAAATGAAGTTAAAAGATTCCATTAAATACATACATACATACAGGTCAAGCTAATATAAGCGTGTTAAAATGGTTTCATGTTTCCATATCGCATACACTATTTTGGTATTTAAACTCTAAATAGTAAATTGTTAATGTCAACAACGGTCGAATATTCGAATCGTATGCACCAGCGAAAGTGTGAGTAGCCCGTGTAGAACTGATTGAACGATACATACATAAATTATGAAAGAAAACAGCTAAGTAGAGTGAAATATTTTATCATGAACATAATCTTCTTTTACGGTCTGAACGACGTGTAAACCGACCGTAAAAACTATAAAGTTTGTTTGCACAACACATCGTAACAACAAACATCGTAACAATAAACATCTCAGCCGAAACATCTCAGATGTGTTATGTTTATTCGATGCCGATTAGTTGCACATGGTCATTAAGGGCTTAGTGAAGGGAATTTGTACAAAAAATTACGTACATCGATTGTTTTTGGATCTATTTAAAGGTTTTTCTTGCAAGTGCAGTAATCCGGTTCTGATGAACGTCTCTAGAGAGTCATAAACTAGTTTAAGACAACTTCTTGCTTTCAAAGTGTTTTCATTGAATCAATTTAAGGATTAGTCATATCGATAGTTATTTTTTATTTGACGCTTAAATTGATCATTACTTTCTTCAGATTGCACTTATAATCCATTTTCGAATGAAAACACATTTTATTGGATATTTTATTTAATTTTTAAATATAATGATATTTAAAATATTAAAAATGTAAAATAATTAAAATATTTCTTAGGATCAACGCCTTGAAGTGAAATTAGTATACTAGCTTAAGATTTATCAATGCAATTTATCTTATCTTATTATCAATAAATCATAAATTCGTAAATTAAAATAAAACTTATATAATTAACACACGAATTTTTTTTACACTGGCCCTTTGGTTACCTAGATCAACAGTGCGCTTTGATTAATCTTTTAATATCCAATTAGAATTTCAATCGGTTAGTATAAAAGTATATTTATAACTATTATTGCTACCTTATTAGATTAAGTTTGGACTCTATGAAAAAGTATGAAAGCATTCATAATTTATTATTATTTTATTACCTGCTGAATTTTATTTAGCCCAATAACGTGATAAGTCACTTTATCGGGCTCAATAAAATTAAAACTTTAAAAGAGTGTTTTCTCTAGCTCATTAATGTTACTACATACTATATGTAGCAAAATTGCCTTAACGAATTTAACTGAAATATAAGTTCGTTAATACGGCTACCTGCCACTAGGATGCATTGATTTAGTTTGCTTCTATTGAATCATCTAAACTAAGGACTTAACCCTTTAGCCGCTTTAGAGCACCTTGAGATACGATAATTTCGTTACGTTCGTCGATCGAGGCGCCCATATTACATCGCAAACAAGCACGATTAGATCCTCTCTTGGAACCGGCCATAAATTCAACCCTAAAACAACCGCTCTGTTTAGTTTGGAAGCTCCATCCCAGTAATTATACAATAATTCATGCCATAATAAATACTAATAAATCGCTCTCTCACACTCGCATTATCCACCATTATTACACGATGTAATTACAGCCAATAAATTACCAAATAATACATCAATCAGATGTGTTATAATTTTAGTTTTATTTTATTTTGTTGATTCGTATTTTTATCGGTTGGCCGGCAATTTTATTAAAATTATAATGCGGTGCGCCTCTCAAATTGGGGTAGCTTCGGGCTAAGCGGATCTTTAATTATATACGTAATGTTTAATGATATATTCTTATAATAAGCTACCTGATGTTGTGGTGGGCATAAATCAAATATTTCATTAAAATTCGAGTGGCTCAACCCTTCATTTGGAAATAACAGTCTTGTTATTAGGTTCTCGGGTACGACTGTTGGCGAATCAGCTTTCTGTTAAGCTTGAGATACCTACTTTTAGACGGTAACAGTATTAAAGCAGTGACGTTGATGTATGGGATCGATTTAACGCGCATAATTATGTCCTTTTTATGCGAATTTTCGCAACCCTTTTTAATCCTCCAGGGGAAATTAGATGCGATTACAGAAATTCTCAATAAGTAGCTTTGTTTTAGTTTTTGTGTTTAAGTAGTTTTTGATTGTATGTAAGTATTAATTATAATATAATTAACGTATAGTGAGATACCGGGTTTGAATCTTTGGCGTGCACCTTTGGTGATGGAAAATATTATTATATTTAATTAGTTATTACTATTGTGCATACCTGAGAGAAACATATTATTATATCTCGTAGGCATGATGTTCACCAAACCACTTTGGTCAGCGTGGGACTATGGCCTAAATTCCTCTCATTTGTGAGAGGAGACCTGCGCCCAGCTGTGGGATGAAAAAAAGGTTGAAAAGAAGCGAAAAGTGAACCTACTTTATGAACACCGAGATTTCTTTCGAACAATATTGCGCCATATCGCTAATTCATTGCAATAAGCGAGTTACGGATGACCAATAAAATTTGTCAGTGAGTAAGAGCCCTAACAAATTTTATTAGCATCGCGGATATCACTATACAGTTTATTAGCGTGATCCACAGGAGAATCCACTTAGTCTCGATCCTGTTCATACACGAATTGTATTCAGATTAAATTTATTAGTTATGTTTAACAGAAAAACAAACGTTGTTGATGTGTAATGTAAAACTCCAAATGTAAGGTCAGTTTTTGCGCGCACCTCCTAGCTACCGCCCGCGACTGAAGGACCTCGATCAGGCACGAAACTAGTACACCACCTAAAATGTACCGTGAGTATTGTCAGCTGTAAAAAACCGTATTCTTCATTTATTTGTAAGAAAATATACAGCCCAACCACTAACTATGTTGTCTTAAAAAATCTTCTTTCAGTTTTTAGAGAGACAATGATGAATCTGAATTTGTTGTTTTTTAGATTTAGCAGTAGGCAACTACAACTAACAATGCCTTAAAATAATCTCAAGAAGTTTGCAATGGAGATAACGATATCCGTGGTAATTTCAGTTTATTAAGGTACCACAGCACGAGACAAAAGTTGCGTCTGGCACAAAAAATATCTCCTCTCATCTTTACCCAGGATAAACGTGAATAAATATTTGATTTTTAACTTATACAAAAGCGTATTTTATATTGAACTAGCTTTTGCCCGTGGCTTCGTCCATATATTTCTGACATAATATGTATCTGTATATTTGCCTACGCATATTTATTTTTAATGAGGACCCTATATAAGTACAAATTTTCATACTGTTGAATCCAAAATGAGAATTCTGTACAGTCTTTCCCCCAATTTTACCCCTTTAGGGAAGAATTTGGTCCATTTAACCTACACCGACCATATTTGATTGTAATCGAGAACTTATTTCATTATTATATATCCAGGAATCACTTATGAGAAAAGACTTAAAAAAAGGTTGAAAAAAATATATCCAGAAATGAGAACATTCCATATACCTAAACTTCAGGGGTTGAATTTCTAAAAATCCTTTTTTAGCGCTCACAGAGTTCCAAATTCAAAGGATTCATGATACCTTTGAATTTGGAACTCTTGTACCAAACAAGTTTCTAGGTACAGTAGTTTCAGCTGTGCATTGATATTTATATAAGTCAGTGAGTTATGTTTGCCTTTTAGAGACTTAGATTAGAGCTTAGAACAAAATTAGATTATGGTGTCTTTGATGTAAATATTATTTTATACTGATTAAAATTTAATTTAAAAAAAAATAACATTACCTATTTATAGAACTTCGATAATCTTCGGTAACAATTAAAACTCCGATTGAAAATTTGAAAGGATGAAATTCTACCGGCCAAGAAATACCTAATCTATTTTTAGTGGGTGCGTTTAGTAATAGAATACAAGTAAGTATATGTAATTTATTTTCGTACGTACAACTTTTTAAAATGATCTCATATGAATATTTCCTTTATTCTTATATTTTATTATTTTTAAATCTCATCATACAATATACATATTTCTGTTATTTTTATAATAACAAGTAAACTATTTTGTCCACCAAAATCCATAAAAAAATTATAACTTATCAATTCCGCCAATTTCTTTCAGCCTATTTTCGCGATAATAACTATCCTTTAGATGTCCTTTCCCAAGGTCTACTCTACTCTATCTTATCCTTAACCTTTTATTAGAATTGATTGATTGATTGATAGACACAGACGCACCTTTTCGAATTTATACTATTATTATCGTTTATAGTATACTAGTCTTCCGCCAGCGGCTTCGCCCGCGTGGATCCGTTTTATAGGTTTCCGTAGGATAAAAACTATCATATGTCCTTTCCCAAGGTCCACTCTAACTGTGTTCCAAATTTCATTAAAATTAGTTCAGTAGTTTAAGCGGGAAAGCGTAGCAGATAAAGTTACTTTCGAATTTATAATATTAGTAGGGATAGTATGGATGGATTACACCGTTATTCCTTATAAATTACGAACTCCGAAAAAGAAATAATAATATGGTATACGTCATAGGATATTTTATCAATATATTTAAAACTCTATATTCAATCCATTAGTATCCACTTATATCATTACATATTTAAAAATATGTAATAAGACGCAGCAATATTATTCCGTATTACATAACCACGCACATCCTAAATAGCAACATAGACTTGTTTAACTACACTGTTAAGAGGTCCTGTTAAGCCATTGTTTGACATTAATTTCACAACCGTACTTGACGGGGCCTAATAGGCCCCCATGTGGTCAATTATGTTTACCTTTTAAATCACAGTCGCAATCAGTTAAACAACCCGGAAGATGCCTCTACATCGAATTGACGAAGCTAACAATTTGGGGTATTAAATGCCACAAGTATTCACATCCTTCGAATGACCTTTTAAGTATAGTTTTCTAAACACTAACGGTCTTATTACAAAATAGTTTTTATTTATTTATTTATTCTTTATTGACCAAATTTTACAATTTGAACAAAAGGTGAGCTTAGTGCCTATTGGTATTTTCTACCCTAACCTTTAAGAAGTGCAGAAAATCTAGAGGCGGTTTAACAAGAATAAAGAAAATCTATGCGAAAGAAGGATCAAAAGAAAGGAACGATAAGTGAAATATGATAAATTAAAACATACACATACGTATGTGCGACAAATATGAAGAGATATAAATATTGTCAGACAGACAGAAAACGTAATTGACATAATAAATACGAGTAGTCTTGTAAAATTATGAGCGACGCTTCAAGAAATGAGATATAAATATTATAAGACAGAGAATATAATTGTCATAATACTTAATCTTCTAAAATGAGCAAAGCACCAAGTAATGAGCTCAGAAAATGACCCCTAAATGTCAAATCAAAAATCTGAAGTGAAAAAGTGAAGTGGCAACTTCACTTTGATTATTGTCCCTCGAATGTATGTGGTTTAGTTGTAAAATCCAGTTTTAAACCTGACTTCACTATTAGAAGTCCTATGGTTTAAGCTAAGTTTTATAATAAAAACCAAAGCATGGACCACTTAGTAGGTACATTGTTTTAGTTACTAAATGGTTTGAAAAACATACTAAATGGTTACCGGAATATTCCTAAGTAAATATTAACCTCATTTTTATTAAAATTTATAATGTTAGTGGTCATCGGTTGAAATTCCGGCACGCACCTCTGATTAAAAAAATGTTACGCGCTTAAGGTTGTTGCTCGGTGGCAGTAAAATACCTGAGATACCTGCCTTAATAATGTATTTAATCCATACCTGATATGATAAAAGTGAAAGTATGTTTGTTTGTCATTACATACTTTAACATCATATTTTTTTAACGTTACACACTCATAGCCCCACAGGAAGGTAATTAATACCTTGTGTCGTGGGTACCATGGACACATACAAAGACAGGAACACAAACACCCAGACCGAGACCAGAAATTTAAACTCATCATTCAAATTTCTGTTTCGCTGGGAATCGAATCCGGGACCCCTCGATTGGCAGTCCGACATAGTCTACTTTTTACTCTGCGAAAATATTCCTATGGAAAAAAGTGTAGCTCTCTCGGGCGCCAAGACGTTAAGTATTTAAGGATAAAGGATCTAAAAATATTTTCTTTAACCGCTTCTCAACTGACGCATTGATAACATTTTAGTTTCCATATGATGTAATTAGTACACAATTTATATATCATCATACAAGTAATAATGTCCTCACTTGGCTCGTACCACCCGCTTTTACCTTTGGGAACATTACGCTGGACTCCACGTGCCTTTGAGAGTATTTTGTGTGCCTACAGACACGATATTTTCCTTTACCATAAAGCAGGATTCGTGAATTTCTATTATGACATAATTTTAATTATCTGTGCTTGAGGAAGGGCGATATTAATTTAGAGGTTTATTGCCCGTGGCCTTAAAGCATTAAAGGTATTGACTCACCCGTCAGTGGAGAGAGCATTGCGCCTGGCTTCGATACCATAATTTCTGTGCCAAATCTGGTGCGGGGGGAAGAACGCACACATTTTAATTTTGTCACACATTCACAAAATCTTTCATCGCTACAGACGCATACATTTCTAAAATGTCAATTTCAATTAACAACGTCATTTTCTATGCACCGACAACACTGACACCGACACACACATACACACTAGTTGCATAACTAGAAGGCACATTGTGCATGGACGTTGGGACGAGGGGTTCGCCCGTAAAGGCCACTCCTTTGACGGGTGTCATGCCTGTCAGTACCTGTGATGCTCTAAGCCCGTGGCACTACTGCTTCGCACTATCAGTAATGTAACGGGCTATTTTAGTTTTCCGTGGACGTACTCATTATACCGAGTAGTACGACGAGCAACTCTGAATCAAAATTTAGACGTATTTTAATATTAATGAAGAATATTAATTTTATTATTGAAATATGAATAATGTTCAAAAAAGGAGAAGAAGAATAATGTTCAAAATATTATAATCTTTTACTGTCCGTCTATTTAGACTTCAGTAATATTAATTTTGTCAATATTTCTTATATAATATCATCAGGTTACATTCCAAATCCCCCGAACTCATAAAAGGCAAGGAAATATTGAAAATTGCTTTAGCGTTTTGGCGATGTTACTGCCTCGGATCTTATGTGCCGCCTAAATGGCCTAAATGAATGAATTAGGTCTTGGACTACTAATCAATTGAGATACTTTTAACGAGCTGTCAAAATGTGACATCCTCATATGTATATTGTGTACTTGCCTTCCGACAGCGGCTTCGCCCGTGTGGTCCCGGTTAATGTATCCCCGTAGGAATAAATAGGAAGGAGGAAAAAAAATTGCCTATGTGCTATTCCAGGCTTCGTTGCTATATTTAAATCATAGGCGTTTAGCCAGTTGCTTCAACCGCGTCGAACCTATTACCCGTTTTCACGTAGGAATGAACCGCGGTAAAAAGTAGCCTTATGTTACTCAGGGTAAATGAAGCTTTCTCTTGGTGAAAGAATTTTTGAAATCGGAACAGTAGTTTTTGAGTTTATTCATTACATACATACAAAAATACAAAAAACATAAATACAAATCTTTCCTCTTTATAATATTAGTATAGATGAGAAAAAGATTTTTGTCATTCGAAGATTTGGCGCATCAATAATTTAATACAAAATATTTATAGTCAATTGACAAAAATTTTGTTAATTTTAAATGAATTAACAATTATCCTGCTTTCCAAGCGTGGTTTTGTGAACATTTTTTAAGGTATGAAATTATTTGAATTGTAATCTACTCTAATTAGCAAATGCAAGGTCGTTGTAATACCTATATTAACTTGTGATTTTCCAGAACGTCGTAATTACGTATGCGTCATTGGCCGAGCACGATTTCTGAGTTACAGGCAAAAAATGTGTTTGATATCAGAAAAATTGTTTCGAATTAAAGTAACTTGTGGTAAATGTGATTATTACGCACAAACCTGAAACACATGTTACGTACTTATCTTGTTTCTTAATATATAGGTATCTACACTTCAATAGCAATGCTATAAACGGAAAAAAGTTGTACAATCAGGGCCCGTAGCCAAAGTAACATTTGGAAAACAATAAAGAAGTTAGATAAGAATAAAATGGATAGGATTGACATAAGCCACGTTAAATCACGTGGTCAATCGACATCGTTATCTGCAGAGCCTTTAGAAAGGCGCTCTTTGTATTGTGCCCTTAGTGTAAGTTTGTAAACGCGCAAACGTTACTACTGCGTCCGAGTTAAAATTGGAAAGATAGATCTTAACCTCAAAGGAATAAGGTCGATAGTTAAATTCTTAACGCAAACGTGATAGTAACGTTATCGCGTGTGCAGACTTACACTAAGGCCCATGTTGGTAGCCAATGTTGAAAATAATAACGAAACCATGAACTAGCGAATTGTCATCGACCACTGTCTCATACAAATGCGTAGACAAACAGTACTTTCAGTTGTCGCCTTCGCAACGATTGCGATCTTCAAAAAGATAGCGAAACGAACGACGATGACGAATTTAGATATCGTTTCGCTATGAAGCGATGTTACTTCGGCTAAGCCCACAGGGTTTAAAAGTAGTGTAATGCCTGAAGCGTGTAGACGAAAGTTGACCAAAACTTTCGTCTACACGCTTTAGGCATTCTTATCTATCTATGTTCTTATCGTACGTGATGTGCTCATGGAAGAATGTCATATGTTCAACAAACAAGTTGACGCGATAGTGTTTTTAAAATGGCTTCTGCATCATACTGTACCTATTTTTGTTAGTATAATTATTGTAAAAATTAATAATCAAAAACAGTACTCATTGGCTATTAATGGTATAAATATTTGGCAAATAAGGCGAAAAACTATAATGCGAAATAAATTACATTTTCGATACTTGAAACAACCATCCATCGCTTTATTATATTTAAATGAAGAAGTATACTAACATGTAGACCAAACAGTTGACGACCGGCGTGGCGCAATGGTTACCATGCCGGACTGCCAATTGAAGGGTCCCGGGTTCGATTCCCGGCGAAGCAGAAATTTGAATGATGAGTTTAATTTTTTGTTCTCCGTCTGGGTGTTTGTGTTTCTGTCTCTGTGTGTGCCCATGGTACCCACGACATAGTGTAATATCTACCCTATTGTGGAGCTATAACTTTATAATTATAAAACATGTTAAGTGGTCGCTGCCACTCATGACCGCTGCGCTTCTGCTGCTTCTCCAGAAGGCGCCTGAAGTAAGTCTGGCCGGCAACTGCACCTTTTCACTTTGCACATTGCTTCGCGACAGATATTGATGCTACGGTGGTACTCCCAGTCGAATGTGCTATAGGTGATGTTTAGGTGCCTAAGGGCCTCGTTCACCATCTCCAAGTAAAGTGTTGATTAGTTACGTCCCAATTAAAGTTAATTTGCAAGTAAAAGCTATGAGTACGGGTCAGTTTATCATATGATTAGTGCTACTCGAACATCGTGAAATTTAAATTGAAGTTACGGGTGATTTAAACCGATAGTTAGGTAGCGTACTTGTCACTTTACTTGAAGGCGGTGAAAGAGGCCCTCAGTGTTCAGAAATTGTAATCACCTGCTTATTCCAATCACCTATGAGCAGGGCTGCCATCCGTCCGGATTTCCCCGGATTTGTCCTAGTTTGAAGGGCGTCCGGGGGCCGTCCGGCAGGGGCTTTAGTAAAGTGTCCGAGTGAAACCCCGGACACTTGTTGTCAGGGGAAATCCATTTTTTAATAGATAAGCGATAAATTGAAATAAATCTTAATTAAAAATTCATCCACAATAACCCGCATTCAAGAAGGCACGGCAAAATAGTCAACGATCGAATGGAATTTAAAAATTATAACGGTAATGTTTATTTTTGTTGCAAAAAATTTTTTTCAAGAGATGTCCGGGGAAAAATATATATCTCGCTCAAATGTCCGGAATTTTTGCCGTGTTTATCCGGCGTCGGCAATTTAGGTGATGGCAGCCCTACCTATGAGCATTTATTGAACATCTGAAGAACCATAAGCATAATAAGAACTAGATGTAACTCAAAGACGTGCCGACGTATTAAAATATACCAGAACAACACTTAACTATGAAACGTGGGTAAGTTTTTTCCCCATTGTATCTAATTAAGGTGTTTACAACACGATAACTTGGCTAATTACGTAATTAATAGCTCATTACTGGCCGTCGATAATGATATAAAATGTATTATTAAATACCTAATTTAAGAACGTTGCTTCGGTGATAATTATTTTATAATACGAGTAATTAGGCAACTGGTTCTTCGGTACTGTTATACGATGTGAGTTGTGTAAGCCGAAGTTATATTTGAAGATTATATAGCATATGAAAATATGGATTAGATTTATTTGGGATTACTTTAAGTTGCATACAAGCCGTCTTTTGTAAACATTTAAAAAAACCTAAAAAAGAAGTCGCATTTATAATCATAGAGCACACAATCACCTAAATATAAGAAGCTACTAATTTGTTTCAATATCAGATTTAATGATTTGAGTCAATGAGTTAGGTTAGGTTCCATTTCATCTCATTAACATTTTCATTTCATATCAATAAAAGAATTCTACTGAAGACTTGGCTGTATGGGCATAGTTCCTTTGCCTACCCAGAATGGGCGAAGAAAACAAACAAAAATCTCTGCATATAGGTCTACTCTACTCTTTTAGAGAGTTTTGGCGGGAAGTCTGAAGGAACAAGTTGTGCTCTTGTTTTATTTTCATTTTCTTAGTGTATTTTTGAGTTATATCGGATAAAGTTGATGGCATTTTGCTCGATATAGGTTAATGACAGTGCACGAGAGTTGTGAAATAAAATAACAGTGCAAAAACATGTTTTTTCGGCTTGCCTCCAAAATTCCATCGGACATGTTCTGGTAAAGTAGCCATCACTTTACTTGAACATTTGACTGACTAGACTGACTGATACCTGACGACTAACTGACTTTTTTCTACGACTGCAGTGATGCAAAAATTTTACTTGACGCTGGCAATATGCACAGTTTGCGACGCCATTATTAAAATTGAAAAGTACTCTTGTTGTTCTTTGAGAGTTTTTATTATTTTATTAAATTGCTTCATTTTTTCGCAACTGTATTAAAAATAGTTGTTCAGTACACGTGCGGAACCGTCATTGGAAGGAGTTCCGACTGTCAACCCTCACCTTCGGCTGCGCCTCGGCTCGGGTAGACATTTGTCGGTACTCCTTGCAATGACAGCCTTTCCGCACTTGTAATGAAATATACTATTTCGCACTGTCATTTTATTTCAGAACACTCGTGCACTGTAATTAACCTATATCGAACAAAATACTAATACACTAAGAAAATGAAAGGAAAACAAGAGTACAATATATTTTTTCAACTTACCGCCAAAAAAGATCTAGGTCTATCACGTTAATTCACGTTATGTCGTAGTCATCTGGTTAAATCATCCACTCAATTAAAAGGCTAGTCCGTTAATTATGCACAGTGAAGTATATTAAGTTTTCGATTTTTTCCATTACCTGAGGGTTAATGATAATTTCTCGAAGACATGATGTCCAACCATCGCACTTAGCGTGGTGACTATGGCCTACACTACATCTCTCTAATAAATAAATATTTTTACTTTCTTTATTTTCTTCAAAAATTACGACGGCAAAGAAATCGAAGAGGTGATTCGTTGAGAAAATTAGATATTTATTTGTTACGTCATGTGCTTTTACTGTCTTTTTCTAACAAATTCTAATCTTTGCATTATTCAATGAAACTGTCACCAGCGGCAGTGGATGGGTAGCCATAAAATAATAGAAATACAATGATTAAAAAACATTATTACAAAAATAAATAAAACCTTATTTCTTATAAGACGACAATAAAATTCACGCATAAGAAACAAAAGCTACTATATTGGAAATACGAGTATAAAGCATAATAGTTGAAAGTAGCTATTCTGTAACTTTATGCCATTCTGCCACTGTTTACCGCACCGAACCCGATACTACACCCTATAGCCGAAGAGCTCATGAAACGTTTTGAAAATATATTTTTTGACAACCTCACAAAAATTTCTGATATTTATTCGTAACATGACATAAGACAAAAAAAAGATTCACTACAACTCTTATTGCATCCCTAAGGGATGGGTGAGACTCATGTTTTTACCTATTATTTGACAATTATGTGGCTTACATCACTACGCGGCTACAGTGCAGGTTAGTGGAATGCGAGTGAGTGGCCGAGCCGATGTCGGTCATTTTCTGACCATAAGGCCCTCGAAAAGGTTAAATGACAGCTATCTATCGATAACAAACTTCGGTTTGTAACCTCCAAAGCACATAAACCAGAATGAAAATTGGTACTAGCGGCCATCTATCCAACACTAGACCACATGAGTAAAATATCATAATTATTTCAAAATATCGGTTTCAAACGGAAACATTTTGTACCGTTTAAAACCGAATAGGACGACAGTTATGACAAAAAACATCTTTAAGACGACATGTCCGTAGCACTCGTATATTTATAACTAGCGGCCGCCCGCGACTTTGTCCACGTGGACTTTGGTATTAGTCATAGTATGATGTTATGTAGCCTAAAGCCTTCTTCGATAAATGGACTATCTAAAACAAACATAATTTTTGAATTCAAACCAGTGGTTCCTGAGGTTAGCGCGGTCAAACAAACAACTCTTCAACTTTATATATTATATAAGATATAACGAAACATGATAACAATACACACTCAATAAGTGTCACAAGCTCTTGGGCAACAAATGATCTTAAAACAAAACAATAGCAACGCAGAATGAACGCGTTATTATATACGTCGTAAAAGCTAAAAATCACGGTTCCAATCGTAAAATTGTGCTGTAATTTTCAACGGACGAAAAAATATCCGATTTAAAATTAAAATCGCTAATGACCAAGACCATTAAGTTAATCATTTTAATTAGACTTGGCGTCGCTCGCGTTTTGTTTCGTTTTTTCTTATTAAGAGAGGTCACTAGTAGCTCTTCAGACTATAACATTAATATAATGCTAGATTTGTATTACAGAATTGCCTATAGCAGACCCTGTTTATAAGAAGAATGGGCGTGGCTATGTCGAGCGTTTAATATGATTAACATCTCTACGAACTCGCAGTGTACCACGGTGGTGGAGTAAGTTCCAGGCCTTGAAAAAAAATACTGTTGTCATCTAACATCGGGCAAAATAATTCTTATATAACAACTAGCTAACCCGGCAGACGTTGTCCTGCCTTAAAGTATCAGTAATAAAATACCTAATATTGCGACTATAAATTATTGATATGTAAGCTATTCTATCTTTCAAGTTGAATCAAACTGCACACGGTGTGCAAATTTTATTAAAAAATGTTAAGTACAATATATACAGGTACAGTAATGGCCGTTGTTGGCGGGAGCTCACAACACGTGTTTATTTACATGAGATCACTTAATTAACTGAGAGTTAAAGCTGTCTTTGTCAGAATAAATTGTAAATAAATAATTATTCCACGATAACAGATGAATTGTTTTTATTCTAAGTCATGACAAAATAAAAATAAAAATCTTCCCAAAAAAATTTAAGTTTTTAATTAATAAATAAAAAATAAGGGTTGATCATAGAGGGGTGAAAATTTAGGGTTGTGTGTATTTTAGTATGATGTATCATAAAAAAATAAAAACAAAAAATTTTGTCCAAAAAAATAAAAAATAAAATATAAGAGTGGACCACCCTTAACATTTAGGGGGATGAAAAATAAATGTTGTCCGATTCTCTACCCTAGCCGATATCCTTGCAAAGATTCACGAAAATCGGTCGAGCCGTTTCGGAGGAGTTCAATTACGCACCCGTGACACGAGAATTTTATATATTAGATAATGCGTTATAATTAAAACATACTAAATTTAGTAAGCAATAAACAATTTCAAAAATGTCATTAACTGAGTTCGATCTAATTTAAATTGTGAGTGTAAGTATTGAATGTACAATTCTTGCCCTTTTTTTCACTGAAATAGCGAGTAATATAATTTTAATTCATACTTAGCACATGATATTGCACATTTAGATTTAAACAAACAAAACCACAACATAAGACTACAGTCTAAAGTTATTATACACAAAATTAACATTATTTTCAGCGAAGTCGTTATAAAACGCACTAATGTGCCCAAAATGAACATTTACGAGCCAACAAACCTAATTCTTATGAAAGAAACCTTATTAAATTTCGAGCGAACTATCTCAAAGCCTTAATAAAAGTAGAACTAATTACAGAAGTTATTAATTATAGCTATAGACCCTTAATACAAAATTTAACTGAATTAAACCCATTCATTTAGAGACCTCTGTCTTAGTCAGTCGGGGGAACATTGCGCTACGAAAGATAATGGATACGCGTCTGGAAAGAATTTTCGGAAGATCCTTGATTCAAAAATATAATGCAACTAGTGGACACCGCGACGTTGTCCTGCCTTAGATGTATTGAAAGAGGATTAGTTTCTTTATCATCTCAAAGAGTTTTTATGTTACTGCCAAATAAAAAATATAAAACAAATAGTGACAGATATATTGTTATTCAGACAATGTCAAACTTCTTGACAGCCTCCGTGGCGTAGGGGGTGATGAGCCGACTGCGAAACGTGAGGTCGTGGGTTCGATTCCCACTCAGGACAAATGTTTGTGTGATGAACATGACTATTTGTTCTGTGTCTGGGTGTTAATTTATCTATTTAAGTATGTATTTAGAATTATATAAGTATGTTTATCAGCTTTCTGATTACCATAGTACAAGCTCTGCTTAGTTTGGAATCAGATGGTGTTGTATGAATTGTCCAAATATAATGTTACGACTTTGAGTACCTATATCTCGAAAACAAAGCGTCGTACCGCAAAACCCCAAAAACGCATAAACAGGTATTAGGTCTACTATCGAACAGTGAAGAAAGTTCTCGAAAATCCGTCATAAGAAAAACATCGATTTGTACGAGTAAACAAATTCGGGATCCGCGGTGAGTACGTACCTATATATAGCGTACATGTATAGGTTGTTTACATCGCGGGCCGCGGCTATTGTTAATGACTACATAAGCTGTACATAGGTGCGTAATAACATAAAGGAAGGTTCGGGACGGGCCTATTGTATTTGGTGGTTCGGGAAATTTCTAGAGAACCATGGGCAGCCGTATATAAGGCACGCGCCGAGCCGCGACTGGGCAGTATATTTCCGGAAGTGAAACCGAAGCGATCTCTACCAAGCGACAAGGAAGAATTATTTCGACGACTCAAGCGAAGATATTGGACTATAGTGATTGTGCATTGTGATTCGGACTCTGTTAAGTGGATTTTTGTGGAAGCTGACAATAAACGTCTTCTACGTGTCAAACGGCATTTTCATTACCCATAGCGCGTAACAATATTTATTTATTTATTTATTCTGGACGATGGCGCAAAGAATCAATGTTTGACAGTTACTAACAGAGCGAATCCGGCAGACGTTGTCCTGCCGGACAATAAAATAATATTGCGACTATAAATTAAGATGTAACCTATCCTATCTTTCAAGTTGGATCAAAATGCACACGGTGTGCAAATTTTATTAAAATCGGTTAAGTAGTTTAGGAGTCCATCGCGGACAAACAAGTGACACGTAATTCATATATATTAAGATTATGAAAGACGTCAACAAAAAATTAACACTTCACATTCATGCTGGTGGAAGCATCTTTCCACCGAAATACAGCCGACAGTCATAAAAGACCAACATCATGACGACCATGCCGGACTGCCAATCGAAGGGTCCCGGGTTCGATACCCGGCTAAGCAGATATTTGAATGATGAGTTTCAATTTCTGTTCCCGGTCTGGGTGTTTGTGTTTTTTATCTCTATGTGTGTCCATGGTACCCACGACACAGGGTATATCTAGCGTACTGTGGGGCTATTTGTGTGAAAAGTTATTAATTTAAGTATTTATTTATCATCCTCCGGAGTAGCACTGCAACTACACAAGACCTCAGACAAGACTCAGATATGCCGTAGTTTGTGTACCGATGGACGGCACGTGGCTTGCATGCTCTTCTCCATCACAATTTAAATCAAAAATAAACCAATTTTGCCCCATCCAAACTTCGTAGCTGCACTCCGCGAAGGACCCAGACGGACATCTGAATGGCGTCTCATTATCTTTAATTATATACCGATTCTTCGGACGGCTTCTCTTCTCCTTTTGGATAAAACTCGTTATTTGTAATATTGCAACTCCGAGATACTCTGATATCAGAACATAATTCTCATAATTTCATTAAAAGTTTAGTTTTTACGGGTGTTGAATTACAACCAACAGTTTTATTCGTGTCGTGTCGTGGATTCCATAAACAAACACAAAGATAACATAAGACCTAGAATGAGAACTGAAATTTCAAATCTTCATTCAAATTTCTGCATCGCTGATAATCGAATCCCAGACCTTGACCGGCAGTCAAATTGTAATTTTTAACAGTGTTTATTTTGTGTAAACTAAAGTCATCATCATCCTGTCACCCGCCGTTGACTTATGTATCTGAAGACAAAATAATACAATTAAGCATTTTACTCAGGAGAAGGGTTGGTGAGGTTACGGCATATAGAGTTTAGTCCCTGTAACTTCGAGGTTAAGAATAGAGGTACGGTATCCCCAGCCTGATCGTAAGAGGCGACTAAAAGAGGGCTTCCGGGGTTGTGCGCTCTGAGAGGGGAGCTCGATCCGTCCAGCCAGCAGGCTGCCCCTGGAAGGACGGTGATGTGTGTGTGGGCGCATGCCGCCGTAAGCATCGGAAGGTGCAGGAGAGCACATCTGCTCTCCCGAAGATGAACCCGTTCTGGGACGTCACGCGTGGAGGACACCGGTGCTTTCCACTGGAGATCCCGGAGTCCTCCTCAAGCGTAGAGACAGGCCACTGAGGGGATTTTAGTGCGGTACAAATCTTCCCGGTATCCTCCTCCAAAGTGCCGGGTACCTTTCAAGGTTTCCCCCGATACCAAAGAAAAGGGCATGTAGAGTTTACATAAGATTTGATAAGTTTTTGACAATGCGAGCCACATAGTCTCGTCTTGGTCTTACCTACATTAAAATGTTTTAATGTGGTTATTCATTAAGCAAATGAGGATTCATAGAGTCTTTTAAAAATATCAGTTTGGTAGTAGAACTTTCATCGTTCAACCGGCTAAGTAAGTACCACCGTTGTCTATGTCAGCGTCTATTTCTGACGTAAAAGAATTGTGTTTCGGTGAAAAAGAGTGGTTGCCAGCCAGACTTACATAAAGAGAACTATCAACCTCCAAAACAATAGCTGCAAGCGACACAGGAAAAACGTTATCCTGGCCTGCAGTCTGTTTTCTATTTAAATAAAAAAGGTAAAAAAAGAATGACATCGTACATTTCTCTGTGTCTAAAAATACGTTCAATATTACATTGACCATTAGTACCCCCTCGCGGGAACGAAATGCCTTTGTTCTAGCGCGCATAAATTCGCCGAAACTGGAACAATTTTTCAAATTTTAGACGCAGAACGAACTAGAAAATAGAGAGATCACAAATCATAACTTATCAAACGGTAGCTACTACCTTTGTAGTTCGTAGAAAGGCGAGCCAACTCCTGAATCAAAACACTACATAGGTACATTAATGTAGCTTTTAAAAACCGATTTGAATAGACAATCTTTTTACTAGCACTTAGAGGCTAAAAGGGGAAACCGGGTAAAAAGTGCAATTATGTTGATTATTTAGGTCGTAATGCCGACTATCCCGCTCCCCCCCGCTATCATTAATCGCCACCCTACCACCCCCCCCTTTCTTACTCCCTTTATTATTTCGTTTCAATTATATTTGTGATTATCTTTTTATAGCTCCCGCGCATTAAAACTCAAAAAATAACAGGGACATTAAACATAATTAGAATCGAAATAACAAGATGTCTGCCGTTCGCGCCTTTTTATGGAAAAATGTAATCGCATTATGAAATAGTCTTTTTATCGTTCTGTCGCCTATTAATTGCTTTAGCTTCTTTAAATTCTTTGTTTTACACGAACATTTCAGCTTTTGTTGATTAGCTCCACGTGCCTATTTTTAATACGAAGTGAATACGAGTTGTAAGATTCATGGTATCCTGTAAATTATTCCTTTTGTATTTATATCCTTTTGTAGTTTTTTTAAGTAACTTAATCTAGTTCATTTTTGTCCTATTTTCTTATCGCATGGGATTTATCTGTGAAATGCTTTGTGAAATAAATCATTAATATTAGCAAAGTGAGAATCGGCAGACTTCACATATCTATTTTATATAGGGTTGCCATCTGTAAAATTTGTCAACCAGTACAAGACGCGTAAAAACCCCGGATTTTAGAGCCCAAAACCCAGACATGTCAACAGGTTTTTTAAACGTAGTCAGTGTAATAAAAACAGTTGAAAAGTCATACCTGCGTATTTAGTTTCAGACCTTAATACAAAATTTAGTCATATATTATCATCATTTTAAATGTGTGAATTAGCGGTGAATATAGCGGGCGAGTGGGTTCGTCGGTTGATCGCAGCGTGTGGGCACAGTGCATGTGTCACGGGCGGTCCAAGACATTATTTTTTTAAAATACCGGACTACAAATGAAGCCCCGCCTGTGCGCTACCCGGATGCCCTCTAATCTAGGACAAATCCGGGGAAACCCGGACGGATGGCAACCCAAACTTTATAACCATGCGTTATTTTTAAATTTTTCGTACACGCATTATTTAAATCGACTGTTATTTTAATGGCCCATCAAGGGGTAAATACCCAAAACGTTACTTTTCTTCGTACTAAAGTTTTTAAGCTTTGTCATTAGGTACATTAATTTAGGAAATTTTAGTATACCATTCACCATTAACATAGTATATGCCTACCACCTAGGTGATAATATAAATTTAATTTTGTGTAACCAAAGCATTTTATATTCTCTGATATAATCACATAGCAACAGTGAGGCTATCAAAACAATGAAAATTTTAATAAAAGCATTACATTTTAAGGACTCTACACTAAGTATAATTTAAGAATATAAAATTGTCTATGGTCTTTCCTCCGCTACGAGTAAGTATAATCTGTGGCCTTGATGAATGTGGCGCATTCCTCTCCTTTCATTAACTTTAAGCTGCTCTAAGAAACTTGAGCATAATAAATAGCTTATTACATTCAAACCGGACGCTTTTCTATACGAATGTAATAACACATAATTATATTTAATATTTATTATACTAAGTTGACGCGTGACTATTAACAATACAACTTGGATTTGCCAACCCTTTATTCAAATCACTAATGAATCGTTTCAATGCGATTAAATTTGAACTTTATGTTTTGTACATAGGATTGAATTTCGTATGTTTGGGTGTGAATGTATATTATTATTAAATAGTTCATGGATGAGCAATTTTTATGATTGTACAGGCATTGTGTAGTACAGATGTGGGGTTATAGAGGAATAAATCGTTAAATCTTGCCGATCGTAGTCGGCAGCACGAACGCACTGCGCCGAGCTTAAAGAAACTTTAATTACTTTATTGTTATTATAATTAGCTCGATCGGTGACAAAGAAATTGCGACTTCATAGAAAGTTTAATGTAGTAATTTCTTTAGTATTTATTGTTTGCTTACAAGATGGCAATGGACACTTTCTAAGTAATAAGCATATGGTAAACGTCCATAATATATTCACCGTGTCAATACTCGTCATTCCGTACAAAAATGATGATGTTTTATTCTTTCTATTCTTTCGACGAGTACCGGGACACTGTTAAAAACTGACGATGGTACAGACGTTTATCTTACTTTGTTTAGCCAGTCAATTTCGTGGTTAGGACTTTAAGCGTATTTAATAAATATCGGAGCGGCGATGGCCGAGTGGTAAAAAACCGCGGTCTTCAACGCGACCGATCCCAGGTTCAAATCCTCGGCTCGCACCTCTGACAAAGAAATTTGTAATATGCGATTTTATCGCTGCTCCACATGTTCTCCATCGCCGTGCATGCCTGAGAGAAATTCATAATTTCTCGAAAGCATGACGTCCACCAATCCGCACTTGGCTAGCGTGGTGGACTATGGCCTAAATCCCTCTCAATTGTGTGAGAAGAAGACCTGTGCCCAGCAGTGGGACATAAAAAAAAGGTTGAAAAAAAATTACAATAGGTAACCCATTCATAAATAACGTCCGAAACTTACTTATTATAATATTATTATGTACATCGTTACACACGTTCCAAATATTTGAACCTCAATTTTTTATAAACACAGCCCTTTTAGAGTAAAAAGTTTCGGTTACCGTAAAACAATTTAACAAAAAGTTTTCATACATAATATGAATAAAGAAGCGCGAAATCGCTGGCCACTTCGAAATTTAAATCGATTGGACTTCCGGCCGGGTCTTGTTACGTGAAACATTAAAACCAACAATTGGTTAACACAAACGCTCCGTTTCGCTGTAAACGGCAACAATTCAAAGCTGAACTTTTAGCGTACCTATCATTTATTAAAATCCGTGTGCGTAAGTTACATGCGTGGTCACCGAAATACTGGTAGGCAGGCTCGGTGGTCACATTGATGACGAAAAACGATTACCGGTTTTTATTAGCTCTACAAACTAGGTACTACAAATGTTTTTTTTTTAAATTATTTGAATGGAGTAGCAGACGAGCATGCAGGCCACGTGGTGGTAAGTGGTCGCTGCAGCCCATGGACATCTGCACACAACCTCAAGCAAGCATAGGTAAGTCTTGCCTGAGGTTCAGTTGCGCTGCTACTCCGAAGGCAGATGGTCGCCTCATGTAAGTGTGGCCGGCAACTGCACCTTTCCACCGAAACACAATAGAATTGGTTCACGACAGAAGTGGGTGCAGCGGTGGTACTTCCGGGCGAATCAGAATAGTTCTACCACCTATGAACTTATTTTTCTAAATGTAGTATGATGAATGTAAGCTCTAATGGCTGCAACCCTTTTTGCGTCCCACTGCTGGGCACGGGACTCTCCCACTTATTGGGGAAGCCTGGAGCTTACTCCACCACGCTGCTCCAATGCGGGTTGGTGGAGATGCGGGTTAGTGGCCAACCCGCTGTCGGATGTTTTCAAACCGCCCATAAGGCCTCCGACAAGGTTTGACGACTGTTATCTATCGACAACAACCGGGACCGACGGCTTAACGTGCCCTCCGAAGCACGGAAACGCGCATGAATTTTTTTGCCACTAGCGGTCACCCATCTCACACCCGACCGCGCCCGTTTGGCTCAGCTGCATAGATCGCTTGCGTTCTACGCTAGCCGCCAGGCCATGCGCGCTTCAATCTAAAGTTCTAAGTTCTAAGTAAGCTCTAATGCCAAACTCTAAGTTACGGGTCAAAAAAGCTTGTATATAGTTGTGTTGTGTTGTTATGTGATTAATATAACGTATATTCATACGCAATAATTTATTGTAATACATAAGAGGATTTAATTATTTTATTGTAAAGGAAATATTGTGTATCGTAAAAAATGATTAAAACATAAATCTGTAACATTAATAACATTGCTTTAACTATTAATCCTGTAGAAATAAATACTTTATATAACATACGTTATTAGTTTGCTATTAATTGGGTACATTAAATTTTACAATTTCCAAAATCGATTTAGGATCTTTACAGTGGGTTGTATTTTTCATAACCCACACTAAAGTAATGTATATAGGTTTTTAACTTTCTACATTATTATTGACGGAACATAGTTGTTCTCTACTAGTAAAACAGGTCCCGTCCACGGGAAAACACGGCGCACCGTACGCGTTGCGTTCGGAAAATTGAAAGTGGCCGTCGAAAACAGAGTGGACAACCCATTGATGTATCTGTTGATCTATTATTATATTTAGCTCGCGTTAAACCCGGCCTCGCTGAAAGGGAAACCGTTTTCAATTGTTATCTCACTCGCCCGTTAATTGACCGATATTTGTAAATGTTCGCGGGTTAATTTCTGTTTAACGCGCTAGTTGCCTCTCGGTTTTTGAACGTGCAGCGTGTTAGGATTGTTCGAATTTCGAATGCGCTTGTTTCTCCACTCGTTTTTGATTGCCATTCTGTTCCTATTTAAGCTCGCGTATTGCAAACTCTCATTTTTTTCTCTCATTTCTTGCTTGCCAGCTACTCTTGCAGTGTTTCTGGGTGGGTGACCTTTTAAAAGGAACGTGTAGTACTTAATGATATATCAATTTAATTGTCACGCGACTGCTGTCTGTATGAAGTAATAAGTGGTGCACTTGCTGGCAAAAAACTGCAAGTGAAATTGAGAATAACTCACTGGGGTAGATTATAGGAGTATAAACATTATAATGGGATAGCGTGCTCATTTGCACTCATAAACCAAAACTTTATAAGCTAAAATAGCAGTAATGTGAAGTATTTCATTTCGCGAATCGCATAAAGCCGCCCAAGAGTTACAACACATAATAAAGAAGGTAATTCCATTATTCCTTAACGTCATTAAATGACACATTAGAGTTGATTTGACACACTCCTCGCGTTTCCTTGACCATTATAATTATGATCCCTTGTGATCTTTGGCTGTAAAGTTTTGTTTATATTACCTTCTATTAATACAACAGTTCAAAGGACTTAACCTTGCGCGAATTATTCCAGTCGTAAGAGAATACATACTGACAAAGGAGAGGGTTTTATCGCCCTTTTTGGAAAATTTGCATCCAGACACCATTATAACTTTAATCCGATAATTTTTCAAGCCAGTTTCTTATTAAAATTTTAATAAGTAATTGACACAATAAGTATCTAATAAATAAATAACGTTTTATACTCACAGCCCCACAGTAGTGTATATATTCCCTGTGTCGTGGATACCGTGGACACATACAAAGACAGCAACACAAACACCCATACCGAAAACAGAAATTTAAACTCATTATTTAAATTTCTGTTTCGCAGGGAATCGAACCCGGGACCCGGGATTAGCAGTCCGACATGGTACCTAACCATTGCGCCACATGGGTCGTAAAAATATTTAATTAATATTAGTATTAAGGTATACTCTACATAGCAAAATTTTAAAGGTATCTAATTTATTATATATACGTAGTATATCTACTAAATTCCATTTTCAAGTCTTAGTGTCCATATTACCGATATCTAAAAATTGTTTTCTTTTTTGGCCTATAAATATAAAAACCAAAATCAGGCATCGAATTTCTATACGGAAGCGACATTATTACTGGCTAAATGGAATAAAAAGTAAAAACACAAAGTCGACGTATATTTCTCGAGGCGCGTTCGTAGAGGGCTCTCGTCGCGCTCTTCTCACAAAAGCACTCATCATTGCCCTTCCGTGGTGTCCCGATCACTTATTATTTTCAAACGCCATTGTTCCGAAATTAAAATGCGCGGGAAGCCACGCACGCGCCATTATTATTTTTTCTTTTTTTCTTCATTGTAGAGTTTTGTTGTAATGAGGTTGTGTGACATTTTTTATATAATAATTAATTACAATTTGATGACTAGCGAAAGTTTAATAGCTAAGATATGCACATACATTTCGTTATATTTCTTTTTTTTTTACTTACCTACATATATTATTTTCCCATCCTGCACAAAAATGTGGTCATGATGTTTAGACGTGTCCGATACACTTTAATAAACTCATTAACATCTTGGAACTTTTCAACAATAGATGGAATCGTTAAAAAGTTAACATGTTAATAAGCTAATGACGGCGAACCCCGTATGATTCAAATAAAATGAATTATTATAAAAAGCACAAAATTGGATTTAAGTCTAATTAATTAAAACTGTAAAATTTAAATCTACTTTAATGTTCCTTATGTACCCTTTTGTAATAGTCATTTTAAGAATTTAATATTTAATTACAATAATTATTTTAGTGCCTATAATATAATAAAATTGTAATGTACACCTTAAGGGGTAAATACGAAGTTCTAAATATATTGTAAAGCACTTTTTTCACGCATATTTGTGCAAATAAAATATTTTCATTTCAATTCTAAGTCTGCAGTGTCTAAGTATTAATGTAATGTGGTTAAGAATTCTAGACTTTTCGCTGCATGTATGACAAGCCTTAAAATGGTAATCAATGTATGAATGGCAATATTAACATAAAACAAAGCACGCAGCATCATGACATGACACTACTTCCGCTTTTGGTCAAAGTTCATTGTTTTCATAGTCATATGATGTGCATAAATGCGCGGGAAAACTGCTCGATTTATGTTTTATTCTGCACTTTTATAGTCGAGTAAGTGAGAGGCATTATGGCTAATAAATACCTATTACTTATTGGATAAAACTTAGTAAAAGAACATTATTAATTAAACATTAGACTTTTCTGTATTGTTATTTTTTACTTTAGTCGGCTAGCTAAAATTTAGACGCTGTTTTACAGAATAATATTATTACTTAGTACAATCGTTAGAAATTGTTAGAAAGAATAGGTAATTCAATGCTGAATAAACAAAGGCCGTGGAATAATGAACCCGTGAATTAGATATCAACAGTCACTGGCACGAAAAAAACAATAATTATAAAGCGCGCGTAATTCTAATTTCGAATTCAAATTAAAGCCGCTTAATGCGCGGGAGCGACCCCGTAAAAAAAAGAGTTGACGAGTGTTCACGGAGGGTGGTAATTTTTCATTAATTTAAGTTCACCATTCCCTGTTTTGTTTGCTTTTAATCGCATTTCTAATTAATCCCGTCGAGAATAACGTGACAACTGTCGACTATGGCGGCCATTTTTTCGAGCCAGTATAGCAGATGTCGGCCGATTTCCATTTGTTTCTGAGATTAATGATTCGGTGCGATTGTGAATTTTTCCGGTCGGCTTTTGTTGTTTTAGAAGCAATTTGTCCGCTTACTTTTGTAGAGAAGCATTCGTTAAAGCCTGGAATGATATTCGGACAGAATAAGCGAAAAACAAAGGAGTTTGATACTGTGAAAATAATCTGTTCTAAGTATTTCGTTCCGGTATGGTATTGGTTGGAGTGTCCGGACGACGTTTCTAAGAATTATTGTAGGTTTAATCTCACTGCTACCGATACGCCGGACAGAATCTGGAGAGGAAATTCATTTTCTGTGTTTCGAGACTGTAGTTGAAGGACTGAATGGAAATCATATTGGTTCAAAGTACTCAGAACTGCTTTCGTTTATAAACTTCCAACTTCAAAGAGTCGCTAAAATTTTGATAATTATCTTAATGTGTTTAGGTGTGAAATAGCTGCTGTTTTTTTTTTCATTATAATAATTTGTTAAAAATAAGTACTCGTACATACGAGTTTCGTAAAATTTTATGTAAAATAGAATGCAATAAATTATTGTATTTTTATGGTTTTTAATTATTCTTATATTTATGAATAAAGATTACATTCATTTTAACTTTTTTTTCATTTCGTAATAAAACATTACGCAGCAAGTTAAGATAATAATCACGTAAGTGATCATGACATTGTTGTCTAGTTGTGTATTTCATTGTTGTCTAGTTGTGTATTTGTGCACGCTGTGGCACCTTTAATTGCGGGAACACTAAATTTTAAGACCTTTTTTTGTATAAATGCTTTATCATAGTGTTACTTGTGTTGGGTGTCCTAAATAAATAAATAAATAAATAAATGACTTTTTCTCGATGGTATGCAAAAATACCTTTAGAAAAATCTGTTCTCATGAAATGCAAAACCTGTGTTTAAAATATTCTTCTTCAACTGAAAACTAAACTCACTAACACTATGTCACATAATATATTTTCATCATATATGTATTATATATCATTCAGATCGCAACAGAACATCAGGGTGGTTAAGTGCAACATACAAGGGGAGAAGACATACTTTGGGGGATATGGGGCAAGGACACCCGATAAGACGTTTTCTTATATTTAAAGGATAAGTATTAGATAACTTACATAGTACACATTTTTTAAAAATAGCTATTTTTAGTAAATTTGTAACAGTATACGCAGCTGATTTTCACTTTCAGTATTTTATAGGTAAATCCGGTCTTGGACTACCAAGTCAATTGAGATAATTTTAATGAGCTGTCAAAACGTGACATCCCCATACATTTTGTATGAGAAAATGATAAGTGACGTCACTTATCATATATAGTCAATTGACTTAATTACTATTGATTTAAACGGTAATATAAATCATGTACAAAAAGAATTAACAATTATATTGCTTTCCAAGCGTGATTTGGTGCAACCTTTTTAAGGTAAGGATTTTGATTTTTTTTTTTGTGCATAGTGTCCAACACCCTATTCGTTCAAGAATTGAGGCGTTACTTTCATTTGCTAAAATATAATGTTAGCAACACTAAAAAAACTCTCACCATCAGCCAAAGTTCACAGAAAGGAAATTCCTCCAGGCAATAAGTCCGCCCTTTGTACAATCTTGTTTCGTTGTATAGGTATAAATAAATAAAGAAATAAACACATGTTCATGCGTAAGTAGGCTGGCAGGCTGCAACCCTTTTTGTGTCCCACTGCTCAGCACGGGTCTCTACCCATTATTGGGGAGGCCTGGAGCTTACTCCACCACGCTGCTCCAATGCGAGTTAGTGGACATGCGAGTTAGTTGCCAACCCGCAGTCGGATGTTTTCAAACCGCCCATAAGGCCTCCGACAAGGTTTAACGACTGTTATCTATCGACAACAGCCGGGACCGACGCGCGGCTTAACGTGCCCTCCGAAGCACGAAAACGCGCAAAAATTTTTTTGCCACTAGCGGTCACCCATCTCACACCCGACCGCGCCCGTTTGGCTTAGCTGAATAGACCGTTTGCGTTCTATGCAAGCCGCCGAGCCTTGCGCGCTTCCTCGTAAGCAGATAAACATAAATTATGTTTTAGTTAGTTGAATGCCTAACCCAACGTTTGCTTGGCCGCAACCCTTTTTGCGTCACACTGCTGGGCACGGGTCTCTCCCCATTATTGGGACGTTTGCTTAAGTTTTAATTATTAAATCGCAATCGCAGATTTCGACACTATGCACGAAAAATTCAAAACGCATAGGTAGGTACCCTAAAAAGATTGCACTAAACCACTGCCTGAAAAGCAGGATAATTGTTTATATACCTATTTTATTTCCTTTTCAATCAATAATAAATTTATTCTGACGTCAAAAATCATTTTCTCATTCCAAATTTATGAGGATGTCACATTCTGACAGCTAATTAAACGTATCTCAATTGATTTGGTAATCCAATACCGTATTGTCAAAAATGTACAGTTGGTGTAAAAGTGTGTTAGCATTAAAAATATATAAGTATATTTCGTGAATTTACGGCCGCACATTATTTTTCTATATGAGCACATCACACATGGTAAGAACTTAGATAATAATAATCCTTTAATTCAGGCTTCAAGGACCATACAATAAATACTTTACTGACTAACATACATAATAATTCTAAATTTAAATCTACGTCACAGTTTTCGCGGCGATTTGAGTGCAGGTCCGGTGACTTCTGTTGGTCGTCGACGTCTATAGTACTTTCGGAACAGATCCCCTTTGGCCACAACTTGTCGTCCAAGAAAGTACTGATCACGGTAGGGACGCGTACAGCGTACCGCAAATTAACTAAAGTTCACTGCGTTGCGTGACTCCAACTTCTCAGCAAATACTGCGAATTTCGTCTTCACCTTCAGGTACTCCACGATATCAGAAGCCTTCGTAGTGAAGTGAAGACACGTAGATGTACGTCACTAGGACGGCGGGACGGAGCAGCTGGTTGTGTCCAGTTGGTGCAGATAAGACTGCGCTTTTCTAAGAAGATAATAGGCTTCCCCAATAATGGGGAGAGACCCGTGCCCAGCAGCGGGACGCAAAAAGTGTTGCAGCCAATAGGCTTCATCACTTTTAGGCCTGATTGTACATAAATTTTTCAATCCTGAGAGAAGACGAATATCTAGCAAGAATTTTTACTTACTAATATATAAAGCTGAAGAGTTCGTTTGATTGTTTGAACGTGTTATCTTCAGGAAATACTGGTTCGAATTGAAAAATTATTTTTGTGTTGAATAGTTCATTTATTGAGGAAGGCTAGAGGCTATATAACATCATGCTATGACTAATACAAAAGTCCACGCGGACGAAGTCGCGGGCGGCCGCTAGTATAAAATATATACTCCAAGTTGTATCCAAATAGCAGTTTTGATAATGGTGAAGATAGTTAACGATAAAGATGATATGCTGCATACTAAGAAATCCTACAGATCGTCGACATTGCTCAGTTAACGCATACATACACATTACGGCGAAAGGGTGGACAGGGGGTGGACGGTGCCAAATGTAGGGTAGGGGGTTCTGTTGTAAATCTGATAACGCAACTGTTTAGATTGCGATATAGGTGTAGGACTCCTACAAATACTTGATTTGAAAATTTTAAGTTATTGTCTTAGATTTTTATTGTTTTATGTTAGTTTGTTATTGAATTGGATTCAGAAAAAAGCTAAACGTGAGGGCAGACGAGTTCAGACGACGTTAACGGATGAGTCGATTTTGCGAATTTTTCGGAGTAAATTCTTTTGTTGCAATCTGTGACTACACCTGTTTTTCTCACTTAGCGGTCCCCCGACGCGACGCCGCTTGGAAAATAAAAATACTTGAACTCACATAATATATGTGACGATGTTAATTATAATAGGTTAAAAATATTATTTGTTAGTTTTTAGAGCTTATTTTTTTGGTCGGGGGGTTTTTAAATTTTTAAATTTAATTTTTATAGAATCGTAAACTATGCATTTGATCATGTCATGATCTGACATGACTGTGAGCCCACAAAGGTTTCTGAGTGCGACCAAGTAGCGTAGCAACGAGCGCAGAGTACAGCTAGTTTATTATACCTTCCGCCAGCGGCTTCGCCCGCGTGGACCCGTTTAATGGGTCCCCGTAGGATAAATTCCAGGCTTCATTGTTATATTAAAATCCTAGGCGTTTAGCCAATTGCTTCAACCGCGTTAACCCTATTACCCGTTTTCACGTAGGAATAAAGCATTTTTCCGCGGTAAAAAGTAGCCTATGTTACTCAGTGAATGTAACTTTGTAATGGTAAGAGTTTTTGAAATCGGAACAGTAGTTTTTGAGTTTATTCATTACAAAAATACAAATCTTTCCTCTATATAATATTAGTATAGATAGCTTTCTAAGAAAACCAACAGTCCTCAAGGCATATTCTATACGGATTGTCATTGCACGAATGCAAATCATACATTTAGCCGGGGTGTGAGGGGGTAGAATGTAGATGGACAGGGGCCATACAGGTTTCATAGCTACTGTTTCGATAAATGTTGTTTTGAGTGAAAGATTTTGTTGTATATAATGTTATCCAATGAGCAGCTATGGTCGAGTGGTAAAAAACTACGGTTTTCGACGCGACCGATTCCGGGTTCCAATCCTCGGCGCGCAACTCTGACAATAAAATTTGTGACGTGCGCATTTATCGCTGCTCCACGGTGATGGAAAATATCGTGACATTTAAATGATTACGATGTTCTCCATCGCCGTGCTTGCCTGAGAGAAATTCATAATTTCTCGAAAACATGACGTCCACCAATCCGCACTTGGCCAGCGTGGTGGGCTATGGCCTAAATCCCTTTCACTTGTGAGGAGATCTGTGCCCAGCAGTGGGACATAAAAATATTGTATTTTTTTATCCAAGCTTAAAAGTTAAATTTAACGTTTTTAAATTTCGCGTAAAGTTTGACGAAAATGTATATTATTATGTAAATATGTAAAATGGATATGTCATATTTTTAAATATTCTTGGTCTTGTGAACATAATTATTATTATGTACTGATATTGGTCTTTATGTTGACAACCTTTTTGTTTACATAGCTTCATAGCATGGCGACTACAGTATTATTTTAGTTTTAAGAACTAAAACATTGCCTGACTGCTTATTGCCTAAGCTCTTAGAGCATCAAGGTATGACAGGTATGACACCCGTCAGAGGAGTGGCCTTTACGGGCGAACCCCTCGTCCCGTTGTGCATGGACACAATGTGCCTTCTAGTTATACAACGTGTGTGTCGGTGTCGCAGTGTTGTCGGTGCATAGAAAATGACGTTGTTAATTGAAATTGACATATTTAGAAATGTATGCGTCTGTAGCGATGAAAGAATATTTGTGAATATGTGACAAAATTAAAATGTGTGCGTTGGTACAAAAATTATGTATCGAAGCGAGGTTCTATGCCGTCTCTACTGAAGGGTGAGTCAGTAACTTTGATGCTCTAAGCCTAAACTATATCAATACGGTAGTTGACTTCTTAATCAATTGATATACTTTTAATGAGCTGTCAAAACGCGACGTCCTCATACTTGTGTGAGAAAATTATTTATGACGTCACATGGTGGTATAATCAACAGATTAAATTATACTGATTACTGATTTCAAATGAAATAAAAATATTTTACAAAATAAAAATAAAAAAGAACCTAGTTTCCGAGCGTAATGTAGGGCAACCTTTTTAAAATATGCATTTTAAACTTTTGTTAAATACTGAATTGTATATTATTGGATTTTTTTTCTTATATAGAGTACCCAGCATTTTCTGTTCCATCCATCCATCAGCTTTTAAAAGTCCACTGCTGGAGTGGACACATAATAATATGTATGTATTCCTTAATAGTGTCTCACACGATCAGCTGTCACGTGTGACCATTATCAACCCATAGCCATTCTGTTATCTCAAATATATTATTATGTACTTTTTTCAAAAGAGTGCTGGGAGTTTTTTCCGCCGCCTTTTTTCTCTCATCTCAACATCTAGCCCAAACGGGCCCTAAAGGCGATGACCGGGAAAAAATGACTTTCATTAAGCAAATATTTTGTGTTCCTAATATGAAATAACTATTTTTTCTTTCTTTTCTTTCTTTCATTCACCCGGTTCTGCGCCCTCAGAATTCAGCAGCCTCCTGCTGTCTTCTTCAGGTCGTCAGTCCACCTAGTTGGAGGACGGCCTGTGCTCCTTTTGCTGAGACGTGCTCTATTAATCCATTAAAAAACGGCATAATCATCGTAAGCACATGACTAATTAGAACTTGTTACAAGCATTACACACATTTATATATGCATCAGCTGCCCTAATTAGTCTGTATCACTCAAAAACTGAACTATACAAGGACTAACAAAAGATGCCGCTAAAGAATTTTAATTAAAAAAATAATAGTGCTGATCGGAAGCTAAATACTGGCACGAGTCTTATTCGAAGTTGAAAGGTTCCGTATAAAAATCAAATGCGAATGCTAAAAAAATCTTCCTGTAAATAAACTCCTTACATTTTTATTTTAGATAGCTTTGCGATCATAGCTGCGATATTTCAATATCTTTATTTTCACAATAGTTTCCATTGTAATATTTGCTTTGTAAAAAATACTGACGTACAGATCTTTGGCCTTAACCATTTCCTTATATTTTGTGTAAAAAAGTTTTAATTTTTTTTCTTAGAGTAGTCATAGTTTATGAATACTGTGTAAGGAAAATGATAAAAAAAACAACGGGTTGCACTCCGGTAGTGCCGCCAAATGTGAAAACTTGAATATTTACGTTGTTCATTTTTGATATTTTGGAATGGTTAGAGAATAATTTCACACGAATTGCTTTTATTATCAGTATAATTTTTCATCTAGTATTTTCAGTAGGTTTTCATCTAGTATTTTTATAAAGTACTCACTCATTTTCTTTCACTATTTCTTCGTCACTTTTTTCATTAATAGATGCACTTTGTTCAATGTCCATTTTAAATACTTGATATAAACGAATTTTACAAGTATAGACAGTCGAACCGTCATCAGCTGTCACCCATCCGTCTTACGAATATTCGATGAGGCCACGTGTCCTGACGCGAGTTTAACATTTTTACCCATCCCAAAAAAATTGCACAACGCCGCTAAAGAAGCTTTCGCTACAAAAAATTAAATAATTTTATGGTTATGACATTGACAGACGAACAAATCAACAGTGAGCTTGAGTGCCTACCATTAAGGTTTTAATAGATAAACCGCCTAAAAGCACTTCCTATTTCTTGTTATTATTTATTGTAGGACATTCTTAAATTTAAAATACGTAATTAGACATTGGAGGCTTGATAATAGGGGCTGGTATTTAACATTTAGAAGCGGAACTCTAGAAATAAATTGCACACAACATTCTTGCCAGTTCTTGTGACAAATGGAGCATGCGGTAATAATTGTAATGCAAGTAAGAGCAAAAGTATTAGTGCATGTCAATTAATGATTATATTGGATTAATGTTTGGAGATTAATGGCCAGTGCCATCGACATATAGTTAAATAAAAATATGTAGAATAAAATATCTGATTTGAATATTTTTTTCTTCAATTATCACATCGCAAAGTCTGCATCTTGCCAGTGTCAAGTATAATTTTTGCATCACATTTTTGCCAGTTTCGGTGAAACTAGACGAGTAATAATGGGTAAAGTCAGTAAGTCGTTAATAATCAATCAGTCAAGTCAGTCAGCCATTCAAGTAAAGTGATGGCTTCTTTATCAGAACGTGACCAATGGAATTTTGGAGGCAAGCCGAAAAACCTATTTTCGCACTGTTATTTTAATTCACAACACTCGTGCACTATATTTTACCTATATCGAATAAAATGCAATCAAATTTATCCGATATAACTCAAAAATACACCTTCTTCTTCTTAAGGTGCCTCTCCAACTAGTGAAGGTTGGCAATCAGCTTGCTAAAGTCGTCCTTATTATTTGCTCGGCGGAACAGCTCAGCTGCGCCAGCTATTCCGGTCCACTCCCTGATGTTTCGCAACCACGACTTCTTTCTCCTTCCAACTTTCCTCTTTCCGGCAACTTTCCCCATAATTATAAGTTGGAGCAGGTCATATCGCTCATGTCGAAGAACATGTCCTAAATAAGAGACTTTCCGCCGCTTGACTGTCAGCATTAGTCCACGTTCTTGGCCGACTCGTTTTAAAACCTGAACGTTGGACACTTTCTGAGTCCAGCTAATAGACAGCATACGTCTATATGCCCACATTTCGAAAGCCTCTATTCGTTTTTTAAGGTCTTCTTTTACGGTCCAAGCCTCACATCCATACAATACAATGGGCCAGATGTAACAATGGAGTAAACGAGTGCGTAACGCGATGCTAATGTTACGTGTGCAGAGTAGTTTTTTCATTTTGTGGAAGGCACTGCGCGCAATCTCTATTCGTGTCCTTACTTCCAAGTCACTATTCCATTCTTCGTTTAGCCATGTACCCAAGTATTTGTATTTCTGAACTCTTTCTAGCTTTTGACCCGATACCGTAATTTCAAACGTCGTGTTAGGTTTGTTAGAGATGACCATGAATTTCGTCTTCTTTATGTTCATCCTGAGACCAGCCCTTTCGCTGCATTCTTCTAAACTTCTAACCATTTGCTGTAGGTCAGCCGCTGTCGACGCTATCAAGACTGTATCATCGGCGTACCGAAGGTTGTTAATGTTGTGGCCATTTATTTTCACGCCACAGTCAAGATGATGCAGAGCTTCCGTAATTATAGCTTCTGAGTAAAGGTTAAAAAGAATAGGTGACAGAATGCAGCCTTGTCTTACTCCTCTTTGGATGACTACAGGATTAGTTTCACCTCCGTCTACTCTTACAGTGGCGTGTTGGTTCCAGTACAAGTTTTGAATAAATCTTATGTCTTTATCGTCGAGACCAACATCTTTTAACAGATCCAGCATTCGATCATGCAGTACCCGATCGAAGGCCTTTTCATAATCGACGAAACAGAGAAAGACGTCCTGTTGCATGTCTCTGCATTTTTGCACCAAAACCTGTATGGCAAATAGTGCCTCCCTCGTGCCAACGCCAGATCGGAAGCCAAACTGACTGTCACCAAGCTGTTCGTCACATTTTACCCTGATGCGCTCGTGGATGATAGAGAGAAGAAGCTTTAGTACATGACTCATCAAACTAATTGTCCGAAATTCGTCACATCTCTTCGCATTGGGTTTCTTTGGGAGTGTCACAAATACCGACTTCAGCCAGTCATCAGGGATTTGGCCTGTATCATATACCTGATTAAGAAGCTTTACTAAGGCATCTATGTTTTCATCTTTCACCAATTTAAGGACTTCTATGTGGATGTTGTCAGGCCCTGCAGCTCTTCCAGTCTTTGCCTTCTGTAATGCCTTTCGGACTTCGTCTTTCAGAATAGGAAAACCCTCGTCAGCATTACAGTTGGAATTCGAGCTTCTGGAGTTATCTGCAAACACAGTCTTAATATATTGCTCCCATACTCGTTTTCTTTCTTCGAGGCTAAGAACAGGGAGATTGTTTGCATCCACTAATTGGTGAATCGGGCGTCTTTGTTCAACCATGGACATGATTTCTTTATGCATGTTGAATGCATCATGTTTGTTATGAAGCTCTTCAAGGCGAGTGCATTTTTTACTGTACCAGGTGTTACGAGCAAAGCGAACCTCTCGTCGAATTTCGGAGTCTATGTTTTTATACAACTCGGCATCGTTTTTGTGAAGTCTTCTTTTCTCTATAAGTTGATAAATTTTTTCAGTCATCCATGGTTCTTTTGCAACCCAATTATCTGGTTTTAGAATTTGTTGATTGATTTTGTGTACTCTAGATTTTAAGTCATACCATTGTTTCTCAACAGATCCATGACCTTGCTTAGCTTCTTCGGCCCATTCATTAATTTCTCTAATCACGCCAAGCTTACAATGTTCATCTTTGACTTTTCTGACATTGACGATGTTTTTGGCTTGTCGTTTAGGCATCTTTTTCAAGACCAGTATCATTTCTGCAACCACGGGATTATGATCTGACCGAATGTCAGCACCTGGATATGTTTTGGCGCTCTTCACGCAGTTTCTAAACCTTTTGTTTATTAAGATATAATCGATTTGGTTTCGGATTATATGTTCAGGTTTGTGCCGTGGTGACGTCCATGTATACAGTCTTCTAGTTGGTAATTGAAAATATGTGTTGGTGATGACAAGATCGTGTTCTTGACAGAATTGAACGAGTCTGTCTCCCCTGTCATTCCTGTCTCCAAGGCCATATTTTCCCACTGTCCCTTTTACCTCTCTTCTGCCAACTTTTGCGTTCATGTCTCCTAATATGATGTTAATATCATGCTTCTTTGTGATACGTATTAGTTGTTCTGTCTCTTTGTAAAATTGTTCGACATCTTCATCGGATCCTTCAGTGGTAGGAGCGTAAAGTTGCATGATGTTTATATTCCTTGGCTTACACTGAATTTGAATCATCATAGCACGATTAGATTTAGGCACAAATTCTACTGGAGTACCTGATGTTTTGAGAATGACTGCTACTCCGTACATGTTTGACGATTCTTCCGACCCAGAATAATACATGACGTGGTTATTATCGATACGATGCTTACCGCTAAATTTCCATCTCACGTCGCTTAAACCAAGGATGTCAATGTTTAGGCGATCCATCTCCTTGCACACATTGAAAATTTTTTCTGGACTTACTAGCCCACGTACATTCCAGGTTCCTATTCTAAATGCCCGCCCGGAGATTCTTCGCACCCCTGTCCCACCGAAGGGACGCCGGGCACTCGGGGCCGTGGTTATATTTGACTTTATCATGCTGATTTTACTAGGGAATCATAGTGCAGTGGTTTCCCGTTGCCTTCTGCACCAGACATTTAAGAGGGTATTTGATCCTCAAGGCCGCTGTAGCCTCTTCCAACCATTTTTGGTTAGGTGAGTAGTTATACCGCTACTGACTCGGTCGCCAGAGCCTCGTCTGTTGTCTGGCAGGGAGCACCGCGGACATTTGTGCCGCCGCCAGATGGCGCGTGCAGGTGAGGTTGACATTTGGGCCGGTAATGATGTTGAACCCGATCCCCTTACTCCCCACAAAAATACACCAAGAAAGTAAAAATAAAACAAGAGCAAGTGCCTGTAAATTTTCGTAGGAGATCTGGGGCTCAACTCTAAGCGCCATCGTCCGAAGTATTGTGTATTTTTGAGCGATTATTTTGTAATGTAATAGGCATGATGACACTATTAAAGAATCAGAGAATAAACGGTTTTACAGACAAATATATGCTAAAAAAGTTCTTAAATATGATCCCGTTTTAATATAAACATTAAGATTAATATGATTTTCAATAAAATAAAAGTATTAAATATAGCAATCGGCCATGTTATCTGAAACGCCAATCAAAAGGAATGACGTCACGTCTCAGTTAATGTCATCGTGTTGCTTGAAGTTTGACGAGCAAGCCGACGCCATGACACCTACGAGCGTTTTTGCGCTTAATTCAAATTACATAGCAAAAAATACATTAATTTACGTTAAAAGTTGAGTTTATTGCTGAAATAAACTTTTTTCGAAACTAGGAGACGTGTACCTACAATAAGGAAAGGTATTTAAAAATCTGTCATCATGCCCATTTGTTATATAAATTAAATTTGTATTATTTTGTAAAAATTTGCAGGACAATAATTTTTTTTAATACGTAAAAAATTAAAAATGTTGTTCTCGTTAACTTTACTATAGAGTCATTTATCCACAAATAGGGACGTCAAAAAAGGGTCAAAAATGCGCTGAAAAATCTGTGAATCTACGGACTTCGGCGCTTAGAGTAGAGCCTCTGTGGCGGTCTTTACGCTATTAATTTACAATGTCCCCTCCCCTTCCGGCTAGATGCAGGCTGTACTGTCGCGGGGTGGGGGACTGAGTCTAAAGGTTAATATGGAGCTATAAGCTAGCGTTACTTGAGCTACAAATTAGAATTGCTAGGTCTTTATGTAGATTCTAAAGAGGACCCGAAAGGTATTTTATTGATAAATAAAAAAGGCTTAAAAGTCTGTTGGCTACGTAGTATGTTAAAACTTGTGTAAATATTAGAAATCTTATAAATAAACGCTACTCACTCATACCCCCACAGTAAGGTAATTAATACTCTGTGTCGTGGGTACCATGGACAGAAATTTAAACTCTTCATTGAAATTTCTGCTTCGCCGGGATTCGAACCTTCGATTAGCAGTCCGGCATGGTAAACATTGCGCCACGCGGGTTGTCCCGTCGTTGCGTATACGTATGATGCTGAACATTGTTTATTGGACCAATGATAACATAACTCATTTTTTGCGTCTCTTTATTGCGTACGGGCTCATCCACACACGTTGGTTGATGGAGATATTAAATATTCTTTATTTCCAAATACAGATAGCACACTTTGTAGAGACCCTGCCTTCTGCTTTAGTTTTCACAATGTTATATATTTGAGTTATGACTTATGACTATGACCTAACTGCTGTCCGCAAGTTTTAAACCTATAGTCTATTAATTGGCCTTACAATTTTTCCGATTGTTAAATCCTAAGCACATGTATGTTTAGAAATTTTATCTCCCAACTATAAGTAGTTGTATAGTGCACCTCTTTTCTGCAGTAGGTTAAAGCTATGTATATAGAATGAGTCTATGCATACTTTGCAGTATAAATTCACCCCACATTTTACTAAAGATACTATTTTTAACACAGATGAAGCCACGGGCACAGCAGTACTACGTATCTCTTAACTTTAATAAACTCGAGCTACATGTTTGTAAAGAGAATCTGATTGCGCGAGAAAAGCGAAGCGTGCGAAATATAAGATCTAAGTAAGCAATCCTTACTGTTTTAGGTTTAAAGGATTTAGAAAAAATAAATCAGGTATCTTCTGAACATATGAACATTCACTATATGTATTCACTATATGTAAGAATAATCTACCTACTACTTATTCAATGCAAATAAATAATCTTTAATCAATCCCTTTTATACAAGTCTTTATTCACGCGGACGACGTCGTGGGCATAGCTAGAACACCATATATCTACGTACCATAAGTACTCTAAAATTTGTCACAATCCTTGCCCGTGCTCTATAGAGGAGTGTCTGGTGCCTGTAAATTTTCGTAGCGGCGATCTGCGGCGGTCTTTGTGCTATTAATTTGTAATGTCCCCTCCTCACCTCCGCCTAGATGCAAGCTGCAAAGGGGGTCGAGTCTGAAGGCTTATATTGGGATATCCAATAGCTTTACTTAAGTTGGAGTGATAGCGAAGGATTCAATATTATAGTATAAGGAGAATGCATGCAGCATGCGTCGTACGAAATCCTTGAGAAAATTGCAGACAATTTAAATAATATTATAACTAGAGAAACCGCTGGAGTCAGCAGTAGACTTTAAAAGCCTGATAGATAGATAAGTAAAAGTAAGCTATAGATAGATAAGTAGAGAATCATGCCTAGATTTGAAATACTTATTTTAAAGTACGATAGTATAAAAAATACCTTAATTCAAACGTACCAACAGGATTAGTTTTCTCTAAGGTAGAGCGAGTCTCTAGATCTAAAGTTTTCATAGTTGTAGATGATACGAATATCTTATTCCATTTACTATTATTTAAAGTGCAACCATTAAGCCCGGAATTCTAATTATTGTAATATTAGATTGGCTGCAACCCTTTTTGCGTCCCACTGCTGGGCACGGGTTTCTCCCCATTATTGGGGAGGCCTGGAGCTTACTCCACCACGCTGCTCCAATGCGGGTTGGTGGAGATGCGGGTTAGTGGCCAACCCGCTGTCGGATGTTTTCAAACCGCCCATAAGGCCTCCGACAAGGTTTAACGACTGTTATCCATCGACAACAACCGGGACCGACGGCTTAACGTGCCCTCCGAAGCACGGAAACGCGCATGAAATTTTTTTTGCCACTAGCGGTCACCCATCTCACACCCGACCGCGCCCGTTTTGCTTAGTTGCATAGATCGTTTGCGTTCTACGCTAACCGCCGGGCCATGCGCGCTTCGTATTAGATTATTACCATATTAGATTACAAATTAATTAACTTAATTTTCTGACACATAATGTTATCGTTTGGTAAAAAAAAAAAAATTATAATTTTTCCAAACTGAATTAGTAGTAGTAGTTATTTTGCGGTTAATTCTATTTGGTGTTAATGTGAATAACAACACAACAACTACGAAACTAAGTATAAAAAGATGCCTTTCTATTTATAGAACCAAAATAATCTACCCAGAGACTATAAAATTGATTCTTGCAACACTATTACGCAACCGGCCGTACATCTATTAGACGACGAAAACGTTGCCTAAACTCGGATATCCCGAGATATATCGTCCGATGTGTATCCACGTTGCGTCCTTCCCGATCTTCAATGGGGCCCCGCGTTTCCGATAGGATTAAGCCAGACTTACTGCTCGGTCAGAAACACGGGGTACGCACCCCCTCCCACCCCCTGCATTAGGAGCAATCATATTCGACGGTTACGTTTTGGCATCAGCTCGAATGCTTAGCCCGACTGTTTGCACAATGATCGCTGTCTTGCGAAGCTAACGACACAGACACTGACCAATCGATATTATTGTTACGTTTTTGTTTGTGCTTCATTTTATTAAAAGAAAAACTTGAGAATCATGTCTATTTATGTAGACCTAAACATTTGTGAAATAGTTGTTAAATAGTCCATTTGAACGTTAAGACGCATTGAATTTTCACAATTTTTTTTAAATTCTCTCGGTAATTAAAATTTTGTAGGAGGTAGACCTATTATGGTTCACCCGGGGAAGTACCACTGCTGCACCCACTTCTGCCGTGAAATTCCAATTCTGTTGTGATTCGGTGGAAAGGTGCAGTTGCCGGCCACACTTACATGAGGCGACCACCAGTCTCCGGAGTAGCAGCGCAACTGTATACGACAAGACTTATCTATGCTTGCTTGAGGTTGTATGTAGATGTCCATGGGCTGCAGCGACCACTTAAACCACTTGGCCTTCATGCTCGTCTGCTACTCCATTCAAATAAAAAAAATCAGCAGTGTCAAGAGATACTACAATGGCAACCCTATTGAGACACATCACTGTTGGGCACGGATCTCTCCCTAAATAGGGTTTACTGATACTCCAATGGGGGTTAGTGGACATTACAATATCTAGTCAAAATTTCAGCATAACGACCTAATTTATGAATGTTGTGTAAGCTTGTGATAATTATTTTATATATTTATATTTTATTCAAATCAATCATCTTCAAATTATTTTAAGTTATAATTATTGTTTAACGTTTCAATTATTAATTTGTTTAAGTTGTAATATTATGCACTTTATGTATGTTGTTATTATTATATATAGTTATTATTATGTATGTTTATATTTTTTCGTACTCTTCCGAGTTCAAAATGACATAACATAATAATACATAACATAACACTATGACAAGCTTATGCAACGTTTATTAGTAAGGAGGTAACCGTGTAAGATTTAATATGCGATACATTTTTTTATATTTCACTCTATACTCTATATAATTTACACTTCTAATATTCACACATATTTTAAATGTAGATTTTTCTAAAATAAAGTAGCCTTAATTACTCCTCATTACATCGGCTACCTGTAAGTGAAAGTCCCGTCAAAATCGTTCCAGCCGTTTCAGAGATTAGCCTAAATAAACAGATAGACAGACCAGCAAACAGACAGACAAAAATTGTAAAAAACGTTATTTTGGTATATGTACCGTATATACATTCATATGAATGTAGGAAATAGTGGCTATTTTAATTTTACAAACAGACACTCCAATTTTATTTTTTTGTATATACATACACATTTCTATATACATAGAGTATATACATAGATATATTTAACTAAGACGTGTACTGTGTGTGTATATGAATACGTATATTACAAAAAACGTCTACGCCTTAAAAGACAAAACATTGTGATGTCCTAGAGGAGTAAAGTCTTCTACAGAGTCTAGATTGATCTAGCGTGTATCCTTACCATTACACCCTTAGATCGATAAGGTTTATTTTCGTTTGGCCGAGTTGATTGAAGTGCAACGTGGGGTATGTTCTTCGTGTCGTACGTTGCTTATGCAAGGAGAGAAGGTACTGTTCGTATACAATGTTCGTTATATCTTTGCTTTGTTAGTTAGTGTCCAATAAAGCTTTTGGATTACTATGTTTAGGGCAAATTTCGCAGAATTCAATGGACAGGATAGCGTTTCTTGGGTTTTGAGTTATTGTTGGTTACCGATTTGTTGAGATTGTTATGTTTTAATTTTGATTATGTTTTAATTTTTATTATGATTTTCAGTGATCCTTAGAGCATCAAAGGTACTGTTACTGACGGTACTGACTCACCATTCAGCAGAGACGGCATAGCACCTCGCTTCGATACATATTTTTATTTTATTTTATTTATTTATTTTATGTGAAAACACCTTAAGGTAAGTTTCACAAAGGGTTAAACCTATTACTATATACTGACTCACCCTTCAGCAGAGACGGCATAGCACCTCGTTTCGATACATATTTTTATTTTATTTATTTTATGTGAAAACACCTTAAACTAAGTTTCATAAAGGGTTAAACCTAATGCCTCTTGGCATTGTTTACCGGTCGCCCCTGGGTGATGTTGAGAATGCGAGGTAGACTTCTAAAAATAAACAGGCTAAAAGAACAAAGAATGTACCGCACCAGATTTGGCACATAATTTTTGCGCCAAATCTGGTGCGGAAGTAAGAACGCACACACATTTTAATTTTGTTACACATTCACAAATTTTCTTTCATCGCTACAGACGCATAGATTTATAAATATGTCAATTTCAATTAACAACGTCATTTTTTATGCACCGACAACACTGACACCGATACACACACTCACTAGTTGTATATAACTAGAATGCACATTGTGCATGCACGTTGGGACTTGCACGTAAGAGGCGACTAAAAGGGGCTTCCGGGGTTGCGGCCTGTGAGAATGGGAGCTCGATCCGTCCAGTCAGCAGCCCCGGGAAGGACGGTGGTGTCACATGCCGCTGTAAGCATCGGAAGGAGCAGGAGAGCACATCTGCTCTCCCAAAGATAGGCCCGTTCCATGGCGCCGCGCGTGTAGGACACCGATGCGTTCTACCGGAGATCTCGGAGTCCTCCCCAAGCGCAGATGCAGTCCACCGAGGCGGTTTTAGTGCAGTCAAATCCCACATAACCTGGTATCCACTCCCAAGGTGCCGGGTTGCCCCTACGATACAAAAAAAGGCTTCAACAATCTTTTAAAAATACAATGGCCAGAAAGAAGCGAAACTTCCCAAATATTTCATTACTTACGAAAGAAAAACCTAATCACTTTGTCAAGTGAACAAAAACATCTCTTTTAAATGAGCGATATTTCAAACGGCAATCCATATTGCGCAGCGGTCACCACGCCGACGCGATGTGCCGTGCAAGGGGGTCCTGGGTTCGATTCCAAGATTATGATATCAAAATGACAATCACATTAATGGCACTTACGATGCAGGGTATTCTATTCTGAGCGATTCTATGCATTATTTATTTAATTGATTTACTTAATCTGCACCGTAACTATCATATTACTGGTTCCCTTACTCCTGGCGTCATCCGGCCCTGGCCTTTTCATAATATTATACTTCTCTGAATTAGCTTAGCTCGAGCAGTTAGTTCTCTTGAACTAGCTAAAAGTATTGATGTTCACAGAAATAACTGCGAATTAATACTAAAGCCAGCGACTGCTTTTATTAGAAAGCAAATAGAGTTGATCCTACAAAGAATACCATTTAGCAAAGCTTAATTTAACATTGTGAATTGCAAATAACACTTACTAATTAATATTATTTCGAAATAGATTAATTAGGTCAGATATTTTTGGTCTTCGAAAATTAAAGAATGAAAATTTCTTGTCAAAGCTGTGTTGTGTGTTGGCTTCTATAAATGAAACATTTTTAATGTTTCGAACAAATAACTTAGTTTCGTAATATTTCTGTCGTTCAGGAATAGAATTTCAATTATAAATAGGAACTCCAAGTAGGTATTTTCCCCCAGATGATGTGTGTATAACTTTACGACCCCTTACGTACTAGAACTATGAAAGCGTCAGAAATAAAAACATAGTATTTGCATGCTTAGTTGTAGTATATTACTTTTACTATATTTCTATTCTATAAAACATTAAAATCCTGATTCTCTCTATTGTACCTTGTAATAAAAACAGACTCAAAAGAATTTCAATTCTTTGAATGTAAAAATGTTGATCCTATTTATTTTAGATAGGTAGATGTATAGATTCTTACATTACTTTACTTATAAACTTTTTTTTTACTCTAAACTATTTTATCAAGTAAAGTCAGAACAATAACATAGTTAAAAAAACTGAAAAACACGCTTTTGAAGCACATTAAACTAAAAAAAAGTTGATCCCATTAATTTTAGATAGATGTACAGATTCTTCATTAAATATCTGTGTTTATTCAAAGAAGAAAAATCTTTAAGCTTTTTTTTCACTAAACTATTTTATCAAGTAAAGTCAGAACAATGGCATAGTTAAAAAAACTGAAAAATACGTTTTTGAAGCACATCAAACGAAAAAAGTGAAAAATAATTTTTATTCTTGATAAGTGTCCAATGTTTGAATTAAATCTGTCCGCTGAAAGTGGGTCAAAATCCAAAGGAGAATTACAAACAAGCTCACAAACTCACAGTTACAAACAAACATACAGGTGAAGCTTATTAGCTTTAAATATTGTGTTAAAACATCCAAAGCTTGATACACGGATATCAGATGCGTAGTTGTAACAGTAGGAAATAGTGAAATTTACTCTAAATATTTCATAAAACAAATCGAAAAAATCTTACTAACAATCGAATTGCTTCACAATTTTTTTACACATGTTTTTAGTATACAGACTAAAAGTTTCAGAAAAAAAAACAGACCATCTTCGTCCAACAAACTCCAAAACAAAATCGAAGCGACACCTCCAACAACCCGTAACACTCAATCACACGTTAAAGTTACACAACACAAGACAAAGCTATATCTGGCCAACGAATAAAAATGCCGACCCAAACGCCCGGCTGCCCGACAGTACCCGGCACACACCCCCGGATTCTTTCCACACGACGTCACGAAGTCGACCCTCAGGTAAATAAGCGGGAATTTTCCTTCCGAATTCCGACAGACGGGGGTCTTGACCTATTTACAGGAGCGCGTTGAGCGGGTCAGGTCTTTTCTTTTGTTTGGTTCGGTGTCGATTTTGTGGTCTGTGTACGGCGATTATAAGCACGTGCATACTCACGTTTGCGTATACATGAGTGATGTTTATGTGAGGTTTGGCAATCTTGGGTGGTGGAACTTTTATGATTCGACCAGGCAAGTATCGCCGTTGCACCAATTCTTGCCGTAAAGCAGCAGCTATTCTACTGCGTAACGGTGAAAGGGTGCAATTGTATCGAAAGACTTGGCTTGCCACCCTTTTTACGTCCCACTGCTGGGCACAGGTCTCTCCCCATTATTGGGAAAGCCTGCGCTGCTCCAATGCGGATTGATGGAGATAAGGCCGCCCATAAGGCCTCCGACAAGGTTTAACGACTGTTGTCTATCGACAACAACCGGGACCGACGGCTTAACGTGCCCTCCGCACGGTGCACGGAAGCGGTCACTCATCATCGACCGTGCCCGTTTGGATTAGTCGCATACATTGCTTGCGTTCTACGCTAATCCCCGGGCCATGCGCGCTTCCCGACTTCGAAAGACTTACATGAGGCGACCACCAGCCTCCGGAGTACCAGCCCAGCTGCTTATGACTTCAGGCAAGACTCAGCCAGCGACCACTTATCACTTGGAATTTGACAGACTCCTTGGTGTGTGATGAGCCGACTGCGTATCGTGAGGTCGATATTTGTGTGATGAACATGACTATTTGATATGTGTCTGTCTGGGTATTAATTTATCTATTCAAGTATGTATTTAGAATACATAGTACGTTTTTTTTATTTAATTTATGTACACACAATCAAAAGACAAACAAGAAAAACTTACAAATAATGTTTGTACAAGAGCACTACTTATTCCACAAAGAAATATCTTCGTAGCGTTTATTAGCTTTCTGATTACCATAGCACAAGCTCTGCTTAGTTTGGAATCAGATGGCGTTGTGTGAATTGTCCAAACATATTTATTTATTTATTTAATGCATGCTCGGCCGCTACTCAATTTAAATGAATAATGTGCGTACCACAGTAGTGGGTCGGGTCTCTCGCCATAATTGAGGAGGCTTAGAGCTTACTCTACCCCACTGCTCCTATAAACGTAAATAGTCACTTTTTTATATATAAATAAACCGAACAAAAAGGCTGACGGGCCCCGTGGTGTGAAGCGATCACCGTCGCCTATGGACACGGGCATCCCCACGGAAGCCACCCGAGCATTGCCGGCTTTGTCGGAGAGCTTTTTTACAACTTTCTGGAAGAACCCCAAGTTACAGTACTCTGAAAATGCCCCAGCTGGAAGGTTGTCTCATAACTTACACGTCCGTGGTAAAAAAGGAGTGTGCAAAGCGAACTGTGGATGACCACGAGTCCAGATGGTGTCGGTGGACCTTCGTCTGGTGGTATAATCATGAAATGGTGACATGGGTGAATGGCCCATTGATATCTACATCTTACAGAAATAAATAAATCATTCAATCAAACTTGCTTAACTCAATACTATGCTAAATTACCTGTTTCTTTTTTAAAGTATTTGATCTTAACATAAGAAGACTATTGTTTTTTTTTTCTTGAATACGAATAGCAGTAATAAAACGAGATAAATTCTATAACTTCTTATATATATTTGACTGTAAAATTTGAAGATACAATAGATAAAAAAAACGGCAAATTGTTTGTAAAGTAGGTTTACGATCGAGATGTTTACGTGATAACGTCCGCACGAGAAAATCTCCATTCGTTTGTATGCCGCTAGAGTGAGAGAGACGGAAGATCGGTCCACTCACTCGAACGCTATGCCAGCCTCCGCTCGTGAGGATTCCGCGTGACAAGTTTCACGGAATGACTGGCAGCGCTCGAGATGAGACGGGAGATCGGTCCGTCTCTCTCTCGTTATACCTGCGATCGCGCTCGTGAGGTTTTGGTGTGACACAAGTTTCTGAACATGTCACCCGACTAAAACGATTTTAAAGACGTTATCACGTCAAAATGTATAATCTCAATCTCTGGATCAGATATTCGTTTCGGCGTACAGACGATGGAGACAGCTTTTCAACAATTCTCGTAAGTGAGAAATAGGATGTTGTAGAGTTTGAATCTTATCTTTTCATTGTAAGTTTAATATACTCAGCTCAAATCGTTATTTTTTTTTGGACAAAACGCTACAAGCTGATATTAAATTTTATTCCGACGTATGTTGAGTAGGTCAGGCCCTGAGTATTAGGTTTCTTTTGTTGCTCGTTGAATATAATGATTATAATGAATAACGCTTCACATTCATATCATACCACAGGCCTCACTATAGGGCAGGTACCTTTTGGGTACCATGGACAAAGACAAAGATTTGATTTAGTTGTTTACTAAAATGTCACATAATTGATTTTTTTAATCCCTTCCCCCATGCAACATTACAAAATTATAGAGGAAAAAAAGACAAGGACATATACACACGATCAGGAAAAGATCTCTTATATTCATCACTAGCAGCCTCCCGCGACTTCGTCCGCGTGGACATTGGTATCATAGCATGATGTTATAGCCTTCCTCAATAAATGGACTATTCAACACAAAAAATATTTTTCAATTCGAACCTGTACTTCCTGAGATTGGCGGGTTCAAACAAACAAACTCTTCAGCTTTATATATTAGTATAGATTAAGATATCTCCCTCGCTAGGATTCCAACCCAGGACCTCTAGTATATGAAGACGTGGTCATAGCAGTGGCGGATTCAGAAATTTGCTGCTAGTAGGCTATTCAATTTTTACTGTTTCCTCCCCAGGCCTCTGAAATTCGATTGTCCAAAAAAAGTAGCAAGCTTTAACAATTTCATATTGAACGGCTTCTTGCGCAGTCAAGTTGTCTTTTAACTTTGTGAGACAAAAAAAATTTGGGTCATTTTGCCTGCCCCCAAAATCTGCCGCCGTACCTTGCTTGGGATTAAGAATAGAGCTACGGTATGAGCCTGATAGTAAGAGGCGACTAAAAGGGGGGCTTCCGGGGTTGCGGGCGGTGAGAGTGGGAGCTCGATCCGTCCAGCCAACGGCCCCGGTGTGTTCCACTGGAGATCTCGGAGTTCTCCCCAAGCGCAGAGACAGGCCATCGTGCATATCCCACATAACCCAGTATCCCCTCTCCCACCTTTTAAAGGTGTACCCCCTCCGCGATACAAAAAAAGGCTCTAGCCTACTCAGCCATTTGGTAAATCCAGTACTGCTCCATAGTGATTGTAAAATAATTCGTTGAGTTCGTTTCGCTTGGTCGTTGAGTCAAACATTTCACGGTCGTCTGATGTGTGACTCATATAGTTTCGAAGTAATCTTTATCCTTTAGAGTTTTAAACTAATTATATTGCGTAACAAGTTAACGATTATTTGCAATTGGAAATATTGATGATCGTCACATATATTGAATAGACTTTAGTATTTAAATACAGTGTCGAGGTGGTCCCATAAAATTTTTGATAAGCTCGCATTGATTTTTCGAGTTATCAACAAATCTGTTCCCCTGAATAGTTTAACGCAATTTGAATTTTTCAAAATTTCTTAATTTTATGAACATTTCTCGATTATTAATTTTGTGATGCGTACAGAATATCCACGGATACTCGTACAGTTTTTAAATGACTGCGAGAAAAAACGGTGATTTTCGTAAAGATGAAATAAACGTTTTATACACATAGTTGAAGTCAATTCAATATTATGGTGTTTCACATTACTATTGACCAAATAATAAGTACGTATGTTTGTTTGTTACAGACGAGTCGGGATGCGAGGCTGATATGTTGGAGGGCGCGGAGGGGGGCCGGCATTCGCCGCCTCGGCCGCAGCAGGAGCCTATCAACCTCAAGCATGAGGTCAGTATGAGGTTTTAGCTTTTGCTGTATTGTTAAAATTAAGACGGATTTTAAGACAAATCTTCTCAGTGTTTTTTTATCTTTACTGTTTAAGCTTTGTTTAATCACGAGGCCATTATTGACTCCACCATTTTATGGGTGTTCATTTTAGAAATATACAATAATATTAATAGTAAGTAGATATTCAAACCCGCCGGAACAGCCGCTTACACGGTGTCCGACCAACCGTCGATAGTTAAGTGACTATGCTGGAATTTACCCTGTTTAATGACTGCTATCTATGGATAACAACTGGGACCGACGGCTTACCGTCCTCCGAAGCACGAAACGCGCTCATGCCCATTGCGGTCATCATCTCACACCCGATCGCGTCCGTTTTGCTTAGCTGCGAAGATCGCTTGCGTTCTATATTAATATTATAAAGCTATATTATATAATATATTGACGACCCGTGTAGCGCAATGGTTACCATGCCGGACTGCCAATGGAGGTTCCCGGGTTCGACTCCCAGCGAAACAGAAATTTGAATGATGAGTTTAAATTTCTGTTCTCGGTCTGGGTGTTTGTGTCTCTGTCTTTGTGTGTGTCCATGGTAACCACGACACATGGTATACTACCTATCTCTACCTATATCTACCCTACTGTGGGACTATGAGTGTGAAACGTTATTTATTTATATAACTATTATAAGCTGAAGCAGCATCTCAACCTTATTTTATTATAAAACACAATGCTATTTAGTTAGTTGTCAGAGCAAGTAGGTTCTCGCGGAGGGCGCTCGAGATTGGGGTGAGCCTTACTTAGCTTACTTTATGAGTGAACCACTTATTATGTGCAATCTTAAGGCGTCTTAAGGTTTAAAAATATAATTTTAACCTTTAACCCTTTGTTTCATAACTTGTAGAACTAAAGGGAGTGTTACGACACTGGCGCAATGGTTATGGAAATGACTTTCTAAGGATTTTTGGTTCGACACACAAACACACACACAAACAGAGACAGAGAGAGAGAGAGAGAGAAGAACACACACATCCGTGCCGAACAGAATCTTGATCATGATCAAATTTTTGCCAAAATATTGTAAGGATATTGATGACAAGGAATTTGCTAATTACTATTTATCGATGTTCCACTGTGAGGCAAAAACGTTGTAATATTTAATTTCGATGTTTACGACCGCAGTGTATGTCTGAAAGCGTGTTGTACACCAATCAAGCTAGCGTGATATACTATGGCCTACATCCCTGGCACATCCTAGAGGAGAAATGTGCTCAGCATTGGGCATTAAAACGGTATAAAAAATTAAAAAGTTTATTATTATTGTAAGCTAGAGCAGCACCTGAAGCTTCTTTTATTATAAAACACATTGTTATTTAGTTCGTTGTCAGAGCAAGTAGGTTCTCGCGGAGGGCGCTCGAGAATGGGGTGAGCCTTACTTAGCGTTCCACTTTATTAGCGAGCCACTTATTATGTGCAATCTTAAGGCGTCTTAAGGTTTAAAAATATCTTTTTTAACTTTTATCCGTTTCTTTAATTTATTTTATTTTTATTTATTTATTTTTGCAAACACCTTAAGCTAGGGGTTACAAAAGGCTTAACCTAATGCCTTTTGGCATTTTCTTCCAGTCAACCCTGGGTGAAGGTGAAAATGTGTGGTAGGCTTTGTTTTTGAGAAATAAAGGAAAAGCTAAGAAATTGTTTAGAAAGAGAAAAAGAAAAAAAAAGACATAGAGAAAGAAAAACAAAAGAAATAGTATAATAATATGTACACATATACAACTTATACATACATATACACTGATATACATATTCTCATTATATACACATATACATAAATATACACACTATACTTATGTAATAATTAATTATAAACATATATATTCTAAAATAAATAAAAATAATTCATAAAATTTTGTTGATGGATACAACTGTTATCGATAATAAATATGTTATTTAGGGGTAGAGATATTCAGAAAATGATTACGAACCAGTTTCTTAAACGATAACTTGCTTCTTATATATAAAATTCTCGTGTCACAATGTTCGTTCTCGTACTCCTCCGAAACGGCTCGACCGATTCTCATGAAATTTTGTGTGTATATCGGGTAGGTCTGAGAATCGGCTACTATCTATTTTTCCCTCTAAGTGATAAGGGTGGCCCACCCCAAACAATTGAACGCGGTACGGAGTTCGCGGGGTCAGCTAGTAACTTATAGAACAAATTTTAAAAGGGAGTGTGAACCCCCCACAGAGGGGGTTGCTGGTTATCAAACCAACCGTTCCGACGATGGGAATCGTTCCAGCGGGAGGGAAATTTGAATGATGAATTTTAGTATTACAGTAGGATTCCCTAAGTCGTGGGTGCCAAGGACACACACACACAGAGAGAGATAGATTCCAGAGAAGAAGGGAGAGCGAGGAAGAGAGAAAAAGAGAGAGATAGACAAAAACACACAGAGAATAGAAAATTGATCATGATCAAAATTTTGCCAAAATATTATGAAGATATTGACGACAAGGGAATTAGATAAGTTCATATTTATCGATGCTTCACTGTGAGGCAAAAACGTCTAAATATTTAATAACAATGTTTTCGATCAATGTGCATACCTGGAAAAAACTTATAATTTTCTCGAAAGCATTATGTACACCAATAAGCATTTGGCGCGCGTAAGTATGAGACCTGTGCCCATCAGTGGGACACAAAAAAGGTTGAAAAAAATTTTATTGTGAGCTGGAGCAGCATCTCAAGCTTCTTTTATTATAATACAAAATGTTATTCAGTTAGTTGTCAGAGAAAGTAGGTTCTCGCGGAGGGCGCTCAAGAATGAGGTGAGCCTTACATAGCGCCTCCACTTTATTAGCGAGCCACTTATTATGTACAATCTTAAGGCGGCTTAGGGCTTAAAAACATATTTTTAAACTTGTCAGCCTTTGTTTCACTACTTGTAGAACGAAAAGGAGTATTGACGACCGCTGTGGCACATAGATCTTTTGATTATTATTTTATATATAAAATTCTCGTGTCACAATGTTCGTTCCCGTACTCCTCCGAAACGGCTCGACCGAATCTCATGAAATTTTGTGTGCATATCGGGTAGGTCTGAGAATCGGCTACTATCTATTTTTCCCTCTAAGTGATAAGGGTGGCCCACCCCAAACAATTGAACGCGGTACGGAGTTCGCGGGGTCAGCTAGTAACTTATAGAACAAATTTTAAAAGGGAGTGTGAACCCCCCACAGAGGGGGTTGCTGGTTATCAAACCAACCGTTCCGACGATGGGAATCGTTCCAGCGGGAGGGAAATTTGAATGATGAATTTTAGTATTACAGTAGGATTCCCTAAGTCGTGGGTGCCAAGGACACACACACACACACACACACACACAAAGAGAGATAGATTCCAGGGAAGAGGGGAGAGCGAGGAAGAGAGAAAAAGAGAGAGATAGACAAGAACACACAGAGAATAGAAAATTGATCATGATCAAAATTTTGCCAAAATATTATGAAGATATTGAGGATAACGGAATTAGATAAGTTCCTATTTATCGATGCTTCACTGTGAGGCAAAAACGTTTAAATATTTAATTACAATGTTTTCGATCAATGTGCGTACCTGGAAATAACTTACAATTTTCTCGAAAGCATTATGTACACCAATAAGCCTTTGGCGCGCGTGGTGGACTATGGTTGAAAATCTTTCTTACTTTTGAGATGAGACCTGTGCCCATCAGTGGGACACAAAAAAGGTTCAAAAAAAATTATTGTAAGCTGGAGCAGCATCTCAAGCTTCTTTTATTATAAAACAATAGTATATTTTATTACAAGTGCGGAAAGGCTGTCATTGCAAGGAGTTTCGACAAATGTCTACCCGAGCCGAGGCGCAGCCGAAGGTGAGGGTTGACAGTCGGAACTCCTTCCAATGACGGTTCCGCACGTGTACTGAACGACTATTTTTAATACAGTTGCGAAAAAATAAGGCAATTTAATAAAATAATAAAAACTCGCAAAGAACATTTTTGAAAAATGGCGCCAACCGTAAAAGAATACCTACATGCAGAGATTTTTTGTTTTCTTCACCCATTCTGGGTAGGCAAAGGGAACTATGCCCATACAGCCAAGTCTTCAGTAGAATTTTTTATTGATATGAAATGAAAATGTTAATGAGATGAAATGAAATGAAACCTAACCTAACTCATTGAATCAAATCATTAAATCTGATATTGAAACAAATTAGTAGCATCTTTTTAGAAATATTTGCATGAATCATAAAAACTTCTAAAATTTCGTGGTTGGTTTTTTTTTTCTTTTTAATAGACATTATTTTGACAGTTGTGTAAGAGAACGCACGAGTTTGGAAAAGGTAAAGAAAAAGCACGAGTGTGTAATAGCCCACTTCCCGCACGCTATACGTCCCTGCAATACGCCACTTTTTGAGCAACTGTATTAAAAAATGTTATTCAGTTAGTTTTCAGAGAAAGTAGGTTCTCGCGGAGGGCGCTCAAGAATGGGGTGAGCCTTACATAGCGCCTCCACTTTATTAGCGAGCCACTTATTATGTGCAATCTTAAGGCGGCTTAGGGCTAAAAAACATATTTTTAAACTTGTCAGCTTTTGTTTCACTACTTGTAGAACGAAAAGGAGTATTGACGACCGCTGTGGCACAAAGATCTTTTGATTATTATCTTATATATAAAATTCTCGTGTCACAATGTTCGTTCCCGTACTCCTCCGAAACGGCTCGACCGAATCTCATGAAATTTTGTGTGAGTGAATCGGTCAATATCTATTTTTCATCCCCCTAAGTGATAAGGGTGGCCTACCCTAAACATTTTAACGCGGTACGGAGTTCGCGGGGTCAGCTAGTATACTAATACTAATCTTTCGATTATTATACAATAATACAAGTGTCTTCTTGTAATATTAAAATAACCGCTTTTTACCACATGAATATGAATGTGTATACAATACTTATACCAAAATAATATTTTTTACAATTTTTGTCTGTATGTCTGTCTGTTTGTTCAGGGTAACCTCTGAAACGGCTGGACCGATTTTGATGGAACTTTCATTTTCATTACTTAATATGAAGTAATTTAGGCTTCTTTTATTTTAGAAAAATTCTAGAACTAAAGTTCACGCGGACAAAGTCGCGGGCGGCCGCTAGTTGATAAGAACCGGGAAGCAGGGAAACGTGCATTAAATTTGACTAGCTATCACCCATCTCACATCCGACTGCACCCCTGTCAGATTTGGAGTTATGTGTTTCGATCTGTTAAATTTAATATTTTCTCCTTACGAGACCTGAAACATCAATTTTAGTATAATAATCAAAAGACACTTGTTTGTATCGTAGTTAAAATATCTTGCCCATCATGGCCCATGCTGCAGACTTGCAGCATCCAGGAGCTGATCCATAAAAATTGAAATGAAATGAAATATTCTTTATTCACTTTACGGTTCCTGTACAAACTCTTAGTGAAAGTTATTTTTTGTTCTGTCTGCTCTGGGTGCGCTTAGGCAATGCTGAGCTGAAGAAAAGAGCAGACGGAGAAAAACTTCAGCGCTGTTTTAAAATATGGGGTATACAATAGCTAACTTTCTTACAAAGTAGCTATGGGCCGATAAGGAACATACGTAACAGCTACCGCATGTGTCAATGTCGTGATTGTTGGTGTCATCGTCGTCATGTCATATAAAGCTAAATAAATTATGGAAGACTAAAATTATCCACTAATAACTTATCTACGGCGTGGTCGTACTTCTCCAGTTGTAACAAAATTAAAAATAAGGTTCTGTAAGAATGGTCAAGTGTTACTATTGTTGACATTGAAAAATAACACTTATTTGACAACATTCTGTCACTTCATCTTATCACTTATTTCTAAAAAAATACGTAAGCGTAGATAAGGATTAAGCTGCGACAGAAAAAAGTGAAAATATAAAATTTCCACCGAAAGCTGCGAGATTAAAAATTAAGAACGAAATCCAGCTGACCTAAAACCCTTAAAACCTTTTGTCTCTTAGACTACAAATTCCTGCAAACAAGGACAAAGTTAAGTGTGAATAAGCGCGCTTAATTTTCAAGTGTTGACCGTCGAGTTAGGCGGGCGGGCAAAAAGAGAAGAAAGCTCAAAAGGTCCTCGCGATTGCGAGAACCTAAACATGCCCCGCTTCGTTAGACAACCTCCGAAAAAATCGGAAACGATCCCACCGACCAATCGCCGTGGCACCGGCGCAACCTACTTGCCGGAGAATCTATAGTATCGATTAGTAAGCGCTTTTTTACCCGTACGCACTCACACTGACGCGGCGGGGGCAGCCTTTTTAACAATCTTTTTTTCGTCCACCCTCTCCCCAAAACCGCCATGTCCATTGCGCGGATGCAAAGACCACCCCGCACCCCACCCCTCATATAGCAGCATTGAAATGGAATTTCCATGAGTGATGGAGTGTCAAACGGAAGTGGAAAAAGAAGAAAAAGGGCATTATGTTAATTATCTGCCGCGTGGACCGGCCGAGTTGGAATTGGACTCGTGTTAGCACTGTCCCGGCGACGAGCGTTCCTCTATTTGCTTGCGAACGTCACACTGGCACATGCATGACATTATACAGCTGTTTATTATAGGGCATTATAGCGGCTGATTTAAAAACGGATTTGAATTTAAGGCCTATCTTGCGTTATGGTATCTTCAACTCAAAAAGGATGCAATGAATGAGACATAAACATAATTGTGCTGTATATAATATAATTCCTAACTAAGCCACTATTAAAGTAGTAATGAAATATTACTTCCTTAACTTTTTTTTAAATGTATTTTATTTTTTATTATTTATATTATTTTACCAGAATGGCCTACTTAGGTAACAAATAAATAAATTATTTGTGATCAGTTTTATTTTAACAGGGTTTGGAGCTAGATCTATTTCAAGCACAACTTATCCAACTTACATACATCGAAGTAGTTTCCACAACTCGAGTAATCCTATTTACTATCTTGGCATCGATTGTAGTCGATTTATAGTGGCGATGTTTGGCAATATTTCCAACAGTACATTTGTCTTGCGAGAATCTCTTTGCGAAATGGAATTCTTGTTTAGAATGTGCTTTTGGGAAATTTGTATTTGATTTACGAAAAGATTTTTTAAGTTGAATAAGATATTGTTTAATGGAAAGTTTGGAATTTTTGGAATGATTGCTGGTTACAAATAAGTAAGAATAATAAATAGTGAGATTAAGTAAGTTAGTACAATGGCAAACAAAATACACTTCCAAAACTCTATTATATTTATAACTTCATGAAAGCCCAAAATAAATCCCGTTTTATCTATGAAACCGCAAAATTTTACTTTTATTATACTTAGAAAACAAGTTACTAAAATTGCACTGGGGTCCAAATACAGATAAATTATTTTTAAAGAAAATAAAAGTGTACAAGCAAAATATAATGTTTTTATTCCTTATTATTATATCCTCAAATAATACGAACTTTTTTTACTACATTAGCCGTATTACCACATATTCGATAAAGCGAGCGAGAACCACACCATTTATTTGCAAAGTATTCAACTGCTAACAGTTGGCTGACTCGGTGAAAGCGCTACAAAATAAGTTCAACCGCTAAAAAGCTCTACAGCCCCCAAGTTCGGGAACTTACTTGTGGGTGTAATTGACTTGCACAACCGTACGCGAGTAAGCTATAATGTTATTCCTAATAAAAGAAGTGGAAAAGAAGAAAAAAGTTCCAAAAACTGCTTTAATTATATCTATATAGTTATATAACATTAATGAAGCTGCAGCACAAGCTAATGAAAACGACACATTCTTATTAACAATGACCTGATTCAACATGCTTAGCCTTAATATTAATGAAAATGTTGTCAATGATGGTCCTAAATTGATGATCATTCAATTTTATACTTATACCAAGGAAAAGTCTATAATTTGGTGTGAAAAATTTCTTTAACGTTCTCCTCCTGTTGTCTTTATCATATTTGATCTATGATTTATGATCATGAGATAAATTCTTAAATACACTTAGTAACAGACGATACACCAACTCGGATATTAGCAGCATTGTGAAATAAGTTCCAGGATTTCCCAATTATTGAGAGACCCGTGCAAGAAAATGAGACCCTAAAAGGGTAACAGTGGAAGATACCTTCAAATCAGATCAATATGAAAGGAAGAGGGAGCCCATAACCATTAGGTCATCACTGCTTTATACACTCCTTCAAATGAATAAAATTAAAAGCGTTATTTATTATCTCCTCGCTTCCCGCTGATGAATAATGTTGAAACGCACACCTAACGCGTTGCCCGTGACATTGAAACGTTAAGCTCACTGATAATACAAAACTTAGGTGTGGGTGCGGTTATAGAGTCGCTTACTTTTGTGTTGACGACGGGTGCGATTATAGTAAAGAGGATTTTTTTCTTTTAAGATGTCAGATTTAATGCTGTTTTAAATTATGTTCTTATAAATTTGGAGAAAAAGTTTTTTTTGGGTATTCTCTGCTATAAAGGTCATTGAACAGCCCAGATTTCTTAAATTTATACATAAGGTTACGACTTTTGATCTACATACAACCTCAAACAAGCATAGGTAAGACTTGTCTGAGGTCGTATGCAGTTGCGCTGCTAATCCGGAGGCTGGTGGTCGCCTCATGTAAGTGTGGCCGGCAACTGCACCTTTCCACCGAAACACAATAGAGTTGATTCAGGGCAGAAGTGGGTGCAGCGGTGGTACTTCCCCGGGCGAACGATAATAGTTCTACCACCTATAGGTGGGTAGTACTGGGCAGTACTATAGTACTACCACATATATTTGTTTGTGTGTATTTATTATATTACCTATATCAAACTTGAAAAATTTGATGTGTAGAAATGCATCTCTATCATCCCGCACTTATTCTAAACCATTCTAGTTTTCGAGAAAGTAGTATCGTTCTAAGACATTCTCATTGGCGTTCTATTCTGTAGTGAGTGTGCATTAATCATAGACAGTTTCCAAATGAAGTAGTTTTATCTCTTATTTTGGTTTCTCTATATTTTTGACGCTATAGTTGAATCTTTCTGCTTTTATTTATTGAGCATAAAGCTGACATTAATTAGGGCATACTGCCAATCATTTTACACGCGCAGTCTGTGGACGGACTATAGGCAGCGGACCCTCAGAGCCCTTCGTGTTCAGTACAACATTTTGCTGAGGGCGGTACTAAGGAAACCCCGTTACTGCAGCGGATCGCCATGTTTGCGGAGGCGAGTGTGGATGACTTCTACGCGCTCATCTGCAAACGTATGGCGTCGATAATGAGTCGGCTGGTGGGGAGTACCAACACCATCCTAAGACCTCAGCACATTGGATTACAATCTAGAAAGCTCTCTGTACGCCTGGAATAGGGCACACACGCTCCTGAACAGGCGTGTGTGTATATAGTATTTCTGTCATATATTTTAAAATACCTACTAACATAGGATAAGTTTGTATACTAACCCATGAATGTATTTTTTTCTACTAACATAGTTATGTAAGCATTTGTTATACTAACACAATGTATGAACTCTGAATGGTCTGAAATAAATTGTTTATTATTTTTATTTTTATATATTAGTTTATTATTATAAAGAATTGAAACAAACAGAAATAACAATATTCATTAATACTGTTACGCGCTATGGGTAAGGAAAATGCCGTTTGAAACGTAGAAGACGTTTATTGTCAGCTTCCACAAAAATCCACTTGACAGAGTCCGAATCACAATGCACAATCACTATAGTCCAATATCTTCGCTTGAGTCGTCGAAATAATTCTTCCTTGTCGCTTGGTAGAGATCGCTTCGATTTCACTTCCGAAATTAAACTGCCCAGTCGCGGCTCGGCGCGTGCCTTATATACGACTACCCATGGTTGTCTAGAAATTTCCCGAACCACCAAATACAATAGACCCATCCCGAACCTTCCTTTAAATTATTACGCACCTATGTACAGCTTATGTAGTCATAAACAATAGCCGCGACCCGCGATGTAAACAACCTATACATGTACGCTATATATAGGTACGTACTCACCGCGGATTTGTTTACTCGTAGAAATCGATGTTTTTCTTATGACTGATTTTTCGAGAACTTTCTTCACTGTTCGATAGTTGACCTAATACCTGTTTATGCGTTTTTGGGGTTCTGCTGTACGACGCTTTGTTTTCGAGATATAGGTACTCAAAGTCGTAACATTACCCCCTCCTTAGTCATGCTCGTCCCGAGCATGATTCTTTCCGTAGTATTTTGCTAGTCGGTCTACATGTACTATTTTTAGCTTGCCGCGGGGATCCTTCTTAATCCGGTACGTGATGTCGTTAATCTTTGTGACAATAGTGTAAGGGCCTTCCCAGCGAGGTTGTAATTTCGGAGACTTCCCCTTCTTCCTCTGCGGATTGTGAAACCACACTAGAGCTCCTTCTTCAAATCCCTTGGAATTGGCTTTCCTGTCATATCGGGTTTTCATGCTTGTGCTGGTTTTCAAGCTGTTCTCCCGAACCATCTTGTGTACCTCATTTAGCTGGTATTGAAGATCACTTACGTACTCCGTCACAATCTTGGGACCATCCGGTGGAGTTCCAGTTATAGCGTCTATCGGAAGCCTGATTTCTCTGCCGAAGTTCACCTTTGCTGGAGTAAATCCTGTACTGTCGTGGAGTGCCGAACGATACGACATAAGGAACAGAGGTATGTATTGGTCCCAATCTTTTTGATGTTCATCCACTACCTTAGCCAAGTGATTTTCCAACGTTTGGTTGAATCTCTCGACCATACCGTCTGACTGTGGATGAGCAGGAGTCGTGCGCGTCTTATGCATGCCCAGCAAACTACACATTTCTTGGAAAAGCCCCGACTCGAAATTACGTCCTTGGTCCGAATGGATTTCCATAGGTACACCATATCGGCAGACTACTTCTTGCACGAGCTTTTTAGCCACGGTGTGTGCTTCTTGATTGGGAGTGGCAAATACTTCAGGCCACTTGGTGAAATAGTCCTGCACAACTACGATGTATCGGTTTCCATCTTCGGTTACTGGAAATGGTCCAGCTACATCAATAGCTATACGCTCCCAAGGTGCTCCAACGTTATACAACTTTAATTTGCCTTTACTTCTTGTTTGGGGACCTCTGACTGAAGCGCAAGCTGTACATTTTCGGCACCAGTCTTCCACATCTTCGCGACAATGTACCCAATAGAATCTTTTTCGCAGCTTTACTAGTGTTTTCTTCACGCCAAGGTGCCCACCAGAAGTTCCATCATGAATGTGCCTTAGGACGGACGACCCCATACTTCTTGGTACTACGATCTGTAGGGTTACTTCCTTTCCGGTGTTAGACTCCCATCTTCTATGTAAGACATCATTTTCCAAGACTAAGCTGTCCCATTGAGCCCAATAGCTTTTAGTGACTGGACTACATGCTGACACATCATTCCAGCTGGGTTTGTTCTCACTTCGTTTCCAGTCCAGTATTAACCGTAGATCATCATCTTCTTCTTGCGCTTTCTTCATGTTTTCGTTGGTCCATTCATCGTCTAAACCTTGCGTCCTTATTAATTTAACATGTCCTATGGTTTCCTGTTTCTGACAGTGTTTGCAATCTTCAGGACAAGGTCTTCGTGATAAGGCATCAGCGTTGCTGTGTCCTTTTCCACTCCGGTGTTCCGTAACAAAATGAAACTCTTGTAGTAGCTCGAGCCATCGTGCCACTTGACCTTCAGGATTTTTAAACTGCAGGAGCCATTGTAACGCTGCGTGATCTGTCCGTAGTGTAAACTGGCGACCAATAAGGTACTTCGAAAAATGTTGCAAGACCTTGACCACGGCAAGTAACTCTCTACGAGTAACGCAGTAATTTCTTTCTGGTTTCGAGAGTGATTTGCTGAAGTATGCTATCACTACCGTGTGCTCGCCTTGTATCTGTGATAAAACGCCGCCGATTCCAGTATTACTCGCGTCCGTATCCACGACGAACCTCCCGTCGCGACTTGGATATCCTAATATAGGCGTTTCACACAAACAACGTTTTAGCTCTCTGAAAGCATCTTCACAAGTCGAATCCCAGACAAAATCTCGTTTTTCTTCCGTAAGACGATGTAATGGCCTGGCTATATCTGAAAATTTCTTTACAAAACGTCTGTAATACGTACACAGACCCAGAAATGAACGTACTTCAGATTTGTTCCTCGGAGTAGGCCAGTCCTGCACAGCCTTAATCTTCTCTGGGTCGGTTTTAACTCCTTCCGGGGAAATTATGTGCCCCAGGTAGCTCACTTCTTTCTTGAAGAGGGCACATTTCTTCGGGCTTAGCTTAAGGTTGGCGTTCCTAAGCCGTGTAAAAACCTTTTCCATATTCCGCAGGTGTTCCTTAAAAGTACGCCCCATGATTATGATGTCATCAAGGTAGACCAAACATACGTCTCCAAGAAGGCCCACCATTACCCTTTCCATGAGACGTTCGAAAGTTGCGGGTGCATTACACAAGCCGAATGGCATAACTTTAAATTGCCAGAGGCCGTTACCTATTCCTGTACTGAATGCTGTCTTTTCCTTATCTTTTGGATCTATCTCCACCTGCCAATACCCACTTTTCAGATCAATGGTTGAGAACCACTTCATACCACTGAGCATGTCCAGCGTGTCATCTATTCGAGGCAGGGGATAACTATCCTTTTTGGTGACATTATTCAGCATCCGGTAGTCTACACAAAACCTTGTGCTGCCGTCCTTTTTCTTGACCAAGACAACTGGTGAAGACCACGGACTTGTGGAAGGTTCGATAATTCCATTACTAGCCATGTCCTTGACCAGTTCGGTGACTTCTTTCTCTTTTGCCCAAGGTATCCTTCGAGGTCTTTGTTTAATGGGCCTAGCGTCGCCGGTATCGATCTGGTGCTTGACGAGTCCCGTCCTTCCGAAATCACCGTCTTTCGCAAAAATGTCTTTAAATTTTGATAGGAGTTCCCATGCCTGCTGTCGCTCAGAAGTAGATAAATTTTCCTTAGAAGCTTCAAGAAGTTGACAGACAATATCAGCACTATTTTGCCTCTCTGGCTGTACTGCTCTGATATTTCTCAACTGTCTAAGAAGTTTCACTTCCTCGCATCTTCCCATTAAGCTGTTCTTCTTTAAATGAACTTCCTCGTTACTCATATTGAGAACCCGAACCGTCGTTACTCCTTTGGACATGAGTAGAGTTCTCGCAGTAATCAAGCTGTTGTTACTTCCGATGTCCTCAACAATCACACATCTTCTTACGTTAACCTTCGAGGGGAATTTCACTTTCACTAGAGACTCCGATCTGGGTGCTAGAACAGTGTCCCTTAAGCAATAAAGATTGCATGGTTGAGATCCATTAAGACACACTTCTTGATCAGGGAACCTCAAAACTCCTTTCCGTACGTCAACTACACATTGTTCTTTCCTTAAGAAGTCCAGTCCCAAAATACAATCATCGGTGATACTGGCAATTAATACTGGATGTCGGTATACACGGTCACCAATCTTCAAATCGACGTCTATATTGCCGAGGACGGTAACTGGTTGGCCGGTTGCCGTTTGAAGTCGGTGTGCTGGAGATCGCTTGGTCCACTGAATGGTCCTAGGAAGTAGCTCAGGCTTCACAATTGAACAAGAGGCTCCCGTATCCACAGTGAATTGGCAAGTCCGGTTATTCACAATTCCTTCAATTGTTAAGCTGTTTCCGTTACAAACTTGGTTAATTGTAATACAGGGGGCATTAATTTGACCAACCAGCGCCCGCCCCGCGGCCCTGGCGACATCTAGTTTAACGGCAACTCGTCCACTTGGGTTTCCGAGTCAGAAACCCATCTTCTTTTCTTCTTGGGGCACTCTAAGCGAATATGCCCCTTTTCGCCGCAACCGTAGCATGTGGGGCCATAACGTGGTTTCTTTTCCTCCGTTACCACTTCCCTTACTTTATGGTACCTTGTATCTTGTCTCACGGCTTCGACTTCCAGGGCATGGACCAAAGCACTCTTCAGAGTCTGGTGATGGCCCAGACGCACAGCAGCCCTGACCTCTAGGTCTCGTATCCCGTCGACAAATGCCTGCAGTAAGTACACTTCTATATTCCCTGGTGTCGAAGAGTAGGCACGCCTTACAAGTCTTTCAACCTCTGTTGCCCACTGCTGGAGGCTCTCATTGGGCTTCTGTGTTCTCTCTCGAAGCTGAGCTCGGTACACATACTCCAGGTGTTTCTCGCCGTAGCGAGTTTCTAACGCTTCCATTAGAGTTTCCAGAGTCCTGCCTTCCTTCGGTAGGTTTTCGATTGTCATTAAGGCGTCCCCTCTTAAGGCCAGGGTTAAAGCGGTGAAGGAGTAATCCTGTCCCCAAGCATTTGCTTTCGCAAGCGTCTCGAACTGGTACCGGAAAGCTGCCCAGGAAGAGCTTCCGTCAAAGTGTGGTAGGTCGAGCCTCGCGGATGACGCAGAAGGTACTGAAATCGGTTCACGGATCTTCAGTTTTACGACCTCCTTGCTTAGCTCTTCCACCCGCTCTTCCAATTGGTCGGTTCTTAGCGTGACGCCCTTAACCTCATGCTCCAATTCCTTAACTTTTTCGCCAAGGCCAGTAAGTCCACTGTCGATTTTCTCTATGATCTCTCGACGGCTGGCTTCTAGACTGGCCTGGATCTGTTCCTGGATCTCGCGGCGGCTGGCTTCCTGTTCCCGGCGGCTGTCTTCTCGACTGGCCTGAATCTGTATCTGGATCCCCTGTATGGCGGACAGTAGCGCTGCCATATCCATTTCAGGAGCCGGTGCTGCGGTTGCCCCTGACGACGACCCCGGCGCAGCGGTCTCGTCCACCCCTTCAGCCGCAAGTTGTCGCGCAGCATCCATACCGACCTGTCTCCTGGTCCTCGGAGTGCGCCCCTCTTCTTCTCGTTGTACTAACGGCATCCCACTTCTGACACCAATTGTTACGCGCTATGGGTAAGGAAAATGCCGTTTGAAACGTAGAAGACGTTTATTGTCAGCTTCCACAAAAATCCACTTGACAGAGTCCGAATCACAATGCACAATCACTATAGTCCAATATCTTCGCTTGAGTCGTCGAAATAATTCTTCCTTGTCGCTTGGTAGAGATCGCTTCGATTTCACTTCCGAAATTAAACTGCCCAGTCGCGGCTCGGCGCGTGCCTTATATACGACTACCCATGGTTGTCTAGAAATTTCCCGAACCACCAAATACAATAGACCCATCCCGAACCTTCCTTTAAATTATTACGCACCTATGTACAGCTTATGTAGTCATAAACAATAGCCGCGACCCGCGATGTAAACAACCTATACATGTACGCTATATATAGGTACGTACTCACCGCGGATTTGTTTACTCGTAGAAATCGATGTTTTTCTTATGACTGATTTTTCGAGAACTTTCTTCACTGTTCGATAGTTGACCTAATACCTGTTTATGCGTTTTTGGGGTTCTGCTGTACGACGCTTTGTTTTCGAGATATAGGTACTCAAAGTCGTAACAATACTTACATACAGGACCTAACAATAGCATATAATACCTATTATTTTATTTCTATTGGGTAATGTTATAGTTTTTTTAAGAATTGAGTTAGATGTAGGTCACGCTAGTTAGAGTCCGGGCTCGAACTGTTTGCAATTTTTTTACTTCAGGAATTTTCAAAATAAATAAAGGCAACTTTCTTTCGAAAGCTTACTTTTCTATAAGCTAAAGGCAAATGCCCCCATTTCTTGAATCTGAGAATCTAACTTAACTACCGAGACAAAATTAGATTCCAATATACGCATATTATCCTAAATACAGCTTTGCATACTAAAACTAGATCCGTTGCATGTCACGTTAAGAGTTTGACCCACAAGTGGGACTTGACTAGGCCCCCTTGCCAAAACTGAAGACTCTCTAAAAACGCACAACAAGTGTTATTGTGTCCACAAATGCAAATTGGCACAATAGCCTTGACAGAGTCCAAAATAAAATCGACAAGTCCGCGAAATGCAAGGCACAAAGGGCGCGAACAAAGCAGCCATTGAAGCCAGACAACGCGACCGGCCCGCGACTATCCCGGCGGTCGCATTGCTAATGGAAATCCCGAAAAATATCGGGAAAAAATAGTTTAAAAAACGCAAGCACATTTGAATGAAAATTGGGTGGAGGCGGGCGGTCCGTCCGGCCGCCGATCGCCTATTATTATTATTATTACTGGCATTATATCTGCATTTTTGCCGCGCGCCCGTGCCGGCCATTTTTATTTTTCTTCGTTTTTTCTTTTTTTCGGGAATCGGCGGGCGTCTCCCTCTCCCCCCGTATGTGCAACTGTACAGTCGGGAACGAACTATGCGATGTCTACAAGTGGACGAACATTTAAATTGGCTCTCATCAAATATTGGCTGCGTGTAGTTTTTTCATTAACCGGTGAAGCTTTTTTTCGATCCGATACCGTTGCCGTTCAATTTGTATTGGCGCTCCTTTCAAACGCTGCCAATGAGAGAGTGTTATGTTCACGTTAATTAGATTAGGGGTTTATTCAAAAATATACCGGCGCTTCGCGAATGAATTAATTTTTCAGGCAGGGTGGAATTTTTTCGCAATTTTGTTTAAATTTTATCTTCAATTGAAATTGTGCTTAATTAAAAAGTTTCATTAATCAAGACCCAATTTATAAAAAAGGTAAGAGCTATAGGCTAATGTTTTGCAAAAGCTCAAATAATCAACGTGACAAGTTTTTAATCATGACAATGTTAATTTTATAATTTTTAATTCATAAAAAAGCTAATGTTGAAACTAGTGTTTTGACTTATTTTATACGCTAACATTAAGAAATAGTCCCAAGAAATTATTTATATACCTACCTTTAGAGTTAAAAAATGTATTAAATTAAAAGTATGTTTAGTAAAGTTATGTTTTTTTAATATACCTAACTAATGTTACAACAGTTATCATCATTCTTAAGATACCTTTTAGTAAGAACTAAAATGTAAAAAAGACATGAGTTGATAGGTATCTAATTAACTAAGACGACACAAAAACTCACGATGGAGCAAAAAGGTGTAAAAAGTAGCAAAATGTTATGCGAAAACTTTTTAATCATATGAATCATAAGCTTAATACAACATCTGTCAGCATATAACAAACTGATGACAAAACGTACAACGCATACCAGTTATTATTATACCTTTTAATTTTTTGCCGGTTCAAAAAAAGCCGAATAATTAAAACGTCCTATTTTGTCAAGGTGATCAACTCCTCGAATAAAAACAAAAGTGCACGTATGCGGAGCTACCGTGAATTTATTATCATTAAAAAATGCAAAAAATCATAATTAAAGGGGTGGTCTGCAGGGGATGCGAACCATTTTTTATTTTAATTGCCTTGTAAATTCCCAAAGTTATAGTGAAAATGTTGTGAGGTAACTTTTTCGGCGGTGTAACGCGGTTAAATTTTGTGTCCGCTATAAGATGTACGATCTAATTTAGAAGCTGAATTAAAAAGTACGAAAAAATTAGCATTGCATTTTAACAATGTTTCAGCTTAAAGTAATGGAGCTCATAAAATAAGTATTTACTATCATGCAAAGAAATAAAGTTTATTTATCGGTTTTTATATTTCACAAAATACTAGAAGACTCAGGAGCTATATTTCAAAAAATAATTCCAGAACTCTTTAACAAACTTGACATTCAACCTGTGTCCTAAAAACATTCATTCATTCGACTTGCCAATCTACAAATTAAAACGTACACTCTAATGCAGTGCTTAAATAAAAAGACACAGAGAGAGCTCTAAAGAGCGGGTTGTTCACAAATCTCCGGCATTTACCCGCAATTTCCCATCAAAAGACACGCATTCGATTTCCTCGTCGCCTTACTTCGTCTTTTTTGGCGATACGTGAGCTCCTTGCTATTGAACGGTTACACTCATTTCGGTCTTCTTGTTGTGAATGAGTGAATGGAATTCTAGTAGCTATTGAATGACATGCTTTTCGATTATTTTATTGGAATGTCTACCTAGGTTTACGGATTTTATTCGTGTGATTATACAAGTAAATGAGAGACTGCGCTGTAAGAAAATCAATCTGATATTTTTTTATTCAATGAGAGTGATAGGTATTCCAGTAGCTTTGAATGTGATTATGAGAATATGATTGGATTATCTATATAAAACAAATTTCAAATAAATAAGAACTTTTTTATTATAAAACGAATCGTGAGTGTAACTTAACATGATTATTTACTGTAGTTAGTTAGTGTAGTTAATTATGTTAAAATAAGAACTTGAAACTTATGCTCTACACAATACATGAAGAAAAGTCAGAAGCAAGTTTCGTGAATCAAATACCATTCACAAATCAACAACATAATCGACGATTTGACCCCAATCTATCACTATATTCATGAAACATTTATTCATGCAGTTCACGAAGAAAATGCTGTTGCCACATTTCCCTAGCTTGCAAATCTTCAGACTAAAACGTGGACTCTAAAGTAGCGCTTAAATAGAAAGTTGCAGAGATAAAAGAGTGAGCTGATAACAAAATGTCCTGCATTTACCCGCAATTTACCATCAAAAGACACGCATTCCATTTCCCCGCCACCTCGCATCGTCTTGTTGCAATACGTGATATCCTTGCTATTGAACGGTTACATTCATTTCGGTCTTCGTGCTGTGACTGAGTGAATGAAATTCTAGTTACTTTGAATGTAGTTCTTTTCAAGTATTTTGTTGGACTTTCTGCAAGGTTTTTAGTTTTTTCTTGAGTGATACTACAAGTAAATGGGATATTGCTGTAAAAAACTGATATTTTTATTGTATTGAAGTGAACCGTATTTCAGTAGTGAATATGATTTTGAGAATATTATCCGATTATCCATATCCAAACTAAGTTTTTAACTAAATAAAAACTTACAAGTGTCAAAAGTAAATTTCTAAAAACAAATATCATACAAAAATCTTCGACAAAATCGACAAGTTGACCCCAATTTGTAACTTATGCAAGAAACATTAATTCATTCAATTCACGAAGAATACGCGCATATCAAATTTCTTTAGCGATGGTTGCCAATCTACAGATGAAAATGTATGTACCTATATTCTAAAACAGCGCTTAAACAAAAAAGGTGTAGTCATTAAAGAAAGGGTTGTTCACAAATCTCCGATATTTTGTTGTATTATGTTCTACACAATGCATTTATGCTCTACACATATAAAAACAGTCAAAACTAAGTTTCAAGAAACAAATACCGTTGCCAAATTTTCGAAAATCTGATAATAACTAAATCCAATGTGTTAGAAACATTCATTCATTCAGTTCACGAAGTAAACGCGATTCCCAAACATCCCTAGCGTAAGCTTGCAAATATACCAATGAAAAGGTGTACTCTTATGCTTTTTTAAAAATAAAAATGCAAAGAGATAGCTCTAAAAGAGCGGGTTGTTCTCAAATCTCCGGCATTTGCCCGCAATTTCCCATCAAAAGACACACATTCCATTTCCTCGCCGCCTCGCCTCATCTTTTTGCGATACGTGAGCTCCTTGCTATTGAACGGTTACACTTAATTCGGTCTTCGTTCATCGAGCGATTCTACAAGTGAATGAATGAATAGTTTAGAATAGAATGCTTTGCTCTGAATTTTATGCAACTTTGTGTATTAGCTAATATTTCATTCTTATTCATGTTTTTTTTTATTATTATCTTATTAAAATTATAATCTTATTAAACCCATTTTATACCATAAAAATAAAATCACAATATAGAGTATAATATTATATAATAATTATCTAATTATTATATCGGCTAAAATACTGTGTTTATTTTCAAAATTAAAAAAGGGATTTCTAAATTTACAAGACGAAGATTTTTGAAGTGAAAACTTCTTTAGAGGCGTTGTGCACTTTTTTTGGGATAGTTAAAAATGTTAAACTCGCGCCAGGACACGTGGCCTGATCGAATATTCGTAAGACGGAGGACTGACAGCTGATGACGGCTCGACTGTCTATACTTGTAAAATTCGTTTATATCAAGTATTTAAAAAAATAATATTTGAACAAAGTGCATCTATTAATGAAAAAAAGTGATGAAGAAATAATGAAAGAAATAGAGTGAGTATTTTATAAAAATACTAGATGAAAACCTACTGAAAATACTAGATGAAAAATAATACTGATAATAAAAGCAATTCGTGCAAAATTATTACCTAACCATTCCAAAATATCAAAAATGCACAACGTTAATGTTCAAGTTTTCACTTCTGCCTGCACTACCGGAGTGCAACCCGTTTTTTTATTTGAATTTTACTAGAGTAGCGATGATGCATGCCACGTGGATGTTAAGTGTTAAGTGGATGCTGATGCCCATGGACACACAACTATTTTTACTATTATTGAATAAAATCCATCCAATTATCTTCTTTCTTTCATCAAACCAATTGTTTAAAGTTACACACTTCATTTTATTTTCTTTTTAAGACTCATTGAGAAAGCAAATGCAATGCTGCAAAAAGGTAAGCAAAACCTTCGTGTTTTAAAAATATTATGTGCTTCTTCAAATTTAAGGATCCTCCTCATTCGTTCTTGTTCATGGAAAGAATCCAATGTTTAAGATTTTTAAAAGACTGTTTTTCCTAATTTTAGCAGATGGATAATTATATTTTTCGTTGAAGCGATTCGTGAACTTCTTTGCAATAGCAAGAGGTTGTTCTTGCTCGTTGAGTGCAAGTTATAAGAGGATTAAATATTGAGATTATTACAGCTTACGGTTTTGATGAATTAGGGGCTAATTAAAGAGTACCTGGATAACCAAGCATTGCTCGGATAAAAACAATTGATCTATCGGTCTAATCTCAAAAAGTAACTTAAAAAAAAGAGAATGATGAAGAGGATTGGACTTGAACTTTCGGTTTCTGGTTTCTGATTCACCCAATTTCCTTACTGAGCTATTACAGCCTTATAGACGTAGGCGAATTTTACCGTCGTATTCTAATGTTATTTCAGCAGTTTTCATTGCCTGAAAACACGGATAAAAAAAAGGTTGTCTGTAAAATCGGTTTACGGACGATAATTTAACGTGACAACGTCATAACAAAACAATAAAAACCACATCAACTCTTCACTTTACTTTATAAACAGTCGACGAACAGTGCAAGCCGAACGCACAAGCCTCAACGTAACGTACGTTCCGGCGTTCATATTTACTATTTGTTGTCACGTCAAAAGACGTTTTCTAAAAAGGAAATCTAGTAAGATCAATTTATCGCTCCCGAAACCCCCTGTATGATAAATTTCATAAAAATCGTGGAAGCCGTTTCCGAGATTCAAGCTTTATAGTTATATATAGGGTAAACAAGAATTGCTCGTTTAGAAGTATTAGATGTCGATTCTTTTCTTACTGTATATAAGTTTTCTTCGATCTGGTTATGCTACGAACTCGTTCAATAAGTAGGAGATCAATGGTTAGAAAATTGTACGGTTTAAATATGTTATCCTTAGCATCAAATTTATTAATATCCGTCAAAATGCAGATATCCTTCGTTTCTCAATGATTTTATTCAATTCTCCAAAAGACCTCGAACTCGATGTTCTCATTCAGGTCGAGGCCTGAGTTTGGATCTGTTCCGATAGGAAAAGTACCTATATATCATGCCGCAAATTCATTAGAGTTAACTTTCTTATTTTTATTATTAAATTTTCGCTGTCACCGTTAACTTTTTGTTAACTTAGCATTTCATATTCAAATTCCAAGGAAATTGACTGATACGACTATTTTTCACAAAGCCAATGTAGCACTGTGCTAATAATTATGTAGCTGCTACTCAGGAAGTAAATGGCCTCATTTATGTATAGTGATAATAGAAATTTACATAGTTACAACAAAAATGACACACCACAACGGTGACGCTGCCTCTGTCAAACTCTATTTTAAAGTCTACAAAGGCATCCGCATTACAGCTACATAAGTAATGTTACAATCTTTAATCTGAAAAAATATTGAATCCCTTATAACCGGTGACCGTAGAAACATACGGTAATTAAAACAAAATTCGGGCATTAGACGTCCAGAATCACGTGCTAATTACGCAGGGCTGGCACCGCGACGCGAGCCTGACAAACGACTTTGATCAATCACCCCGTCCGTGCCCTGGCCGCCGCGACGTCCGATTTGTTTGTAGCAACCCTAACTTGGGGTGACAGTTGCGGTAGTTCGATGTGGGGTTTAGTTCGTTACATACAAAGTTTTCTCGAACTGTAAAGCAACCAAGTACTTTCGTAGCATCATTTACGGTAAAGTACTTAAACAAATAATGACGGAAATAATATCTTCCTTTTTTCTATAAATAAAAAAGCGAACAAGCATGAAGACTATGGTTTCATGTGGCTGCTGTAACTTTATTCCATCAACATTCATATTCAAGTAAGTTTTTACCTTAACTCAGATCATAATCAAAATATTTTACCCTTTTCTTTTATTCACCGAAAAAAATAATTACTACGCTATAATAATGGAACACTGCCGCGGCGATACTTCGCTGGTTGAACCCCACTAACTCTCACTACTCAAGGCTCTTTACGAAGTTGTATGGCATAAATGAAATGCATAAAGCAGTCTCTTTCACCTTATATCAATATCAAAATTTAAAAAATCCTTAAAACGCTAATCGTAGCAATACGTACAGTAATTGAAACTAAATTCGAGCATTAGACGTCCAGAATCACGTTCTAATGGCGCAGGGCTGGCACCGCGTCGCGAGCCTGACAAACGACTTTGATCAATCACCCCGTCCTCGGGCCTTGGCCGCCGCGACGCCCGATTTGTATGTAGCAACCCTAGCTTGGGGACAAGTTGTGGTTGGTCGATGTTGGTATATTGTGGTTTAAACACATAGAGTTTCTTAAAGGGAAGGAATTAAAATCGTGCAGAAAGCACAATTTTGTTTGGCGAATACTTTATAAAATAAGCAAGGTATACTAAAAGGAAAATTTTTATACTAAAACTGTTTTAGAGTCCATTCTTTTGGCCAACTACGCCAGTGTGACTGAGCGTAGCCGGAGCAGATCACTAATATGAATATGTACGTATGTATAGTCTGTATTTAGGCGTCCCTCACCATAGCCTCTACTCTCTAAGACTAATTGCGGCAAATCGCCAGGTCTCACCGCGCTGTGCAGTCAGCTGTGAACGCCATGCATCTTATGCACAATAACTCTTGTGGTTACTAATTTATTAAACTTGTTAGAATATTGCTGAAATACCCGAATCTTATTGTTATAAAGAATCTAAAACTTTGATGATCTGATGGCTGAGTGAGATGACCACAAGTTATCGTGCTTTGGAGGCCACGATACGCCTTTGCTTCCGGTTGTTATGGATTGATACAGTCGCTGCATCTGAGGTCTTATAGGCGGTTTGAAAACATACAACAGCGGGTTAGCTACTAACCCCCATCTCGTCGTGGAGTAAGCTACAGTCTTCCTTATAATGAGGGGAGACCTGTACCCAGGAGTAGTACGCTACAAATTGTTGCAGCCATACAACCTTAGGACGACAACAATATATTTAAATGAAAAAAAGTCATTTAAATATAATAAACAGTAAGTCATAGAATAATAATAACACTTCACACAATTCACACTCATGTCTCATAGCCCCACAGTAGGGTAGATATACCCTGTGTGGGTACCATGAACACACACAAAGACAGAAACACAAACACCCGGATCGAGAACAGAAATTTAAACTCATCATTCAAATTTCTGTTTCGCCGGGAATCGAACCCGGGACCATTTGATTGGCAGTCCGGCATGGTAACCATTGCGCCACGCAGGTCGTTAATAATAAAATGAATTTCAAACAAACATTGCAGCTGCCATAATAAATCTAAGCACGTCAAGGAAATCTAATACCTTTTCAGCATTATAAAGAAGAAAAAGTAATCAATACCTACCTCAGAATTAGGAGGGAGAGTCAACGTCACTCAATTACACGTCTAATCTTATGAGTGAATAAAATATGACTGAATTCATTGTGATAACCTTGAAAAAAAAGACAACGGGTTGCACTCCGGTAGTGCCGGCAGAAATGAAAAATTTAATGGAATTGTTAGGGAATAATTTCCCACGAATTGCTTTTATTATCGGTAGGTATTATTTTTCATCTAGTATTTTTATAAAGTTATAAAGAGCAGCGATGGCCGAGTGGTAAAAAACCACGGTCTTCGACGCGACCGATCCCAGGTTCAAATACTCGGCTCGCACCTCTGACAAAGAAATTTGTAATGTGCGAATTTATCGCTGCTCCACGGTGATGGAAAATATCGTGATATTTCCTTGATTACGATGTTCTCCATCGCCGTGCATGCCTGAGAGAAATTCATAATTTCTCGAAAGCATGACGTCCACCAATCCGCACTTGGCCAGCGTGGTGGACTATGGCCTAAATCCCTCTCAATTGTGTGAGAAGGAGACCAGTGCCCAGCAGTGGGACATAAAAAAGGTTGAATTTTTTTTTATAAAGTACTCACTTATTTTCTTTCACTATTTCTTCGTCACTTTTTCATTAATAGATGCACTTTGTTAATGTCCATATTTTAAATACTTGATATAAACGAATTTTACAAGTATAGATAGTCGAGCCATCAGCTGTCACCCCTCCGTCTTACGAATATTCGATCAGGCCACGTGTCCTGACGCGAGAAAAAAAGTGGACAACGCCGCTAAAGAAGTTTTCACTTCAAAAATTCTCTCTTGTTTATTTAATGTACACTAATGTTTCTCATGTAGGACTATTACTATACTTTTCATCATTAGAAATTTTCACAGATCACAGAAATACATCATTTCTGTTGCTGCTATAACAACAAATACTAAAAATATAATAAAATAAATATTTAAGGGGGCTCCCATACAAAAACGTGATTTTTATATATACATAAAGGTACGGAACCCTTCGTGCGCGAGTCCGACTCGCATGTGGCCGGTTTTTATGTCCCATTGCTGGGCACAGGTCTTCGCTCAGAAGTGAGAGGTATTTAGGCCATAGTCCACCACGCTGATCAAGTGCGAAAAATTATGAGTTTCTCTCAGCCATGCACGGGGAAAACATCGTAATTAATTAAATATCACAATAGGTTAGGTTAGTTTGACGACCCGTGTGGCGCAATAGTTTATTTATTTATTTATTTATTTATTTATTTATTTAGTACACAAAGATATTATAAGACACGACAACAGAAGAGAAATATGTACAGGGTACTGCTTATTTCTAAAAGAAATTTCTAGTTAAATTTTTAGTTACCATGTCGGGCTGCCGATCGGAGGGTCCCGAGTTCGAATTCGAGTTCGAGAAATTGTTTGTGTTTCTGTCATTGTGTGTGTCCATGGTACTCACGACACAGGGAATTCTAGTGTGGGGGCTATGAGTGTGTAGCGTTATTATTTTATTTATTTTATACTATCCTTCACCACGGAGCAGCGGTAAAATTAAATACACACATAACAAATTCCTGTGTCAGAGGTGCGCGTCGAGGATTTGAACCAAGTGTCTCTATAGTTGACTTCCCCGAACTTGACTTGTTTAACTCATCGGCAAAAGTATTTAAAACAAAAATGACAAAAGAGTGGTTTGGAACTCCTTAGTGCAATTATATGTTAGTTTATGTGTAGGTATACCTTTTAATAATTTGTATTGTATCATATTATATAATAATGTTAGCATACTGGCTATTAGCTTCGATATGTGAAAACAGCTAAATGGTGTTTTAGATATTTAGTTTATAAGTAATTTCTTCTTAATGTCACTGTATGTTTTCCAAATAAAATAAAATAAATAAATAAATAAAATAATTTTGTCTTTGAGATTTTAATTTCAATTCCTTAAAGGAATCTATCGAGTGAAAGATCTATCGTGATCACGACTCCTCTCCTGCACGACAAATAAATGTTATCGCAAAATTACTTACACGGGAACTTTGTACTCAATCAAAGATATCAGCCAGATACAATGAGATATGGAGATATTAGTTACGACTTCGAAAAGAACAGATATCCAATTACTTGCCAATGAATATTCAAATCAGATTATGACTTACAATTACAATGTAGAAAACCAGAGAGCGTTTTGCTTTGAGTTTAGTGGGCGGAGGATAACTCCTGTCATACTATTTGGGGTTCGGTACCCGAAGGTTAAATAGCGGTAAATGAGACGCTTTCGTTTTTAGGCTTCGCTGTTCGTCCCTCTGTCTGTCATCAGGTTGTATCTTATTAACCATGATGGCTAGACATTAGAAATTATCACAGATGATGTATTTCTGTTGCCGCTATAACAATTAATACTAGAAATAGAATAAAATATTTAATTAAGGGGGAGCCCTCTTACAATAAACGTGATTTTTTTATAGATAATGGTACGGAACCCTTCGTGCGTGAGTCTGACTCGCACTTGGCCGGTTTTTCGTTTGTCGTTTCTCTCATGGAACTGTAGTTTTGAGCGGTAATGAAAACACAATGCATTTTTTCATTGATCTAACATTAAACAAACTCTATCACGCTTACCAAGTGCAGCTTAGTGAACATGGCTTCAAGAAATTTTATGCAACTCTTTACACAGATGGAAAACGTAACGAATAATTGCAATGTTTCATCCGGTAGCATCAAAAACATCGAAATTTCAGGAGGGTACGCCGTGGTTCCTTTTCCTTATCTTGGGATCTCCCGCAACGATGTCCTAGTCTATACAATTCGTCTATCACAGCTCCAAATCAGTTAGCTCGTATTAAGCTATATGGTGACATCGAAAATAACTTTATGGTCTTCATTTAGCGTTGCATTGTGTATATTAATCACGTACCTTCTCTATGATAAAAAAATCACCTTGATGACACTGGCATGTCTGAAGATTAACTGAAGTTGAGCACATGTAGCCTCCCACCTAAACTTAGCTGACTTAGAATAATAAAGAAAAAAGAAAAGAAAAGAAAACATATATTTCATATTAGGAATAATAAATATTCGCTTAATGAATGTCTTTTTTTCCCGGTCATCTCGGGCCTTTAGGTGCTTGGGCTAGATGTTGAGCTGAGAGAAAAAAGGCGACAGAAAAAAACTCCCAGCAGCACTCTTTTAAAAAAAGTACATTATATATTTGAGATAACAGAATGGCTATGGGTTGATAATGGGCACACGTGACAGCTGATCGTGTGAGACACTATATAATGTAATATTATAAATACTCTACTCTCTGCTCACCATACATTAACACCCGGCGAACTGAAATGTGACTGTAATTGATACAACCGATCGTTTTTCTTGAATTTATTAACATAGTAATATAAAACTATACCAACATGTAATGCCGACTTGCTGTTACGTGTCGATTAATGTTAAAAGATATAATCTCAAATTGTTAAAGAATGATGTGACATATCGAAAAAAACAACGGGTTGCACTCCGGTAGGGCGGTGCCGGCAGGCAAAAGTGAAAACTTGAACATTAACGTTATGCATTTTTGATAATTTGGAATGTTTAGGGAATAATTTCGCACGAATTGCTTTTAATATCAGTATTATTTTTCATCTAGTATTTTCAGTAGGTTTTCATCTAGTATGTTTATAAAGTATTAACTCATTTTCTTTCACTATTTCTTCGTCACTTTTTTCATTAATAGATGCACTTTGTTCAATGTCCATATTTTGAATACTTCATAAATAAACGAATTTTACAAGTATAGACAGTCGAGCCATCAGCTGTCAACCCTCCGTCTTACGAATATTCGATCAGGCCACGTGTTCACGCGAGTTAAACATTTGTTACCCATCCCAAAAAAGTACACAACGCCGCAAACGAAGTTTTCACTTCAAAATTTTTTTTAATGAATTTAACTAGTGTTCTTTAAAACATAAACTATGAATCAGCGTGTTTATAAGAATCATTACATGGTGTCAATATAATCGGAATATTTTATGTCACCAAGATTAACCACTAACTTCTTTTTTATTTTACTTTCTTACGGCAAAAGGCGCGAAAATTGGTGTATTAAATTTTTTGTCAAAGGACAAAAAAAAACAATTATTTTAATAAAATATGCATAGGTATTACAAAAAATATCTGCTTACAAATTTAAATAAATTTTTAAGCCATATTGAGGTACATTTTCCAAAGTTATTAAAATACTCGTGCCTAAATACCATGTTTCGTAACCTTTTTTTAATGATTTTCAATAAACTTAGCTTTTATTTAAAATTTTAAGCCCTTTAAAGTTTTTGGTGGGAACAGGTATGAAGTGTCGTTTTGTTTCAATTTTCTTGGCGTATTTTTGTGTTTTATCGAATAAATTGGATGTCATTTTGTTCGATATTCTAGTAGTGAGTGAACAGTGATGTAATAAAATAACAATTCAAAAGCATAGCTTTTCGGATTTCCTCAAAAACTCCATGAGGTGCGTTTTATTAAAGTAGCTATCACTTTAGTTGGAAAATATGGATCAAGATCTTACTAATGCATGGCAAATTGATTTAATGAAATAAGCGTATAGATCAAATTAATGTAAAAAATTAGGCACTTAATCAACTAATCGATTCGCATCAATAAGTAAACCGACGATTCTGTGACGAAGAAAAAAGTAGCAAACATTCAAAAGGGAGATGTTCCGACATTACAAACGAATTAAAATGCGGCATCACGTACATTATAGCTTGTTCGGGATTTTTTTCAATACACTTATACAAATGCGAGCAGTGGCGTGCGTAGAGACGAATTATATAGAAAAATATTTGCGTTAGAGAGGTTGTTTTCTGTAATGATTTTTTATAATCATTGAAAATAGGGGAACGCCTTTGGACTTGGGTAGTTGATAGTCGAATGATATCGAGTAGGTGATATAAATTAATAACATGTAAAAAAATGTATTGTTGGTTTCTTCAATAAAAAACACTGTTGAGGTCTTGGGTGGTTTATTTAAGAGTATATTTTACAATCTTTGTTAATATTAGTAATTATTAGCTACTAGTACGTGTACTTCCTTAGACAGTCGTGAGAGAAGAGGGCTGTCACATTCGATTGACATTTGTCGATGACATAAAATAAAGTAACGTTCCGTTACTACATCATCCCCTTTTACAAAAATTAAAAAAAAAATATTTCTAACATTCAACCCCTTTTACAAATTATTATTAACATTGAACCCCATTAAAAAAATTAAATTTTATTATTACCACTACATCATCCCCTTTTACAAAAAAAAATAAATAAATTCACAATTACTTGCATTTAACCCCTTTTAGAAAAATTACAATCTTATCCTTACTCTTAAGTTCTACTTTTAAGTTAATACATCAGTCTTAATATTATTACAATATTAGGTTAAACTACAGTTAAACACTAAATAAATTACAAGTCTTAATTATTTCAATATTAAGTTACACTACAATTACACATTCAACCAGCGAGCACCTCCTCTGGTGAACCACAAAGTCTACGCTGGTCGAATAAAGAAAGAGGTTCTGGTATAATTTACATTATTTGTGTCTCTTATAACATATGATCTATTACCATTACAAGCAACTATTCTACCTTGTAACCATACATTCTTTTGTGGCTCTTTTTTAAACCATATATTTTGACCCACTTCAAAGTCTTTTTTCATTCTACACGTCTTATTATAATTCTTTATGTTTCTATCTATTTGTTTACTAAATTGATACTGTACATTACTATTTAATTTTGGTTCCAGGTATTTATGTGAGGTTATTAATTTTGTTCTTATATTTCTATTCATTAACAATTCACAAGGAGAAAAATTTGTTCCAGTAACTGGTGATATTCTATATTTTAATAAAGCTACTCTAAAATCTGTGTTATCTTCATTACATTTATACATTATCTTTTTAGCTATCTGAACTCCTCTTTCAGCCATTCCATTAGACTGGGGGTATCTAGGACTAGTGTAAGTATATTTAAAACCCCATTCCTGAGCAAACTTTTTACATTCACGAGAATCAAATGGTACATGATCTGATACAATCTCACTAGGAACACCAAAGTTACAAAATAAATCTAGTAAACTATTATTAATTGCACTTGCAGTTTTGCTACTCAGATACTTAATATCTAACCACTTGGAGTAGTAATCATATATTATTAAATAACTTTTTCTCTTAAAATCCATGATATCAATACCTAACTTTAAAAATGGTAAACTAGGAACTGAGTGTGAGATCAATGGTTCTTTTACATTATTATTTTGATAAGTTTGACAGGGGAAACATTTTTTTACAAATTCTTCAATATGACTATCTATATGAGGCCAATAATATAATTTACGAGCTAACTGTTTCATTTTAGACATACCTATATGTCCTTCGTGTAATATTTTTAATGTAGACATTCTTAAACTTTTGGGTACAATCAATCTCTCTTTATAGAATACTAATTTGTCATCAAATGACAAATCATCCTTCAACTTGTGATAACTATGTAAATACTCTGGAATGTTATTAGTCTTAGGCCACCCATTCTTAATATATTCTATTATTTCAGTTAACTCACAATCCTTCGAACTTTCCTTAATTAGGTTGAGCTTTTGCTCCTCTGTACATTCTAAATTCTGACTTAAGCCTACACAATGTATAACTTCATACATATAAGGTTCATCAACCTCATCGGATTCCTGGTATGACCGAGATAGAAGATCTGCTATATACATAAATTTTCCTTGTACATATTTGAACTCTATATTATATTTTAATAATTTAAGTTTTAATCTTTGCAATCTAGGGGAAGGTATATCATGCAAATGCTTTTTTAACAAAGATTCTAATGGTTTATGATCATTAATGATAGTAATGTTTTGACCATAAATATAATAATGAAATTTTTTAGTGGCCCACACCACACTTAATAATTCCTTTTCTATCTGTGAGAAATTTTTCTCTGACTGAGTTAAACTACGAGATGCAAAACAAACTGGTTTGTTATTTTGTAGTAAACAACAACCAATGCCATCCTTAGATGCATCACATTGTACTACAATAGGTAACCTACTATTAAAATTCTGTAAGATTGGGGCTTCAGTAATTTTTTTTCTTAAGATTATTATAAACATTTTCATGAACTTCTGTCCACATCCACTCCACATCCTTTTTTAACAACAAATGTAATGGTGAGGCAATATCAGCCATATTTGGAATAAACTTTCTTAAATAACTGACCATTCCGAGAAAAATTTGTAACTGTTTTTTATTAGTTGGACTTTTCATACTTAATATTGCATTTACTCTATCTGGGTCTATTTTCATGCCTTTTTCAGAAAACAGATGACCAAAATATTTTACTTCCTTCAATTTATATTGAAATTTTTTCTCATTAAATCTAACATTATGCTCTAATGCTCTTTCAAAAACTTTTCTTAATATTGCATCATGTTCTTGCTCTGAGTCACTACTTATTAACAAATCATCACAATAGACAATTACTCCTGGTATATCTCCGAATGCCATTTCACTGTACCTTTGAAATATTTCAGGCGCTACTGACAAACCAAACGGCATTCTTAAAAATTTAAAACAGCCATAAGGGCTATTGAAAGTACACAGATCATTTGAATCCTCACTGAGCTTAATATTATAAAATCCATCTGACAAATCTAATACTGAGAAACATTTTTTATTACACAACTTGGACACAATTTCATCTATAGTTGGTATCAAATGATGTTCTCTTATTAATACCTTATTAAGATCTTTCGGATCTAAACAAATTCTTAGTGAACCATCTTTCTTTTCAATAATAACCAAATTACTCACAAAACTTTTTGGGTGCTCAACTCTCGCAATGACCTTGTGCTTCACCAGAGCTTCCAACTTGTCCGCGAGACGCTTCATAAGTGCATTGGGCACTCTCCGTGGTGGTCTCACTACCGGTTGCACACCAGGTTGAATGCGCAACTGCAGAGGACGCTTAAATTCACCCACACCCTGAAAAAGTTTTTTATTCATATTAATAATGTTTTCTTTAGTATTATTACAGTCTTTCTTAGTTTTAATCATATTAATATTATTATTACTTAACAACTTCAGCTCTAATAGCGATTTTAAACCTAAAATAGGTCTCACTTGTTCTTTTATTATTAAAAATTCCAGTTTTACAAACTCATCATCATTAATATTTTTATTATAAACTTTTAAGGTTATTTTCCCTAAAGGAAATAACTTGCCACCACCAAAGACCTCTATTATAGTTCTAGTCTCAGATAAACTGATATTTTTATCATCATCGACTATTTGTTTCAAATCCTGTATACTAATTACATTTATCTGTGCACCTGTGTCACATTTGAAGGTCACTCTTTTATTTTCAACTCTTAATTTTTCTATCCACTCATTATTCTTAATATCTATGGTGCAAACTAGTCATAAGTCATGCACATTATTCTGACCAGATTGATGAACACTGTGAATTTTCCTATTTTCATTTGCAAAATAACAACCTACACTGAAATGATTCATTTTATTACATTTATTACACTTCTTCCCATATGCAGGGCATTGCCTCTGACCATGTTCAGTATTACATTTTTTACACTTATAGAAATATTTATTGAAACTGACTTTATTGTTATTATTTTTAATATTACTATTAAATAACTTGTATTTCTCATTATTAACTATGTTCTTAAAATTATTACTTGAGTACTTAGCTTTATTTTCAGATGAGATGTGTTGCCGGGATGCCTTAGTGTCCTGCACCGCGTGAACCTCCGGGTTAGCCAGCGTCTTCAAATGTTCCCTGGACAGCTCCGCAGATCTGCATATTTCTACTGCCTTGTTCATTGTCAAGTCTTTAACTTCGAGAAGTTTTTGCTGAATCCGTTGCTCCTTGACACCGATGACTATCCTATCCCGTATCATGCGTTCTTTCTGGTCTCCAAAATTGCAGTTTTCTGCCATCTTCCTGATTGCTGTATAGAATGCATCAAATGATTCACCCTCTTCTTGCAATCTCCTGTTAAAATTGTATGTGTTAATGACTTCGTTTTGCTTCGGCTTGAAATACTTTTCGAAGACATCCAGTACTTCTTCTAATTTTGCTTTTTCGTCGATTTTTAACACATTGTAATAAAGCTCCTGTGCCTGTTGCCCGATGCAATTTAACAGTATTGCCGCTTTCCGAGTTTCTGATAATTTTTCAAAGCCGGCAGCCATGATGAAGGTCCTAAAACTCTGTTTAAATCTCTGCCATTGTGGATAGCAGTTGTCCACGTTGTCCAGATTTAGGCCTTTGGGCATTTTATATTCCACTGCACACGTCATAACGCCTTTTTCGTCCTCCGACATTTTATTATATTATTTGTACTGCAGGCACGCACGTGTTCTTCTTACCGGTGTCCGGCCCGTCCGGAAAAAAAAAATCTTATCCTTCAGAATCCTTGCGGCTGCGCCATGTATTGTTGGTTTCTTCAATAAAAAACACTGTTGAGGTCTTGGGTGGTTTATTTAAGAGTATATTTTACAATCTTTGTTAATATTAGTAATTATTAGCTACTAGTACGTGTACTTCCTTAGACAGTCGTGAGAGAAGAGGGCTGTCACATTCGATTGACATTTGTCGATGACATAAAATAAAGTAACGTTCCGTTACTACAAATATTAAATCAAAATTTATATTACGTCCGCGTGGTCTTTGGTATTAGTCATGGCATGATGTTATATAGTCTAAAACCGTCCCCGATAAATGAATTATCCAACACAAAAATATTTTTTCAATTCGAACAAGTAGTTCCTGAGATTAGCGCGTTCAAAAAAAACTCTTCATCTTTATATTTTAGTATAGTGTATATGTAGATAGTATGTAGTACCTTTCGTCAAAACGACACAAGAAATATTTTGTACGGCAACACAACATAACGATTACATTATTCAGCACCTTGGGAGAGGATACCGGGTTATGTGGGATTTGACCGCACTAAAACCCCCTCGGTGGCCTGCCTCTGCGCTTGGGGAGGACTCCGGAATCTCCAGTTGAACGCACAGGTGTCCCCCACGCGCGGGGCACAGAATGGGCCCAGAGAGAGCAGATGTGCTCTCCTGCACCTTCCGATGCTTACGGCGGCAAGCGGCCAACGCGCCGTCCTTCCCGGGGCTGCTGGCGGGTCGGACCGAGCTCCCAATCACACCGCCCACAACCCCGGAAGCCCCCTTTTAGTCGCCTCTTACGATCAGGCAGTGTATACCGTAGCTCTATTCTTAATCCCGAAGCTACAGGTACTAACTCTACGTATCTAATACTAAACTGTTAACGTTCATCACCTGCATATACTTTAAGTTACTCAAAATCTGATTTTGGTATTCTCGATGTCTCATGAAAATTAAACCGGTATCTTTTATCGAAATCCTGATTTTCATAAATTGTATCTCATTTAAACTAGTAGTAATTATGTAGCTACTAGTAACCAACACTAAAATATTCGTCGATTCGATTTTATGAAAAAGAACAGTTTTTGCCCTCGAGACTGTCGTGCAATGAAGAAAGGCGCCGTTAATTATTGAAATAATTGTTAATTAAAACAGGTACTAAGACATTGCTTAAAACACCTCTCATTAATTAGGAAGTGTCGATACAACTTTCATTTCGAATTCGATCGGTAAGCAGCTTAAAATACGTAATTAAATTGCACATTTTAAATATTGCGACATAATTTATCTTTTTAATCCATGTTCTTTAGTTTTAATGAGTTCGATACTTGTTGGACTTGTCGTCGTAAGAGATAATGCACTTAATTTTGGTGGATACTATGTTTTTTTGTCATGTTGTTCTTCTTAATTGCACATATTTTTAAAGATATAGTAAGTAGGTCCTTAAAAAGTAAACTGAAGTAAGGAAAAATACTACTGTTCCTCAAAAAAATTTAATAAAATAAAATAATATTAAAGAAGTTTGTGTGAACGTGTATGTGTATGTGTGTGTGTCTGTGTATTTATGTGTGTGTGTGTTTCTCCTATGTTGGTTGGCTATGTGTGGTTGATACCTATTAATACATAAGAAATAACACATTTTATACTATTTGAATAAGACTTAGATGTTCTGTGCGGGCTGTAGTACTCTTTTATTTGTTAATCACACCGCTCTCTAGTGAAAAGAGTGTTTTATCACTAAGAATCAATTTTACCTATCTAGTTTTCCAAAAAAAAAAAAACACGATTCTATTTTCGAATTACCGAATCTCCACACTTTTGCGTTGTGATTGTTCGTCGCTACATAAAAATTAATGGAATCCCTGTTTAATGGTTGATTCTAATTCCTTGTTTATTTCAATTTTTTATTTAATTTGTGCTTCGTATTTTCTGAATTGCTAATGCATTCAGTTAGTAAATATTAAAATTAATATCTAGCCATGTAGTTCTTACAATGTGAATTTAATAATTCTACTAAAAAAATTACAAAATGTTTATTTTTAAATTTTGTCCTTACCTCATGGATACAAATTAAACTTACGGTAACTTGTTCTTTTGTTGATTCGACCTTTTTTGTTTTCTTTTTTCGCATCGGGGGAAACCTTCAAAAGGTACCCAGCACCTTGGGAGATGATACCTGGTTATGTGGGATTTGTAGCGCACTAAAACCCCCTCGGTGGCCTGCCTCTGCGCTTGGAGAGGACTCCGGGATCTCCATCGGAACGCACCGATGTTTGTAGTAACTAACATTTTTGTTACAAGAGAAGACAAAATTGTCTAGAAATGATGTACTTAAGACATATATTATGTCCATGTTCTGTAACAAATACGTAATGATTTGTATTAAATGGATTAAAGAATTTAATCTTGGTAGCGGTTCTTACCAGCTGATAGACAGTTTTACGTATCGCGAGTGAAGGGTTACCTTTTAAAATCCTACTTTAATATTATAAATGCGAAAGTAAGTTTGTTTGTTACTCTTTCACGCGAAAACTACTCAACCGATCATCATAAAACATTGTACATATGTATATTCTTGGAATTATCACAAGTAAAACTTTAAAAAAATTAACGCGGGTGAAACCGCGGTGCACAGCTAGTTGTTAATAAAGAGGAAGGAATGCAACTGGGTGCGGCCATATACGAGTACCTACATATCTATCTTTTACCGGCTACATAATAATTATAATTTTATAGAAAACGTTAAATTTGGACCATTATGAAATAAGTCTAGAACAATGTTTATATCTAAAGTTTATATAAATTTGTAAAATGTGAAATAGGTACTTTACAATTTGCACTATAATTAGCACTAAACGTAAGCCTTCATTGATTCTTGCTATCTGAATATACATAGCAATAAGAAAAAGATAACGTTAATAGGTTATTTGCTCATAAACCACTTAAACTCGTTGAATTGAGATGAATCTTTCGATTGAACGTAAAGAAAAAAGAAAGAAGAATCGGGTGTGGGACGCAGAAGTTAATTCCAGTAGCGGTGCTTCAGGATTTTAAATCGGAGATAGGGATGAACATTCTAATTCTAATAATGTAGATGTAAGTAAAGAAAGAAAAGAAAAGAAAAGAAAAGAAAAATGATTTATTTGCGCAAATATGGGTATTACAGAAGTTGTTTTATATATTTAAAATCCGCCATATTTACCTCAGTAAGGTATGCAAATATTTTTAAAGAAAAAAAAATGTGAGTTAAAACTGCATACTAAATAAACGCTTTCTCTAAATAAACTGCATGTGACATTTGTAGCACACTACAACCCCCTCGGTCGGCCCCGGTTGTTGTCGTTAGATAACAGTCGTTAAACCTTGTCGGAGGCCTTATGGGCGGTTTGAAAACATCCGACATCGGGTTGGCCACTAACCCGCATCTCCACCAACCCGCATTGGAGCAGCGTGGTGGAGTAAGCTCCAGGCCTCCCCAACGATGGGGAGAGACCCGTGCCCAGCAGTGGGGCGCAAAAAGGGTTGCAACCACAACCCCCTCGATGGCCTGCCTCTGCGCTTGGGGAGGACTCCGGGATCTTCAGTGGAACACACCGGTGTCCTCCACGTTCGGCGCCCCAGAGGGCCCAACCTTCGAGAGAGCTATGTTCTCTCCTGCACCATCAAATGCTCACGGCGGCATGCAGCCACGTACACACCACCGTCCTTCCCGGGGCTGCTGGCTGGACGGGTCAAGCTCCCATTCTCTCCGCCCGCAATCCCGAACGCACTCTTTTAGTCGCCTTTTTCGATCAGGCAGCGGATACCGTAGCTCTATTCTTAATCCGAATCTACCTAGTATATCTATATGAAACATAAAAGTAACACAGGTTTTACCATAATAGGGGGGGCCGTTGCCACTTGTTTGTTACTACCTTTTGAAACGAAATAAATGTTTTTTTTTTTGCAAAATAAATGACACTGCAAAGTCAATGCTAGACAAGCATTGAAATTAAATCAAAAGACCCGTAGCAAAGTGTGTTATAGGCATTTTAATTGTAATTGGAATTTTAAAAACTGCGAAAAAGTTATCAATGAAGCAGAATAGATAAAAAATAGAATACGATAAGAAATACAGAAGTGATGATTTTAATTCGCACAGATATCTTAGCGACATAATTTTTACTGTTTAATCAATAATCATTTATCCAAAGCCTAGAAAGCTACATAATGTCCGTGGATGAAAGCAAGGCCCTAAAGAAATCAAAAGACCAAAAGTGAACCTCACACAAAATCAATAGATGAAAGAAGATAATAGCGATAGCTGTACTTGCCGGGATATTAGACTGGCAGTTAGTGGAAGGATGATTCCTCAGCTAAATAGCTTCTTGCAATGATCCTTTTTAATCTAATAAGGATAATTGTAATGGCCTAGAGATGGAGCAGCGATGGCTGAGCAGTAAAAACCGCGCAGTCTTCGACACGGAGATAAAGGATTTGAATCCGGTATTTCGTGTCGTCTCCGTGCCGTGCAGTTTTGACAAAGAAATTTGTAATGTGCGTATTACCGATATCGCTGCTCCACGGTGATGAAAAATTTTATAATATTTAATTGATTACGATGTTTTCTTTCTTGACGACCCGCGTGGCGTAATGGTTACCATGCCGGACTGCCGATCGGAGGGTCCCGGGTTGGTTGGGAAGCAGAAATTTGAATGATGAGTTTAAATTTCTGTTCTCGGTCTGGGTGTTAGTGTTTCTGTCTTTGTGTGTGTCCATGGTACCCACGACACAGGGTATAACTACCCTACTGTGGGGCTATGAGTGTGAATCTTTTTTTTTCGTACAAGTCTGAGAGAAACTCATAATTTCTCGAAGACATAATGCCCACCAATCAGCACTAGGCCAGCGTGGTGGGCTACGATTCTAAATCCTCCTAAATTCCTCTCACTAATGAGATGAGACCTGTGCCCAGCAGAGAGATAAAAAAATGTTAAATTAGCTAGACCTAAAATCAATGATTCTACCTAAACATAAGCAAGCACTGCATTTTTAAATATTGACTTTTAAGCTAAAAATATGCATACAGGGTTCGTAACTAAGCAATCTATTCCGTAAGATAAAACTGGGTAAGATAATGTTAAATGTTTATAACAATTATATACAATACAGGTTTTCGATACAAAGTTGTTTAATTCTATCTGTACTCGCTAATTGGAATATTGGACAATTTATAACTTTGCATTCCTCATATCAATCAATATTCAAATTAAATTTCTGCAAATGTTTACTTCGAACTTACTATGAGTTTTAAGTCAAAAATAACTTAATTTATAAAAATATACTGAAGAGCATTTTTTATGATTTAAAATAGGAAACAAGAATGCAAGCCTCTTGGTATTATGTAATATCTACATAAGTAAGTAGTACACAATTAAAAACTGTTTTAACGGAAGATCCAAATCAGAGTTTGAATGACTTAAAAACTAAGCATGATACGTGTGATTAAAATTTTACATTAGATAGAGAAAGAAATACAGTAAATTGACGTCACTGTTGTAATGCCGTAAAAAAATATTACTCGTAATAAAGCTCCATTTTGCTGAAAATCTTTTGGACAATAATCTATAAATATCTATAATAGCTCTGTTATTTTAAAACAGTTTATTTTGATTATAATTGTTGATAGAATAGAAAACCTATATACATATTTTATTCTTAAATACCTACCTATATTTACGAATAAAATTTAGATTTAAAATATGAATAAAAAGGAGAATTAAAAAATTACACTGAATTCTAAATGCCATCTCATTTGAATGTGATCAAATCGAGGCACAAGGGAATTGCTTCACGACAGAAATGTTTCCGATGATTACTTCCCAACCAATTCCTTAAAAACTTACGCTCAATTCGATTTTATATCACTACCGCGTTTCAACCGCGCCGTTCAAAACGCCGGTGTGCGTCGGCTGCCCATCCTCTGAAAATGGAGCGACCGATAAAAAAGGTAACGAATTATAAAAAAACTGAGGCACAATCGCGAGCGCGAACGTGTGGGTGGTGGGCGAAATGAAATGAAATAATGAAAAAAATGGGCAAAAAGTAGTACAAACATGCATTGTCCTGCCACCCAACCCCCTTAATGAGAGGGGGCCCATGCGACGTGCGCCCGGAGTGGCTGATTATCACCTGATTTTATCACTGTACGTCATGTACTTACAGGGATGGATTTTCGTTTCTTGTCTAGTTGGGTAGGGCGAGCAATCCGTGTTAGATGCTGTGTAGAGTTTAGTCTTAGGGTGATAGTATCGAAGAAAAGGGATAGAGTTTAATATAGTTAGGGAAGGCTTTTCGCAAAGATCTTAAGATGTCCTCATATCTTTCAGTATTATAGCTTAGACTTTAGTGTTACGTTAAATCCTTCTAAAACCAGAAGAAAAAGGCAAGAAAAGAGTGCAAGAACGCAGCGATAAATAAATTTGTGTTTATTCCACTTATGAAAAAACTGTTCAGAATTTTGCCTCAATATGCCAGTTTTGAAGAAAAGAAATTTGCTTATACCATTCTAAACAATTTTCTAAATTCTTAGATACCTACTTAGATTTTTTAAGACCTGATGCTGACTGCCGTACAGTTTCACTATTAAAAAGAGTGAAAAAGGATAACTTCTAATGTTTCGTCCTGTCTTTAATGATTCGTCTTGCGCATTACTTCTGATATTGTTTTGCAATGGACGTGTCACTTGATCTTAATTTAAAACACCCTAACCTCAATAGAAGCGCGCATGGCTCGGCGGCGAGCGTAGAACGCAAGCGATCTATGCAGCTAAGCCAAACGGGCGCGGTCAGGTGTGAGATGGGTGACCGCTAGTGGCAAAAATTTCATGCGCGTTTCCGTGCTTCGGAGGGCACGTTAAGCCGTCGGTCCCGGTTGTTGTCGATAGATAACAGTCGTTAAACCTTGTCGGAGGCCTTATGGGCGGTTTGAAAACATCCGACAGCGGGTTGGCCACTAACCCGCATCTCCACCAACCCGCATTTTAGCAGCGTGGTGGAGTAAGCTCCAGGCCTCCCCAATATTGGGAAGAGACCCGTGCCCAGCAGTGGGACGCAAAAAGGGTTGCAGCCAACCATTTTCCAACGCGAAAATTCTGTAACAGTTCGACAACAAAAACGACAGAAAAGTAAGTGCGCGGAAAGCAAATTCCTTTCTTGGTTATCCGCGATTCCTCTTTCCCTCTTTCGTTACTTATCTCGAAGAACGGTGTGAACCAGAAAACCGCAAGAGACTTTAGTAGTTCGAATTTTCACTGTTAAATACCGAACCACGATGCGAAGAAAGATCAGATCAGCTCCGCGCGACTGGCCGTCACACGTATTAGGCATCAAAAACAGCGTCCGAAATTAATTTGTTTATACGAAACAAAGGTAGGCGCTGCTGCATGCGCCCATGCTTCGCCCACCTCCCAAAAAAAAGGAAAAAAATACGAAAAAGGGGGGCGCAGGGGAGGGTTCCCACACCCTCTCGCGGCGCGATCGGCATCGGACTTCTTTTTTTAATCGCGTCGCATTCAGCATGGTCGTTTTGGGTAAGCACACAGCGCGTTGCCTATTTTCCAATTTAGATTGCTTTGTATTACCGTCTGAGCGATGCGCAATAGTTTTTGAGCCCCGTGACACGTGGGCGCAGGAAATTAAATTCTGTGTAAAATAAAAACCGAGGCCGGTTTTTGGATTTTCCCAAATTTACCGCCGGCTGGTGAGACCCTTGATCTTGCTTAAAGGACTTTTTGTACGAGCTCATTCATACGTGATTGCATTAGGCTTGGCTGATTGAAAGTCGATTTTGACAAGAGCTTCTTTTGTTTTGTGATTTGTAGCTGCGATTTTTTTTCTGTTTCAATTTTTTTGTTGGAATGTAAGATATTTATATATGCGCTAGCGGTTTATACATAGGTAGGCTATACTGAACATTTCTATCTATTTCAATATAACGTCGCATTCAATTAAATCAATTTGTTAAATACTTGTTTGTCAATTCGAAATTCTTACACTATAGCGATAACAAAAAAAGTGGTTCGTGGTTTATTATTTGAAATGGGTTATATTAATTATAAGCCTAATAATAAGCTGCAGAAACTGTTTTATATAAGTACTTTAATTTTTAATCTCACAATAAATCTAAATAAAATAATCTCTCAATAAAATCTTGTTTTAAGACAAAGAAAACATTGCAAGGAAATACGCCTGCATTGTCGAAATTTTCTCAAATGTAATTTCAGCAATTTGGCTTATTATTATTTTTAAAACCTAATTAAAAGAACTGTACACTGGTTGATGATGACGTAAGCTGAATTGAAAATCGCCTACGTAAGCATACGATTGCAGTTTCTTGAATAGGTAGGTACTTATATTGATAATTCAATTCAGTAATTATTACAATATTCGTTTGCAACAGCGTTAGATACGGTATAACGTTTCACAACGCAGACCAATAACTCAAGTATCAAAATTCCTGATAATTAGCGGCAATAAATATAGCCAAGACGATTATTAAGCGGCAACAGCTAATCACAAGAAGTTGGCCGCTAAAACTTGAGACTTCAGATAAATAATTATCACGTAATTATATTGGCTCCGATTTCGATTTATCACGATCATCGTGGTAATTCGCTTGGTACTTTTATTTTTGTAAGAATGTAGCTCGTTGTGTGAGGACCACATCACACATAATGAACGTTTTAACCAAAGAACTAAACTGATTAAAACTATGCTGTATATTCCGCATGTCGGTTTTTCTAGATTTTCCGATTAGAATCGGCTCCGTCGAAGACTCCTCCATTATCTTACCGCTACCGGCGGGTGCTCATGATTAAGGTCCTGACCTAAATTAGTAGTAAAATTAGTGCAACCCTAACATAGGAAGATATTTTACAATTATTATTTTTTTTTTTTTTATAAATAAACCTAACAATAAGGCAGACGGGCCGCGTGATGTTAAGCGATCACCGTCGCCTATGGACACGGGCAACCCTAGGGGAGCCGCCCGAGCATTGCCGGCTTTGAGGGAGAGCTTTTTTTACAGCTTTCTTGAAGAACCCCATGTTATAGTCCACCGGGAATGCCTCAGCTGGAAGGTTGTCCCATAAACTACACGTCCGTGGTAAAAAGGAGCGTGCAAAGCGGACTGTGGAGGACCGCCACGAGTCCAGATGGTGCCGGTGGAACTGTAACCTTCGTCTGGTGGTATAATCATGGAATGGTGATGTAGGCATCAATTTGAAGAGTTCCTCGGAGCACTCACCATAGTAAAGTCGGTAGAACACGCAGAGCGAGCCTATGTCTCTTCGCAAGCTAAGCGGTTCTAGCCTGTTAGTCAATCTTGGGTCGTTGACGATTCGGACTGCGCAATTACAATATTTGTTTACATTTGTGATACGTTAAGTAAAAAATTGATATTCTATATTTTTTTTCTAAGCAGGTGAAACCATTGCTTAATTTGGAATGTTACATAATACGAAAGGTTCGAATAAAATTACAAAAGCGTTTAACATATCAAAAACTTAATTTCGATCTCAGTACCTAATTTCATCAGCCACCGTAAATTGCGACTTAGCGCAACTGCACAACCAATTAATATAAATTATAATATGAAAGAAAAAAACATCTCAAGTTATTAACCGCCGTAAAACATGACAAACATAAAACTGTCACGTCCACATTATGATTATTGTCCCAGGTTCGAAGCCTTCGCGCGTAGCCCGAGGCCCCGTCGGTTTTCTGCACCCTCTGTGTAATTAAAATACACACTTACTTGTTATTAGAGTCTTACAAAGAAATCATTTCGAAGGAGATAATATCACTTATATCAATGGACCATGAATATTCCAAGAGGTGAGCATTCAAAAATTGCAGCCATTCGCTTAAATCTCATTTTTGAGCTCGACATTGGTCGAGTAGGGAAGTAACTTGCAGTCAATTTGTGGAATTCCTTGGGGGACGGAGGTCTTAATTTGATTTTTACAATTTTTTGTACTTTCTGAAACCTGAAGATAAACTAGGATAAAATAGTGACAAGCAAGGTTTGTTGGATACTTAACAAAAAATGTTAGGAATCGTCCGTTTAACATTAGTTTTATGCAAGCATATCAGTCATGTGAAAATTTAAAAAAATCGGTTCTTACAAAAAACAATTCTTAAGACATCATTTTACAACTATAACATCTGACTGGTGCGATGGTTTTAAAGTATTGCGTGAATAACTTCTATAAAACATATTTTTTATTTGTATACTGCTGCCAATCAAATTCCAGTTAGTAAATTAATCGAGCCTAAAGGTACTTTTTTTTACAAAATGCAAAGCCGCCCGTAACGTTTCCTCAAATGGTAAGGAAGGACGGGAATTTATTTACCGAACCAAAAATGTAACGATTTATTTTTAAAAGCAGCCTCTATGAAATACTTGCAGTTTATTTTTAATTCCTCTCGGAATAGAGAGTCAAATGAGCTATGAGTGCATAGAATTATGCAATTATAAGCGCTTTCGGCTATAATTCATTCAAGCTATCTTACGTGGGCAGGTGATAAGTCGCCGTTGTGTAAAGTACTTAAAAGCTAGCTACTAGTTGTAATATAAATTGCCTAACAATAATGATTTACTGAAGATTAAGTAGGTACAGGTTGCAGCTCTTCTTGAAATGTTTGTAATGTAATGCAGTTTATTCTCTTTTCAAATTATGATTGGTTTATGCTTTATTAATAGCAGCTTTCAATTTAAACTTTATACAATAAAAACTTAAATAAACGTTGTAGGTATAACCGGGTTATCGTTATAATCAATGTTTAGCATGACGTCATTGAACGCGTGTATTTAAATCAAAACATAAAATAACTACCCATATAATTATATACAACATTTGCTAAGCATTGGTTGCTTGGAAGGTATTCCTCACTGTCCATCCAAAACAAAATATTGTTGTAATAACAGTTCCCAATGCCGGTTTGAACCTATGGCATACAGCTCTGGGGCTGTACCAAACAGAGTACTACACATCACACAAAAGTTTCAAAATAAAGTGCTTAGAGGATTCGCTAATGCACCTCGGTACATACGAAGATCTACATCGGGACCTAAAAGTAGGTGAAAAATGTCATTACGAAATATGCAGAAGCTCACCATGAAAGACTTCGTCGTCACGTGAACATTGATGCTGTCCAGCTCCTTGACACCACGGACTTAGTGACTCAAACGGGCAAAACCTTTTGAATTAGTATAGTGATAGTGAAAAGTGACTTAACAATTATTTAGTGTCAATTAAAACACAAGAACAGTGTGTATAAACCTTTATGTGCAAAAACAAAGAAGAGAAAGTTACAGTAAAATTACTCTTTGGCAAAGGGAGATCTCCCGGCGGGCGAGGTGGTCATGCCCGGGGAGCGGCCGCGCTCCAACTGACTCAATTCGGAGCCTGTATAAATGGTAGGGTATTCCGAAAACTTCGATAGCGTGATTCAGGAATACCCGTGGCACCATCTCTTGATGAGTAGCGGAAGGTCGCTACATCACCCCCTGCTCGAGGTCGCTACAACTCACTAGCCAAACAATCTAGGCTAGGTCGTAATAAAAATAAAGTATTATGTTATACTTTATACATAATAAATAGTATATTTCATTACAAGTGCAGAAAGGTTGTCATTGCAAGGAGTTCCGACAAATGTCTACCCGAGCCGAGGCGCAGCCGAAGGTGAGGGTTGACAGTCGGAACTCCTTCCAATGACGGTTCCGCACGTGTACTGAACAACTATTTTAATACAGTTGCGAAAACGAAAAAATGAAGCAATTTAATAAAATAATAAAAACTCGCAAAGAACATTTTTTGAATAATGGCGCCAACCGTAAAAGAATACCTATATGCAGAGATTTTTTTTTGTTTTCTTCACCCATCCTGGGTAGGCAAAGGGAACTATGCCGAGTCTTCAGTAGATTTTTTTTTATATACAACTTTTTATCAAATTTGTTACTTATTTTCTATCAGTTCAAGATTAATGATTACTTTTTGCTACTGTTAAAAACTTTGAGCATAGTTACCTTATTCACATTGTATCATTTTCCATTTCTGTATAACTATATATATAGGTACTTAGAATGACTAGGCATTCTAATAAATGAAATAGGTAAGCACTTACAACTGATTGAAATAAATTCCCTATCATAATTACCCTTTACTTTCCTCTAAGAAGGTAATTTAAAAGATTGTTTTCACAAAGACGGGGAGGTAGCAAAAGGTCTAGAATAATTTTTATTTTTCATGTAGCTGTTTACTGTGATAATGTTGATTGATATATTTATCAATTATTATTATTATTATTGTCCTATTTTTTAAATTGAACTGAGACACTGTTATTATATCCTTCAAATATGTGTATGTATGTATGTATATAATATGCATGTATGGATGTATGTTTGTACAAAATGTAAGTATGTATATTTATTAGTATACGTATTTAATTATGTACGGAGTTATTATTGTCAATATTAATTCTTTGTTCTTTTAAACCTGTTTGTTTTTAGAAGCCTACCTCGCATTCTCAACATAGAGTCGACCGGCAGACAATGACTTGGCATTGTCTTTTGAGACATTAGATTTGTTTTTACAGAAGAAAAATAAATAAAAAACACACATATCAAAATTTTAAAATTATCATCTAAATAGTTTCGAAATATCAGTTAAAGAAGTTTCGCTATCGGTTTTCCGCGATTTTGTTATGTTAATTTGGTGATATTAGAATAAATTTTGTCAAAAATATGACTTAGATGCAACTTTAATATTCAAAAATTTAAATGATAGAGCATTTTGCATCCACCTTTTACGAATCCTTGTAGGTACTAAAAATAATCAAGCACAAATTATTTATTTTCTAAATTTACAATCATATTTTGTTAACATTGGTGATCTAACGAATTTTGGTTTTCGCATGTGTATTTTCGTATATCACATGATTTCTCACATTCGTATTCGCAACAAATGATGCGACTATTTGGCAAATATTTCTAGTAAATCAAAACATTATATTGGAACAGAACAATACATTTTCTAGAATAAAAATAACTTATTTTACTTTGTGCCTAATATCATCCCGTTTTTGCGCGAAAGAGTAACAAACATACATCCTTACAAGCTTTCCCATTTATTATATCAGTAGCATTATGGTAAAGTAAGTGATGATATACGTGGCGACGCTTACCGTGGCGACGGGTCGTCACACTCAGTTGAAGCAACTTGAAATTAATATAGATTTTTTATTAAATGAAAATAAATGCTTCTTAAATACATTGTCGTCATCCGCACCAGACGTGGCTTAATTGCCACCCATCCAACTTTTGACCGCACTTGACGTAGCTTGGCTTTGGTGACACCCATCGTTCTTATGACCGCACCAGATGTAGCTCAACGGACCACCCATTCTACTTTTAACCGCAATCGACATTGTTTAGCTTTATTGACACCCATCCTTTTCACTATGCTGTGTTTAGTTGCTGTCGTAATCTTGCCTTTATGCATATTAGGTACTGATTGGCTGTTAGCTCAACATACCCATTACAATATGAAAACAGAAACCCTTTGTTCCCTTGAAGATAAAAGAAGAAATATTAAATATATGCAGTTTCATCAATAGACACGTGTGTCGTGAAGGGCGTTTGGAAAGATCAGACAGTGGACTAGACACTAATAACTGCCGCATTTTTCGACAAGCGACGTAATTAAGAAATAGACTGAACTTCCTTGGCAATGATTGTTTGAAAAAAAAATTCAAAGCTTAGCTAACGTAGGGCTAAAGTAGATGCTGCATCGCATCAGATGCAAAATCGTCGAAGAAAAATCCTAAAAGAAGCTAGCGTGGCCGAGCTGTAACTAGGGTTACCAACTTTTTTTCTATCAAATATAGTATTTTTGAAGTTATTGACATAAAAAAAATAGTAGATGGCAAAAAAAAATAGTATGTGGTTAAAATTGAACTAACGCACACAGACAGAGACAGAGGACCTACCGCAACATGTTCGATGACAGCTCGAGAGCTCGGGAGCTAGCGAAGCTCGGGAGCCAGCGAAAATATAGTAGTTTCGCCTACTATATATATTTTTTAGAAATATAGTATTTGATCCCTTAAAATAGTAGGATACTATATTATATAGTAGGGTTGGCAACCCTAGCTGTAACCCGTACATCAACCAAACTGCATTTAAACAGCAAGACAAAGAAATCTCCAGGCCTTAGAGCATCAAAGTTACTGACTCACCCTTCAGTAGAGACGGCATAGCGCCTCGCTTCGATACATAATTTTTGTGCCAAATCTGTGCGGCGCACATATTTTAATTTTGTCACACATTCACAAATAATATTCATCGCTACAGACGCAAACATTTCTAAATATGTCAATTTCAATTAACAACGTCATTTTCTATGCACCGTCAACACTGACACCGACACACACAGCCACAGTTGTATAACTAGAAGGCACATTGTGCATGGACGTTGGGACGAGGGGTTCGCCCGTAAAGGCCGCTCCTCTCTGACGGGTGTCACACCTGTCATACCTTGATACTCTAAGCTCCGGGCCTCCCAATGATGGGCAAAGAGACACGCAAAAAAGGTGCAGTCAGTTTATGATTAAAAGATAATGATAAAAAATAAAATACCTTACTATTTTAATACAGTTGCGAAAAAATCTCGGAATGTTCAAGTTATATTTTACGTAGTTACTTTTAAGTACACTCGACGCAACTTAACTAGACTCATTAGAGTCCGTAATTAGAGATCCATTGACATTAATCAGTTTGCCTTTTGCTTTTATTTCCTGGTACGAGTAATTAAGTAAACTAATTGTAGTATTAAATAACTTAAAATACTAAAAATACAAACAATATTTTTAATCAAATTCCACTATGAGGAAAGCATTGTAATATTTCCATTACGACGTTTTCCATCACAACGCGTGCCTGAAATATTACATAGAATTTCGAAAAATCAATTTCTACATGTATCTAATTGTGTGCGAGCCTTTTAGCTAATTGTGGGACATTAAGGGATAAAAATGTATTTTAATACAATTTAATAGTGGCCAACCCGCTGTCGGATGTTTTCAAACCGCCAATAACTCCTCCGACTAGGTTTAACAACTGTTATCTATCGACAATAACCGGGACCGACGGCTTAACGTGCCGTCCGAAGCACGGAAACGCGCATGAAATTTTTTGCCACTAACGGTCACCTATCTCACACCCGACCGCGCTCGTTTGGGTTAGTTGCATAAATCGTTGGCGTTCTACGCTATCCGCCGGGCCATGCGCGCTTCACTCACTTCACTATGAATGAGTATCAGACATAGCATATACATATATCTACTAACCGTTTATATGCTATATGCTATACAGCTAATGGCTGTAGCTTCCTGATATTTCCTCTAGGGTGGATATCATTTTTTACTTTGTATTCTAAATAGCCAACAATTTTACATTTTTCTATATAGCTCTTAGCCTAAGTTCCACTGCCCCTTGCAGATTCTGCAATGGTGAAGAGGAATCGGGTATCCACATCCTCTGCGACTGTGTCGCACTCGCACATAGCAGAAGTCGGATACTGGGCGGCAGCCTAGTCACATCGGAAGATGTCAAATTTCTAGATCTCAAGCGCATCGTACGGTTCCTAACAACAGTCGGCCTTGGTAATCAGATACAAACGTGGGGCTAGGCTACAATAGATCATCTACTGGTCGCAGTGGCCTTAGGATTATACCCTTCCCCATCTACTCAAATAATAATAATAATATAGATCTTAACAAACGGTTTGTATGTCCTTGAGACTGCCCCAGATAGAAGAGCGATATAAATGCGCTCATTAATCAGGGTAATTAGATCATTACCGCGGATACAGTTACCCGGACCACTATCGCCGGTTTCAGCGTCTTGCGCTATTTTAACACAAAATAACTAAACATCCTTCTAAATGACAGAAATATAAATGACTAGCCTTCTGCCAGCAGCTTCGCCCACGTGGACCCGTATAATGGGTCCCCGTAGGATAAAAAATAGCCTATGTGCTATTCCAGGCTTCATTGTTATATTAAAATCATAGGCGTTTAGCCAGTTACTTCAACCGCGCTAACCCTATTACGCGTTTTCACATAGGAACGAAGCATTTTCTGCGGTAAAAAGTAACCTATGTTACTTCGGGTGAATGTAGCTTTCTAATGGTGAAAGAATTTTTGAAATCGGAACAGTAGCTTTTGAGTTTATTCATCACAAAGATACAAACATACAAAAATACAAATCTTTCCTCTTTATAATATTAGTAAAGACTAGTAGACCCCGTAGTCTGGCTGTATCAGTTTTCTGGACGATGGCGCAAACCACCAATATTTGATAGTAACAGTTTAAATGGGAAAATAAAATAAGTTGTTTTATTATTAATTTCGCCATTTTCCACATTTTCTCACCGTTTACACCTTCCCTGGTCTTCTACTAATATTTCAAGACATCATAAAATTAGCCACATATCGGTTCAGCCGTTCTTGAGTTTTAGCGAGACTAACGAACAGCAATTCATTTTTATATATAGAGTAGAAGGTAAGATAGTAGAAATGCTCGTGCGTGCTTTTTACACGAACACAGTGTCGCCAAATTTAAAGGCCTTTCATGAAGAATTTGATATGTAAAATTCGATGTTTTCATTATGCTGGAAAGGCAAATCTCTCCATTCTTTATTAAATAATTCATGTGAAACTCATGACAGACGTTTTTTACCAAAGTCCACCTATCTGAATGACATAATACTGTAGAGTAGCAATAAGTGAAGTTCTATTACGGGAACTCTATGAAAGAACTGTATGAAATTTGACAGTGCGATCCATATTATGTTCTCGACGAAAATTTTTGAAGTGAAAACTTCTTCTTTAGCGGCGTTGTGCACTTTTTTTGGGATGGGTAAAAAATGTTAAACTCGCGTCAACACACGTGGCCTGATCGAATATTCGTAAGACGGAGGGGTGACAGCTGATGGCTCGACTGTCTATACTTGTAAAACTCGTTTATATCAAGTATTTAAAATATGGACATTGAACAAAGTGCATCTATTAATGAAAAAAGTGACGAAGAAATAGTGAAAGAAAATGAGTGAGTACTTCATAAAAATACTAGACAAAAACCTACTCAAAATACTAGATGAAAAATAATACTGATAATAAAAGCAATTCGTGCGAAATTATTCCCTAAACATTCCAAAATATCAAAAATGCACAACGTTAATGTTCAAGTTTTCACTTCTGCCGGCACTACCGGAGTGCAACCGGTTGTTTTTTTCGTCGAAGGTAGTCAACAACGTTCATTATTAGTACCTTTAAAACTCATCTTCAAATTCTGAAACAGATTTAGCTTTCTAACTTTAAGTTCTTTGTCTACTAGATTGTACAGTCGCCAATATAAATGTGGTTCATTAATCAACGTAATAAGATCATTACCCGGATAAAGTTACCCGGCCACTATCTCCCGGGTTGCGTCTTGGATGATAAAAACCTTGTGTTTCTTCTCATTATACTGGCACTGTCTTTAATTTGGATTAATGCCTAACTTTCCAGAGCTTAGTCTAGAATAATAAATTGAATAAATTGGGTATGCTACTTAAATATAAATGATAAGATAAAAATACTGGATTTTCAATATTTTAAATTAAAGCTAAAATTAAATATAACTGTGGCTGCATCCCCTCCTCCCCGATACTAAAAAAAAAACGCTAGCGATCATATCTAAACCGATCATCCGCGGTCAGCCTTACGAAGGGTAAGTAAATACTACTGGTAAATTTCATATTCATTGAAATTGAAATTCAGAATTATCTTCGGAAAGAAGAATATCAAATAAAATTTAATATTTTCTGGAGTTCTCCCCAAGTGCTAAAGCAGGCCCCCAAGAGGTTTTTAGTACAGACCATTTGATCCATCCCGGTTGGTAGGGATTTTACATTAGATCTGAAAACACAACATCACATTACTTATAGCATTTTCTTAAGCGTCTTGTGAGCACAGTAATTTATTCCTTAGAAGATTTTTAAAAGCGCTTTATTCGTCTCTTTTTTGTGAATGTTAAAAATTTGTGGATATTATTTATTTAAATGGGGTACCTAGTAGAAGAGCTTGAATTATCAGTGATCAGTGCAGCCCATGGTCAACTTAACCACACTCAAGCAAGCATAATTATTACCTAAAGTCGTTCCGCTGCTACTCCGAAGTCTGATGGCCTAGAATTCCTTCATGGCAGATATGTACAACAGAATCGCTTCATAGCAGATAAGGTTGAGCGCGAGTTAAAGCGCGTATGGCTCGGTGGCTAGCGTAGAACGCATGCCATCTACGCAGTTAAGCCAAACAGGTGCGGTCAGCTGTGAGATGGGTGACCTCTAGTGGCTAAAATTTCATGCACCTTTCCATGCTTCGGAGAGCACGTTAAGCCATCGGTCCCGGTTGTTATCGATAGATAACAGTCGTTAAACATTTTCGGAGGCCTTATGGGCGGTTTGAAAACATCCGACAGCGGATTGGCCGCTAACCCGCAACTCCACTATCCCGCATCGGAGCAGCTCCAGGCCTCCCCAATAACGGAGTAGCAGTGGGACGCAAAAAAGGGTTGCAGCCAGATAAGGTTGCATCGGTGGTACTTTCCCGTTTAAACCATAAGAGATATATCTTTCCTATCTTTATACTTATGTATATATAATTCTTCTGTTGGGATGTTGACAGTTATTTTGTGTGCATTCAAGTGGATTCGAGGATGGTTTAAATTCACAATTTGGGCCGCTGGAATTTTTTTTTTAAATTATTTGTAAGTAGTTCTCCCTTACCTATTGTTCCTACCTGTCAAACGTTCGTATTTCGTGCCGTGCCGTTCTAAACTTTGACACAGTCAGAATAACAGGACAGTTCAAATGTCATTATTTGTTTTATATTTTTGTTTGATAGTAACATGAAATCTTTTTAAGATAATAAAAAAACAAACCCTTTTTAGACAACGTTTGCACCAGGGCGGAGCCGGGACGACTAGTAAATAGTAAATTGTATAATTTAAATTGTAAATAGTTATTTAGCGTCGCGATACCTACAGTAACATGACCCGCGCTTCACACCTGACATGAAATGCTGACCATGGAATACGACGCAAGCAGCGAACATTGTAAACAATATCATATCTACGTCACACACGTCACACTGAACTGGCCAATCAGAAGACGTATCCTCAATCACGCTATCACAGTTTTCTAGATTCTCAGGATACAAATAGACAAAGTTAGCATTCGGAGTCCCCAGGCAGTGACATCGCTTGGGTTCCCATTTTCCTCAACAGTTCCAATTACTCGAACGCAAGATACTTAAGTTATGATATTTTATCCACGGGTCTCTCCCCATTATTGGGGAGGCCTGGAGCTTACTCCACCACGCTGCTCCAATGCGGGTTGGTGGAGATACGGGTTAGTGGCCAACCCGCTGTCGGATGTTTTCAAACCGCCCATAAGGCCTCCGACTAGGTTTAACAACTGTTATCTATCGACAACAACCGGGACCGACGGCTTAACGTGCCCTCCGAAGCACGGAAACGTGAATTGATTTTTTTGCCACTAGCGGTCACCCATCTCACACCCGACCGCGCCCGTTTGGCTTAGTTGCATAGATCGTTTGCTCGTATATTATTTTGTCGTGCCATACCTGGGTCGTGTGAACACTGGTTAATCCACACCAATTTGTAAGATCTATTGTAACCTAACACGTTTTGGCAAAAAATAAATAAATAAATACTATTACTAAGAACAATTTCAATATTATACAACACTTGACTTAGTCTTAAGTTTCTAACATGACTAACATAACTACATAATTATATTTCTAAGCTTATGTCTCAGAAATAGCCTACAAAGCAGTGCATTGATAGAATTTAAAGATAAGCATAATTATAATGAATTTATCATAATTGCAGCAAACCTGGTACGGAATGATCTATTATGGTTAATTTTATGCTAATTACACTATGAATAAAATTTGCACTGAGACCGTAGATAGGTAGCTCAGTTCCATTAATTATATTATTATAATCAACGATTCTACTGACGTCGGTTTAGTTGAAAAAATATTTAAGCATTTATTTATTATTTATTAAAATATTTTAGCATTTTCTCTATATACAATATATCGGAACTTGTTAATATTTTTGTAAACATGAAAAAAATCCAAAAAATTAAAGTTTTCATGTTTTATTATAAAGTTGTGACGACCCGCGTGGCGCAATGGTTACCATGCCGGACTGCCAATCGAGGGGTTCCGGGTTAGATTCCCGGCGAAACAGAAATTTTATAATGATTTTAAATTTCTGTTCTCGGTCGGGGTGTTTGTGTTCCAGTCTTTGTGTGTGTCCATGGTACCCACGAAACAGGGAATTAATTACCTTACTGCGGGGCTATGAGTGTAACGTTTATTAGTTATTTTGATGGTTAAATAATGCTCTTTTTGCGATTATTTTCAAAATTAAAACATCCGACAACTAGTCGTCTTCACGTTACGAGTAGGTAGGTACTACCTACATACAGAACAATTTGTATTGGTACAGTATTCGTTGGTCTTAAGGCTGTGTTTATTTAAATATTTTCATACTTTTCGGATTTTCTCGTTTGTTTATAACGTCTATGTCTATAACATAGCATCTTCTTTCATGACTGTCACCAAAAACATCTTATAGATTTTTATTCCCTTCTGAATTGTATGAAATACATATGCGTATCTTGATTGTGGCAGCGTATAGTTACAAGCTCTATACTTTCGCTGTGCCAACATATTGCAACATTGAATGTTGAATATTAATTTCAAGTTAAGATTCTGCACATTCCTGAGTCATCTTAAGAAAATGGACAAATGGACGGAAAATCAGGCAAACAGTCATTAAAGAGAAGGATTTTTTCGGTTCATAGCTAAATTTAAGGTCTTCTTATAGATTAAGACCTTAAATTTTGGGAAGCAACATGCAAACAAAATTTCAAACAAGCGACCAAGTAAATTATCAAAATCATAACAGGAATTAAGTACATGATTGTAAAATAATATTTTTTGTTGATACTTCTGCCCACTCTTAGGTTGTCGTACAGTCAAACGGAAGACCAGATAGTAAGATAACATATACAGACGGAAAAAATATTCTATATATTATTTCGAGTTTCTTTTAGCTTAGACAACCCTAAAGTGATACTGCTATCAATAAAAATATTAATAAGTCATGCAAAAAATCAAAACCAAAAATAGCAAACTGAGCTGACCGAGCACAAGTTATCAAAATCATTATAGGAATTACCTGACTGTGGACACATAATGGGCCTCTCTTAAGTTTTGTTGATGCTTCCGCGCATTACAAGTACAGACGAACGAAAGAAAATTTAGATATACACATAGAAAAATCATTCTATATGTACCTACCTACCTATTCCGGGTTTCCCAGACAACCCACGCAAAACCATCAAAAATAAAAATAGCAAACTGTACAAACCAAACAAGTTATCAAAATCATAATAGGAATTACCTGATTTATACACATAATGAGCAGCGATGGCCGAGTGGTAAAAGCCGTGGTCTTCTACGCGACCGATCCCGGGTTCAAATCCTCGGCGCGCACCTCTGACAAAGAAATTTGTAATGTGCGCATTTATCGCTGTTCCACGGTGATGGAAAATATCGTGATATTGAATTAATTACGATTTTATCCATTGCCGTGCATGCCTGAGAGAAATTCATAATTTCTCGAAAGCATGACGTCCACCAATCCGCACTTGGCCAGCGTGGTGGACTATGGCCTAAATCCCTTTCACTTGTGAGAGGAGACCTGTGCCCAGCAGTGGGACATAAAAAAGGTTGAAAAAAAAAATACACATAATTGGCTACTTAGACTTTTTCCGCGTTCCTTCCCAGCCTCGTATCGGGCAGCTTAATTGGAGCTGCAATGATTTATTATCGTTAATTTTATGATAATGAGAGTATGAATAATTTGCGGGAACTATTCTGCTAGCGTTGATAAATATATCAAATCAGCGTGATTAGTAAACATGATAGAACTGTGGTTGCACGGCAATAATGGTTACAACAGCAGTAGTTCTCCGCCGGTTCAATTATGTAAGTTTTACTACCATTTCCACAATATTCTGTTGTAAGGAAACGCTACACATTATTACTCTACGCAACCTCCAGAGTAGCGCGACAACACGCTGTAAGTCTCATAATTCTAGTTGCCTGGTCCTGAAACCAAAAATAAATATTATGAACTAATTCTTCTTCCGTAACATGGCAATTATCATATCCTTAAGTAATAAATAACAAATAAATAAATATCTTTCGACAATTCACATAACGCCATCTGATTCCAAACTAAGCAGAGCTTGTACTATGGTAATCAGAAAGCTGACAAACATACTTGTATAATTCTAAATACATACTTAAATAGATAAATTAACACCGTTAAATATTTCACCACTTGATATTTTTCAAACAATATAAAACTTTGAATCGAGTATCTGTATAATGTTGGCAAAAAGCTAAGCACAAACAAATCCGATTACATATGCGATAAATAAATTAAAATTTTCACACCGTTTCGAACGCATCGCAGAATAGCCCCCGGGCGCCGTATAGAACGGGAGCGGATTGTAATAAGTCGCCCGTAATTTATGTTACACGCAATTAAAGTAAGATTGTTGCGGCCTCCGGTGAACCACCTGCTGCATTATCCGAGAGAGGCGAGCGTATTAGGAGTTTCAAATTATCGTATGTCGGTGGTATTATTTCAGTGGAAGATAGTACTGATCAAGAAGCCATTCTACCGTTGAAATTCTGCGAACGTTTATTTATAGTATGACGTAGTAAACGCTTATAATTTAGTATGAACGTAGAATATTAAGTAATTCTCAACAAAATGTGTATGCCGTCAATCTTAGTAGATATGACCTAATGGCCTAGTGGCTTGATCATTTTCTTGAAAAAAAAAAACAAATTATACAAAATCAGATTATTGGTGTGATAAATATTCTCAAAAGAAGGATCCGAATTTCATAATATACTTATGGTATTATTTATTGCTAAGAAATGTTATTTTTTTAAATTGGTTCACATTATTTTCTTTATATTCAATTACCTCACTAAATAACTTAAACTCATTTTAAATATTACACAGCAGGGAGACATAAAAAATGTAAATATATACTACATCTATTCTTGAATAGGGAAAATATGTTTGAATGTTTATTAGTGCTCTCATTGTGAGACAAGTACCTAATTTACAAACTTCCTTGCTACTTGCTAGACCAGAGGTAGTGTTACTTTGTTTTGCAAAATATATGGCAATAATTAATTACACGCTCATTATTACCTTAAGTATTGTCTAGCGGATATTGCATATGGTAATGAAACTAAGCTATTTTCTTAATGGTTTCAGGATCTTTCTCCTGCGCGGTATCATTAAGCAGACAATATTTCACTTTCTGTGTTATGTTATTGTTTATGGAAACTTTACCACGTCGAAGTAATTAATATCCCTCTCAACAAATATTGCATTTACATAATATGTATTCGTTGGTAAGGCATGACTTGAGAAATATGAATATTACCCTCTTTTGCCGTATAATTTTTTTCTTGAGTTTCGGTACAAAGTTATAGTTATGGCAAGGTTGCTACACAGTGTGATTATTGTATTTGGACATAAATAATATTTTATCCTTTATATCTTTATCTTTTGCGCCCATCTTTTAAGTCAGGAGTTTTCTAGAAGTGAGTCGATGTTGATTATCTTGCAAACATAAAGGCTACCGTTATCATTATCTTATTAGAGAGCACTTAAAATTGTTGCTGAATAGTAGCAACAACATAAACAAACATTACTAACAAATATTTTTACAGTTTCGAAACGTTGAAATACCAGATTATATAGGTGTGTTAAGCACGAAACTAGTTTGATTTTATAATCAATAACATGATATAGCTACAGCTATTAATAAGTATCATTACTTAATTTATCTACTTTGAAGTCCTTAAACAGTATTAACAGCGCGTAATATAAGTACGGATTTCGTACAATGAAAAATATTAGTTCTAAACATAGCGTAGAGTAGATTTTAGGTTGCACAAACTTGGTGTAAGGGTCCTGAGCTATTCTCGGTCAATTTCCTGTCAATGAACGACATTAAATGTATTAGCGCGAATGTTTTGAAATAACATGAGACCTTTTAATCAAGCCGGAAGCTACTTTATATGATACTAGCCTTCCGCCAGCGACTTAGCTCGCGCGGACCCGTTTTAAATGTTCCCGTAGGATAAAAACCATCCTATGTCCTTTCCCAAGGTCCACTCTACCTGTGTTCCAAATTTCATTAAAATTGCGGGAAAGCGTAGCAGACAGACAGATAGAGTTCCTTTCGAATTTATAATACTAGTATTAGAATTGATTATGTGCGGTAAAAAACCAAGGATGAAGCAAACTCTTTAATATTTGATTTAAAGGACGCACTTTGAGGACTCGGTTGTAAAACGATGAAAAGTCTATAAAATCATTTAAAATTGACGTTGTTTCACCCGTCATTTCATCGCTGTAATATAGAATGTACTCAATTGTTTTTCCTTTTGGGAAGTATTTTTTTAAAGTATATTTTCAGTCCATCATCCATCAACCTTTTACTGTCCACTGCTGGACATAGACCTCCCCTAACGTTCGCCACTCCTCCCTGTCCTGGGCCTTCTGAATCCAGCGACTACCCACTGTCTTCTTCAGGTCATCAGGTCACTTGGTTGGAGGGCGGCCTGTACTCCTTTTGCCGAGACGTGGTCGCCATTCAAGGACCATTCTTCCCCATCGGTTGTCGGTCCTCCTAAATATATGACTTGACCATTGCTACTTCTGCTTGCAGATTTTGAGAGCTACATATGTAGGTTACCTGAGTTCTTCTACGGATTTCATCATTACGAATTTTGTCGCGTAAAGAAATACCAAGCATAGCCCTCTCCATCGCTCGCTGGGCGACCCTGAGCTTATAGAAAAGGCTAACTGTAAAAGACCACGTCTCAGCGCCGTAGGTCATCACTGGCAACACACACTGCTCGAAAACTTTCGACTTCAGGCACTGAGGTATTCTGGACGAGAAGACACTTTGTAATTTCCCGAACGCTGTCCTGCCCATATTTTCAGATAACAGGGAAAATATAACATTCATTAATGGAATATTTTGTATCACTAACATTATTATTTTTCTTTTAAAATTGATTAGCTATATTAATGCAGTCGATTAGTTATGAAAATGTTTGATCATTTTTTATAGCACAGGGGCCCTATTCTAAGCGCTCTAATACTCTAATCGTCTGAAGTATCGTGTATTTTCAAGTGATCATTTTATAATACTTTAAAGAGTTATAAAGGGTATTAAACGTTTAATACCACCAGTTTGTGATAAATTTACTATAGAGACATGTATCCACAAAGAGAAAGGTCAGAAAATTTTAAAAATATTCTGAAATATTCACGATATATCGATTATCGATTTTACGAGCAGATCTCCAGATACTAACTCGATTCACACTTGGCCGTGTTTTGAACACGCGGCACAACCTTGATTAAGAAACTAATTTATGCCCGCGAGTGAGACATAAAACAAGATTTACACTTTATGCTTTATCGGTTTTCAAAATTACGCATTAAAATTGATATAGTTTATAGAATCTTGAATAAACGGTTATCAACTTGTCTATGTCATTATTTACTGGTCAAGTCTAGGGCTGCCATCACCTAAATTACCGACGCCGGATAAACACGTCAAATCCCGGACATTTGGGCAAAATATGTTTTTTTCCCCGGACATCTCCGGAAAATTATTTTTTGCAACAAAAATGAAGACAATATTATAATTTTTTTATTCCATTCGATCGTTGATTATTTTGCCGAGCCTTCTTGAATGCGAATTGTGGATGAATTTTTAATTAAGATTTATTTCATTTTATCGCTTATCTATTAAAAAAAATAGATTTCCCCTGACAACAAAAGTGTCAGGGTTACACCCGGACACTTTTCAAAAACCATGCCGGACGGCCTCCGGACGCCCTTCAAACTAGGACGAATCCGGGGAAGTCCGGACGGATGGCAGCCCTAGTCAAGTCCAACAAAGCGCTTATGAATTCGACAAATATTTGTAGCAGTAAGTACCGTAAGTTTAGTAGGTGGTAGAACTATTATGGTTTGCCCGGGGAAGTACCACCGCTGCACCCACTTCTGCCGTGAACCAATTCTATTGGGTTTCGGTGGAAAGGTGCAGTTGCCGGCCACACTTACATGAGGCGACCACCAGCCTTCGGAGTAGCAGCGCAACTGCATACGACCTCAGCCAAAACTTACCTATGCTTGCTTGAGGTTCTATGTAGATGTTCATGGGCTACAGCGACCACTTAACACCACGTGGCCTGCATGCTCGTCTACTACTCCATTGGATTCAAATAAAAAAAATATATTAACTTTTTTATCTCAGAAAAAGTTTGCCACGGTTGTTAGAGTGTTCTCACGTGAACGCTATATTTATATGCGTTAGGTGTCATGTTATAATAGTTACTAGCATGTTACTTTATTTAGCGCCAAGTTGCTGAAGTTACCTGTTGGTAACTATATTAAACTTACTGGTCACCCTGGTATGATTTGGGTTCCTCAACTCGAAAGGGGAAAAACGCAACCCTTATAGGATCACTTTGCTGTCCATCCGTCTCGTTTGTCTGTCTGTCAAGACCCTTTTTCTCAGGAACGCGTGAAACCAGTATCAAGCTGGGATTTATATCAAATGCTCAGGTCTACTGTTCCTTGTTCCTGAATGTTCTAAGCCAGCGCAACCAGAAGTGTTTGCGCAAGGGAATCAAAACCTACAGGGTATATGCCATGAACTCAGAATCTTGAAATTTGGTACGAAGCAACGCCTTATAGCACAGATAAAGGAAAAATCGCGAAAGCCGTAATTTTTTGGTTACAGTAAATATTTTACGTAACCCTCTTTTTCTTCTTTCTCGTTTTTTCTTTCTCCCCAATGTTGAGGAGGTCTGGAATTTACTCCTCCGCTCTGTTCGAATGCAGATTAGTAGCGTGGTGTGGTATAGAGTAAATCCCAATAATATCCCTTATATTAAAAATATGAAATTGAAAAAATTGAAGCGCGCATGGCCCGGCGGCTAGCGTAGAACGCTAACGATCTATGCAACTAAGCAAAACGGGCGCGGTCGGGTGTGAGATGGGTGACCGCTAGTGGCAAAAAATTTCATGCGCGTTTCCGTGCTTCGGAGGGCACGCTAAGCCGTCGGTCCCGGTTGTTGTCGATAAATAACAGTCGTTAAACCTTGTCGGAGGCCTTATGGGCGGTTTGAAAACATCCGACAGCGGGTGGCCACTAACCCGCATCTCCACCAACCCGCATTGGAACAGCGTGGTGGAGTAAGCTCCAGGCCTCCCCAATAATGGGTGGGAGACCCGTGTCCAACAGTGGGACGCAAAAAGGGTTGCAGCCATATTAAAAATGTGTAGGAATCAAAGACCATATGTCATACTCTGGTCTAGGATCGCAATAAAAAAATCAAACCCCGACCCCCGCTACGCCTCGTTCTAATCAATATGCAAAGGAATCGCGTGCGCGCGCGTTTCTCGCTTTTTATTCAATTAAATCCGCCATCTTGTTTTTATCTTTTTGGTAAGTATAATGACGTGTCTGATTAAGTAGGTGGTTACTTAGTTTCGTGTTTAGATTTTTAACTTAAATGAGCCTGTAAGTGTGGCTGCTTATGTGAGAAAATGTGCCTTTAAAATAATTCGAAACCATGATTTGTTACAAATGAAATACCTGTCCAGGTATACCTATAATACTTTTTTTTTATAAATAAACCTAACAATAAGGCAGACGGGCCGCGTGATGTTAAGCGATCACCGTCGCCTATGGACACGGGCAACCCTAGGGGAGCCGCCCGAGCATTGCCGGCTTTGGAGGAGAGCTTTTTTTACAGCTTTCTTGAAGAACCCCATATTATAGTCCACTGGAAATGCCTCAGCTAGAAGGTTGTCCCATAACCTACACGTCCGTGGTAAAAAGGAGCGTGCAAAGCGGACTGTGGAGGACCGCCACGAGTCCAGATGGTGCCGGTGGAACTTTAACCTTCGTCTGGTGGTATAATCATGGAATGGTGATGTAGGCATCAATTTGAAGAGTTCCTCGGAGCACTCACCAAAGTAAAGTCGGTAGAACACGCAGAGCGAGCCTATGTCTCTTCGCAAGCTAAGCGGTTCTAGCCTGTCAGTCAATATTGGGTCGTTGACGATTCGGACTTTACCTATAATACTATTTTGATTGTAAGTTATCTGATAGTTTATAATTTAAGATTGGCATATGGATGGAGATTTTTCATTCAGGGTTAGTTCTCATCTGCACAAAACATTACAATATTTATCATGTAGTATATAGATATAAAGTAATAATAAAGGTTTTGAAACTACATTTGGGATATCGGATCGGAGGATATCGGGTTATGTGGGATTTGTACCGCACTAAAACTCCCTCGGTGACCTGCCTCTGCGCTTGGGGAGGACTCCGGGATCTCCATTGGAACGCACCGGTGTCCTCCACGCGCGGCGCCCCTTAATGGGCCCATCTTCGGAAGAGCAGATGTGCTCTCCTGCACCTTCAGGTGTTTACAGCGGCATGTGGTCACGCACACACCGCCGTCCTGCCCGGGGCTACTGGCTGGACGGGTCGAGCTCCCACTTTCACCATCCGCAACCCCGGAAGCCCCCTTTTTTGTCGCCTCTTACGATCAGGCAGGGGATACCGTAGCTCTATTCTTAATCCCAAAGTTACAGGGAACACCCTTAATAACTGTTACGTTCCGCGTTCATGCACATGTATGTATTTATTTATAATATCGATTAGGTTCTTTCTCTACTAACGATACTGTATATCGCTTCATGTACCTACCTGTAACAGGTACAAAATTTCATCCTGAAAGGCTTATTAGTTAATGTGGGAAGTTGTAACAAATAAACATTCTCAAAGTCGCACTTATAGTACTAGTAATAATGTGTAAACGTAGCATCAATTCATTAAGTACCGTTAACGAATCACCTAACCTTTAAGCCACAATGCCACAAAATAATTAAACAAATATGAAATTAAAGACACTGCCTGCTTCATTACGCGATGCAAGATAAATGGACACAAGAAAACCAAACAAACTGGTATAATAAACGAAATAACCGGAGCCAATCAAGGTGGATCTTTTTTTTAATGCGAATCAGGATTCCGTACTTATGAATGCAATTTTATTAATTAATTTCCAGATGCATTTATCTCCTTTGCATGATACGAGCGGTAATAAGGAACCGTGGGGGAGGAAGGGCTAAGTGGACACTTCGGAATTTTTGGTGCTTGTATTGTGTTTAATGGATTTGTGTCGTGGATTCTGTCTTTTTAGCGATATGATATATTCCTAGGTTATATTTCAAAATTGTATGTATGCAACATTATTCACAGAAATTATTTTAATTAATAATTTATTCACTTATTTCACTTCAAATTAATTTAGCTTACGTCCATTACAAAATACATTGTATCGGATTTAGTCATTGTTCTGTCATTATGAAATATTTTACCCAATTCAATGATAAGTGTTAACATTTTTAAATTATGACTATCGAATTTAAAAATATGAACACTAAAAATGCTATGTGGGATTATTATAAACTCAATTCATAATACAGTACACTTTGATACAGTTATCTGCTGTGTCGCGGGTACCATGGATGGACATACACAAAGACAAAAACACCCAGACCGAGAACAGTTTTAAACTCATCATTCCCGGCGATCGAACCCGGGACCCTCCGATCGGCAGTAACCATTACGCCACGCGTGTCGTTATTTGACGTACAGTTGACTTAAAAGTTGGATTTAGTGCACAATAATATTTGAGCCGAAATGCAATCATTACAATATAAATCGATATAATTTTTCGTTCCCGTTAAAGTAACGGTGATCAAGAAGTAACGAATCTCATCTTATGTTTTATATGCACGTTTAATAATCTTTGTAATTACCGGAGGAACTTAAATAATTTAAGCAATTATTGCAAGGCACCCTTAAAGGAGATGAAGGATGTTATAAATTTAATGTTATAACATTTCATTCGTGTAGTAGTGTTTACATTAATGTAGCTACCTACCTACGGAAAATTACTGCAATGGAAAGTTATTTCTTCTGTTGCAATCTTTATAGTCTGTACTACAGTCAAATGTAGTACAACTTACAGCTATAGCTTTAAAATAACAAAAAAAAATCGGTTGTCTGTAAAGTCGGTTTACTGACGATAGTTGAACGTAACAACGTCATAAGAAAATACTTGTTGCTATAAACAATTGACACCACATTCACTTTGTATATTGTGTGTGTGTATGTATAGCAGCTGTCTACGCGGACGCATCGCTCACTCAAGTAGGAGAGAGACAGATGTCGAACGCTGCCGAACGCGGAGGCCGATTGTGCCTCTTTGTCTTTAGTTCCGCGCTCTCGCTTGCACTTCAAGCCTTAAATGGAACGCCTCAGAGCGAGGTAACGCCGCATGAGTCATGTTTTTTCGTGCGTGCTGCCGGCTCCATCGAATTATAAAACGTTGTCACGTCAATATAGTAGGTGAATTTTTGTTTAGGTAGATTTCTATAGTTCTATCTTAACTGCAAAATGTATAGACGTTTGCGACTAGATACAATAACATGAATAAGAACAGTCACTTATTTAAAAATAAATAAAATAAAAAAATAACAAAACCCAAGCTTGATCGGATCAAACATTTGTGAAAGATAACATTTTGCAATATCGCAACATGCGTAACATCTTATAACAAGCATATTTCTTCAAGCAATCAAATTCTTATCTGCCTCTCAGAACTCGTGATAAATGTAAAAGCGTTGTTTAGTTAAAAAATGAAAGCAAATATGAGTACATGAGTTTAATCAGCGCACTCATTTGTCGGACGACGATGCCAGCGCATTTACGTCGGGAGTCGGACGCGCGCTGGGCGGGGCGTCAAACCGTAAACCATCGGAGAAATATTGCAGCGGCTACCAGGCAAGCCCGGAGGCTCATATTAATAAGCATGTTAATTTTGTGCGTAAGAATCGGCTCCGAAGCCGTCTTCGAGGCGGTTTGTCCGTCTCGCGTACGGTTTTAGATTTTTTTTGTTATGCGTCAGGTCAGTGATTGCAAATAGTTTTTAATAGGAGAGTTTATTTTCTTTCTCTCTTCTCTAAGATTGTTTTTTTTATTATTTTTTTATTTTTTATTACAAAAAAAATCTAATAATATATTGTGTTGTAAGCTGATAACACTTATTTGTTTTGTTGCTTTTTTACATTTTTATATCTTTGTATCTGCAATAAATATAAGTCTCTCAGATATCACCTAGTTGCATCTATACTGATATATTTATTACATAGATACAATGTTTCAGTAGAAGTGTAACTATTGTAATAAATATCAAAAAGTATATTTTGTTTAATATATCAAAATACTTTAGGATAACATTTGCCCAATATACCCTATTGACGGCTAATCTTTGATTTAAAACTGCACCTCTTATTTTAATTACCGGTTGTTAAAAACGTTTCCACTGATGAATATTCAGATCTGTCGTACTAACATACATGTGTTTCATTGTTCCAGGTAAGCACAAGCGAACAAGTCGCAAACTAGAACGAGCTAAACATTAACCAGTTTTGAATACAACACAAATAAACTATTAACGAAAATTACAGCGTAAGTACAACCACGACTCACACTTTGAAAGCAAATTATTACAGTGATGTGCTGGATATCCGTACCCCCATCCGTCACTTCCTTGACGGATTTTTTACGAATCTTTCACCATAATAATTTTTATACATATTATGTAATATGAAATTCTACATAGGGTTATTTTATATTTACTGAAACAATCTCAGGTGCTCAGCATCTTTTGTTCTGGCCATCGTTGAAAGTTAATAAAAGATTTAATCCAACATTCAAATGACAGATCAGCTGATATTTTGTATGGAGAAAGTTTTTTTTACCTAACTGAAAAAGCTATGCGGTGCAGTCGCAAACTTAAAACATGTCTGTCACGCAAAGCGCCAAGCTGTGACAACTATCAAAATCAGGGCAGGCGACATCGATTGAGTAAGAAAGTTAAGATCCGTATCCGCGGATCTGCTTTGTCAACGATCCGGCACATCACTATTATCAAGGCGTCTCGGGAAGGGGGACATAATTAAAATCCGTTGATTAATATGTAAATGTAATAAGATTACTCTCTCCTGAATAATTTAACGGGAAGCGGGATAAGTTATACACGGTTTGGTCTCTCATTACGGGTTTGCATCGGCCAGTGTAATGTATATGGGACGTCTGACTTGATAAATGTGGGGCACTTGCTGTGCGGACTTGCCAGCCATGGTCGTGTCAGCGATCGTTCGCTAAATGTGCTGGATAATGCGTAATTGCTGTTTGAGGTGAATGTGGTTCATTCATTGCTCTATGTAATCTATGGAAGCTATTCTTTTCGTGCCTCGACCTTTTCTGTACGTACGCGAGAGCGTTTAAGAGGAATTTACCTTTGAATTCAAATTGTTCCAGAAGTTTTAAAAATTTTGCTTGAATATTTTTAGACATAAATTTAGTCATCGGTTCTGACGTTAAAACTGATTAAAAAAGATAGTGGTCCTATGTTACAATTCGTGTGTTACAAAGGCTCTGAAGTTTTAAAAGGTGCTATATTCTACATTTAATGAACCTGAATGCTTTGAAATAAAGATGTATTGCCAGCAAAATAAAAACAGAGAAAGACTTGAGAACTTTAAAAAAAAAGTACTCGTAACATTTCGTAACCTCGAATAATTTTGTCGCTTCTAAATCTCTAGCACATCCGAGAGCCAACAAGATCACACGAAAATCCATTTACGCCGGCAAAATACCGATAGCCATTTCTAGCTACAAGCAAAGCCTATCGTCTGAAGACTTGGCCAACTCGTTTCTAGCGCGAAACTTGCCTCCAAAATCTCCCGCCAAAACCGCCATGTTGTTTCCGCCATCTTTATTAAGAACGCATGGCCTCCCGCCTCCTGGCGTTGGTCAACAGCCAGCAAGGCGTTAAAGGCATCAGCTACAGCCTCCCGCCAATTTTAATAGAGCCCCCCCCCGGCGTCTCTTCAGATGGTTATTTATATGCGAGGCGGGGGCCTCGGGTAGACTTTCACGGGTCCGGGTAGGATGGTCGGTGGTGTTTGGCTCACTTGTCTAATGGCTTTGATTAAACTGCCAGTTTATTTGACGGTACGTTGCGTGCGTGCGGCCACGTATGAATTTATGCTTAGACGACGTCCAGGGAATTACGAAGTAGCAGACGAAGTATAGATGTTGTGCAGCGTACTGCCTCGTGTGTGACGTCACTTAATCAGCGTTTAGGGAAAGACAATGTAGTGTAAACTAGGTATATAAAGACGCCCTAAAAATTTTGCTATAGAGACAATTGTGTTTTATACTTATTAAGAACGCTGTGCCAGATGAGTACTAGTTTTTGGTTTTGACTGAAATAATATGCATTTGACGACCTGCGTGGCGCAATGGTTACCATGCCGGAATGCCAATCGAATGGTCCCGGGTTCGATTCCCGGCGAAACAGAAATTTGAATGATGAGTTTAAATTTCTGTTCTCGGCCTGGGTGTTTGTGATTCTGTCTTTGTGTGTCCGTGGTACCCACAAAACAGTCTACAATCTACCCTACCGTGGGGCTATGAGAGTGAAGCGTTATCACGAAAATACCAAGTCCATTAATCTAATGCTGGTGGCTAAGGGGCCATCCATAAATTACGTCACACGAATTTCAGGACTTTTTAACCCCTCCCCCCGTCCTTGTCACAGGTTGTCACATTTTTAGAACCCCCCCCCTGATGTGACGTCACACATTTTCTAATTTTATGCACGTATTTAAAAATAAAAAACAGTTATTTTCGTTTTCAGAATGCTAAAGTATTAATAAAAATGGATCGATATGGTAAAAATTGAAAGTTTTTCATTCACATATAAATTTCGCGTTTGAGTAGTGACATCACAAAGCTTTTGACCCTCCCTGGCCCTTGTCACACAATGTCACATTCTGGTGATACCCCCCCTCCCCTTAAGGTGTGACGTAATTTATGGATGACCCCTAATGCTATACAACATAATTTGATATTTGCATAACATGGATGAGTTTTTATTGTTACTAGTAGTGTTGTTAAGTCAAACATAGTTAAACTCGGATTAATTGATTTTAAAACTACTTGAGAGCTTTCGTTTGATATCACAAAAATGGATTTCATCAATTGGCAATCAGTAATTGTACCTTATACTTACTTACCTTACACCTACTGTTTTCACTAAACGTGACTCGAGCGGTAAATAGGCAAATAACTTTGAAACTTTGAATTGCGTGATGCTTTGAACGGATTTAAATGATTTTGGTTCGGTCGAAAACAGAATCATAACTTTGTTTTTGCCGGACGGAATATTATTAACTACCTAGTAATTTCCTACTGTTATAGTCCTTAGATATAGTGCGTTACAGAAACGAGAAAATTATGGTACTACGCGTTCGTACAAAATTAAAGTGACTGATAAGTATTAAAAAAAACTAAAATCTGGCATAGTCTGAGAATTTGTAGTAATTACATTACCTATTACTAATAATAAGTTCCTACATATATTTTTTTTTTCTTTTTGCAAAATTTTGATAGATATAAAGATAGATATATAATATATCTATCCCATACTAGGGAAGGTTTTTATCTTTCGACTCCTCGGCCTCCGATTAGATTTAACGATTACCTTGCATGCACTAAGAAACACATAAAAATTGCCACTGGCGGTCACCCATCTCACACCCGATCGCGCCCTTTTTACTTAGCCGCGTAGATCGCTTGCGTTCAACTCTAGCCCCGATATGCGCGCTTCAAAATATAACCAACTAATAAATCCATTCCAAAATCCGCCAGATCTATCCCAAAATCTAACGCTAGAATAATCTGAGAATTCCTAGTAATAATATTACCTATCCCAAACAATACGATCCCGAGACTTGCAGGCTCTCAATAATTAGGATAGTGCATCTCGGGCCGAATGAGAATAAAGCCTGACTTCGCCGATGTGTGCGTGCTTTTGTATTTGTATGCATCTTGATCGTTGGGATAGGGCTGCCACCTATTGATTTGGTTTTTTGATTATTTTTTTCATAGTACTATAGACTTTAAAGAAATTATAGTAGAGTAGGGATGATACCGCAATCGTCGGTTTCAGATACCAATGCATGCATGCATACCTTTTTACTTTGTTTTTTCTGGGGGAATCCTTCAACAGGTACCCGGTAGATTGGTTGAGATACCAGGTTATGTGAAATTTTTACTATACCTACTATATTCTGCCTCAGCGCTTGGAGAGAACTCCGCGATGTTCAGATGAAAACACCTGTGTCCTCCATGCACGGTGCCCCTAACGTACTCATCTAGGGAAATGGATGTAGGTCACGTAGTCATGACGTGGTAATGTTACAACCACCTGCAGCCTGGACGGTTCAAGCTCCCACTCCCATCGTCCACAACCCCAGAAAGTAGTTTTAGTCGCCTCTGACGATCAGGCATTGTATACCGTAATACCGGATAAGGATTTAACTTGCCACAGTAATAAATCGCGCAACGCATTCCTGTTTTAAAAATAAAAATAGCTGCGTTAAAATTTTATTACCATCCTCGCTCACTCGTATGGTGTAGAGTATATTGAAATGAAACCGAAACATAAGAAAATTATTATAAACCTTTTTAATTTCTCATTATGATTGAGATCGGGTCTCCACTCACCAACACGATAACGGGGTTTTGAAAAATGGTAGAGACAAGATTTGAATCTGAAATATTAGTTATTAAATTATTTAAGGTTTCAAAAGCAATACAATGTCTTATAGAAGACGCGAACATTAATCTGTCAGCCCTGAAACCACGGCTGGCAGTAATGTCGTATATTTCCCCCACAGCGTCGTCTTATTGTCCACCGCTGAAACATTGTGTGAGGTTAGTAGTCATTTGGTCACTAACACGACAAATAAAAGACTTTGCGTACATGATAATGGTTAAGGTTTTTTTTAAATATCAAAAAATATTATTATTCGTCGGTCCCGGTTGTTATCGGTAGACAACAGTCGTTAAACCTTGTTGAAGGCCATATGCGTGGTTTGAACACATTCCCCACCAACCCGCATTAGAGCAGCGTGGTGGAGTAAGCTCCAAGCCTCCTCAATAACGAGAAGAGACCAGTGCCCAGCAGTGGGACGCAAAGAAGATGAAATCGTGAAGCACAGATTACAAAACACGCGTCGTCGCAACAAAAATGGTGTATTTTGTAAACAAGAAAAGACGATAAACAAAAAAATGCTCACAGCGCTCCTTGAGCCTTTAAATATTTTAAGCAACTTATATGTCGTTTATTTCCGTCAAACACTCCGCCATCTTAATATCTAATAGCTAAAACTTAATGGGAAGTCAGAAGTCGCTTAATCACTGAATACGTGTCAAATGAAATAATCTTACTCATATTATTATTGCCGCAACCCTTTTTGCAATCTACTGCTGGGCACGGACTTTCTTCCCAGAACTGGGAAGTTCAACTGAAGCTCACTTTACCATGCTGCTCCAATATGGTTTAGTGGAGATTCGTTAGTGGCCCGTTATCCGAGTTTTAAAACGAACTTAAAAGTCTATTAAAGTCCAGAAACTATTACGTCTTTTGGAAATCAAAACGATAACGTTAAACAATAACCATGTTGGAATGACGATGGAATACCAATGACGATGGAATACGAATGACGATTTGACGACCTGCATGGTGCAATGGTTACCATGCCAGACTGCCAATCGAAGGGTCCTGGGTTCGATTCCCGGCGAAATAGAAATTTGAATCATGAGTTTAAATTTCTGTTGTCGGTCTGATGTCGGTCTGGGTGTTAGTGTTTCTGTCTTTGTGTGTGTCTATGGTACCCACGACACAGGGTGTCTACCCTACTGGGGGGCTATGAATGTGAAGCGTAAAAAAATGTATTTGATGTGTTTTTTTGCATTTCTATTTTGGAAACACAATGGATGTTAATCCGCGAAGTATTTCCAGCCGTTGATTTCTTGCTGGCAGTTTGCAAGAATCTGTTACAGAATTGCAAACTTATCGAAGTTTATGTCGGTAACGCGAACGGTGACGTGAGTTCATCGTCCAATCACACGTTTTCGTTTACTCAAACAAATTATCTCAATCAAAAAACAATACAACATCCAAGAAAGGCTACAAAAACTCAAGATCAAGATCTTAAATTAAAAATTTCAGCCGACGTTTTGTAATCAGAAAGCCTTTGGAGACTTCATTTTTTTCAACATCGAAATTGGCGTTCCGTTAATTAAAACGAAATCGAATTAATTACCAGCTAAAATTATTCCACCCTAAAAATTGATTAAGAAGGCGTAGATAGGGTGAATGCACACGTTACTGTACTGGACAGAGAATGTTGCACGCCATAAACTAATATTCGGCCGGACACTACTTGGAGTTATTGGACAATGTAAATGAACGCTATCTCCTATAATGCCTGCCTTATTTCCCCCTCAGCCGGGCCAGTGCCCGAAGCGACCCCTGCCGGGGGGTGGCGCCCCCACCCGGCCGATGTCTCATCAGTAAGGATTGAACCCTTTAATGTATTCACCGTAACTTCGGGATGAGTCTTGTATTAGTGTTATAATGAGACGTGGCCCTTAGGAATTATGGCTATACTTATGGACCCGGGTCGGGATTACCTTCAACCTAGTTTCAATTTCTGTGCAGGCTGTGTTAGGCTTCGCAAATGTATCGTCTTTCATACTCATACGTTACATCATACGTTCAAATTCGTTTCTGATACACATCTTTGAGCAATGACGTAATATTTTTGACTGGTGTAAGATTTTATTTTGTTAGGTTTTTTTTAATGGAGTAGCAGACCAGCATGCACGCCACATGTGGCGGTCGCTGCAGCCCATGGACATCTACATACAACCTCAAGCAAGCAAGGTAAGTCTTGTCTGAGGTCGTATTCAGTTGCGCTGCTACTACGGAGGCTGGTGGTCGCCTCATGTATGTGTGGCCGGCCACTGCACCTTTCCACCGAAACACAATAGAGTTAGTTCACGGCAGAAGTGGTGCAGCTTCCCCGGGCGGACCATAATATTTCTACCACCTACAAAGAAGGTAAATAGTAATTGTGTTTTTTCAATCTTTTTTATGTCCCACTGCTGGGCACAGGTCGCAGGATTTAGGCCAAAGTCCACCACGATAGCCAAGTGCGGATTGGTGGACATCATGCCTTCGAGAAATTATAAATGTCTCTTAGGGCCTCGTTCACCATCTCCAAGTAAAGTGTTGATTAGTTACGACCCAAGTAAAGTTGATTGGCAAGTAAAAGCTATGAGTACGGGTCAGTTTATCACAATATGATTAGTGTTACTCGAACATCGTGAAATTGAAGTTACGGATGACTTTAACCGAAAATTGCGAACTTGTCACTTTACTTGAAGGTGGTGAAAGGGACCCTTAGGCATGGAAAAAGCTTTCGTTACTGTTTCTTTGTTACCGCCTTCATTGATCTCCCACTACCTTAACTGACTGAGAATTCTCTAAACATTAAGTCTGCCTTCTATCCGATGCTTTTGTACGGTAGAAAAGTTTAAATAAATAAAAAGATTAAGTGTGGAAAACAGGGTAATTAATTAAATATCCTAATATTCAAATCTATCACCGTGGAGCAGTGAGAAATAAGCACATTATAAATTTCTTTGTCAGAGTTGCGCGCTTATTATTTGAACCCGGTACCTTCATGTTGTAGGCCGCGTTCCTTACCGCTCGGCCATCGCTGTGCTGCTTTGTTTATAGTGTTCTATTTATCCTTATAGGTCACGGGTCGAAGATGTTATTTGACCCGGTCATTTGGAAGGCTTGCGTGGGGACATAGGTCCAACACGTAGAGGCCCCTTTGAGACACTTTAATGTTGTTATGTGGTAACACGTAGCGGGTACCATCCTCGGCCGTATCATATAAAAAGTTATATGACTCATAGTCCCCGCCAGGTGATCTGCGACCAGTAGATGATCTATTGTAGCCTGGCCCCGTGTTTATATCTGGTTCCCAAGGCCGACGGTTGTTAGGAACCGTACGATGCGCTTGGGATCTAGAAGTTTTACATCTTCCGATGTGACTAGGCTGCCGCCCAGTATCCGACTTCTGTTACGTGTGAGTGCAACACAGTCGCAGAAGATATAGTGATCTATAATAAAGTATAAAAATATTTTTTTTTACGAAAGCATAGCACTGCCTGGTATCAAATCATTACTGGTATATCGGCTGTCAGCTTTCTTATAGCTCAGTGCAGGAGGTCTGCTCTTTAAATAAATAATCGATATATCGTGAATTTTTCAGCACATTCTTGACCCTGTTCTGACCTTTGTTTTTGTGGATACATGTCTGTATAGTAAAGTTATCGAGAATATGGTGCTATTTAAAGTGTAATACCCTTTATAATTCTTTAAACTTTTACAAAATGATCAGTCGAAAATACACGATACTTCAGACGATCACGCGTAAATCCTCCTCCGCTTAGGGCTCCAAGTCACATACGAACTTTACCTATTATACTTATGATATTATTACTAATTAAAAGATACTTGTTACTCTATATAAAGATAATAGTTACCCTAATGTTACTCTTAGACATCATAACTTATTCAACATGGTATGTTACTAACAAAGAAAATTTACTATCGATAGCTGTTATGACCAGCGCCTTCTCCTTGTATGGTATATAGGTACTCGTACATTGATATACAGGAAAAGTTTGTGGATCTTTGCCACTACCAGCACTAACTTCTACTGGTTGCGACCCTTTTTGAGTCCCACTGCTGGGCACGGGTCTCTCCCCATTATCGGGGAGGCCTGGAGTAAGTCACCATGCTGCTCCAATGCGGCTGGGTGCAGCGTCGATAACTTACATTAGCACATAAAAGGGATTTAAAAAAAATCACCCACTCAACTCCTAACCAGGTAAGCCATTATATAGTTTAGCTGGTCAATTGCGTTCTACAACTTTTTTTTGGTATAGTGGGGAAACCTTCAAAAGGTACCCGGCACCTTGGGAGAGGGGATACCGGGTTATGTGGGATTTGTGCCGCACTAAAACCCCTTCGGTGGCCTGCCTCTGCGCTTGGGGAGGACTCCGGGATCTCCAGTGGAACGGTGCGTCCTTCGTGCGCGGCGCCCAGTATGGGCCCATCTTTGGTAGAGCAAATGTGCTCTCCTGTACCTTCAGGTGCTTACGGCGGCATAAAGCCACGCACACACCGCCGTCCTTCCCGGGGCCGCTGGCTGGACGGATCGAGCTTCCACTCTCTCCGCCCGCAACCACGGAAGTCGCCTCTTACGATCAGGTAGGGGATACCGTGGCTCTATTTTTAATGCCGAAGCAACAGGGACTTGCATTCTACATCTAAGGCAATTTTGTGAAAAACACAAGAAAAAACTTTATAGAATAATTAACTGTGTAATATTGTAGGTAGGTATAAATCTACACAGCTTAAGCTGTATTAAAATGTTTGGGAAATAAAGTGTTTAAATTTAAACTATAAGTAGTGTTATAGTTTAACTTTAAGTACAAGTAGCTACTTTATTACAATGGGTATTTAGTCGGCCGTCTCCTTAAGTCTCAAGTAGATCGATAATGTTGCCAATTAGTCGCTACCAATTTTCCAATAAAACTTCAAACTGTTTTCCATTCCATTATCTCTCACCACCCTTTATTACTGGCGAAGTTAAGCTACGACTCCTCTTTCCACTCCGCTCAGAAATTATTACAATAATAATATTATTATATTAATAATTGTATTGATAAGGAGACTCTCGTAATAAGGGTAAACCGTCCCCTTTCTGCCAGCCATTCTCAATAGGAGAATTTATGTAACTAATGAAATAAGCGAAGTGCCGCTCCCCGCAACCCCCAACCCTCTCCACCCACCCTTCATTATCGGAAAGTTTGAAATATAATTTGAAATTATGCTCAATGTTATATTGAAGATAAGAGAAACACAAATTCCTTTAATTGGACTTGTTAAAGTGACTCAAATTAAGTTAACACCGAGTTGATGGTATTACTTTTGAAGTTCGGAATTATGACGGACTGTCCTTAGGTTTGCGAATTCATGGGGTGATTAGCGGTTAAAAGTACAGTTATCGGTTTCTCCGCGACGCTTGCCTCATTTATTACGATTATCGGAACATATAGCTTCTAAGTTTTGTGAGAGCCTCGCAAATTTTAATTATTCGTTCTAAATGAAAATATTGCTATCATATATTTCATTAAGTTATCCTAGTTTATGATTTTTTTAGAAGAAGATATCTAAAACCACTTTACTGATATCTTGCGTTTTGTTTTTAATAGACGCCAATGTGACTTACTATGTTTTCACCTTTGTGTACATTCAGAATATCGACGAAAGACAATACAGTTTACAAAAGGGGTTGTGAGTTAGAAGCACTATGGGTTTAACAACAAACAAAAATGCAAACTTTTTTTTTAAATAGAGGCAAAAATAACTTTAATGAAAATGGCAACGTTATTCTAAAGCTTTATGAAACGTCTATTTATTAGTTCTGATTCACTAACCATCAACAACCGTCTGAATTATATTAAATAAAAGTGCGCCGTCAATAATCCGACTAAAATCATTTCCCAGCAAGCAATCGGGAGCAACCTCAGACAATTACCAACAAATAATCATATTTATAGTAACTATATCCTTTCGGCAACCGGGCACGGTTAGGTCAGCTATCGATTTTGTACGTTCCACGCATCTAGGGGCCCGCAACTTGAGACTATCACAATTAGGTGTCGGACTCAATCTAATTATATTTCTGATTGCCCGGTGTCGACGTCCGTTCGTCGAGTTTGTTGTAGTTAACGATATATCGACGTATTCGTCATTCGATTTGCTAATACATGTATATCAGTTTATTATCAAATTGTTCCTTATTATCAAGGGCTGGCTACTGTAATAACGAGATTTACATATTGCCTCTTAACACAACCCATATATGGGTGTAGGTGTTAGCTTTGACGATTTCAAAATCATTTTACTAGTAAATACCTACGTCATTGTATTAAATGATGTAGAAAATTAATTTTGAGATCTTTTCATAATATTTTTTGATGAAAATTAAGAATGTAGCAGTCAGGTACCTACTTTCTGAATCATGACTGCAAAAAGTCAACATTAAATCAGATTCAGGACAGCATAATTATATGGTAATTCATAAACATTAATTTTTTTTGCTACAGTCCCAATTTTGACGCGCGTATGACCCGGTGGTTAGCGTAGAACGCAAACGATCTATGCAACTAAGCCAAACGGGCGCGGTCGGGTGTGATATGCGTGACCGCTAGTGGCAAAAATATTCATGCTCGTTTTCGTGCTTCGGAGGGCACGTAAAGCCGTCGGTCCCGTTTGTTGTCGATAGATTACAGTCGTTAAACCTAGTCGGAGGCCTTATGAGCGGTTTGAAAACATCCGACAGCGGGTTGGCCACTAACCCGCATCTCCACCAACCCGCATTTGAGCAGCGTGGTGGAGTAATCTACAGGCCTCCCCAATAATGGGAAAGGACCCGTGTCCAGCAGTGGTATGCAAAAAGGGTTGCAGCCATATGACAAAGCCCATCACACTTACTAACTGTAGGTTTATGGACACGATTTCAATTGAGAAATTTTGTATGTCTCTTAAGGTCGGTTGTCGATAACAAAGAAATCAGTTTTTCAGTTCACTGTTTTAAAAGATACGACAAAAATCATCAGGAAAAACACAACACCTCGCAAACGGATCACAATCATCGCAATTAAACGCAGATCGGATCTAATTATTCGGATTCGTCTGGCGCTGTCGCAGCACTATTCTGATTGTCGACAAGCGATTTCGGAAATTACCAAGGCGTCGACTCCACCCCTCCTTGCGTTTTGGTTAGACGGTCAATCACTGGTGCCTTTACCCTATAGGTATGTTTAAATTGCGTCACTGAGTTAGGATTTAAATTCGGTTACTCAGGTTCGTCGTAGTTAGTTCGAAAGTCTTTTCTTACTTTAAAAGAAGAAGAAAATGTACCTATTATTATTAGTATTATACATGTAGGCAAGAAACACTGAAACGAAATGATGAATGAAATACATTACATTTTCTTAAATGCATTATAGTGATGTCATCGTTTAGCCATCTAGTGGATTTCAAACGATAATACTGGCGGGTTATTGTGGGACTGTCAGAGGTGGATTAATTAATTTGTTATATTAATGGATAATAGGAGTTTTGATCTACCTATACTGCGAGTAAAGGGATCTAGAGAACTAGAGTTCTAGAGAACTTAGTTACCTTTTAGGTATATAAGCATATAATAGATTTTGGTAGCATGTTGGTTGGTTGGTATTTCGTAACAATAAAATGATACTTAATTATTTAATAGTTTTGAAAAGTACCTACATTAATTTTTTGCAATTTTTTTCTCGAAACAAACTTTTTAATACCTATATAAATTTGTTCCAAATGATTACAGGCTACATCCTTAAAAAAATATTAAAAAAAAGAGTTTCTATAGGGTAAGGTAAAACATTCGGTACCAGGTTTTAAATTTTTATTCGGTACTTTTGAACATTTTTGTTTCTCATCGAAATTGTACTGCCTACAAGTTGTAGGCTACAACAACAGCTTCGCCCAAAGGTAGACTGGTAGAGAATGCTTTTAGCATTAAGTCATGCTTTTAAACCATATTTTGTTAAGGGGTGTAGTAAAGTGTTAAATAAATAAATAAATTGTAAACGATAACCCATGTGGCGCATTGGTTACCATGCCGGACTGCCGATCGGAGGGTCCTGGGTTCCATTCCCGGCGAGGCAGAAATTTAAATGACGAGTTTAAATTTCTGTTCGGTCTGGGTGTTTGTGTTTCTGTCCCTGTGTGTCTCCATAGTATCCACGACACGGGGAATATCTACCCTACTGTGAGGCAATGAGTGTGAAACTTTATTTATTATATTTGAATTTTATTATATTATTAGGGTTTCACATCTTGACTTCGTTAAATTCTAAAAATGGGTCATTTATGGAGTAGGACTGCACCCTGTTCGCAAAACGCATATTTTCTCATTCTTAACAACACCAAGCTGTAAACAGATAACGAAATTCGGTTAACCTCTCTGTTCAAGGGATGAATGTACTCGTAGTACGACTTTAAAGCGTCCGTTCCAAGCACAATAACAGCCCGGCAACATCAGATAGTAATCGCAGCGTGTAAACCGCGGCGTTTCGCAGCGTCTCGAACCTCCCCAAAGACCGCCCGCCCCCAGTACATCATCTCATTTGAATTTCTAACTAGGAACCTCCATGCAATTATTGGATTAATGTAAATTACGCAGTCTACAGCTCCACGGTGCACTATCAGGGACAGGGTTTAATTAGAATCCGGTTAAGACTAATAATAGTGTGGAAAAAACTGAGTTCTGCAGGAGTCAGCCTTTGTAGGGGTTTCGTTGAGTGATCGTTATTTATGTGTCAATTATATAAAAATAAAAAGTCATGTGGTGTGGTGGGACACCGGATAGGAACGAAGTTCCTTATTATAAAAATATTAATTATAAGTTCTAAGTTTAAGTTCTAAGTTTTAAGGTATAAAGAAAATAATTATTTGGGTAAACATTTTTTTAATTACGATTTTTGTATCGATAAAAAGCAAAGAAACAATTTTACAAAATTATCTTAACTTAAAATAAAGGTTATTTTATTTATAATAATAAATCGTCGCGACACCACACTGTTCAATGCGAAATAAAAAGACGAAACGAAAATAACTGGCTTGCTTTCTATGAGAGAGAGAGAGACAGACAGACAGAGAAGCACGCGCACGCCGCACGGCATAGCAAAAAGTGTCGTTACAACGGAACCCTTAAAAGGTTGAAAAAATAGATATATATGAGCTGAAGTGACCACTTAATACCACAATGACATAACCTACATACCTGTTAGTATAATTATCTTCATATTATTTAACGGGTTGATTGCGGGATTGATACTACGGTCCACCACGATGGTCAATAGCGTGTGAAAATAACATGCCTCTCGATCCTTGCCTCAGGCCTCAAATTTTGTGTGGCTCACAGGCATTCAAAGAAAACACCGTTTTTATCTTAAATAACAAATTTTTAAATATAATGCGCGCCAGGTTCTCAACCCGGTTATTATTATTATTATTTGAGTTGATGGGGAAGGGTACAACCCTAAGGCCACTGCGACCAGTGAATGATCTATTGTAGCCTAGCCCCGCGTTTATATCTGATTCCCAAGGCCGACGGTTGTTAGGAACCGTACGATGCGCTTGGGATCTAGAAGTTTGACATCTTCCGATGTGACTAGGCTGCCGCCCAGAATCCGACTTCTGCTATGTGCGAGTGCGACACAGTCGCAGAGGATGTGGATGCCCGATTCCTCTTCACCATTGCAGAATCTGCAAATAGCAGTTGAACTTAGGTTAAGTTTGAACATATGCCTGTTTAGTTTACAGTGACCAGTAAGAATTCTTACAAGTGAACGTATTTCATTGCGTTCTAGATTGATCACTTGCTTTGAGTATTTGCTTGAGTAGCCAGCCACCAGCGCCCTTGCATGCTTCATGCCTGGTGCGGACACCCAAAGGCCCTTGCACTGGTTCGTAGACCAGATTTGAAGCATGGTTCGGGAAGCGGTTTTCGAGATGCCCAGCGTTGGCTCAGGGCCAATGAAGGGCATCGCAGCACCTCTTTTGGCCAGCTTGTCGGCGACTTCATTACCGCAAATACCCACATGTCCCGGCACCCACCCTAGGGCTACACTATTGTGTGCGCCCAGTGTGTTGAGTGCATGGATACATTCTAAGGTCAATTTTGACTGAGTTTCATGGGACTGCAGTGCCCGAAGAGCAGCCTGACTGTCCGATAGAATCGTTATACGTTTTTTAGTATAATTCCTGTCCAGGCTTTCATAAACGCATTGGATTATCGCATACATCTCTGCCTGGAAGACAGTTGTATAGGTGCCTAGATTGGTGCAGAACTTAGAACTAGGTTTTCGACCGTATACTCCTGCCCCTGTGCGTCCCTCCTTCTTCGATACATCTGTAAACCAGATGATATCTCCATTTATGAGGGATTTTGATGCCTTATCCGCCCACATTTCTCTAGACGGTATAAGTACTTTGTATAGTTTGTTGAAACTATATTGTTTGTTAATGACGTCACTCGGCATCGCCATAATTTTGCATTCAGTGAGGTTTCTGTGGAGTTCCCTCATGACAGTTGACTTCCAGTTGGCCTTGCCTTTTTCAGCAGCACGGAGAATAGCACATTTGGCCTCTTTCTGCACATGAATGTGTAGAGGGTAAATGTTTAGTATTGCTTCCATTGCTGCAATTGGCGTTGATGGTAAGGCCCCGGTTATAATACGACAGGCCAATCCTTTGACGCTGTTTAGTATCTTAATACATGTTGTTTGCATTGTTTTTCTGTACCAGCATACGCAGCCATATGTGATTAAGGGTCTAACAATGGCCTCGTAGATCCACGCTACGTATTTTGGTTTTAGCCCCCATTTCCGGCTCGTTAGCCTACAACATGTTCCCAGAGCAATCTTTGCTTTCTTGACAACCTTATCAAGGTGTGCGTTCCAGTTAAGTCTTTGGTCCAGTGTGATTCCTAAATACTTAACTTCTTTCGAGAGTGGTATGGCTGTGCCAAAAAGCTTAATTGTTTCAAGCTTATCCAACTTATATCTTCTTGTGAAGGGCACAATGACGGTTTTGCTGGCATTCACCGATAGACCGTTATTGATGCACCATTTTTCGACTATTTTAAGTGCTGACTGCATGAGACTAGATAAGATGCTTTGGCAGCTTCCAACTATGTTGATTACCAAGTCATCTGCATAGCCTTGTGTGTCCAGTCGATTGTCGTTGAGCTCCTGGATAAGATTGTCGACCACGATTGACCACAGCAGGGGCGAAAGGACTCCACCTTGCGGGCAACCTCTGTTAATCTTTATTTCGGTTGTGATGTCAAATAGCGTGGTACGAACTATTCTGTTATTAAGCATGTAACCCACCCAATCGGTGATGGTATTATCTATGCCTCTCTCTTTCATACATTTTAGTATGACTTCAGTAGGGGTATTGTCAAAGGCTCCCTCAATGTCCAGAAATGCACATAGGGCAATTTCTTTGTCTTCAAGGGCTTTTTCTATACGGTCCGTTAGCTCCATAAGTGCGGATTCCGTTGATTTCCCTTTTTGGTAGGCATGTTGCTGCGGCTGTAGGGGTATGACCTTTAGATAGGTTTCCCTGATATGTAAGTCTATCACCTTTTCCATCGTCTTCAGTACTCAACCCGGTTAATCAAAAGAAAAGTCCGGAATATTAACCACAAGGTTATCTGTATATTGAATAAATGAAGAAATATGCTACTTTATACCTAAGAATTATACCTTTTTGTAATTGTTATGAAATGCAGATGTTTTTAAAATAAAGTTTCATAAGGTTTACCATACATTTTTTTATACCAGCGTTGTTCAAACTTCAGTTAGAAAACTTTTGAACGTAAAATTTGCAACTATTATGGGTTGTATTTTTTTTTGTGTTGTTAATTATGGTTGAATATCATTTTAATTAGGAAGACTTATGTATTATTAACTACCTTGAACAAAAATAACAACAAAATAACAAAGCAGATATGGTAAAATTTAATATTTAGCTTACGTGGATGATAATTTCACCAAATTTTGTAAACAAAGCATAACTTAATAACAAGTCCTTTTTTTTTTTTTTTTTTTGGTATCGGGGGGGAAACCTTCAAAAGGTACCCGACACCTTGGGAGAGGATACCGGGTTATGTGGGATTTGACCGCACTAAAACCCCCTCGGTGGCCTGCCTCTGCGTTTGTGAGGACTCCGGGATCTCCATAGGAACGCACCGGTGTCCTCCACGCGCGGCGCCCCAAAACGGGCCCATCTTCGGGAGAGCAGATGTGCTCTCCTGCACCTTCAGGTGTTCACGGCGGCATGCGGCCACGCATACACCGCCGTCCCTCCCGGGGCTGCTAGCTGGACGGGTCAAGCTCCCACTCTTACCGTCCGCATCCCCGGAAGCCCCCTTTTAGTCGCCTCTTACGATCAGGCAGGGGATACCGTAGCTCTATTCTTAATCCCGAAGCTACAGGGACTGATAACAACAAGTCCTAGGACTATAAATTTTAGTATTTTTATCAGATAATAAGTCTCACTACCCCCCATAACCCGTTGATCCACTATTTACGGGACACCCTGTATACTAATATTATAAAGATTTATATTTTTGTATGTCATTACAAACATACAAAAATATAAATCTTTATAAACTCAAAAACTACTGTTCCGATTACAAAATTCTTCCACCATTAGAAAGCTACATTCACCCTGAGTAACATATGCTACTTTTTACCGCGGGAAAATGCTTCATTCCTACGTGAAAACGGGTAATAGGATCAACGCCGTTGAAGCAACTGGCTAAACGCCTATGATTTTAATATAGCAATGAAGCCTGGAATAGCACATAGGCAATTTTTTATCCTACGGGGACCCATTAAACGGGTCCACGCGGGCGAAGCCGCTAGCGGAAGACTAGTAAAGTATAAACACAGTGTTCGCGTCTACCGATATCAATAGTTTGTCTCTACCATCTAATCGTTAACTAACGGTATATAAATAAACAGGAAACAACTAATAGTGTTTAATTCATTTAAGCAACCACTTATTATACCTAAGTGTTTCACACTTTCATCGATTCTACGGACCGGTTGGACGTGAAAGTCAAATTACCGTATTGTCATTCACAATCCCATTACGAGTATTTGCGCAAGACAGTTTAAACGATCAAGCAGCTTGAAGCAAATTTACCAAAAGTCTGACTGATCGTATTGACTGTTTTTGGATGCTGAACCTGGTGTTTCTACGAGTCGGGAACGGAAATAAGTCGCTGTAAGGTTTAGGCGCACTTTATGAAATATAAGGTAAGCTAACAAGTACCAACATAAATAATAAACAGTAGTGGACCCCGCAGACGTCCTGCCTTAGAAGTATTGAAACTATTGAAAGAGGATTAGTTTCTTTATCATCTCAAAGAGTTTTTATGTTACTGTCAAATAAAAGAATATAAACCAAATAGTGACTGAAAAATTGTTATTCAGACTACATAAGTTAAACTTGTGAACGATGGCGCGAAGAACCTTATAAAAAATTATATATAGATAGATCAATCTAATTTCATTAGGAGCAAAATAAAAATAAGTCATTTAAATCAGAAGAACTTACAATTACAATAGTAATCTGCACTAATATAATTGTCATGCATTGCTAAATAACTCAAAAAATGTCTCTTTAAATAAGTAAGTTTAGGTATAATAAGTTTTTATTCACATTAACCTATGACTATCGGTATAGCAGTTGTGGTCCTACTTGCTGGTGTGCTGAGCAATGTCCTGGGTTTGAAATTGAGTAGTGAGTGTGGAGGTTTATCCTCGGTCTAAGTGTTTGCGTCCTTGTCTTTGTGTGTTTCCATTGAACACACTGACATTGAACACACTGAAAATGACACAGGATATCCTACTGATATGAATATGACTATGTTTCTCTTGCGTATTAATTTACTTACTAAAGAGTAAAATATGTTTTATACGTATAGATAAGAGTAAAATATGTATTATATATGTTTAAATATGTTTTGACGATCCGCGTGGCGCAATGCTTACCATGCCGGACTGCCAATCGAGGGGTCCCGGGTTCGATTCCCGGCGAAACAGAAATTTGAATGATGAGTTTAAATTTCTGTTCTCGGTCTGGGTGTTTGTGTTCCTGTCTTTGTATGTGTCCATGGTACCCACGACACAATATTACTTACCTTACTGTGGGGATATGAGTGTGTAACGTTTATTTATTTATTTATAGCTGTGCTTTCGCATATGTCATCATCAAACTCGGCCAACTCTTTGGTCATGTTTGAGGCTAAGTGTGAATCTCCAAGCGTTACGAAGAACATAATAATATAGGAATATTCATGCTCAATATTTACTTGTTGGTTGGCTTTTAACACAATCTTATCTTTCATCTTTCATATTGACATCAAACACAGAATGACTATGATTATCATGCGTAGGTATTAATTTATTAAAGAACTAGCTGTGCCCGCGACGTCGTCCGCGTGTATAAAGACTTTTATAAAATGGATTTATTAAAAATTAAAGATTATTTATTTGCATTGAATAAGTAGTAGGTAGATTATTCTTACATTATAGTGAAATCACTTATAATACAATGTTCATATGTTCAGAAGAAACCTAATGTATTTTTTCTAAATCCTTCAAACTTATAACAGTAAGGAATGCTTACTGTACTGATCTTACTGTCCACTTTTCTCACGTTTCGCTTTTCTCGCGCAATCAGATTCTCTTTACAAATATGTACCTCGTTTATTAAAGTTAAGAGATACTGCTGTGCCCGTGGCTTCATCTATGTTAAAAATAGTATCTTTAGTAAATTGGGTGAATTTATACTGCAAAGAATGTATAGACTCATTATATATACATAGCTTTAACCTACTGCAGAAAAGAGGTGCACTATACAACTACTTGTAGTTGGGAGATAAAATTTCTAAACATACACGTGCTTAGGATTAAACAATCGGAAAAATAATTGTAAGGTCAATTAATAAACTATAGGTTTAAAACTTGCGGACAGCAGTTTGGTCATAAGTCATAACTCATATAACATTGTGAAAACTAAAGCAGAAGGCAGGGTCTCTACACAGTGTGCTATCTGTATTTGGAAATAAAGAATATTTTTATAAAGAATCTTTAAAGAATCCTTAATATCTCCATCAATCAACGTGTGTGGATGAGCCCTCAGCCCGTGCGCAATAAAGAGACGCAAAAAATGAGTTAAGTTATCATTGGTCCAATTAACAATGTTCAGCATCATACGTATACCTACCCAACGATGGGACAACCCGCGTGGCGCAATGTTTACCATGCCGGACTGCTAATCGAACTGTCCCGGGTTAGAATCCGGGCGAAGCAGAAATTTCAATGATGAGTTTAAACTGTTCTCGGTCTGGGTGGTTGTGTTTCTGTCTCTATGTGTGTTCATGGCACCCACGACACAGGGTATATCTACCTTAATGAGAGGCTATACGTGTGAAATGATATTTTTTATTTTTTTTTACACTATGTACTTACTTTTATTAGACTTAAGGCTTTTATTTGAAATTATCTCCATCGAATCACTTTGGAGAAGAAATGAATATTGCTCAATAACGCCATCTACCGTATGACATGTAAACTTTGTGGTTGATAAATCGAATGTCAAATTACCAAATAGGTAGACATTGAGATTAACAGTTGGTTCACTAAAAGTTTAACTATTCGTCACCTAGATGTCTGCAGTAGTCTCGTTTTGTTAAGACTTTGTACATTCTGTATGAAGGTTTAGATTCCGTATCTTACAACCTTAATGCTGGATGCATTGAGATTGTAAGATTTGGATTTCGGTTCATCGGAGCTAGAGGCCTCCTCAATATTGGGAGAGCTCTATGCTCAGCAGTGGAATGCTAAAAAGGTTGCAGCTTGATATAATATAGCGATAATAATCGTTTCAGCTGCAGCCTGTTCATAATCTTCCACCCCAAAAGAAGACTAATAAGCTGAGCAACTAACTCAATGGAGCCTGTGATGTAAGGTTCGGCGGCGGTAAGGCTCGCGATGCGCTTATTAGGTACCTACCGATAGTCTAGCCATTCTCGGCCAACGAAAGAAATTACAGTAAGCTGATCTAAGTATATTCAATATAGTCGACAATATTAGTGAGAGTTCAAAATAATTTTAGGTACTTAAATTTAAACTTTTATTTATGGCTTTGAATGGGCTGTTACCGAAACTTTCATACAAATTCCCCAAAGTGCCTTTTAAGTTTATGTCGCGTAGGTATTGTGTAAATGAACATAACTTTTTTGTTTATCACCCGATTGATATGAAATACACACTAATGTTACGGAAATTCATTCATCAATATATCAGTAAACACATCATTCAAAGAAGGGAAAGAATTTGAGAATGAAATATTAAGTTAAGGTTAATTATTGTACGCTTGAGATACCAACTTTCGAATCCATTTTATTTGCTATTGAGGGGTAGTTTTGGAAAAAGCTTAAATAGAATTCTTACTATGTTAGTAAAGATTACAAATACAAAATTATAAGTATATTACTCTGCACAAAAATATTCTGTACATCAAGTTTCGACACTCAATTTTCAAAGAGTTTCAAAGAAAATTGACATTTAAAGGGTGAATTTCGGGAAATGCTGAAACACGTATTCTTTTATTTTGGTTAGAAAATATTCATACCAAATTTCAAGAAAATCTATTGAAAAAATCCAAGTTTTCCATACAAATTTTCATCGCTCATTTCACACCCTTAAAGGGTGATTTTTAAAATTATCTATAGCCTAAATGTTAGCGAGGACCAATATATATAAAACAAAAAAAGTTTCATCAAAATCCGTCCAGTACTTTTTGCGTGAAAAGCTAACAACAGACAGACAGACAGACAGACAGACAGACAGACAGACAGACAGACAGACAGACAATAATTTCAAAACTTATATTTTTAGCTTCTGTTACTTATAAAAAGACCCCTAGAAGTATTTTTTTAAATTTATATGCAATGTACAGAATTGACCCTGCTTACAGTTTTATTATATGTATAGATATAAAGAGTGCTGCTGGGAGTTTTATCCACCGTCTTTTTTCTCTCAGCTCAAGATTTTGCCATTCACTAAGCGAATATTTTGTATTTCTTATGTGAAATAAATATGTTTTTTTTTTCTTTTCTTTCAATAAGATTGTTCAATCTTGGCATCAGTCTGCTTGACCGTCTCAAACCTTTAAGATTGGTAATACATTCGATGTAGTATGAGTATCATTACCGTTAATATAAGAATTTCGAAGATAATAAATTCGAAATTTCTTACACTTTTGGGTGTCTTCGTTTCATTTACTGATTATTGGCAAGGCGAGGTTTAACTTACGAAGAAAATGAGATTCGGTTGGATAATAAAATGGTGTAATGTGACGTCTTGACAGACGGGAATAAAGAGTCGGTTAATTGATTTTATTTTACCGTCATCTGTAATTAGAAAGTGGCAATATTAGTGAGCGTTTTCTTCGAGTGTATTTTGACTTAAAGCATCAAAGGTACTGACTTACCCTGACGGGTGTCATATCTTTCAGTGATGCTCTAAGTATTTTGACATAAAATTAACTTTAAGTATAAATCATTTATTATTGATTTCTATATTTTTCTCACAACTATTTACAAAATGCATGTAACAGTTAGTATATTATACCTATGATATTAATTCAGTCTGAAGAAATTAGCAATAACAATTTTTGTCTCTTCGTTTTACCCATCTCATTAAAGTGGGGCGTTTTCTGACTGCTGACTGTCAAGTTTAATAAGGCAAAGAAAAACCAGATATCTAAAACCATCCCTTTTAATGCAGATAAAAACACAAGGCACAGCTTTGATTTTTCAAATAAACAACTTCAGTCATCAGTAAACAAATAAATGCACCTAATCTTAATTTTAGAATTCATTTAAGGTATTCTTTGTATTAAGTACCTTTTAATATTACATGCTAAGCTTCCTTACTTTTCAATTATATTATTATTACTGTTTATTACCTTACAAACTCAAAAGTAGGAAACAAGTATTGACCCGTGTATAAATAAAGCGTTGTTCAAATTGAATCGCATGCAGAATGTGACGTGTTTGCACAACAGTCTCAACTCATTCCAACAAGTTAAAACTTGCGCGACGCTGTATCAAATCGACAAACACCAGCTACGGCATTCAGAGTTATAAATTTAAATGTGAGACAAATGCTATTACTAAAAGAATACACCGATGAAACATTGATAGACGATAAAACGCTTTAAAAGTCAATATAATACAATAAAAAAATTGATAATAGCAAGTACGAAACTATTGTGTTGTACATATTAGGTAATGCATAAGTAGAATGAAACTTGCGTAAAGACTTTGATCGTTCAAAGTATATTTCTTATTGTAAAATCAAAAAGATTAATTATGAATTATAAGGCTATGATAGGCGATGCTGTATCCAATCGACAAACATCCGCTACAGTATTTAGACTAATAAATGAAAATGTGGGACAGATGCAATTGTTAAAAGAATACACTGATGAAACCTTGACAAACAATAAAAGGCTTAAAATATAAGTACGAGCCGAAGGTTATTGCGTGAGATTATGGTCAAGAAGAATGAAAGTTGGGTAAAAACTGTAATTGTTTTAAGTAAATAATTTGTCAAAGGATGAAAGAGTTAAATCGTTTACTATGAGGTTTTGTAATGAAGCATTTTCAGACGCTTCTAAAACTACAAAAAAAAATTAAGATCAAATCATTTTATGACACACTATAGCGATGAAGCAATATTTAGCAACGACACATTATACCAATGACAAATTATTATTTCACAAAATTAAAAGATAACAATATTACAGGTATTAAGAATAAAAATTATTGTAAACAAGATCTCTAACACGTATTTAAAAATAGAACAACCTAAATTAAAACAACGGAATTAAGATCACCAGACAAAACACGTAAAGACGGAACAGAAGAGGCGACAGTCTAAACCGTATGTCAACGACCCAAAAAACGTTTGCTAAACAAAGTTGAGGCGCGCCAAAGAGCCGAAACAAAACCACGAATATCCCGTGACCTCGAAAATGCACGTAGGTGAAAGCCCTCGGGACTCACGAGGAGCAAAAAATCTCTAACCCCCGTAAGGAGCGGGGGGCGCCCGCCCATGAATGGGCGAAGGAGGCGAGCGTCCTTGAAGCAAAAAAGTCACGTGACGCGCAACAGGTGGCCCCGTGGACGCGTCCTTGCCGATTAGAAAAAGTCGCCCCCGGATTCTTGCACGCCTCTGTTTGCGGTTTAATCTACAGTGTTGTGTCTTTGTTGTTTGTAGTGTGACGTCATCAAGATTGTTGGCGCGTTTACTTTCTTTAATTCTTTTCGGAAGTGTTTACACTTGTTTCAAAGAAAAGTTTACTATTGGTGTCTTGAAGTTTTTAACCTTTAAATAACTGTTTGTAGGTACCGTAAATATTGAAAACACAACAAATGTTTTTTTAACACCTTAATTTTGGTATAGAGATATTACTTTCTTTTCGTTTTTAAGTAGGTTATTCTGGGATGAAAAGCTAACTGCAACAATTGCTACGCATTTTTTATTTTGAGAAAAAGACTAAAAAATATCCGTTTTCAATCATTAAAGTGGCGACACAGACGGTTAAGTCTCTATTTCACAGAAAGCGTCTGTATCCAACAAGTTTACTTTCAAACGTGTAGTAGGTTGCTCCGTGAGCATCCTTTATGAATGGGCTCCCCCGGTCCCGCTTAACACAAATGTCACGGCGCCCCGACGAGCCGGAAAACTCTCTTTTCTTCCTGAATTGTCGACTACCGCCCCGTTCCAAAATGAACCGTAACTGCCTCTTGATAGAGTCCAAATACCAGCCTTGAAGGCGAGAAAATTTAAGGAATTTTCTGCTCGAACGCCGCACTTGATTTTCAGGCGTAATAGAAAGTGTTTAGGTTTATTTTCGAACGTGCGAAGAATAGTCGGAGGCACGAAATCTTCCAGTCTCCTGCGGCAAATTGTTTCCTCGCGCCGTGTTTGTATTTTATTATACATTTTTATTTCTCGATAACATTAGCTTAACCGACTTTTCATTGCCTTCACTAGGGTTGCCATTAAACTGTTAAATGTGGCCAAGCTTAACAACCTTTTTATTCTTTTAACGTTTGCCGCTTTTCATGTTTCTATGCCTAAGTGCTAATTGGTTTATAGGAATTATTAACATACATAGATGCTGGTTAGTACAGTTTGTTTAACGAACAGCTTATCTTTACAACCAATTATGAAAATATTTGCGCAAAGAAAATTTTATGTGAAATAAACAGGAACACTTTTTGTTTTTTACTTTTGAGTTTTAAATTAAAAGTAAATTCTTTAATTTACAGAGTAATGATCATAAAATAGTACTTGATGTTTCTTACATCAGAATTAAGGTGTATAAAAGTAAATTACAGAAATAAAAAAGATAATAAGTATGCCTTCCTGGCTGGCAACACCGCGTAATTATATTTCTCACAGTTAATCCACGGGTCGTATCTTATCTGTTTATGAAACGTGTTTAAAATCTGTGTTTTAATGAAAAAAGGGTAATTTATGTTTTAATACCGTGCGTATGGTATATAAGTAATCAAATTTATCATTATACTACAAATGATCGTTAACTGTAATATATAATTGGTTTCACCTTAAAACTGGTCGTTTCGAACATACGCTGAAGGCTATAAGATTAACGAAAAATAAGGGGGAAAGTGACTAAACAGGTATGTCAAAGTTCACCCAAACCAAATCTATATAAAAACTAGCTGACCCCGCGAACTCCGTTCCGCGTTCAAATGTTTGGGGTGGGCCACCCTTATTACATAGGGGGATGAAAAATAGATGTTGGCCGATTCTCATAGATACCGGATAAGCACAAAAAATTTCATCAAAATCGGTCAAGCCGTTTCGGAGGAGTATGGCAACGAAAACTGTGACACGAGAATTTTATATATTAGACAATAATATTGGAGTGTCTGTTTTGAATATTAAAATACTGCTTTTGACTACATGTAATGAATTTATATACCAAAATAATAATTTCCACAATTTTTGTCTGTCTGTCTGTTTGTTCCGGCGAATCTCTGAAACGGCGGGATCGATTTTGATGGAACTTTTACTGACATGTAGCTTATGTAGTAAGGAGTAACTTAAGCTACTCTTATTTAAGAAAATTTCTAACGTCCACACGCCGTGACACGAAGTCGCGGGCGGCCGCTAGTAAAATAATATGGCTGTGTTGTCATAAACATATCATGTCATAAAACCCGCCTTGGAGCGGTGCAGTGAAGAAAGCTTCAGACTTCCCGCAAAATGGAGAGACAGAAACCCATGTCCAGTAATGGGACGCAAAAAGCGTTGCAGCCAATTATCATAAGCCAAAAAGTAAATATGTTTCTTTAAACGCTCTCATGGTTCACTAAATCTTCTTTTATGTCAACAAGACAATAAGATAATATTTTTATCTTCTTTGCTAATAGAGTTGGAATAGACAGCCCTAAGAAAGTTGAATGGAGGCAGGCAGAAGCGTCAAAAACGCGTACAAATATGTCCGACGGTCGGTGCCACCGTCAGCTTCAACGTTGATCAGATATTTGAATAAATAACTTTGCTCCTTTTGGAACAATGGTTGAGTTCGGAATGCTCTTCAATGCTTTTTCAGTAATTTTGTTTGTTTTTAACTCATTTTTTGGGTTTTATTACACTTTTACCATACGCGAGGAAATTGGCATATTAAATTGAACTTTGTTTTTTTTCTGTCTACAGTAGTTTATACGTTATCAGAGGAATGTCTAAATTTGCTGTTTACATTGATTAGAATTTGTATTTGGTGAGAGGCAATATTGAGTTCAATAATAAAAACGAAGTGTCCAATTCCGTTTCTATAAAATTACTATAATACGCACTTTCTATGAAAATACTTGATTCATCAAATTTGGATAAAAAAATCAATGTTAATAATATTCAAGCGCTCAATTGCTATCGTTTAAACTGTTACAACATTAATTATTTAATTTTCCTGACTTAAATACAGCAAAATCAAGCTTAAATTTGACTTGTAATAATATTGTAGTCATAGCACAATTATTTTTCATTTAATGCCGCATTTAGTAAAAAATATAAATTCAAATAGCGTCGCAGAATAATCATCCAATCAAAAGGCAGTAACAGATAGCAATGAAACTGGTCCCTCAACCTTTGAGTCCGGTAAGTGGGATATATTTTTATTTTTTGTTCGCGCGTTAGACGCCCGGGGCGCCACTTGCTCTTTCACCGTATTTGTATTTTTTTGCTGTTTTACAAGCCCATTTCTTTCGCCGTTTATCGGCAGTATTTTACTCCAAGTTTTAAGCTAGTAAATAAGTAACAGGCTGGTTGTTGCTTTTATACGATTTCAAATATGTTTAATTATTGCTATTTTTGTTTTAGAAACTCTTTCTAGCTAATATATTTAGGCCATTAGTTTCGTATTAATTTATATACTCGTACACAGAGGCGGCTCGTCCTAAAGAGCGCTGGTGCAGTGCACTCCCAAAAAAATTACATAGGTAACATATGTCCCTTCATAATACATACTATTCTTACATTACATTCATTCTATTCTACTATACCTATACATAGTATATTATATTAAATATTACCTATATCTACGCGTACATTTAGCGTCAATATGTAACGAGTGGAGCGCCAGCGATTGCGCTCCTATGAAACCAAGTTTAGTACAATTCCTAGCGCTGTATTCAATGAGTGTGAAAGAGAAACATCGACACAGGCCGACGCGTGAAACAAAAGATTTCGTATGAGATATTAACATAATCTGGAGCGCCGCTCACGCGCGACGTTGCCAAACCGTGGGTTCGGCCGTGACGGCCTGCTTATGCGATGTTGCCGTTCTTATGTATACAAAAAAACGTGTCGTCGTCTTTGTCAGTTATTTCGTAGTTTTTCTTATAAATGAATATTTTAAAAATAGTTTATGCGCGACATTTTGTGTTAAAAATGGAACAGTACAGTGTATCTTTTATCATTTGTATCTTTTAATATGCAGTGTGAAAAAAACTTTCGAAATACGCCTTGAACTGAAAGCAAAAATGTAGTACGAAAACTAAATCTTTTACGCGTGTTTTTAAATCTGAACAATATTTCAAAACACATTGTTTGTGTGGATATGAAGGAAGCAATAAATTAATTTGTTTTCCGTGTCTTGTGGTTATCAATTGGAATTGACACCGACAGTGGTCATCAGTGGTGGTGAATCTGCTTGGATGGCAACGGGTGGTAAAATATTTTTTTTGTTTTTTTTTGTGAACCCCCATCGAAAAATGTCACTAGCCGCCACTGCTCGTACATATACTGTTAAGGCTGTAAATATAAATGAGAGCCTTTGCGTCAACACAATCTTGAACAAGATCTCTTGAAAAACCCAATCCTGATTTAAATAAATATATTTTTCTAATTCTTTTTAATGTGACAATAAGCTAACGCTTAAGCACCGCCGAAACTGGGAGCGATGAAATGTTTTACTCATCGCGCGATCGTCGAGAGCTTCCAGTTTTCGTTGCGACAAATATTTTTGCTGTTAAATATTTTTGCTTATAACCCTTTTTGCTTATATCTTTCAACGCCCTACTGAGTACGCTTTTCCTTCACATCATCAGCGAAGCTAAAAGCTTACTTTATCATGCCAATACAGGTTATTGGAGTTGCAGCTTTTTTTTATAAACGCTACGCACTCATAACATAACCCTATATCCCCACACTAGGATTCCTTGTGTCGTGGTTACCAAGGATACATACAAAGATAGAAATAACCAAACCAAGAACAGAAATTTAAACTCATCATTCAAATATCTTCCTCGCCTCGGAATCGAACCTGACAGTCCGACATGGTATCCATTGTGCCACAGAGGTCGTCCATAACCAAGTTACTGGTCAGCTCACTGTCAGATGTTTTCAAACCATTCACAAAACCTGACCATCTATTATAGACGACAACCACGACCGAGGGCTTAATATGCCAACCGAAAAAGGAAAACTGATTAAAATTTGCCACTAGCTAGTCACTAGCAACCCGTCGTTAGTTTACTTAGCTTTATAAATAGTTTGTCCTGTAAAATCCAACTATGTTATAAGATTTCTTCCTATATCGCTTATTCATAAAAAAGCAAATTACAAATTACATGTAGCACAAACCCCAATACAAATTCCTGCCAACAACCCATCGTTAGTTTACTTAGCTTCATAAATAGTTTCTCCTGTAAAATCCAACTATGATATATGATTTCTTCCTATATCGCTTATTCATAAAAACAAATTACAAATTACATGTAGCACAAACCCTAATACGAATTCCCGCCAACGCCGGGCGCGATGTCACAATTTATCCGAATAGCTTTACGCCCATTCATCGCGCGATCGTCGAGAGATCCCCGCTTTCGTTGCGAAACATCTTTTTTGTGCAAGTGGGAGGAATAGGCCTTCTTTTTGCAATTCAGTGTTGGTCACTTTTAGGATTATAGAGGTGTTTTAAAAAATGGTCTCTACCTATTTTGAACAGGATTTTTATTTTACAGATTTCATCTGAAACTGATAGCTTTATAATTGTAAAATAGGTGAATCTGTAACACTTACAGTATTATATTAACGTTTCTGGCTAGCAACACCGCATAATTATATTGCTCACAGTTAATCCTTGGGTCGTATCTTATCTGTTTATGAAAAGTGTATAAAATCTTTGTTATAATAAAAAAAGGTAATTTATGTTTTAATGCCATGCGTAAGAAATGAGTACAATTAAATATGTCATTATTTATAAATGATCCATAACTGTAATAATATAATTGATGTGTCCTATCCTTTTTTCCAGTTATAAGAAAATTTCTAAACAAAATCTGTTGATAAATCCAGCTATGTTCTTGTTGTGTCGCTTATTCATAAAAAAACAAATTAAGTGACAAGTAGCACAAACCCCAATACGAATCCCCGCTAATGCCGGGCGCGATGTTACAATTTATCCGAATAGCTTTACGCCCATTCATCGCGCCATCGTCGAGAGATCCCCGCTTTCGTTGCGAAGCATCTTTTTTGGCGTTCAAGTGGGAGGAAAAGATCTTCTTTTTGCAGTTTAGTGTTGGTTACTTTTAGGCTTTTAGGGATAAAAAAGATTTCATTTGAAATTGATAGCTATTATAACTAGTATAGTATATTAATAGTAAAATAGGGTGAATCAGTCAAACTTAAGTATTATAGTAAACTTTCTGGCTGGCAACACCGCATATTTATATTTCTCGTAGTTAATCCTTGGGTTGTGAAGCGCGCATGGCCCGGCGGTTAGCGTAGAACGCAAACGATCTATGCAACTAAGCCAAATGGGCGCGGTCGGGTGTGAGATGGGTGACCGCTAGTGGCAAAAAATTCCATGCGCGTTTCCGTGCTTCGGAGGGCACGTTAAGCCGTCGGTCCCGGTTGTTGTCGATAGATAACAGTCGTTAAACCTTGTCGGAGGCCTTATGGGCGGTTTGAAAACTTCCGACAGCGGGTTGGCCACTAACCCGCATCTCCACCAACCCGCATTGGAGCAGCGTGGTGGAGTAAGCTCCAGGCCTCCCCATTAATGTGCCAGTGCCCAGCAGTGGGACGCAAAAAGGGTTGCAGCCAATCCTTGGGTTGTTTCTTATCAATTTATATTTTTAAAATCTCTGTTTTAATTAAAGAAGAATAATTTATGTTTTAATGTCGTGCGTAAGAAATGAGTAAGTACACTATAATTAAATATGTCATTATTTATAAAAGATCCATAACTGTAATAATATAATTGATGTGTCCTATCCTTTTTTCCAGTTACAAGAAAATTTATAAACAAAATCTGTGGAAAAATCCAGCTATGTGCTTGTTGTGTCTCTTATTCATAAAAAAACAAATTAAGTGACAAGTAGCAGAAACCCCAATACGAATTCCTGCCAACGCCGGGCGCGATGTTACAATTCATCAGAATAGCTTTACGCCCATTCATCGCGCGATCGTCGAGAGATCCCCGCTTTCGTTGCGAAGCATCTTTTTTGGCGTTCAAGTGGGAGGAAAAGGTCTACTTTTTACAGTTTAGTGTTACTTTTAGGCTTATAGGGGTGTTTTTAAAAATGGTAGAGACTTTTTATCAGGATTTGTTTTTTTACAGATTTCATCTGAAATCTATAGCTAATAAGATAACGGATAGTATATTAATAGTAAAATAGGGTGAATCAGTCAAACTTAAGTATTATAGTAACCTTTCTGTTAGGCTTTTAGGGGTGTTTTTAAAATGGTAGGGAGGAACTTTTGATAGGATTTGTTTGTTTTTTAAATAAATAAATAACTTTTAAATAATATACTCTGTGTCGTGGGTGCCATGAATACACACATAGATAAAAATACAAACGCCCAGACCGAAAACAAAAATTTTAAACTGGTCATTGAAATATCTGCTTCATCGAGAACTGCACCCGGGATCCTCCGATTGGCAGTCCGGCATGGCAACCATTGTGCCACACGGTTGGTCAATGTTTCATCCGCAATTAATTGTTATCATAAGTGACGGTTTAACTGTAACATATCTAAGCTAAATCTCAGCTAATTCCGATCACTAATAAGTAATTAAATATAAGAAAAATATATATTGTTTTTTTTTTCAGAATTTTTTTATTTAAACAGAGTCTTTGGGGAAAATGTTCTTTGCAGCTTTAATAATATAGTATTTATGTCATTATAGCTGACCCCACAGACTTTGTCCTGTCTTAATAATAATATAATATTGTATTAGAATTTGTAATAAAAAAATATGGTGGTAAGTATTTTTAAATTTTCTAGTTTTTCACGCAATTTTCCTATTTTTTTGCTGTGATAAGAACCTTCCCTGACTATAACAAATACAATTAAAAAATAATTAGCGAAATCGTTCTAACCGTTCACCCATGACCAAGAGAAATAGGGATTAATTTTTATACAATATACAAGTTATTCGACAAAGTCAAGCTTTTTCATTACAGAAGAAACCATTACCTAAATGTATTTTTTTTTCTTTTTGAAAGTAATAATTTATTTCTTATTTAATATCACTTTTATCTTATTCACTAATTTATCCTATACAGCAACGTTACCAACAGTTTTTGCAACAAGAGAAAGTATAACAAAAGCTAAATCTTACTTGTACTTCTTTAACAATATTTACTTTAAGCCTAATCATATATTGTCACATTAAACTTTAAGATTGAATCGTATCCTATACGACGCCATATACAACATATCCACCACTAAGCACTAATCAAAGCTTGTCTCAAAGAACACCGAACCAATTCACGTACAAGCAAAACTACCGGCCGAAAGGTTATCTCGAATTGATATTAAGCTTGCATGTCTCTAGTCCAGTTCCTCATCCAAAATCGATAGCGGCCGGGGGGGCACCCTGTTGTTATAGCAGAGGTCGGCCGCTCCTAATTCGTACCCCGCATATGCACGATCTTTGTCGTCTGGGCCGCACCCGACAGTGAGAAGCGTAGATGCGGCACTTTCTTATGCAGTTGCGTTGAGCGAAGACGGATGCAGTTTGTGCGTAGTTTGCGGAAAGTAAATTGTGGTGAAAAAGAGCTTTGGTAACAGCGTAGAAAAATTGCACATACGGTAGTTCATTTAGTTTAAGTCATTTTTATTCTTAATACATTCATGGAAACCAAAAATAAATCTGATCATTTCTTTAGCCTGTTTTCGTAGTGTTCTTCATGAGAATTGGAAATTTATTGCTTAAATATTAAGGTGCAGTACAATACAATATAATAGATATGCTGAAACAATTTAGTTAACTATTTGGAAATATTTTCATATACACACATGAATATATTTCCAAATAGTTAACTAAATTGTTTCAGCATATCTATTATATTGTATTGTACTGCAAATCTAGTAAAAAAATATAAAAATAGGGTATAATCTAAATATAACGTAGGTATTAATTTTGTATACTTCATTGTATATTTCATGTATAAATTGATCTAACTTTAGTTTAATTTCTTATTACTATTTTTAAACATGTAATAAAATAAAAATACTGTAATAGTTAGGCAATATTTTTATACTCACTTATTAATGTTTTATAATTGACACTATAAGTACAAAAATAAACTCCTTAGTTTGTAGTCGCATTGTGGTTTATAACTAATCTATAAATTAAAAAATCTCGAGCTACAATAGATGTATCGCCACCTCCACCCTTTACTGCATTTGTGCCGCTGTGATCACGCCGGCTCTTCTTACCCTTCAAACCGGAACACTGCAGTGCGTGCGCGTAGAACAGAAATGTATAAGATGGCTTAGTGTAGGCGGACTACGTACGACTAAGTACAGCCACTATGAATTAGGTCCGTCTGTACGGTACACGGGTTCGTTGGGAAATTCTGTCTTTCCTTTGAGCTAAAATTTGAAGAATTTAAGGATGTATTGTCATAATGATTATTAAAAGTACCACAGAAATGAATAAGACGGCTTATTGTAGACGGACTACGAACGACTAAGTACAGCCACTATGAATTAGGTCCGTCTGTACGGTACACGGGTTCGTTGGGAAATTCTGTCTTTCCTTTGAGCTAAAATTTGAAGAATTTAAGGATGTATTGTCATAATGATTATTAAAAGTACCACAGAAATGAATAAGACGGCTTATTGTAGACGGACTACGAACGACTAAGTACAGCCACTATGAATTAGGTCCGTCTGTACGTTGCACGGGTACGTTGGAAAACTTTATTTTTACTTTGAACTACAATTTGAAGAATTTAAGGATATACATGACATATGTATTATCATAGTGATTATCAAAAGTACCACAGAAATGAATAAAATGGCTTAGTGAAGACGGACGACGTACGAGGCCACTGTAAATTAGCCTCGTCTGTACGTTGCAAAATTCTGTCTTTACTTCGGGTTACAATTCGAAAGTTTCGCCCTGTTAGAAGAAAACATTAGCTGACCAGTGTAAATGAAACTCTTAAGTACGTTGTGAAATTTTACTTTGTTTGTAAATTGTATACCTTATAAAAATACTCATATCAGTAGCTAAACTTTTTATATGTTGAAGAGGGGTAATAAAATTCTGAAAAAAAGGGTTATTAAAAAAACTTTCAAAGTTTTATGATTGCATAAATATGCTATTCCTTTGCACTTCTGTCACGCATTTCTACAAAATAAACAATATCTAGATAAATTATTGTCCACTACGCCATCTACGTATATGGTTACTACCTCCACCGCTGCTTCGACCTCGCCGGCTCTTCTTACCCTCCAAATTGTAACACTGCAAAGCGTGCGCGTAGCACAGAAATGTATAAGATGGCTTAGCGCAGACGGACTATGTGTGAGTGGCTAAGTAGTGCAACTGTGAGTTACTCTTTTCTGTACATAGCCAAATTCTGTCTTTGTTTTGCGCTACAATTTGAAGAATTTAAGGATGTAGTGTCATAGTGATTATTAAAAGTAGGTACCACAGAAATTAATAAGATGGCTTAGTGAAGACGGATGACGTACGAGGCCATTGTAAATTAGCCTCGTCTACACGTTGCGAAATTCTGTCTTTACTTTTGTAGATAAAATATTGTCCACTCGTCTGTACGTAGCTAAATCCTGTCTTTGCTTTTGTAGTGATTATTATAAGTAGGTACCACAGAAATGAATAAGATGGCTTGGTGAAGACGGATGACGTACGAGGCCATTGTAAATTAGCCTCGTCTGCACGTTGCGAAATTCTGTCTTTACTTTTGTTTATTGTGCACTACACCATCCGTTAGTAGCAATATTTCATACGCGTTTCCGTGCTTCGGAGGGCACGTTAAGCTGTTGGTCCTGGTTGTTGTCGATAACAGTCGTTAAACCTTGTCGGAAGCCTTATGAGCGGTTGAAAACATCCGACAGTGGGTTGGCCATTAACCCGCATCTCCACCAACCCGCAATGCAGCAGCGTGGTGGAGTAAGCTCCAGGCCTCCCCAATAAGGGGGAGAGACCCGTGCCCCGCACTGGGAAGCAAAAAGGGTTGGAGCCATAATTAATGATACGGAACCCTACGTGCGAAAGTCCGACTCACCGGTCAAGACCGGTTTTTGTACTTCAATAAATTAGTGTAGCGGTGGCATCTATCGCATCTGACATAATATTATACGAGCTTATTAATTTGTCAACGGTCGCACGAGTTGCATGTACGGCGTAAGGTTGCCGATTCGCGCATTCCAAACAGGGTCAAACAGCGCAGATAACAAAGATATACCTAAATCTTTGCTATGTGACTTCTAAAAAACGAAAAGCCTACATAATGTATCCGTGATAGACTAGTGCTTAAAACATCGGTTGGAGACCTTATATATTTTAGTACATAATTCGTAACCCAAACTATCAGATAATCGGCAAAAATTCTACTCGTTACTGCTTACCTACTTAATGAATTTTTGAAGTGAAAACTTCTTTAAAAAATTCTGTAAAAAATGTTAAACGTCAGGACACGTGGCCTGATCGAATATTCGTAAGACGGAGCGGTGACAGCTGATGACGGCTCGACTGTCTATACTTGTAAAATTCATTTATATCAAGTACTAGTGGATCCCGCAGACGTTGTCCTGCCTTAAAAGTTTTGTAAGATGATTAGTTTCTTTATCATCTCAAAGGGTTTTTATGTTACTGTCAAATAAAAAATTAAAAACGAACAGTGACAGATGAACTGTTATTCAGACTATGTCAAACTTTTGGACGATGGCGCGAAGAACCAATGTTTGACAATTACTGTTTATATAGGAAAAAAAAAATTATTTTACTATTAATTTCGCAATGCTCCCAAATTTTCTCACCGTTTAAACCTTCCCTGGACTTCTACTAATATTTCAAGACCAAAATTAGCCATATCGGTTCAGACGTTCTTGAGTTTTAGCGAGACTAACGAACAGCAATTCATTTATAGAGTATAGAATAGAGTTCATATATATAAAGATTCGAAGAACATTATATTCATTTATTATTTAAAAATAACAATTTATAATAATTATAATATAAAAAAACATGAATAAGCCAAAGACAATACTATACTTTATTAATCTATGAAATGAAATAAGAAACATACAATTTTTCTTTTCTTTTAATATTGAATGGCTAAAAGGATTTTTATACAATGCCGTAAAATGAATAAAAAAATAAGAAACATAAAAGTCAACCGTCACAATCTTGATAGCTGCGTGAAAATATAAATAAACAAACACCGAAATTAAATAATTTTGTAAAGAAATAATAAAGGAAAAGTAAAGTATAAGAATAAAAAAATAGAATTTAAGTTATAAAATATGATAATGGACGTCAATGAAGTACAGTATGTAATAACATGTAGTGTATTTACGTACACGGCGCATTTCATTCATTCCATTTGCTTCCCGTGGGAATGAGATATTTTCACGCGGCAAAAAGTAGCCTATGTTCTTTCTCAACGTCCTTTCTTTGTTTATGCCAAATTTCATCAAAATCGGTTCAGTGGTTTAAGCGTGAAAGAGTAGCAGACAGACAGACAGACTTTCGAATTTATAATATTAGTATGGATTTAAAATATGGACACTGAACCAAGTGCATCTATTTATGAAAAAAGTGACGAAGAAATAGTGAAAGAAAATGAGTGAGTGCTTTATAAAAATACTAGCTGAAAACCTACTGAAAATACTAGATGAAAAATAATACTGATGATAAAAGCAATTCGTGCGAAATTATTCCCTAACCATTCCAAAATATCAAAAATGCACAACGTTAATGTTCAAGTTTTCACTTTTGCAAGCACTACCGGAGTGCAACCCGTTGTTTTTATACCTAAAACCGTATTCTTATCAAAATCCTATACCCATCCATAACAGCGTTGGACTATATTTAGGTAGGCACTTAATACCTACTACAAGCGAACCACCTACTGTCCTTACTCAAACCTAATGAACTATAAAATTCCCAATCCAATAATTGGGGTGTTTATCTAAAATTACCTGTGGATAATCCGGCAAAACGGAACCTCAGCGGAACGGGCAAGGCGAGCCCTACACCGGATAACATTTGAAACTTCATCGACCTCAAAAACTTATTACGCCACCCCTACCCACCTCATTATCTCTGGCCATAGTTCCAAATCGATACTAGAACACACACAAACTACTCACACACACAGACAACAAACGAAAGTCTACGCTTACTCGTAACCGGCGCGTCAACTTAAAACTTAATTATAATTAATTAATTCCAATTGGTCTCCTTTCCTTTCCCTCGTGCCCCGTCTTGGGTAAGTCCGTCTCTCTCTCACGTGGAGGCGAGGGCACAAAACGCAGTATTGTGTTTTAGAAGACCTTTTATCGCGGAGGCATTTCACGAAGTAGAGCGTTCGTCAGTTCGATTCCTTTCGAATTTTATTAGCACTTAGATTTTAATTGGAGCTCTATTGACTGGGCTTTTTCCGGCCGTTCTTATGACTATATGTATGTAGAGGTTTATTAGGTTTATTAACACGTATTGTACTTAATTAATTAAACACTCAATGTAATTGACTCGTTAACGGCTAAGTACAATTCTCCGGTTTACGGAACAATTCTTTCAATTAGCAACTGCTGTTCGCGTCAAGAAAAGCGTGAAATCATTTAGTGCTACTTTAATATTCTATAAGTAGAACATATTCAAACAAAAATTTGTTCTCCGAAACATCAAACCCAGATTTTCCTAGAAGAGCTTTCATAGAGCATAGCATCTTCTAAAACAAAATAAAAAACACCATCAAATCTTTAGAGATTTAAATTTTCTAATTCGAACTGTGCGCGGAATCAAAACAAAATGTCTGCCTTTGAATAGCGGATAATTTAATTGTAATCATCACTACATCGGACGTTGACGATTATCAATAAAGATGCGACTAAAGGCCCTACCCCCTCCCCGCAAACACCCCCAAGAAGGGGTTGAACCACCCCTCATTACCATATTTCATTTACTCAACGAAATTATGCTAATTACTTATATTGCTTTGTGTAAAAAGGAAATTTATAAGGATTAAACTTACACTCCCTCGCCGCCAGAACCGCTTCAATCCAGTGGTAACTAGTTTGAGCAAGTTCAGAGGATGAATTATTTAGGAGATGGCTCTTAAGTAAAAATACGGCGAAGTGCGAATCGAATCCGCACGTAGAGGATTCCAAGCCGTCACGAAATAGTGCACCGCAAAAATGTATAGAAAAATGAATAAGAAAAATAAATATTTTGAATGAGTTTGAAATTTTTCTTTTACTTTTCAGGTACCTTACTTATGACTTTTAAATACATGTTGAACGGGAAGGTTACATTTTCAATCACTTATGTGACATAAACGACCATTTTAATCGAGTATCAGATTAGTTGAAAATGTTGATTATTTTACATCTCCTAAGATATAAATACTTTGTATATGGCCAAGTGTGCCTAAAAAATCAGTTTTGGTAGACAGACGTGACGTGACAGATACCTAGACAAGGAAGTATTTCTGTGAGGATTCCCTTTTCCTTTAACAACACAGATCCCTAAAACGCGAAGCAAGGGCTGCCGATTCGCGAGCGTCGATTATAATCGGACGCAATTAAAATTCAAATTGGGGAATTTTTAATTTTGTTATTGATGACGATGACCCTCTTTCGTGGTACGATTGAATCGGACGTTGTTAAAAAGTTCGCGAGAAGTTTGAGCTGTGATTTTAGCCCGTAATTCGCTTATTTATATTACGAAGCTCTCAAAAACGGCTCAATTAAAATACTCGCTGCAGGGTTCTGTACAGAAAATGGAATAAATGAAACGCTTATACAATTAGAGCGCCTGTCTGCCTAACCGACAAAACTCTTTTAATTATTTTAAATATTTTAGGTCAGCAATGCTTTGGATTCGCGTAAAAGCAAAAGGTCGATTAAAACACGATCAAAATATCAGTGTATGTCGCATATTTCAGATATTTTCATTTCATAAGGATATCACAATCATCTGTAGAGTACTTTCTTGAATTTGGTGCGAATTAAACTCTTGTAAATCATGTAAAGGAATAAATACGAAGACCGGAAGAAAATAATATCACCAAAATCCAGCATTCCTAGGTACACTATTCAATTAAAAAAAAAACGCTACACACTCATAGCCCCACAGCCCCCATACTAGGATTCCCTGTGTCGCGGGAGCTATGGACACACACAAAGACAGAAACACAAACACCCAGACCAAGTACAGAAATTAAAACTCATCATTTCAATTTCTGCTTCGCCGGGAATCGAACCCGGGACCCTCCAATCGGCAGTCCAGCATGTTAACCATTGCGCCACACGAGTCTTCAAATATTTGTGGGTCAAATAATTGAATATTATTATTACAGAACCACCTGCGTACAATTTCGAGTTGTACTTACCGAATTTTTCTATAATGGTGCTTCGAGCCAAATATGGCTAAATATTTTTCGAAAATTTGCTCCAAACCTAAATACTCAATTATACGAATTAAAAGGAGACGAATGCATTGATCGTATTATGAAAGCAAATAGTTTTGAGATTTCGATTGAATTACCTATATGAGGGAATTTTCATTGAATGCTCTGAATGACTTCTTGATTTTACATTCGCAATTAATCTTCAACAAAATATGCGCTTGTTTTGTAAACGAGAAAATTTTCTAAGTGGGTAAAAAATTGTGTTATTCGTTGCAGAAAATTTATTTATTTAAGTAACTTTAAATTGATTTCCTGTTGCAACCCCTTAAGCCATTGTATGAAGGAACACGTCCGTACGTCTTAAACGTAGTTTAAAAGTATCACCAAAAATTTTGAAAACCTTATTAGACCACATTAGAATTGAAACGTTTAAAAAATCTTTTCTAGGAAATGTCTTCACTGAAAAACGGAACATAAGCCCCTATTTAACTCCCCTTAAAGTGCAATATCGAAAAAACCATCTTACGCTAATGCTACTAACAAAAGCAATCCATTGTCAACCAAATTTCATGTTTTAGCCGTCGCAATTCGGGCTCCGCAATAATGGATCAGTCAGTCAGTTGCGTAAGTTTTTAAAATAAAAAATCGATTCTTCAAAATTCATTACAAACAATAGACCAGACCGAGACACTATAATGTTCTATTTAACGACTATGACAAAAGTTATATCAATAAAACAAACTATAAAAATGAACAGCCTAGACAAACTTCAGTCCAGCCCATTAACAAAGCCAGTAAATCTCACAAATTTATATTTTCCTACACGTAAGCGGGTGTTATTATGTACGCACACGAAATATATCGTTCGAATTGAATTATAGTAATGAAATACCCCTGGTTTGGGCAAGGAGAGAGCCCCGGGCCGCTAGTTTCGCAACTTATCCCCGCTAAGGCGAGTCCTTATTTAAATGTAAATTAGGTTCATTTCGTGAAATTAATGTCGTCGAGTCCCTCCCTCAGTGTACAGACACCATTCGCGAACAAGCTTTCGGACTTGTCCTGCTAAGAAAGGCCAAATCCTTTCTGGAAAGTTCTTCCATTTTTAACGTTTTTGACCTGTCGCAGCTGAGATGGATTCAAGTTTACTACTGTTAAAGAAATTGACTGTACTTTTTACCAAACAGTGCTTATTTCCTTGTCGCTGTGTGTGTCCATGTCTGCCATACTATTGGGTACACTATAATCGTGCTGTTACTGCGAAGCGTTATTCGGCCCCACGAAACACGTTAAATTAGTGTAGGCCTTTATAAAGCGTTTATTAAACCGCTTGCACTCTACACCAGCACGGCCAATGCCATGCATACTTCATTAGAGAGAGAGAGAGTAGATCATAATTACTTTCGTTATAGATCTACTGAGGAGTTATCCTCTCAAAACCAAATAAGAGACCACCCTCCACGGACGGAGTAATGGCTGCTCTATGATTATATGGACAGACGAGTCATTACTCCCGCGTAAGTGTTGTTGCGAATTGCTAATGTCGAGCACTTTTACACATACTAATTAATTGTGGAAAGAGTTGGGCGATAAAGTCTTTATAGTCTTTACAGCCGGAGTTGCGAACGATAGGGCTTGAACAACGGGGTCAGACTTAATTTAAAGTAAACTTGTAAAATCAAATAGGTTCCTACATTTTATTGTAAATCTTTTTATTTACCACTACTGGGCACAGGTCTCCTTTCGTATGTGAGAGGGATATAGGCTATAGTACGTTGGCCTTACGTTGGCTAAGTGCGTATTAGTGGACATCGTCTTCGAGAAATTATGAATTACTCTCAGGAATACTCACACTATGAATTAGTGATGGAAAACAGCGTAATTAGTTAAATATCAAATTTTTTTCTGTCAGCATAGAGCAGCATTAACTCAAATTCAATTCAAACTATGTTTATTGTACATATAAATAACCTAGGTACCTATAAATAACCATGATACATATGTATATGTAAAAAAACATACATAGAGGTTGTATATTAATGGTCATTTGGCGGTCTTATCACTAAAAGTAACGCTTCACACTCATAACGATTCATACTCATAGCCCCACTGTAGGGTAGTTATACCCTGTGTCGTGGGTGCCATGGACACACACAAAGACAGAAACACGAAAACCCAGGCCGAGAACAGAAATTTAAACTCATCATTCAAATTTCTGCTTCGCCGGGAATCGATGCCGGGACCCTCCGTTCTGCGGTCCGGCATGGTAGCCATTACGCCACGCGGGTCGTCAAAAGGTTTGTCAAAAAAAACTTAGTGTAAGAATTAATGAGTACAAAATTGGTATTATAAAATCAATTTACTATCAGCTGACAAAAAGGGCACACATACAGTTATAGAAAAAGAAATAAGAATTATAACAGCCGGCAGCAAGTTAAATAGGTACTTGACAAATATATTTTTAGAGATGCACGCAGGGGATTTGAACTCGGTATCTACGTGCCGAAGACGACGGATTTCATAGCTCGGCCGTCGTAGCTGAGAAGCGTAATTATTTACTTGGCTGCAACCCTTTTTGCGTCCCACTGCTGGGCACGGGTCTCTCCCCAATATTGGGAAGGCCTGGAGCTTACTCCACCACGCTGCTCCAATGCGGGTTGGTGGAGATGCGGGTTAGTGGCCAACCCGCTGTCGGATGTTTTCAAACCGCCCATAAGGACTCCGACAAGGTTTAACGACAGTTATCTATCGACAACAACCGGGACCGACGGCTTAATGTGCCCTCCGAAGCACGGAAACGCGCATGAAATTGTTGCCACTAGTGGTCACCCGTCTCACACCTGACCGCGCCCGTTTGGCTTAGCTGCATAGATCGCTTGCGTTCTACGCTCGCCGCCGAGCCATGCGCGTTTCTCTTTTCAATTATTTACTTATTGATAAAGAAATCTAATACCTTTAAACGAGCAATTCTTGTATGTATCTAAATATATTTTTTGAATCTCGGAAACGGCTCCAAAGATTTTGATGAAATTTAGTACACTGGTTGCAGGGATGATAAATCGATCCACAAATTTTTATTGATAGAATTTGTCGTTTTTTTCAATGTTTATGCAGTTAAATATAAAATTACACGTACCGACATCTATTGGAAAATATTAATAATATTGTGGCCAACATTTGACAATCCACCCTTCAAACAAATGACAATGTCGATAATTATGAAAGACCTCCATAAAAATTTCGTCAAGGGAATTAAAGCTTTCTTGGTCGAATGGTTACGAAAGCCGACTACGGAGCTAGAGACCCGGGTTCAAATCTCAAGTAGGTAAGTTGCGTTTTTTATTTTTTTGTGACATTTTTTTTTATTGGGAGCTAGGTATTTCAAAAGGATTTGTAAAGTAACACTAAGTCAATGAATGCTTTGCTTAAAAATAAACCAAGTAAATAAATTGTTTTTATCCGAGCAACGCTCGGGCGTCCAGGTACTATGTACATAATACAAGTATATTAAGCTGAAACATTATCCTCGTTCATAAATATCATTTTGATAAAAAATAAAAAGTTTCTAAAGCTCCTTCGTAAACAGTTTACGTCATCACTCAAATTTAACTTGACACACATTCGGACGCATTATTTCCAAAATATTTTCACCTTGTATCTATACGTGTGTGCGTATGCCTATGTTATGTATATTGCTGAAAGATATTAAAGATGCTTGCAGCAAGTTAGCAATATGACTTCATGTACTTAAGGTCACTGACCGTAACCGAGATCCTATTCAACTTATCGTATCGCGCAGTGATCATCACGTCTGTGTTTCGTACCAGAGGTCCTGGGTCCGCTTCTCAGTAGGGAAAATTTTGAAGGATGAATTTAGATGTCTTATCCGGGAGCTAGTTTAAGTGTAGATGTATATGTATGTATATTCTTGCGATTGCGTGTGTGCAAGTTACAAGGACACTGAGGAAGTGTAGTTCAGGTTTATGAATGGGCAGCGTTATTAAGTTATTATTAATAACTAGCCTTCTGCCAGCGGCTCGTCCACGTGGACCAGTTTTATAGGTTCCCGTAGGATAAAAACCATCCTAAGTCCTTTCCCAAGGTCCACTCTATGTATGTTGAAAATTTCATTAAAATTTGGTCAGTAGTTTATGCGGGAAAGCGTAGCAGACAGATAGACATACAGACAGAGTTTCTTTCGAATTTATAATATTTGTTTGTAGGGATTATTTTATAACCATGGGTTGGCCACTAACCCGCATCTCCACCAACCCGCATTGGAGGAGCCTGGTGGAGTAAGCTCCAGGCCTCCCCCAATAATGCGGTGCCTAGCAGTGGGACGCAAAAAGGGTTGCGACCAATTTATTAACATAACTCACATAAAAATCATAACTTTTTTTTTCACATTACGGATTCATTTCTAGCAGCAAACAACGACGAACGAAAGTTTGATGACAACAACCAATAAGAAGAACCGAAATAAAATCAAATCCCAAGCGTCTTAGCAAACTAAAACGGTGCTGCCAGCTTTAAAATTACTATCAGGATCACTTTTCGACCGACGCGATATGAGCGAAAGGGTTGTTCCCCCCAACACGTAATTACGCACCCCCACAAACACAACGATAGAACAAGGCAACTACTTAGCATTTTCAAATTAAATACACTAATCACTTGTATAAACGCACTGTGTACAGACAGAACGTTGGATCGATATTGTCTATGTATGGGTGGTGATTATAATGAAGGGTGGAGGGTAAAATTAAGTGGTTCTATCGCTCCCCTCATTCTGTTGATGTCTTTTACTTCATAGGTTGTAACCAATAATTTTTCGTGCGCTTTAGACTTTTCACTGGCTGGTTACTTTCGTTTTTTTTCTTTCATGGCATCGTACGATCTGCGCGCTCTGATAGTGTTAGGTTTAAAGTACAGATTTCCATCCATATTTTGCCAGTTTCGTTAAAACTGGGGAATATAATCATAGTCAAATTGTATGCCAGTAATCAATCAATCAAGTAAATCAGATATCCGGATAAAGGGGTGATATTCAGTTTACTAGAACGTGTCTTAGGTACTTACATCAGTTGTAGTTGAGGGGGCCACCCGAAAATTCAAATAATTTCGCGCTCTTTATTATTATATATCTTTATTTACTATTAAAATTATTTTTTATTTATTTTCTCTTGGCTGCAACCCTTTTTGCGTCCCACTGCTGGGCACGGGTCTCTCCCCAACATTGGGGAGGCCTGGAGCTTACTCCACCACGCTGCTCCAATGCGGGTTGGTGGAGGTGGAGTGGTATTTTCTCTTACTCACTGTTATTTAGTTAACCTACTTTTTTAACAACTTGTGGGACGATACAATCAAATATTGTCGATGGATGTAGGGATCGTTTCAGAACTTACAAACTTAGATTTTGCATAAAGTATTTTCTTATAGGGATACCTTTCTTATAAAGATTATATATAACATTACATGGCTATGTTCAAATTTACGCTACCCCGCAATAATTCTAACAAGCAAGATTTTGTATGACTTATTTACTATTAACATACCTTTCTTTTGAATATTTTTACATGGCTACTATTGTTCAAATTGCCGCTGTCCCGCGATAATTTTAACAAGCAATATTTATGTGCTAATACCAACCTTGGCGTGCACAATTTTCAATATATAAGAATAGGCATACCAGCAATATGTATCAGTGCACAACAGACCCTCCGAGTTAGGAACTAACTTTGCTCAAAAAATTACAATGATCGCTAAGGTACATTTAAATACTTTATTAATATTCAAATTTTAGTTTTACTTCTTTTATAAGTATTTTCATAGTTTTATAAGGTTATTTATGTATATAACTTACAACAATTTATCTCATCCTGACATGTTTTAGCGTAACCCTAAACCCTAACTAAATGGCACTTTATTCGATATAACTCGAAAATGTACTGAAGAAAATAATATTAAACAATACTAGAGTACTTGCGTCTTCCCAGTTCCCGGCAAATCTTATACGTTAAAGTTAGCGTAACTAATCTATTGTGTCATCAAAGGTCGAAAGGTTTTTCGTTGACGATTTGAATCAGCGAAGAATATATATAAAATTAGTCAGGATTTTTTATTAATTAAAAATATATTAAAAGATATAAGTTTATCTGAAATTATGTAGGTATAAAAACTAAATTAAACTAAACGTTACACACTCATAGCCCCACAGTAAGGTAATTAATACCCTGTGTCGTGGGTACCATGGACACATACTAAGACAGGAACACAAACACCCAGACCGAGAACAGAAATTTAAACTCATCATTCAAATTTCTGTTTCGCCGGGAATCGAACCCGGGACCCCTCGATTGACAGTCCGGCATGGTAACCATTGTGCCACGCGGGTCGTCTTTCATTCAAAACGTTCATGAAAAACTTTGTATCAATCATACTTACAAATTATTACATAATTTTCGTTCAAATCTTTCGAAGTTTTCGATATTAAAACGATAGACTGAATACAATTTACAATAATTTCGAGAATTTTCGTTTACCTAGTGTGTATAGTTAACTTTATAAGCAATGCGCGCTTTCTAATGTAAAAGAAACTGTCAAAAAATTTCGTTTATTCAACGCGGCTGTCCTGTAGTGGTCACCACGTCGATGTATCATGCACAAGGTCTTGGTTTGATTCCCAAAAGGTCCCTTCCAACCATCCAACCAGCGCCAGCGGCCCCATGGAGGACAGAGGTGTGTGTGGCCGTAGTGACCGAAAGCTCAAGACACATAAGAGCCATTTACCCATGATGTTTCTGTTTTGGGTGTAGTGCAAGAAGGCACTGGTGCGTTCCTTAGAATAACCCTTGGTCTTCCATAAGTGCTGAGGAGCTTTTTTTCAACCTTTTTTTATGTTCCACTGCAGGGCACAGGTCTCCTCTCACAAGCGAGAGGGAGAGGGATTTAGACCGTGGTCCACCACTCTGACCAAGCGGATTGGTGGACATCATGCTTTCGAGAAATTACGAATTTCTCTCAGGCATGCACGGCGATGGAGAACATCGTAATCAATTAAAAATCACGATATTTTTATCACCGTGGAGCAGCGATAAATGCGCACATTACAAGTTTCTTTGTCAGAGGTGCGCACCGAGAATTTGAACCCATCCCGGGTTGCGTTGAAGACCGCGGTTTTTTACCACTCGCTGCTTGTGGTGATGATCGCTGATCGGCTTTTAGTGAGATCAAACCTTACATAAAACACTCGGGTACCTTTTAAAGGTTTCTCTCCGTAAAAAGGGTATGCAACTGTGCGAGTGAGGCGAGGGCGAGTGTGAATCGTTATTTGATTTTAAACTTTCTTTCATTGCTTGCATTAAGTGTTCAACTATTGAAACTGGAAGTTAATTCCAGTTTCTCTACGTTCGGACATCGATTAAGTAGCGTAATTCCCGAAAGTCTAATTTGAAGCACCGCTCTTAACACCCAGTAGTCTTAAGTATTCGTAGTTTGTATGTCTTAGTCCTGTAGTGGACTCAAGTCTCTAGTATTAGTAGTCGATGAATAGGAATGTCTGCAATTTGAATGTCCAGTTTGCACTTTATAAACTTTGTCAAACGTTGCAATTAAATAAATATTTTATTTATTATAACTATTGGACCGTATGCGTCGTAGAGAAAATAATTTCATTACAAGGTTTCCAATCGATCTGCCTTTAAACTATCACCTGTGTCCTTTTATTTATGAGAGGGGAATTTTGACATGAACGTTGGGTTTGTTGTAGGTATATCTTAATATATATAAATTGCGTGTCACGAGTTTGTCCGCGATGGACTCCTAAACTACTTAACCGATTTTAATAATATTTGCACACCGTTTGCAGTTTGATCCAACTTGAAATATCGGATAGCTTACATCTCAATTTATAGTCGTAATATTAGGTATTTTATTACTGATACTTTAAGGCAGGACAACGTCTATCTATATACATGAAAATGCATGTTTATCTGTATGCATTTCAGCTATTAATTAAACTTTACCTCAGCTATTAATCGATCCTTTGTTAAAACAGCTATTTTTCGTATTTTATTAACCTTAAATTACATTTTTACTTATATTTTTACTTTAAAAAAATCATTTGTGTTGTAATATCGCTTACATATCATTGCTTACGTGCGTTATAACTTATAATAGACGGTATCCAGCGACAACGTCATTATAGCTTTGTCTTTTATTACCACATAATAAGAGTCATTATTGCGTATATCACAGTTTCTGGAACTGGCCTAATGACCGCTACTGCTGGGTATAATTCGTTTATTAATGTTATTATGCTAACTGTACCGAGATATGGGCGGGACTAATAAAAATGATATTACAGCAAGATATGATTTGTATTAATGTGTTGTTTTAAATGTATGGAGGTTGCTAGGAAATCTATCTTACCATATACTTATCTATCTATATATCTTACCATAATACACTTAAGTTTGTAATGACTACCTATTCATGTAAAAAGGATATTTAATCTGTATGAGAAAAAATTAAAAAAATTGCAAATACATTTAATAGAATAGGATTACCTATATAGTATCGATAAAAGGATCTAAACATCATTTTTAGGGTTCCGTACCTCGAAAGGAAAAAACAGAACCCTAATAGGATCATTTTGTTGTCCGTCCTTCTGTCTGTCAAGACCCATTTCTCAAGAACGCGTGAAGGTATGAAGCTGGAACTTATATAAAATACTCAGGTCTACTGTCCCTTGGAGCTGTGAACTCTAAAATCAAACTTCTAAGCCAGCGCATTCAAAAGATACAGTCGTTTATGCCGAAAATTACCGCATATTTTCAACACTTTTAAGGGAATCAAACCCTACAGGTCCGGGTACTTTCCGTGAACTCAGAATCTTGAAATTTGGTACAAAGCAACATCTTATAGCACAGATAAAGGAAAAATTGAGAAAACCGTAAATTTTTTGTTACATCATATATTAAAATATTTTACGGAACCCAAAGAAATTGTACAACGCCGCTTAAGAAGTTTTAACTTCGAAAACTCTACAAAATTTCCCTGTTGCGCCTTCTTATAAATAAAACAACACCAAACATCATTTTGGTAACGCCTTAAGTGAAATTTATTGTAAGAACGTTTTAATTTTAAGCCAACTTAGCTATAAAACGAATTAACTAAAAAAATCATTGCCTTAAAACATAACCCGTTGCTGCGTAACATATAATTACTGTAATCACCCCCACGTAACCCTTTCTTGGTGAACTTTTATTTCCGTCGGCGTAATTACCCCCATAATTAGTTGCTACTAATTTATTTATTCGAAACGCGTGAATGATGTCAGCTCAAAGGATTAGGTCGATAATTATACGAGTAAGTTGAAAGAATTTTAAATTTTTCAAAATAGGATTCAGTAGTAACCGTTATAACATTATTAGTAAGTAGCACATATGACGACGTGTACAGTGAAGTCTAAATGGCTGCAAAAACTTATGGAAATATTGTATTTTAACTGCAAAATCTCATATACTATTAATATATAATATATTACTATTAATATTATAATACATAATATAAAATCAGCTAAATCGGTTAAATTTCGTATACGGCCTCTTAAGATACGGACTCATATTTTTGGGGTAATGTTACGGAATACAAACAGTTTTTAAAACTCAAAAGAAACTTTCACTAACACTTTCAAAATCTGAATATAATGACACTCCCTTCGCTATTTATATCTATGAAATATCTGTAATGGTCAAATGCGGCATCTCTAAGTATTATACCTTAAACTCTAAAAGACACAACATTAAGTTGTGCTCAATATCTTCCAAAACTAAACAATATCATAATATTGTATTAATTTTACAACGGACCAAAAATATATAATAGGTAATAGGTAAACAGACGCATTAAAAACTAAAAATACTAATGAATTTAAAAAAGAACTTAAAATGCGTTCACTTAAAATAGCGTATTCGGTCACTGAGGTTCTAAACGATAAATAAAAATATATAATAAAATATATAAAAGATACTCGTATTTAACGGGGGAAAAATCTGGCAGGATATTGTGGTGTAAATATTTTTATAAAACCTTTTTGTTGACAATATTTGTGCAAATAAAATATTTTATATTATTTTCTTTTCTTTTCTTTTCTTTTCCATTTGCAGTCCGGCATAGTAGCGTCAAATGTCAATCAAATCTTGCCACCAAAACACTATAACCTTTTCTCATGGCTGAAATCGTGCAGCCAAAGTTCTACCAATAAAAGATATAATTTTAAAACTCATGTTATCAAAGCAATAACATAAAAATTAAATTAATTTAAAAATCTCAACCAGGAATGAGGGAGAAATTATTATTTCGTACAATTAAAAAGTTACTTAAAAATTTCCGGAAGTGCCAATTACGGATGCGTTCGTATTAAAAAATTTGCCAATACCACTCGAAGAACACCGCGGTATTCCGAATTTGAATTAATAATTTCATTCAAGAGATCCGGTATTACGAGTTCCCTCACACATACACTCAGCTGTATTTACTTACTACATAACTACGCTCTCGTTCGGATGAAACTACGCAAAAGTAAACTGCCAAACCTAAAAAATGAGGGTACCTACACGTTGATAAAATCCTTAACATTTGGAGCAACCGTCAATTACGGATGCGTAAAACCAGAAAAAACATGCTGACCAGCCGCGAAGAACGATTCGAAATTTGAATAATCAATTTTATTTAAAAACTGATCCGAAAGCATTCGAGCATCAGCACACACGCCAACTCCGTGCGCATTAACACGCACACAATCGCACTTAAAATGCCTAATCAACGGCAGGGATTTTTCGGTTCGCAATCAAGCGAACGAATTTCCACAGCCACGGGCGGCAATTGGAAAAATATAATTACCAACATAATCCTCGGCAAATTGGATTAAAAGTGAAAAAAAGTAGAAAGTGTTTTAGGGTGCGTCATTATTTTTCCCGGGAAAGGGATCCCGCCTAATTACGACAGATGGATGGTACAGTATGTAATAACGCTAATTAATCGATCGGCGTGATCCGATGTGAGTTTTTTTAATACCGATTCAAGGCTCTCGATGTTACACATATGAGTTTTTTGCTTTTATGCGAATATACTGTTCATGTGAGGGCCTAGTTATACGTACAAGTACCTACTTGTTCAAATTTTATTCACGCTTTCAATGCGAAGTGTTTTAAATAATGTGACGGTGGCAATTTGTTCGATTTCCACCCGTAACATATGTTTTATTCTGAGTCTTTTTGCAAACGATATTAGAAGAGGTCATAAGAATGGGCTGCCATTGCTTCTACTGTAAACAAATTTTCTATTAAAAAGAAACGTGTATTCATGAAATGACTTTGCATAAGATTGTTAATAAGACTGAGCACAGTCTCGGATAGCAATCCAATGGAACAATGTTACAACTATCATTTAAAAGAGTGCTGCTGAGAGTTTTTCTCCTCCGGCTTTTTTTCTCAGCCAACCGGGATGGGTTGTTGGGGTTCCCTACTAATATTATAAATTCGAAATTAACTCTGTCTGTCTGTTTCAACAAGTAGGTATAGCATGCTAGTTAATCTCCGTTCAAATCTGCTACTAATTCGTTAAAGATATTATACCTAATACAAAACGCTTGACTTACGAAAATCAAAGTAAATTTTATTCACCATAAAATTAATTATGTTAAACGAATTTACAGGTCTTTAAGAATTTCATTTTTCTTAATCAAGAACAATAAAATAGGACAGTTCGGTGAACTTCGTTGTGTTAAAGTTATCCGAGTCCTTTGTCTTTTCATTAGTCGTTTTTTCTGTACTAAAGAGTTCACAATCTATTGTTCGTCCGTATGTCAGACGACTGTGTTTAGAAACATTATGACCTAACGTTACTTAGGTAATATATACATGTAATATTAAAAATTTGCCATTATTATGAGAGGGTTTAGGCCATAATCTACCAAGCTGGCCAAATTCGTGTTAGTGACATCATGTTTCTTCGTGATATTTGTAACACTGAGGCAAAAAACTGGCAATGACATATTACTAGTACAACGTTTTTCCTCACTATGTAGCAACGGAGACATTACAAAATTCCCATCGGAAACATTTTTCTGTAAATTCTTGCAAAGATGAACTTTATATGTCGAACTCTTTACCAAGCTGGCCAATTTCGGGTTAGTGACATCATGTTTCTTCGTGATATTTGTAACACTGAGGCAAAAAACTGGCAATGAAATATTACTAGTACAACATTTTTCCTCACTGTGTAGCAACGGAGACATTACAAAATTCCCATCGGAAACATTTTCCTGTAAATTTTTGCAAAGATGAACTCTATATGTCGAAATCTCTACCAAGCTGGCCAAATTCGGGTTAGTGACATCATGTTCCTTCGTGATATTTGTAACACTGAGGCAAAAAACTGGCAATGAAATATTACTCAACGTTTTTCCTCACTGTGTAGCAACGGAGACATTACAAAATTCCCATCGGAATCATTTTTCTGTAAATTTTTGCAAAGATGAACTCTGTATGCCTAACTCTACGATCCCTAACTTCACACACTATGCCTCAGTCAAACTTAGTGGCTTAGGCGTTTTGTTATATTTGACACTAGCTGTGCCCCGCGGTTTCACCCGCGTTAGACAGGATCATTAGCATGAAGTGAATGTACTCCGCATATTTGTTCATTATTTTATTTAGAATTATCTACAGCATTACGTATAAAGTCCTCGATCTATTACCAATAATATGCTGTAGGTAGGTACGTAACCGCCGTTCTGCACCGCCGCAGTGTCGTTCTAACATAATGAGTACAATAACAGCCCCAGTTTTGCTTCATTTTTAGCTCTCATAAAATAAGCTACTAAAACCCTCTGTTAATTAATAAAAGGAAAGCAGTTAAAATGTAACAAAGTATAATTTATAAATTAAGATAAGAAGAACGGATCGCCATCAAACATAAAAGTATCATATAAGTGTGTTAGCAATAATACGACTTTTCACTATTTCAGGGATTTATTTCTCTTTTAGATTCACAAACTGTTGTTAGGAATAATACGACTTTTCACTATTTCAGGGATTTATTTCTCTTTTAGATTCACAAACTGTTACCCTCAAGGTATCTACTAGACTGCACTTCCATAAAACCGTGTGTCAAATGTGTCATTACAAGCCTATTTTTACCGGAAGTTCTACTACATAACGTCGGACATATTTGTTTACAATAAGTTTTAACTTTGATCAATGCAATACTTTAATACCTAATAATAAACCAAATATTTAATTAATAATATTAGACAGTTTCTAACAAGTGTCACAAAACAATTTTTAAACGGAGTCGTTGAGATACAATCGTCAGCAATAGCCCGCTCGCGCATTCTGTGCCCGCGCAACAGGCAGCCTTTGTGATATTGATTTGTTGGTGGAAGAAGCGTATAAAGGATAGCGGATTTTAGAATGATCATAAAATAAAAGTAACCTAAGTTATTCCTTATTACATCAGCTACCTGCCTGTGAAAGTCCCGTCAAAATCGGTCCAATCGTTTCAGAAATTACCGGAACAATTAGACAGACATACAAAACAAAAGTAGCCTGAGTTACTCCTTATTACATCAGCTACCAGCCAGTGAAAGTCCCGTCAAAATCGGTCCAGCCGTTTCAGAGATTAGCCGGAACAAACAGACAAATCGACAGACAGACAGACAGACAAAAATGGTAAAAAATGTTATTTTGGCATAGGTACCGTATAAACATTCATAAGCATGTAGTAATAAACGGTTATTTTATTTTAATACTAGCTGTGCCCGCGACGTCGTCCGCGTGTATAAAGAATTTTATAAAATGGATTGATTAAAAAATAATGATTATTTATTTGCATTGAATAAGTAGCAGGTAGATTATTCTTACATATAGTGAAATCACTTATAATACAATGTTCATTATGTTCAGAAGAAACCTAATGTATTTTTTCTAAATCCTTCAAACCTAAAACAGTAAGGAATGCTTACTGTACTGATCTTACTATCCACTTTTCTCACGTTTCGCTTTTCTCGCGCAATCAGATTCTCTTTACAAATATGTACCTCGTTTATTAAAGTTAAGAGATACTGTTGTGCCCGTGGCTTCATCTATGTTAAAAATAGTATCTTTAGTAAATTGGGTGAATTTATACTGCAAAGAATGTATAGACTCATTCTATATACATAGCTTTAACCTACTGCAGAAAAGAGGTGCCCTATACAACTAATTGTAGTTGGGAGATAAAATTTCTAAACATACACGTGCTTAGGATTAAACAATCGGAAAAATAATTGTAAGGTCAATTAATAAACTATAGGTTTAAAACTTGCGGACAGCAGTTTAGTCATAAGTCATAACTCATATAACATTGTGAAAACTAAAGCAGAAGGCAGGGTCTCTACACAACACAGTGTGCTATCTGTATTTGGAAATAAAGAATATTTTTATAAAGAATCCTTATTATCTCCATCAATCAACGTGTGTTGTGATGAGCCCTCAGCCCGTACGCAATAAAGAGACGCAAAAAATGGGTTAAGTTATCATTGGTCCAATTAACAATGTTCAGCATCATACGTATACCTTCCCAACGATGGGACAACCCGCGAGGCGCAATGTTTACCATGGCGGACTGCTAATCGAACTGTCTCGGGTTAGAATCCGGCAGCGAATCCGGCAGAAATTTCAATGATGAGTTTAAACTGTTCTCGGTCTGGGTGGTTGTGTTTCTGTCTCTATGTGTGTTCATGGCACCCACGACACAGTGTATATCTACCCTAATGTGAGGCTATACGTGTGAAATGTTATTTTTTATTTTTTTTACACTATGTACTTACTTTTATTAGACTTAAGGCTTTTATTTGAAATTATCTCCATCGATTCACTTTGGAGAAGAAATGAATATTGCTCAATAACGCCATCTACCGTATGGCATGTAAACTTAGTGGTTGATAAATCGAATGTCAAATTACCAAATAGGTAGATATTGAGATTAACAGTTGGTTCACTAAAAGTTTAACTATTCGTCACCTAGATATCTGCAGTAGTCTCGTTTTGTTAAGGCTTTGTACATTCTGTATGAAGGTTTAGATTCCGTATCTTACAACCTTAATGCTGGATGCATTGAGATTGTAAGATTTGGATTTCGGTTCATCGGAGCTTGAGGCCTCCTCAGTATTGGGAGAGCTCCATGCTCAGCAGTGGAATGCTAAAAAGGTTGCAGCTTGATATAATGTAGCGATAATAATCGTTTCAGCTGCAGCCTGTTCATAATCTTCCACCCCAAAAGAAGACTAATAAGCTGAGCAACTAACTCAATGGAGCCTGTGATGTAAGGTTCGGCGGCGGTAAGGCTCGCGATGCGCTTATTAGGTACCTATAGTCTAGCCATACTCGGCCAACGAAAGAATTTGAGAATGAAATATTAAGTTAAGGTTAATTATTGTACGCTTGAGATACCAACTTTCGAATCCATTTTATTTGCTATTGAGGGGTAGTTTTGAGCTTAAATAGAATTCTTACTATGTTAGTAAAGATTACAAATACAAAATTATAAGTATATTACTCTGCACAAAAATATTCTGTACATCAAGTTTCGACACTCAATTTTCAAAGAGTTTCAAAGAAAATTGACATTTAAAGGGTGAATTTCGGGAAATGCTGGAACACGTATTCTTTTATTTTGGTTAGAAAATATTTATACCAAATTTCAAGAAAATCTATTGAAAAAATCCAAGTTTTCCATACAAATTTTCATCGCACATTTCACACCCTTAAAGGGTGATTTTTAAAATTATATATAGCCTAAATGTTAGCGAGGACCAATATATATAAAACAAAAAAAGTTTCATCAAATTCCGTCCAGTAGTTTTTGCGTGAAAAGCTAACAACAGACAGACAGACAGGCAGACAGACAATAATTTCAAAACTTATATTTTTAGCTTCTGTTACTTATAAAAAGACCCCTAGAAGTATTTTTTTAAATTTATATGCAATGTACAGAATTGACCCTACTTACAGTTTTATTATATGTATAGATTACAAACAGACACTCCAATTTTATTTATTTGTATAGATAAAGTTAAATTAATAAGAGATGTAAATGTATGTTTTTATGGAGATTTTTTTATTTTATACATATTTCATGTTATAACTGCGTGCAAAAAATTGATAAACTTCGATTTTATTTGCACAAAGATAGCTGAAAAGTAAATCTATTGCATCAAATAACATCCACTAAAGTAAAACCGCAGACCAAACTAAGTGTTACGGTACTTAAATACCTTCACACCTTTACGCTAACACATCCTAACTCCAAAAACAAACTTACAAACGCTGTTTTCCTTAAAATAATAAACTAAAACGACACCACGATAATTTTCCTTCAAGCAATTTACTGCCAGATATACGGACAGTGCATCTTTATAGTCTTATACACACAGACAAACACGGTGGTATGTGTGCACCCTAATTGCTTTTGTCATTAATAGACGCGAATACTTCTTAGTCGGTGTATTGTACAATTAGTAATAATGATGCATAATTAGACCCCCTTACTAATGTACGTAATGTATGGTGTGTTTGTGTGAGTGTATCATTTATAGTTGTGGTTTTGTTGGTATTGTGGCGTGCAGTACACGTACAAATCGGTGCGTTCTCATTTCAAATTTAATGACATGTTTTTTTCTTCAATTTTTTATGGCTACTGGGCACAGGTCTCCTTTAGGAAGAGGGATTTTCTAGAAATTATGAGTTTTTCTAAGGCATGCACGGTGATAAAAAACTACGCAATTATTTAAACATCACAATATTTTCCCTCACCATGGAGCAGCGATAAATACGCACTTAACTAATTTGTTCGTCAGATATGCAGCGCCAGGGTTGAACTCTTTATCGGAGTGTCGGCCACCGCTGGTACACTGATTTATTGTATTATAATCCCTGGAATAGCACCGATGACACTAGTAAAATCTGCCACTGGCACACATCTTTTTCCAGGTTGTGTCCTTAATAATAAGAAATAAGATGTATAAATAAGTGATAGTTATACATGTTATTTCTTGCGTTTTACGCAAACCTCATACTTAAATATATAAATAACAAATAACAAATAATGCTTACCACTTATAGCCCCACAGTAAGGTAATTAATACCCCGAGTCGTGGGTACCACGGACACATACAAAGACAGACACACAAACACCCAGACCGAGAACAGAAATTTAAACTCATCATTCAAATTTCTGTTTCGCTGGGAAACGAACCCGGGACCCTTCGATTGGCAGTCCGGCATGGTAACCATTGCGCCACGTAGGTTGGCGTAATAATCGTCGTTGATAATTGTGTTATCCTTTACGATCCAGTAAGTGATGAAATATGTACATTATAACTTTTTATCAGAGATGCACCAGGATTCTTCTTTAATTCTTCTTTAATTGTAATTTTAAAAATGAATTATTATTCTTCTTTGATTCTTTAATTTATAATTCTTCTTAAAAGGGTGTTTATAATTAAAATTTGTCACTGAACTAACTGAACGTGTGCAATCCGTTAATGAGTTGTTGGCATTAACCTACTAATATTTTTGTTGGCCCGAGGCATATATTTTACATACCACCTACGGATTACCGGGCGTGTTAATGGACGTTAAGTGAGGCCTTTTTGAAAAATTGATATTTTTTAACATTTCTTTTATATATTTTTTACTAGCCTTCCGCCAGCGGCTTCCCCCACGTGGTCCCGTTTTACAGGTAGGATAAAAACTATGCTATGTCCTTTCCCAAGGTCCTCTCTATCTGTGTTCCAAATTTCATTAAAATTGGTTCAGTAGTTTAATCGGGAAAGCGTAGCAGACAGATAGACAGACATACAGACAGAGTTACTTTCGAATTTATAATATTAGTAGGGATAGTAGGGATGACGTTTCATACTCCTGTTTCATACACGTGTTGGGCTATCCCACATGGTAGGATAGGCATACCCTGTGTTGTGGGTACTATGGGCACACACAAAGACATGATCAAAAACACCCAGACTGAAAGCAGACAAAGACTTTTATTTGCACAAATATGGGTGTTTACAAAAGGTGTTTTTAAACATTTGGTTCGCCATATTTACCTTCATTAAAAACTTAACTAATTACAAATTACAAACATAAAAATGTACATTGAAATATTTTCATTTATTTTATTATATGTACCTATACTAATGAAGAGAGCCGAGAATCAAACCGGGACCATTGCTGCCACTCAGGTCGTCACGGTTATGAACGTTTCACTATATTACTATCGCTAAGTTTATACAAAAAAATACGTTCAAAAAGTTTTGTGTATTAAAAACTGATCGTATCCAATCTCAATATTAGTTAAATATTTTTGTTGACATTAAAAACCATTTACCGTGGGCCTAAAGTGCTCCTTTACGAATACGTTATTTCAAACATAAAATGTTGACTTCTGACTAAACCAGCATCAAGGTATGACAGGTAAGACACCCGTCAGTGGCCTTTACTGGCGAACCCCTCGTCCTAACGTCCATGCACAACGTGCCTTCTAGTTATAGAACTAGTGTGTCAGTGTGTGTCGGTGTCAGTGTTGTCGGTGCATAGAAAATGACGTTGTGAATTGAAATTGACATATTTAGAAATGTATGCGTCTGTAGCGATGAAAGAATATTTGTGAAAGTGTGACAAAATTAGAACGCACACATCGTTCTTTCCCCGCACCAGATTTGGCACAAAAACTATGTATCGAAGCGAGGCGCTATGAAGGGTGAGTCAGTAACATTGATTCTCCAAGGACTAAAACGTTAAAGTTACTCTCGTCCGTCTCCTATTATTCATAGTGCGAATCAAACACTTCTCTAGAAAACTGTTCATTATCCAACCAGAACACCATAATTCAAGCAAACATTATGTTGACATACTTAAACATTAACATGACTGCGAGCTATAATGAGGCCCAACGCTGCTATATTCAGCGCAGTCAAGTATTCAACACGCTGCACTCGTGCACTCGAAGGCAAGGCATAAAGCGCGCAAGAACAATGCGGTGATAAAATATTCAATGTCGCCGCGTGATCATAATCGAATGTAATTAGCCGGTAATGTATCTGTCACATAGCTGGAGATAGGCGAGAAGCTAGCACCGAATCGATTAACCGACTATGGTAACCGGATAAGCATTGCGCGAGGCTACTAAAAATATTATTATGGTGTACTTGGTTTGTTTTCATTTTCTTAGTATTTGCGTTTTGTTCGATAAAGGCAATTGTAGTGCATGAGTGTCGTAAAATAAAATAACAGTGAAAAACAGGTTTGTTCAACTTGCCTCAAAACCCATCGGCTACGTTATGGTAAGGTAGCCATCGCTTTATTTGATTATCTGACTGACTTGACTGACGACTGATTTTCACTATAATACAACTAGCTGTGCCCCGCGGTTTCACCCGCGTTAGAGAGGATCATTAGCATAAAGTGAAGTCCCTTCTGAAGTGCCGTGGACCAGCTTTTTTGTAGGACTATTTAAGATAAACATTTCCATCATACATAACGAATGTGTAACTCTAGTGGTTTTGGCAGCGCACGCCAGAATAGCTCGAAGAAGTTTCTCGAACATTCTCATTAAAATTAAAATTAAATTGTTTGCTAGATCATCCTAGACATTTTGAGATCCACCCAGAAGTCCCTATTGGTTAGAAGAGTACAGATATTTTTTTTTAGATTTTTCCATTTTTCCAAACTCCCTTACTATCATCTACATACTAAGGGGTATTTACCACCCCAACGGGAAGTTGATTGGAGTTAATGATAATAGAGAAAACCGTGTCTTTACTTACAAAGAAAACCCTTTACTATTTATATATATATTAAGATTATAGCTCCCGATTTTAACGAAACTGGCAAAAATGGGCAATACGCCCAGATGTGATGCTATTACTCTAAGAAAAATAGGTATAAAAGTTAAAAATTCATACCGCTATTTCGCCCGTGATGCGACAAGTACGTAACACTCGCCGATCGACTGCGATTCCCGTTGTTATTTATTCACCTGAGGGTGTGTATTTTAAGTTAATATTGCTTTACACCCCGCAAGTGATAGGCTGATAGGGTACCGTCAGGATTTTGAAAATATTTTCTCCGTTGTATGCCGAATCGAATAGATGAGTAAATACGAATTGATATTTGAGTACTCGTCGCTTGTCTTTTTTGATATCGTGTGGTGGTCGGTGTACATCGCATGCGATCTTCGCAGTTAAACGAAACGGGTGCACTTGGTTATGAGATCGGTGAAGCGGTCACCGTGCAAATTTCACTAGTATTTTTGTGCTTCAGAGAGCACGTTAGACCCTGTTGTTATCGACAGATGGCAGTCATCGTAGAGGTTTTTAACGAGAAGGAACCTTCTAAAAGTACCCCAATAATTTGACACAGATATGATAGATAGGGTTATATAGGATTTTTATCTCGGTAGGCTGCCTCCTTTCGGTACCTGGATCTCCAGTGGAACGCACCAGTGCCCTTTTTGCTCGTGAGTCCTATGCGAACCTTGGTTTTTTTTTATTTGAATGGAGTAGCAGACGAGCATGCAGGCCACGTGGTGTTAAGAAATGGGCGCAGCGGTGGTACTTCCCTGGGCGAACCATAATAGTTCTACCACCAGCAAAAAGGTTGGTAGAGGCTTGACCCTCCCCTCACCTCCCGGATCTACTATTAGTGGAATCAACGCTCTTCTACTGTCTCTGGAGCTTAATACGGAGTCATGTTATATACACATATCGTTGTTTCCTTGTTTCTTCCTGCGGCAACTGACTTGACAATTTAAACTCCAAATTTTTCCGCCTGTAACCCTGCAAGCTCCTATTCAGTGGCCTCTTACCAGGTGCAGAGGATAGCTTAACTCGTATTTTAAGTTCTTGGTGGGGGAGGGGGAGAATTTGCCTTCCACGTTACACGCAGACACGCACACAAAATATCAAATATACAAAGGAAACAGTAGAAGGTAGCATATCTAGCTTATTGTTTACAGGTTTCTTTTTTCATTTGGGAGATTTTTTTGGATTCTTCAATCCCTGCTGGACTATTCTCTAGGCGGAGGCAGCTCCCCCCCCCTGGCCTCGCCCCCTCGTTACGGCACAATATATACCTTCTACGTACCTTTTATTTTGTTTTCCGGGGGGAAACCTTCAAAAGGTACCCGGCACCTTGGGAGAGGGTACCGGGTTATGTGGGATTTGACCGCACTAAAACCCCCTCGGTGGCTGCCACTGCGCTTGGGGAGGACTCCGGGATCTCCGGCGGAACGCACCGGTGTCCTCCACGCGCGACGCCCCAGAACGGGCCCATCTTCGGGAGAGCAGATGTGCTCTCCTGCACCTTCTGATGCTCACGGCGACATGTGGCCACGCACACATCGCCGCCCTTGCCGGGGCTGCTGGTTGGACGGATCGAGCTCCCACTCACACCGTCCACAACCCCGGAAGCCCTCTTTTAGTCGCCTCGTACGATCAGGCAGGGGATACCGTAGCTCTATTCTTAATCCCGAAGCTACAGGGACTACCTTCTACGTACGTACTGACTATAAATGACCTCGTTCCCTTCAACATAATGACCATGTTTATCAATACTCATTCAACTGCTAGGAACAATTGCAAAACTATTATAAGCATAATAACATACTTCCCACATACTAATAGTGTACCTAATTAGCACACACAGATTTGAATACGTATATATCTGTGCATTTTACAACGATCTGTTAATTACACGATTTTGACTCTTATTCTCCTTAAAATAAGAGTGACATCATACGTCGTAGTAACATGAAATTGTTACGAAGTAAATTTTGTGTTTCGATATGCAGTAGTAACTAAATTAATGATAGTTTATACCGAAGGTTGTATGATATCTGTAAATAACGTTGTTTAGCTTAGTTTAAAGCATTATTTTTTTTTTAAGGAAAAGAACAAAAACATTTTTAACCAGCTACATCCTCATTTTTTTAATAAACATGTTACTATTATTTTGGGCAATAAGTAGGAATCTACAATCCTTACTAATATTATAAATTCGAAAGTAACTCTGTCTGTGTGTTTGCTACGCTTTCCTACTTAAACTACTGAACCAATTTTAATGAAATTTGGAACACAGATAGAGTGGACCTTGGGAAAGGACAAAGGATAGTTTTTATCCTACGGAAACCTATAAAACAGGTCCACGCGGGCGAAGCCGCTGGCGGAAGGCTAGTATACATATATTTTTGATGGTTGTTTGAGGAGTTTTTGAAGACTACTCTTCCTTTATTGAGTATATTTTGTTAAACTATACTAAAGTATCGAAACAAATAAGTCCCACATAGCAAGTTTTATAACTCTTGAAAAATATTTCGTAGATGTTTACGAGCCGTTAAAAGGTGCTTCTAATTTTAACACATTTCAAAGCTTAAAATCTCGCCAGTTTCAAACAAATCCTCATTTAATTATGACATTAGTAACAAGATGGAGATTTGCCGTTGAAAAATTAATAATAATAATAATAACGCTTCACACTCATAGCCCCACAGTAGGCTAGATATACCCTGTGTCGTGGGTGCCATGGACACATACAAAGACAGAAATACAAACACCCAGACCGAGAACAGAAATTTAAACTCATCATTCAAATTTCTGCTTCGCCGGGAATCGAACCCGGGACCCTCCGATCGGCAGTCCGGCATGGTAACTGGAGGGATCCGGCTCGACAAGGACCGGAATTGATGGGTAATAAAGGGGGGACCTCCGGTTCGCTATGACCAAAAATGGTGGTGGAATAAAGGGTGGGAAGGAGGGTGGTCCCCCACTGCGGGTGTAGGAATTGTGGACTGTAAGTTGCGGTTTGAATTAATGGTGGAAAACGAGAAGGATTGATAAAGGGAGCAAACGCACTGACCTGGCTTCTCTCTTCTTCTCTTGTCCGGGAACTGGTGTTGTCCTTCACACTGCACTATTATAGGTACCTATTCTTCACTATAAGTCAGTTAAATCACAACTATTGACAGCGGTGATGGCGGCGATGCGGACGAGTCTGATGACCACGTGTTAGGTGGCTTGCGGTGCGGTTGTCACTTGTCACGAGAGGACTTGCATGCGCGTCGGCGGCGTGCGCGTCGGCGGCGGGACGAAGGCAGACTGACTTGATCAGTGGTGATCGTTATTGCGATAACAGTTAATTTAATGAATTATTTTCATATAATGAATAACACTGTTATTGGATACTGAAATAATGAGCTATCATTAATGCCTGTTATTGTTAATGTATCTTACGCCCTGTTGCCGTGCCGTGTATGTGCTATCGTTAATTAATAATGAGTGGGGCGTCCGCGTCCCGCGTCGCGCGCGCGTCGCATGCAGATACATAACTGACATACATTGTTTCGTTATTTGATTATTTCAGAATTAGCTAGCTGTTATCTAAAAATGAATTAACACCTCGCCACAAAAATAACAGGATAACAATAACAGTTTACAATAACAGTTATAGGTAAATAATTTAACAGTGTTATCCATTATTTTAAAATAGCCGTTATTGCCATCGCTAGACTTGATAGATCTTCCTGATCCATATTATGTAATAGTGCGCTTGCGGGGAAGAGAGGGAGGGTGAAGGGGAGGGAGGTGAAATGACTTAATTGGCGCGAACATCCCCCCGGCCTTGAGGTCTCCTCAAATAGCGAATTAAAAAAAATAAACATAAATATATACAGCGGAGTTAATATCATATAGAAAAAACTATATATGCGGTGAACAGAGGCGATGCGATGAATATAATTAGTAAATTAATAAAAATATTATAATAGCGGGATAAGAATTTATACTTAAACTATAACTTATAAAATATAAACTACATAGGCATATAGAAATATTATTGCGTTGGTAGAGGGCAAAGTCTAACAATGGGCCGCTGCAAAGTGGAGCTCTTAGTCTTCACTTGTGCAACGCGCACCACACCATCCCTACCAGGAAACAGTTCAGTGACGACGCCTAGCGGCCACTGAAGAGGCGGAGCGTTATCCATATCGATAAGAACAACGGTTCCTACAGAAATGGAATTAATAGAATGTTTATTCCACTTTTCTCTTGCTTGTAGTGTATGTAAGTATTCTGATCTGAAGCGCTTCCAGAATGACTGAACTATCGAATCAAGCAATGAAAAACGTGATAAAAGATTAATGCGTTCCTTACTAAGATCCGCGGCGGGTAAACATCCAAGTGGATTAACAGCGAGGAAATGCGCGGGCGTAAGTGCAGTAGGTTCCGCCGGATCGCTACTTAACACGTAAAGCGGTCGTGAATTTAATATGCGTTCGACCTGAGTGAGGACAGTAAGCAACTCCTCATACGTGAGGATTTGCTTACCTATGACGCGAAATAAATGATACTTTACTATCTTTATATTTGACTCCCAAAGCCCACCAAAATGTGGAACGTTTGGAGGGTTAAGTTTCCATGTGATGCGGTTATCAGAAAGGATCTGATTAAATACTTTATAATATTCGTCTGAACGTAAAAAAGGAATGAAGTTCATTCAAGTATGAACGCGAAACAATAAAATTAGTAGCGTTATCACTAGTGAGTCATCATCATTAACGATGTGCGAATAAATCACGCAGCCATACGCCTTTTCACTGGCGTCGGCGAACGCGACTAGCGAGACTTGCGAATTTTTATTTATACCCATATGGCGAGGAAACTTTAATTTCGATATCAAAGGTAACCCTGAAATATATTGTTGCCATGCAGTGACAACGTGAGCGGGCGGAGCCTGGTCCCAGTCAAGTTTTGAGAACCCATAAGGTTTTAATGAGAAGCTTAGAGAAAAGAATTACTGGACCCACGAGCCCCAGAACATCATACAAGCGAGCGGTTGCGGATAAAATAGAACGCTTGGTACAAGCGAGCGGCGGCGGCGAAACTAGAAAAGAAAAACAATCAGTTGCGGGGTGCCAACGAAGATCCAATATTTTAAAAATATTTTGGTCGTCGAATGAGACCCCGTCAAGCTGACGGTGCGTTGCGGGGATGTGCTGTAAAAGCTCTGAACTGTTACTAGTCCACTTAACCAATTCAAATCCTCCACGCTGAAACATTTGAATTAGTTCAGTGGCTACGTCAACGGCGCTGTTGACGCAGGGCGCGCAGGACGCGATATCGTCCATATAAATATCTCGTTCGACCACCGAAGCAGCCAAAGGATAGGACTCCCTCTCCTCGGAAGCCAACTGACGTAGTGTGCGTAGCGCAAGAAAAGGAGAAGAGCGTAAACCAAAAGTCACACGATTAAATTCGTATGTTTGTATGTCTTCCTCATTAGAAAAGCGATAAAGAATGCGTTGAAACGCGCGGTGCGATTTTTGTACTTCAATGCATAAATACATTTGCCTAACGTCGGCAAAAAAGGCGATGCGATAAACTCGTACGTTTATTAAAATATTAAAAATATCAGACTGTAAATTTTGCCCACTATGTAAAATATCATTTAATGAAATGTCATTATCTGACTTAGCGCTTGCGTCGAGTACTATTCGCAATTTAGTTGTACTTTTATCATTACGTATGACAGGGTGGTGCGGGAGATAAAAGCAAGGTTCCGTAGAATTATTTGAAGCAACCAATGATAAATAACCCTTGTTGATGTATTCTTGAATAACTTCATTGTAGCGGGAGCGAAGATCGGGACATTTATTAAAACGTCTCTCTAGGAGCGAGAAGCGTTTTTTAGCGGTTATAAAAGAATCACCTAACTTATCAGGCGTGTCCTTGAAGGGCAGGGCGACAACATATCGTCCGTTCAAATTGCGACGAGTAGTGGAAGTATAAATATTCTCACATTCCTGTTCATCAGGACTTAAATAAGTTTTTTGCGGCAGCTCCTCTAACTTCCAAAATTTTTCGAGCAAATGCGTGAGCGACGTTTGACTATTATCAATACGAGTAGGATAAGAAACTAAAGAACGCGGCATGCATGTAGGAAAGTCGATATCTGCGTCTCCCATTATTATGTATCCTAATGACGTTTCTATGGCACTCGGCGATTGCGAATTAATTATTTTATCAGTTAACAAAATTTGTAAATAAGTGTTAACCCCTAATAAAACGTCAATGCCACCTGGTGTATGGAATTGATCGTCAGCTAAACGTAAATTATTTATATAATTAATTTTCGAAACGTCTATTAACGACTCGGGTAATTGTCCAGTTATAGCGGGAACAACTAGCGGTTCAATATGATAAAGTTTATTTTCATCAAAGCGGGAGCTAAACTGCAAAGAAGTAACACCTAAAATCTTCTGCGACACCCCACCGATTCCTTGCGCCTCCCTAACTGGTGTTTTATTGGAGATCGGTAGGTACAAACGTTTGCAACACTGTTTCGTGATGTAATCACATTGCGAGCCAGGGTCCACTAAACAACGCAACAAATATTGGTGTCCGTATTTAGTATGAACTTTAATCTTCGCAGTTCCCAATAATGTAGTGCGGTGCGGCGCATTACCACAATCGCGCGAAACGTTACATGACGTGGATGCATTTTTTTCTCCTGGACTTTGTTCTACCGAAGGCTGATCGACCTTATTCCTACTACTAACAAAATGAAGTAGCGTATGGTGCGAGCGGGAGCAATACCTACATCTACGCTGTGACTTACAAAAAGGAGTGGCGTGTTTATTACTTAAACAATTAGTGCAACATTTATTTCGTTTTACAAAATTGTACCTGTCCTGTGCATTTATTTTTAAAAAATGCGGACAGACAAATAGGTGTTCGTGATCACCCGATTTACAGAAAATACATGACCGAGACGAATCTGTATTAATAAAAGTTTTACTTATATTCTTGGCGGGAGCGGGAACCAAATTACCTTTAATTTTATTATTGTTAGACATATTATGCGAAGTATTTATTGTATGGCACAAAGCCCTATTCTGGTCATGTAAAAACTGAACCAAAGCGGAATATTTCGGTATGTTTACGTTGCGACATGACATTTCGAACGACTTTACGGTATCGTTATCTAATTTTCTAAGCGCGATATTTAGAAATAGAAAATCAGATATGTCATCAATATTAAGTTGCTTAAGAGCGTTAATAGAAGCATCAAATTTATCCATAAATATTTGATAACCAGCGGATGTGTTAGTGTTTACGTTCTTCAGTTCTAACAGCTGACTGACGTAGGTAGTCGCGAGCGCACGCTCGTCGTTATATCTACGTATGAGCGCGTTCCATATCACAGAATAGTTTTCCGCTGTAGGCATTAAGCCTGAGCAGATTGATAATGCCTTATCACTAAGTTTACTAACAAGATAATAAACGCGTTCAGCATCTGTTAATTGCTGATTATCATGAACTAATGTTTTAAATTGTTGGTAGAACATAGACCAGTGTCGTATGTCACCATTAAAAGAAAGTAATTCTATGGGCGGAAGCGATGGTGTAATTTTTGTAGGCAAACTATTCTGTAATTTACTTGAAGATGAATATGGAGCGTTTAATTTGGACACTTGACTTTTAATACGACTATATAGATCATGAAAAGATTTCCACGATCCGAAATCTACTTGCGCGTTTGGATTTAATTTTAAATTTGTAACATTATAAGATTCTAACGTGTCCTTGAACTCGGTACGCAAGTATTCAAGGTCAGATGCCGTGTCAAGAAATGCGTCCTGTTCGTCTGACGAACTTGATGCACTTATAGATAAATCATAAATTTGTTGTAAACGTTCGTAAATAGCATTTCGTTTTGCAATTAATATTTTCAAACTAATTTCGTCATTTGAAACCGTTTCAGATACAATTTTACCTTTAGTAGACATTTTGTCGTGAACAAGATAAATCAGTTAAAACAGTTAAGATTATAAAAATTATGTATGGCGTAATGAATGAATGATTACGTAGGTAGTTACTAGCGAAACAACGATCGCCGGTCGCGTCGGTTCCAGTTACAATATGGCGGACTTCAATTAATGAAAAATAGAATGCGTACCTATGAGGTGTAATTTCGATTACAAATATAGGTAAATAATGGTGCGAATGGTGCGAATGCGCTTTGCAAAAATAATAATATACCTACGTGAGCGGTGCGTTATTAATATGCGGGATATAAAATAATCGTAGATATAATACTTATTTGCAAAAATAAATATGAATAGGCACTTATAATATATTACATGAAATACATATATATGCGTATTTATGAGATTAAATAATTAACCCGGGTGATGTGACCAAACTATTGGCTCGAAATGCGGCTCGACTGGACCAAAAAATTGGAGGGATCCGGCTCGACAAGGACCGGAATTGATGGGTAATAAAGGGGGGACCTCCGGTTCGCTATGACCAAAAATGGTGGTGGAATAAAGGGTGGGAAGGAGGGTGGTCCCCCACTGCGGGTGTAGGAATTGTGGACTGTAAGTTGCGGTTTGAATTAATGGTGGAAAACGAGAAGGATTGATAAAGGGAGCAAACGCACTGACCTGGCTTCTCTCTTCTTCTCTTGTCCGGGAACTGGTGTTGTCCTTCACACTGCACTATTATAGGTACCTATTCTTCACTATAAGTCAGTTAAATCACAACTATTGACAGCGGTGATGGCGGCGATGCGGACGAGTCTGATGACCACGTGTTAGGTGGCTTGCGGTGCGGTTGTCACTTGTCACGAGAGGACTTGCATGCGCGTCGGCGGCGTGCGCGTCGGCGGCGGGACGAAGGCAGACTGACTTGATAGATCTTCCTGATCCATATTATGTAATAGTGCGCTTGCGGGGAAGAGAGGGAGGGTGAAGGGGAGGGAGGTGAAATGACTTAATTGGCGCGAACAGTAACCATTACGCCACGCGGGTCGTCAATTGCTCCTTAAAATCTGGCATATGACACATTTACCATCTAACATGAGGCCATCATCAAGACATTTGATGAACAATTTTCGAACTGAAATTTCATACCCAACTACATATTTCTTTTACAATGTCATTGCTTTTAAACAATTTCAACAACCTCCCTAATTAATAAAATTTACAATAATGCTAAGGCAGTACACAAGCACTCAAACTTTCGCTAGAAAAAGTTGTAAAACCCATATTGACTACACGGTACCCCAAACCGCGGTCGGCTTGCTCATTGATTTATTTATAAAACACTCCTGTCCAACCGTCCGTCCGTGCGTATATGTTTAACACGCATTTTAATTATGCTTATTAACAATTAAAGGCAATACACGAATGTAGGTCAAGACGGTTAAAGGAATAAATCAAGTGAGCCAACCATGATCTCATGGGGCCGGTGGTTCTCAAAGTTTTAGGATTGATTTGTGTCTTAATTACAGATTGTTTTGGGTATGTTTCTTTTGTAACCAAATTAATAAGTTATTATGGTTTAAGCTATCATCTAAAATAATTGAAATGTGAGAAATTTTACAAGATATAGAGAAAGACACTAACAATGAACCGAAGAAGATTTGATAGCTTAAATAAAGTTATTTAAATGAGCTTCATCGGTGAAATGAGATTCATCGGTTAAAAGACTAAAACATAAATTGAAGCTAACTTAAGGCCATCATTCTGCACTTAGTCAACGTGGTGAACTATAGCCCACATCCCTCTCTCTTCCGAGAGGAGATCTGTACCCAGCAGTAAGCCGTAGAAGGGTTAAATTTGTACATCTATTTTAATAATTTTATATTCCTAATTATTTTTCGGTGAAATTTATTTTTTAAAGTATCGGTTACTCTCACATATACGGAAAATAGGCATTAGAATACACAGATGTCCTCCTGAATTTTTTCGTCCATTATAAAAATTCTAATTCCTAAAGCATTGTTTTTCGAAAGCTCAACTTTGCACTTTGAACATCGCTTTGAAATCTACTGCCTTATAATATTTGGCACGTGGCAAAACTCTTAATTCGTTGTGTCAAGGGCGATAATGGCTTAGCGGCATCTCTCGGTATGCCGGTCAGATAATAAAGGCCACACGTCACTACATTATTTTGAGATCATTAAATTGCCACAATGTGAATTCGTGATTGATACCGCTGCTGTTGTTATTAGCTATTTATTGTCTCTGTGTGTGTCCAATGACTAAGCACAAACACTTTAGACAAATTCTAAGGCCTTTGGACAAATGGAAATTACTTTTTAAATATTCACACTGTTCAGCTTTTAAAACTGAGTTTTATTCTTAACGCGTTAGAAATTTTGAGCATGTCAGGTCGCTTCTCGGATTTCTCCTAATTACTGACTAATGATTTTCTTTTACATATTTCGACGTTTGGCATTACGGCGATGTGCAAAGAACATTCTGGGACATCAATAATGATCACATCAGTAGTAAAACTATCGCAATGAAATATTGTAGTTTATAAGATTTCACACAACTGTAATATGTCCCTCGCTATGGAACACATCACATATTTATTAGTTACCTCTGACTCCAAGGTATGATCGACGGATGACTGGTTTGATGAATAGGAAGCCAGCTTCCCTCACACATCGTTTTCCTTTTTCCTTTCAGTCCTTTATATTTTACTAATTATTCATTCGATCGCAAACAATAGTAGTTCGACTAAAATCGGTACGTAGGCCCCAATTAGTTTTTACGACTGCTTCATTACACCAGTGTTAATTATTATTGTGCCAACGCCTTCCACTCGACGACCTAATTACCATCTCCCTACCCTATTTGATTGTAGAGGTGTGTGTTTTGTTTATATTCAAGTTCTGTACCTACATCTGTACCTATATCTGTTCCTACATTTTGGATGAATACAGCGTGAATTTATTCAGGGAAGACAGCTTCAGGAAGTACTCGGGAGTCTTTACTCTGTTCAGAGTCACTATTATGTTTAGAATTTCAACACAATTACACAGAAAGTATTGTTGAACGCCGATCTGTTCTAAGTTCTAACGGTTTGGATGTATACGCGGATACGCGGTGGGTTCCTAGATAACGCGTGAGAGTTTTTGGGAGAAAACCTTGAAAAGATTCCCGGAACCTTTAGAAAAGAGACCGTGTTCTGTTCAGAATTTCAATGCACTAACACGCTCTCAGACTTCGTCCTTTACCAACGTTACTGAAGCTTACAGGGAGGTTTCGAGTAGAAATATTCGAATGGAACCTTTGAGCAACACCGTCTTCTGTTCGGAGTTCGAACTTCTGTTAGACCCAGTTCTGTATGATTTCTTGTCTGAACTGAATGAGGCAAATCACGTTGAAACAAAGAACTGCTCTTCAACCAATCCCATCAGTGGAGTGGAGGATTTTTTTACTTAGCGCTACATAATATGTCGACGTGCGGCCAGATATATTACAAATTCATTGCTCTGCGAAAAAGACAACTGTAGTGTATGCTCACTGTATACACACAAAGTATATTCACACTCACAAGAAACTATACACTGCATAAGATTCGGTACGAGTTGCTCGGTTGACTGCTGCCGAACGTCTGGGCCGCTCGACAAGACTACCCGCCCTTTTATACACGAGCCGTGCTGTACAAACCAGCACTGCATACACTACTACAACATTAAAAAAAACTTGATTTCATTGATAACTTGATACAATTTTGTTTTATACCGAAGAAGAAAGTAGAAGGTCTATCTATGTATTTTTCTCTTCCCATGTCTCGATAACATCTCTTAGATGTAGAATGTAGGAAATTAGGTAACTGATCTATGACCTACAAAACTGCAGATTGTGTTAGACATGGTTAGACAAGTACCCAAAGGCGTTACCTATCACACGCTGGTAATTACGAACTACGCACTAAAGATAAGTACGACTGAAACCGAAAAGAGTTAAGCGATAGAAAACAGTCATCAGATATTGTTTTTTGTGATGGATTACGGGCATAAAGAAATCTAATTAGATGAATGCAGACTTATCTAAAAAGAATTCTAAGACACAGGCAATGACATACTGTAGATTAATTTTTACTACACGCTTGCTTTAATGTAACCTCTTTCCTTGTCGCTGAGCTACAAGCTTTTCAGAGTTTTTTAGATAAGAAATTTGAAGTACCCAATTCCAATTACTGACCAAGTAAAATAAATGTTAGATAGGGCTAACTGCAGTTGTAGACTTTATTAATTACTACTATTATTTATATTATTAATATATTTCTGCTATGCTCTAGTAAAACTTCTTACTTAACTATAATCATAAATCATAAATATTTATTTAATTTTTTTTTTGGGTTACTAACTAACTACATGAATAATTAAATTAATATCAGCTCCAAAAAAAATGTACAGGCTAGTTTTACCAAAAAGTGGCGTGCTAACATTACTCGCACATCGCACACCATAGATCCCGGAGTCAAATCCCACATAACCCTCTCCAAAGGCGCCGGGTATCTTTTGTAGGTTCCCCCCGATACAAAAAAATACTCAATGTAATAATAGCAATATGTGACTCACAGACAATTCACGCTCGCAATTGTAACATGTTACACGCGTATAAGCTTTCAGTAATCGACATTCACTTGCAGTATGACACATTCCTGTTTTAAATTGTTCAGTCTCATGATTACTTATTGTGATTTGACATCTACGCATCTTGTGAGCGGCGTCGGCAGTTATTATGTTGATAAATCTATGTGTCTATATTTTTTTATAGACGGGCCGCGTGGTGTAAGCAATCACCGTCGATTTAGATGAATATCCAATATATTTTATCAATTTTTACGAGTCTTTATAACTTACTTACCTATACTTCGATTATCCTTGAAAGCTCACATCAAATAAAAAAGTAAGAAACATAATAATGCTGCAAACAACGAGGTGAGGCCGCTTGTAACTGCACCTCGCTACGTACATGCACATTACACGCACACGCGTACAACGAAACTGCACCTAACTTTGCCAGTGCAGTGAATCTGCATCGAGCTGAAAATTACAAAAATATCAAAATTCACAAAACTAAATCGTTGAATTGTGTTGTAAAAAGAAAGATGTAATCATTCTGCATATCAATGACATGCTGCAACAATCACAATCAGTATACATTGCTATGCAGATGATAGTACGGTGGACGCACTATACACCTGTCGAGCCAATGCCTCTCGGTCACAAGTGGAGGAAAGTAGAATCAAACTTGTGTCTGAAGTCGAGAACTCTCTGGAGCGGGTCTCGGAATGGGGTCGACTTAACCTTGTCGAGTTTAACCTCACGAAGACACAAGTTTGCGCGTTTACCGCTAAAAAACCCCATTTGTTATAGCGCCCAAGTTCCAGGGTACCGCGCTCACCGTCGGTGGAAGTTTCGGTATCTTGGGAGTTGACATTACGAGTAAAGTGCAGTACCGGAGTCATTTGGAGCACAAAGCCAAATTGGCGTCCAAAAAGCTTGGTGTCCTCAATAGGGCGAGGCAGTACTTCACTGCGGGGCAACTCCTGACGCTGTACAAAGCCCAGGTCAGACCCCATATGGAGTACTACTCTCATCTCTGGGCAGGAGGACCAAAATACCAGTTACACCCATTTGACTCCGTTGAAAAGCGCGCAGTCCGAATCGTCAACGACCCATGATTGACTGACAAGCTAGAACCGCTCAGCTTGCGAAGAGACATAGGCTCGCTCTGCGTGTTCTACCGACTTTGCTATGGTGAGTGCTCCGAGGAACTTTTCAGACTAATGCCTACATCACCATTCAATGATTATACCACCAGACGAAGGTTAAAGTTCCACAGGCACCATCTGGACTCGTGGCGGTCATCCACAGTCCGCTTTGCACGCTCCTTTTTACCACGGACCTGTAGGTTATGGGACAACCCTCCAGCTGAGGCATACCCAGTGGACTATAACATGGGGTTCTTCAAGAAAGCTGTAAAAAAAGCACTCCTCCAAAGCCGGCAATGCTCGGGTGGCTCCCCTGGGGTTGCCCGTGTCCATAGGCGACGGTGATCGCTTAACATCACGCGGCCCGTCTGCCTTTTTGTTCGGTTTACATATAAAAAATAATAATAATAATAATAAATTTTATTAATAATAATGATAATAATGGGATTATTTGAATTAACATTGCATCTTCCGCCCGCGGATACATACTTAAAAACCGCCCTTACATCGTTGGTCACAGCTTACCTCTTTACTTTTATTTTGATCTGAGCTTAAAAGATAATGTAGTGAATTGTGTTCAATATGTGATAGAGTTTGTGTGATTTTTCTCTCGAAGCTCTACATACTCGTACATATTTAAAAACGAACGGATACATATTTTAAAAACCGGCCTTACATCGTTGTTCATAGCTTACCTTTTTACTTTTCTGATTTGATCTGAGCTTAAAAGATAATGTAGTAAATTGTGTTTAATATGTAATAGAGTTTGCGTGGTTTTTCTCAGACTTTTCTGATTTGATCTGAGCTTAAAAGATAATGTACTTAGTAAATTGTGTTTAATATGTAATAGAGTTTGCGTGGTTTTTCTCAGACTTTTCTGATTTGATCTGAGCTTAAAAGATAATGTACTTAGTAAATTGTGTTTAATATGTAATAGAGTTTGCGTGGTTTTTCTCAGACTTTTCTGATTTGATCTGAGCTTAAAAGATAATGTACTTAGTAAATTGTGTTTAATATGTAATAGAGTTTGCGTGGTTTTTCTCAGACTTTTCTGATTTGATCTGAGCTTAAAAGATAATGTACTTAGTAAATTGTGTTTAATATGTAATAGAGTTTGCGTGGTTTTTCTCAGACTTTTCTGATTTGATCTGAGCTTAAAAGATAATGTACTTAGTAAATTGTGTTTAATATGTAATAGAGTTTGCGTGGTTTTCCTCTCGAAGCTCTTAACTATCCAAGTCTAAAAATAAATGGATCTGTACTTATAAACTGTGCAAACATACAAAACCCTCAGTGAATCCTGCTCACACCTGATCGGTATTAGAATTTTTTTACAGACTTCTTTTGTAATTTTATCGAACTTTATTACCGCTCGATTCGTTTCTGTTTAATAGTTAGTTATAATTGGTTGTTAACGTGTTACTTGGTTGATTTCTCCAATTATGAATTTATCTTGCCATTAAACACCTCTTACATCTTTCGGTAAGATTAAGAGTGCTTTCATGCTTAAATACTATTTAATATTAATACGTAACTAGGTATATAGTAATCAATATTTCATTACCTATTTCTTTTTACCGACTTCCAAAAGGAGGAGGTACTGTATTCGGCTGTATGTATTTTTTTTATATATGTTCACCGATTACTCCGCCGTTTGTGGACCGATTTTCAAAATTCTTTTTTTGTTCGTATGCTTATACTCCCGAGGTGGTCCCATTGTCACCAAATCAGGATCTGATGATGGGATCCCAGGGAAATCGAGGGGAACTCTCAAATTTTATAGGCACACACATTGATTTTCTTATACTTTCTGAAGCATAAGAGATATTTGTGCATAGTAATCATCATCTCATGTTGCTGAGCTGATGATGGAAGGTACTGCAACAGTGAGGAGTTCAAAGCAAATTCTTTCAATAAATAGTTTTTTATTCCAAATCTTACATTCCTGAGGTGGTCCAACTGTCACCAAGTCAAAGTCTGATGAGGGGATCCCGGAGAAATCGAAGGGAACATTCAAATTTTATAGCACAACAAATGATTTTCATATTTTTACTAAAGTAATACAGGCATTTTTGTATAATTACCATCATATCATGTTGCTGAGCTGATGAAGGAAGGTACTATGACGGTTAGGAGTTGAGAGCAAATTCTTTCAATAAATGGTTTTTTGTTGGAAATCTTACATTCCTGAGGTGGTCCAACTGTCACCAAGTCAAAGTCTGATGATGGTATCCCAGAGAAATCGAAGGGAACATTCAAATTTTATAGCACAACAAATGATTTTCATATTTTTACTAAAGTAAAACAGGCATTTTTGTATAATTATCATCATATCATGTTGCTGAGCTGATGATGGAAGGTACTATGACGGTTAGGAGTTGAGAGCAAATTCTTTCAATAAATGGCTTTTGTTGGAAATCTTACATTCCTGAGGTGGTCCAACTGTCACCATGGCAAAATCTGATGATGTGATACTAGGGAAATCGAGGGAAACACTGAAACTTAATAGGCACACACATTCTTTTAGTCATATTTTTTAACATAATACAAATATTTATGTCCGGTAATTATCACCTCATGTTGCTAAGCTTATGATTGAAGGTACCTACAACTCCTCAACGGTTAGGAGCTGAGAGCAAATTCTTTCATTAATTTATACGTTCAGGTGGACTGATAGTAGTATTCTTTCAGGCTATAAGATGGCTATTAGATAAACATGATTATAACAGGTATCTCTTTAAGGTTTAGAAGTTAAGTGAAAAATAATTCAAATTATGCTTATACATATGTGAAGAATTATTAAAATTACTAAAAGGAGTGAAATAAATTAAGTTTTTCACAAAAAAATAGAACCGACTTCAAACGGTAAAAAATAAAATTGTTCAGTACCTACTTCTTCTTGCTTATGGTAATGACTCTTAAAACTATTTTTTAAGTCGGGCCCTTAGTGAAATGTCCTGTCTTAGTAAATATAGTGTACCTTTCGTTCTGAATGGGCACCGACTCCAATATTGTTTTAACAGTCATTACCATAAGCAAAAAGAAGTAGGTACTGTCCCACTGTCTGTACTGTCGGTGCCCATTTAGAACGAATGGTACGACATTTTAGCAGGGGCCCTAGTACAATAATATGTATATCTACAGAAGGACAGCTCAGCTTAGAGAGTATCTCTCCAAAAGTATCATTAACGGACATGATCCTTATATTTAAATAAAAAAATCTTATATTCTAAACTTGGTTTTCTACTTTTTACCTTATTCTTGTCTCGTGATACTGGTTGTTGAACATCGTGGACGTCATCATCGATGACAACAATTTACTTATAGAAGTTAAAATAAGTGATTGAATTGGTCCTTGATGTCGGCAAACTATTTAGACTGAGTTCGTTCTAAAAACATTATAAAATATACTTATATGAGACAACGTGATATCCTACTAACTTTCACATCCATACACAATATCTACAGATCCAAACAAGTTTAGTCAACAAACGACAAATAAATTTGTCGCTGTATGCGCCGTTATTTCATTATAGACGAACTTGCATCGTAATAGTGTCTGAGTAGAGGCCGGACTAACCCATTAAGGAGGGGAAATTAGTGCATTATTGACTGATTTCCCTTTTCAACTAGCTGATCGACGATTCGCGTCGGCTTTTCGATTTAAAATACTGACTCGCTGTTTACTCCATTAGCTTTCTATATTCGGCTATGGATGAAGTTTGACAGCTCGCTCGAATGCAACGACGTACTCGTAATGTTCGGAATTTGAATGTTTGTTTTTTAATGTTATTTGTCTGTAATCGCTATTTTGCTGTTCAACTATTTTATTTTTAATTTCAAGTTCCATTTCGTTTGGCTAATACAGTCAGCATTTGATGGGTGGGTACCATTTGCTTAAATGATACGAAGAATGTTCGGGATTTAAATTTTGTTTGTTAAAGTGGTCTTTTGATACGACTTTGTTTGTAATTTCTATTAATATTTTAACGGATGCTATGAATACAATAAATATTGGTATATATGAAGAGTAAAGGATTTCTTTACGTGTCCGCTAAGTCTGTCAGTCAATAGCGCGGACGAAATTTGAAAAATCACAAATTGAATTGCACGTATAAAAGCTAGCATTGGTTTTGGCGGGAAGTTGAAAAAGACATATTATATTGTGCTCTTGTTTTATTTTTACTTTCTTGGTGTAATATGAGTTATATCGGATAAATTTGATGGCATTTTGTTCGATATAGGTTAATTAAAGCGCACGAGTGTTGTGAATTAAAATTACAGTGCGAAAATAATAATATGTTTTTTCGGCGTGCCTCCAAAATTCCATTGGTCACGTTCTTGTAAAGAAGCCATCACTTTACTTGAATGTCTGACTGACTTGACTGACTGATTACTAACGACTTACTGACTTTACGTATTATTACTCGTCCAGTTTCACCGAAACTGGCAAAAATGTGATGCAAAAATTATACTTGACGCTGGCAATATGCAGAGTTTGCGATGCCATAATTGAAGAAAAAAAAGCTAGCATTCGAAATTTAAATGTTTTCTTTCTAATGTTACTTGTCTGTGACCGTAATTTGATGACTACAATATTTTATTTTTATTTCTTTGTCATTCTATATTTACATATGTCCTTAATGGCATTATAAGTTAATTATGATTGCAATCAGCAAACAAATATGAGTAATCATTTTAATTACTGCCATTACTTTAATAGCATTACATAATGATAAATAATCTTAATAAAGAACATGATTCTATTAAATTACTATTTTTATTTTTAGATGCTGTAGGTTCATACAGGTAAGTCATTACGAGTAATTCGATATAAAATTATTAAGTGTACTTGAAAATGTTATCTAGCTAATGAGATTTATTTACGTACTTTACTGCCTACTTATGATCTACAGAGAAGAAAAACATTGCTTTTACGACTTGTAATAAAATATTAATAACTACTAAGTTTATTTAAAATAATTTATAATAGCGTTTATTCGAATTAAGTACCTAAGCTTAATGTTAACAAACCGTAATACTTATATTTAAAGCAAACAATAAGGCCGCGATGTAATAAATATTTTAAGCCTATAATTTTTTTTAATTTTAAAAAAGGCCGATGCAATGGTCGTCTTAAATCAGTTCGGCCCACAGAGCAACGAATAATATACATGTCGCTCGCGGTAGCGCGCCAGCAACATGAATTCGTTGCTCTGTGGTCCGGTCAGTAACCATTATATTCGCAAAACACGTAAGATTTATCTATCACCTGCAATATTTTTAGGGCAAATAATACCTTTTGTTGACTAGGTAAACTTGTCAAGTTTTACCTAAATAAGGAAGGTACTTCAATTTTACTTGCATTTGTTTTAAAAAAAATGATGATATACAAAAATTAAGTTTTTAACAAAAAAATAGAACCGACTTCAAACGGTAAAAAATAAAATTGTTCAGTACCTACTTCTTCTTGCTTATGGTAATGACTCTTAAAACTATTTTTGAAGTCGGGCCCCTGCTAAAATGTCGTACCATTCGTTCTAAATGGGCACCGACAGTACAGACAGTGGGACAGTACCTACTTCTTTTTGCTTATGGTAATGACTGTTAAAACAATATTGGAGTCGGTGCCCATTCAGAACGAAAGGTACACTATATTTACTAAGACAGGACATTTCACTAAGGGCCCGACTTCAAAAATAGTTTTAAGAGTCATTACCATAAGCAAGAAGAAGTAGGTACTGAACAATTTTATTTTTTACCGTTTGAAGTCGGTTCTATTTTTTTGTTAAAAACTTAATTTTTGTATATCATCATTTTTTTTAAAACAAATGCAAGTAAAATTGAAGTACCTTCCTTATTTAGGTAAAACTTGACAAGTTTACCTAGTCAACAAAAGGTATTATTTGCCCTAAAAATATTGCAGGTGATAGATAAATCTTACGTGTTTTGCGAATATAATGGTTACTGACCGGACCACAGAGCAACGAATTCATGTTGCTGGCGCGCTACCGCGAGCGACATGTATATTATTCGTTGCTCTGTGGGCCGAACTGATTTAAGACGACCATTGCATCGGCCTTTTTTAAAATTAAAAAAAATTATAGGCTTAAAATATTTATTACATCGCGGCCTTATTGTTTGCTTTAAATATAAGTATTACGGTTTGTTAACATTAAGCTTAGGTACTTAATTCGAATAAACGCTATTATAAATTATTTTAAATAAACTTAGTAGTTATTAATATTTTATTACAAGTCGTAAAAGCAATGTTTTTCTTCTCTGTAGATCATAAGTAGGCAGTAAAGTACGTAAATAAATCTCATTAGCTAGATAACATTTTCAAGTACACTTAATAATTTTATATCGAATTACTCGTAATGACTTACCTGTATGAACCTACAGCATCTAAAAATAAAAATAGTAATTTAATAGAATCATGTTCTTTATTAAGATTATTTATCATTATGTAATGCTATTAAAGTAATGGCAGTAATTAAAATGATTACTCATATTTGTTTGCTGATTGCAATCATAATTAACTTATAATGCCATTAAGGACATATGTAAATATAGAATGACAAAGAAATAAAAATAAAATATTGTAGTCATCAAATTACGGTCACAGACAAGTAACATTAGAAAGAAAACATTTAAATTTCGAATGCTAGCTTTTTTTTCTTCAATTATGGCATCGCAAACTCTGCATATTGCCAGCGTCAAGTATAATTTTTGCATCACATTTTTGCCAGTTTCGGTGAAACTGGACGAGTAATAATACGTAAAGTCAGTAAGTCGTTAGTAATCAGTCAGTCAAGTCAGTCAGACATTCAAGTAAAGTGATGGCTTCTTTACAAGAACGTGACCAATGGAATTTTGGAGGCACGCCGAAAAAACATATTATTATTTTCGCACTGTAATTTTAATTCACAACACTCGTGCGCTTTAATTAACCTATATCGAACAAAATGCCATCAAATTTATCCGATATAACTCATATTACACCAAGAAAGTAAAAATAAAACAAGAGCACAATATAATATGTCTTTTTCAACTTCCCGCCAAAACCAATGCTAGCTTTTATACGTGCAATTCAATTTGTGATTTTTCAAATTTCGTCCGCGCTATTGACTGACAGACTTAGCGGACACGTAAAGAAATCCTTTACTCTTCATATATACCAATATTTATTGTATTCATAGCATCCGTTAAAATATTAATAGAAATTACAAACAAAGTCGTATCAAAAGACCACTTTAACAAACAAAATTTAAATCCCGAACATTCTTCGTATCATTTAAGCAAATGGTACCCACCCATCAAATGCTGACTGTATTAGCCAAACGAAATGGAACTTGAAATTAAAAATAAAATAGTTGAACAGCAAAATAGCGATTACAGACAAATAACATTAAAAAACAAACATTCAAATTCCGAACATTACGAGTACGTCGTTGCATTCGAGCGAGCTGTCAAACTTCATCCATAGCCGAATATAGAAAGCTAATGGAGTAAACAGCGAGTCAGTATTTTAAATCGAAAAGCCGACGCGAATCGTCGATCAGCTAGTTGAAAAGGGAAATCAGTCAATAATGCACTAATTTCCCCTCCTTAATGGGTTAGTCCGGCCTCTACTCAGACACTATTACGATGCAAGTTCGTCTATAATGAAATAACGGCGCATACAGCGACAAATTTATTTGTCGTTTGTTGACTAAACTTGTTTGGATCTGTAGATATTGTGTATGGATGTGAAAGTTAGTAGGATATCACGTTGTCTCATATAAGTATATTTTATAATGTTTTTAGAACGAACTCAGTCTAAATAGTTTGCCGACATCAAGGACCAATTCAATCACTTATTTTAACTTTTATAAGTAAATTGTTGTCATCGATGATGACGTCCACGATGTTCAACAACCAGTATCACGAGACAAGAATAAGGTAAAAAGTAGAAAACCAAGTTTAGAATATAAGATTTTTTTATTTAAATATAAGGATCATGTCCGTTAATGATACTTTTGGAGAGATACTCTCTAAGCTGAGCTGTCCTTCTGTAGATATACATATTATTGTACTAGGGCCCCTGCTAAAATGTCGTACCATTCGTTCTAAATGGGCACCGACAGTACAGACAGTGGGACAGTACCTACTTCTTTTTGCTTATGGTAATGACTGTTAAAACAATATTGGAGTCGGTGCCCATTCAGAACGAAAGGTACACTATATTTACTAAGACAGGACATTTCACTAAGGGCCCGACTTAAAAAATAGTTTTAAGAGTCATTACCATAAGCAAGAAGAAGTAGGTACTGAACAATTTTATTTTTTACCGTTTGAAGTCGGTTCTATTTTTTTGTGAAAAACTTAATTTATTTCACTCCTTTTAGTAATTTTAATAATTCTTCACATATGTATAAGCATAATTTGAATTATTTTTCACTTAACTTCTAAACCTTAAAGAGATACCTGTTATAATCATGTTTATCAAAATTAAATAATCATTGTCGTGTCGAACCTGTTATTTAAAAAGTAGCGCGTTCAATTATTTCACCATTATACGTTTTATTATGAACCAGCCTATTAGGATAGTTAAACTAATTTTCTTTGCGGTTAACGGAATAAGCAAATTAGTGGACTAAGCAAATTGTAGAGTAACCTTAAAATATTTTAATAGTAAAGTAATACAACTACTTTAGAGCAGCCAAATGGCTAATATAGGTACCGGATCGCCATACCAACAGCCCAGCTTGAAATCCTATAGAGAAATCCTGACTTACAAAAAAAATTTATAAAGTTAGACAGTAAATTAAAAAAGGAGGTTTCGTAAACTAGAATTACTATTATTTTAAATATATTTATTTAGTTTACATATAATAGCAAAAATATTTGTTGGTCTGTGCACTTTTCGTTGTCGGCTCATTTTCCAAAAACTTTAACAATTGATTGTAATAATTCCTAATGAATAAACTTTTATTCATTTATTTATTTATTTATTTATTCTTCATGTACCAAAATATAAATATTATGTACATAGGCGGACTTAATGCTAAGAGCATTCTCTACCAGTCTACCTGGGGTGGTAAGAGAAGCAACGAAAGGTGGTATTGAAGAACAATAGCGTTTAAATAAGATTAATCTACAATTTAGTCTAAAAAAACATGTTACTACTAAAAATAATTATATAAATACAAATAGACGAAATAAATGCTCTCATATATACATAAATAAAATTAATATACATATACAAAACTATATACATATTATTACATACATACATACATACATACATACATACATACATTCATTCTAAGGATGAAGCAAGAAATATCAAGAAGATATTACTTACTATGATCGAACTCATAACCGTTTTATCGCGAAGGCTTTAAATCTTTAAAACGGCTAGGAGTTCAATCGATGGATTAGATGATAATGGATTATAATATAATTATATTATAATCCATTTTTCATTTCTCTCCTGATACATTAACTTAAAGTATCTTTCGAAGCGCGAATGACTGGCACTTAGCGTAGAACGCAAACGATCGAAACAAATCGGGCGCGGTCGGGTGTGAGATGGGTGACCGCTAGTGGCGAAATAATTCATGCGCGTTTCCGTGCTTCGGAGGGTACGTTAAACCGTCGGTCCCGATTGTTGTCGATAGATAACGGTCGTTAAACCTTGTCGGAGGTCTTATGGGCGGTTTGAAAACATCCGACGGCGGGTTGGCCACAGTCACTAACCCGCATCTCCACCAACCCGCATTGGAGCAGCGTGGTGGAGTAAGCTCCAGGCCTCCCCAATAAAGAGGAGAAACCCGTGTCCAGCAGTGGGACGCAAAAAGGGTTGCAGCCAGAAAAAAAAGCATCTTTCATTTTCTCACTTACATATAAGTATCTACTTTCTTCTACGATTGATTTCTCAGTAAGTCAATTATTATTATAATTTTTGTAATATAATGAGCCCGTGATCATGCACCAGCCTGCACTTCAGATTTTCCAAATTCTTTTCATTTTGCTCTGTTTCTTTCATTTGAAATCCTCAACACAGATTAAAAAATCTTTCACAAAAGCTATTCCGAAATGACATTGGGGTAAACTTTGAGCTCCACTGTTCCAGAGCCATTACGTACCATTACTGTGCATTAAGTTTTTTTGATTAGCCCTAATTAAGCCCACGGCTACCAAAACATAGAATTTATTCCCGCCTCCTAATTGTCTCATAGGTGTGACAGCCATTATTTTAATAGCGAACCCCGCTTTTAATTGCGGCTTACGTTTCTTTCTATGTGCTTTTAATGACCCCATAATGTATTAAGTAACATTGTCCTTATTTGCCTATTCTATAGTTTGCGTCTTATGTGAATTGCACGGTATTTTTGGTTTTATTTGCTTACTATTAAGAACTAAAATGGCGTTTGGTATATCTTTACTTTTCTTTCTCTAATGCTACGTTCGATAAAAGAATATTTCAATTTATATGAACGTTTACTAATAAACTGTATTTATATTGTCGCGCTAATGTTAGCGTGAATTCTCCATTGTTTTTACTCGACTTTTAAATACGGGGTGGTGACGATTTCAATTGAAATTTTATGGCAAATAAGTGCTTACATAGTATTAGACATTTCTAGCTTGTTAATATTCAAAAAAGTAATTTCTTACACTCACAATACATATGTTGTGATTTATATTTTTCTCGGGACTATTTAAACATTTTCAAATAATAGATTATCATGTCCTGACATCTTTTTAGGAAAAAATACATTATTGAACTAAACTGCAATAACCATTACGACCTCAATAATGCAGAGAGCAGTGATGACCGAATGGTAAAAAACCGCAGTCTTCGACTCGACCGATACCGGGTTCAAATTCTCGGCGTACACCTCTGGCAAAGACGTTTTTAATATGCGTATTTATTGCTGCTCCACGGTGATGGAAAATAACGAGATATTTAATTGATAACGATGTTCTCGATCGCCGTGCATGCCTGAGAGAAATTCATAATTTCTCGACAGCATGACGTCCACCAATCCGCATTTGGCCAGCGTGGTGGACTACGGCCTAAATCCCTCTCACTTTTGAATGGAGACCTATGCCCAGCAATGGGATATAAAAAAGTAATATACTTCTGTATAAGATACAAAACACTTTTTAAATAAACGTTCTTCAATTATTTATACTAGGTGGTGGCCTGGTAATTTTGTTCTTACCTTTTATGCGTGTGCATGGCGCCCACGACACAGGATATCCAATACGTGGGCCTACGAGTGTGAGGCGTCAAATGTTATTCCGCTCCTCAGCAATGTAAATTGAACCATAATCCGAAAAAGTCAGTTTCACATTCAAAAGTTATCGCTTCATAATAATTCCCCTTTGAAATTCAGTAACAAATAAGCCGGCAGAGGGCGTTCGAAGCTACTTACTGTACCTGCACGGCCTACTATTTTTTCAATGGTTTTTTCTTCGTTTTTCAGCCATTTTCCATGGCCCGCGCGACCCGTCCTGTACGATTCTTTTTTTTTTTAAATCAGTAAATTGCATATTTGAAAAACTACTCCCCATGCCCCCGTATGTCGATTGAACTCGTTTTTATACGAGCCAAATTTATATTTAAGGAGGGTTATGTATTTTACATAAATTCGGGGTTTGGCGACGCCGATGTGGACACGTTTGTCTTGTTTTGTTGTTTTGTGAGTGTGTGCCTGTTGTTTTATAATGGAAGATTCTAACGATTAAAAAACAATAAATGATATTATGTATGTAAAATTTTCTTATTCACTTGCTCTCACGCGCGGTCCCAGGTTACAGGGGACATTTTTACCCCCATTTTCCTGGCAAATTGAAGGCTGTGACCGCACCTGCTTGCTCTACCATAACAAATAACCAAGGAGTCCTTCATTCGGCATCATCAAGTTTGGGGGTTGTAGCGTTCACCATCCCGCATTTGGCCAGTGTGCTAAATTATGGTCTAAATCCTTTGAAATTTAGTCAGATTTGTTTATTTTCATTTTATTTATTACACTTTGTTGTATATGTACGTACACCATTTATCAATATTGAAAGTTTTATTGTACACATTAGTACAATTGGCGGCCTTATCGCTAAGAAGCGATCTCTTCCAGACAACCATGAAAATAAGGAGTTTAGGAAAGAAATAAAATTAAAGAGTTAGGGTGTACAAAATGGAAAAGACAGTTCTTGTGAATTGTAAAAAAGAAAAATTACAAAATAATAACAATAATAGAACCGTAATAACCGAAATATACTACGTCTATGTCACGCTGTATCAGCTGTCACGTGTGACCATTATCGACCCATAGCCATTCTGTTATCTCAAATATATTATTATGTACTTTTTTTTAAAAGAGTGCTGGGAGTTTTTTTCCTCCGCCTTTTTTCTCTCAGCTAAACATCTAGCCCAAACGGGCACTTAAAGGCGATGACCGGGAAAAAATGACATTCATTAAGCGAATATTTTGTATTCCTAATATGAAATAAATATGTTTTCTTTCTTTATTTCTTTCTTTCTTTTCTATGGGATAGATCTAGTCTAAGATTGGAGGTAATGTGCCTTGACTTGGTATTTAAAAGACTTAAGGGAACTAGATAGGCATAAAATCCATCCGATTTAGGCAGGGAATTCCAGAAACAAACTGCAGTAACAGTGAAGGAGTTTTGGTAAAAAGAAGAGGAGTGAGGTGGAATACTTAGTAGAAGGTTATCAGTGGATCGAAGTGAGAGGGTTTAAGTAAAGTGCAGAATTGAAAATGCTGCTTAAGATAAGGTGGGGCGTTTGGATTGAATAGGATGCAGTAGAGGAGAGATAGAATATGATAATTTCGGCGAAGTTTAATTGGGAGCCACTTGAGCTGAGTGCGATATTCAGAAGTGTGGTCATAATTTCGGAGTCCAAATATAAACCCAAATATAAATATACTTACATACGTTTTGGAATCACTCAATTTTGTTAAGTTGCTTCGTGGTAATGTCCAGATAGCAAATATCAGCATAGTCAGATCAAAATAATAAAGGATGAGAAAGAGTTTATAAAGCTTTATGTGAAATTTACGTAGTCATAATGTAATAAGTACTCAATAGTAGGACAAAAATGGATGGACGAAAATGAATATGAAATAAGATAAAATGGTACCTACAACAGTAAAAAATTAAATTATCTTAAAGTAGTCAGCAATAAAAAAGCAAATTATTTGTTACCACTTGGATGCGTAAGCTTTAATATCAACCTACCAACGTATTAAGTGTCGATGAAAAAAAAAAAAAACCAACGAAACAAAAAACTGACCGTATTCAATCGAACAATTACACTCAAACACGTAATTTGTACTACTTAAATCAAGCAGTGTGCTTAACGCGAAAAACACAATTCGGAAGGTCATCTACAGAATCTAAGTCTATTGTTCTTTGAGCAAAAATTTAAAAAAAAACATAATCACCGCGTTTGTTAATTGTGTTCCCACTTTGAATTTCGACAATGGCGCTCATAAATTCAAATTTGGTACTCGAACGAACAAATGGTTCAAATGGATTGTGAAGTGCTCACGCGCCGCGGGGGACGCAGGGGTGCTACATGCGCGGGAGTCATAGGGTTTTGTAGGATCAGTCAATGACATTATAAATTAAACTACGTGGACATGTTATGACTATGAAAATTTACCCTCGAACTTAGAATAATTACAATTACATTATAGAAACCAAGTTCGCGCGCCCGAATTGAAGCATGTTCATTGGTGCCATTAATGGCACCAAACGCCGGGCCGCTCCGTAACACTTAAGTTTAAATTTTATCACAACACTTTTTAAAATCTAAAGAAATCTAATAAAATAACTTTTTACAGTGTTTTCAATATTTTGTAACAATTTAGTTCATTTGGTCAAAATAAAAATATTTTGTTTGTCACATGTGACAGCTGTAGGAATCTATTTAGTGCTTCAATTTTGACATCGCGCTTGTATGAAGACACTCATTCTATACGTATATATTCTAAGCCTTCGAATGTCTTGATGTCAATGTGTCGCACACACACGATATATTATGTATATAAGTATTATATATATATACATATGGACCTCAGAGTTCATGGACTGCAATGATCTCTCTGCTTTGCTTTCTCTGCTACATTATTTTAATAAAAAATATAATCGTACCTATTATCGTCTAACTTCGCAATTTTTTTTTGTTTTTGTAGCATACGATGATGCTAAAAAACTGTAAAAACAATACAACTGGGCTATTAAATATAGGAATTATTTGTCTGCAATCCTTCTTGTGACCCACTGGGCACGGGTCTATCCCCATTATCAGAGAGACCTGGGAATTTCTCCGCCGCGATTTTAGGGTTCCGTACCCGAAGGGTGCCAACGGGACCCTATTACTTAGCCTCCGCGGTACGTCCGTCTGTCCGTCTGTCTGTCATCAGGCTGTATCTTATGAAACGTTATGGCTAGACATTAGAAATTTTCACAGATGATGTATTTCTGTTACCGCTTTGATAACAAATACTAAAAAATAGAATAAAATAAATATTTAAGGGGGCTCCCATACAATAAACGTGATTTTTATAGATAGTAAGAAAACCCTTCGTGCGCGAGTTCGCCTTGCACTTGTCCGCTTTTTACCGACTCCCAAAAGGAGGAGGTCCCTTAGTAAATGTCCTGTCTTAGTAAATATAGTGAACCTTTCGTTCTGAATGGGCACCGACTCCAATATAGTTTTAAGAGTCATTCATTACCATAAGCAAGAAGAAGTAGGTACTGTCCCACTGTCCGTACTGTCGGTGCCCATTTAGAACGACTGGTACGACATTTTAGTAAGGGCCCGACTCCAAAAATAGTTTTAAGAGTCATTACCATAAGAAAGAAGAAGGAGGTACTGAACAATTTTATTTTTTACCTTTTGAAGTCGGTTCTATTTTTTTGTTAAAAACTTAATTATTTATTTTGACCAAATTCTTATTTTACCGTAGGTACAAACAAAACAATACTTCCCGCATCTAGTAGGTACCCACTCTAAAAAATTCATCTCCACTGATCACATCCATAACCCGGTTACAGAGCGATAAATGAAAGGTAATTGGAAGGAAATTACGCAATACATGGGGGTTATTATTGAATTTAATGTTAAATTAATCGCGAGCCCTCTAACATCTGCCGATGCCTCCCGCGGCCGATACTCAACAATTCATTATTATGCTCGTATTACTTGTTACTTGTTATATTACTTACGTTTTAAACAGTATTTTGTGTATTTATATTGTATTCGTTTTTGAAGTGAAAACTTCCTTAGCGGTGTGTTGCACTTTTTTTGGGATGGGTAAAAAATGTAAAACTCGCGTCAGAACACGTGGCCTGATCGAATATTCGTAAGACGGACGGGTGACAGCTGATGGCTCGACTGTCTGTACTTGTAAAATTAGTTTATATCAAGTATTTAAAATTTGGACATTGAACAAAGTGCATCTATTAATGAAAAAGTGACGAAGAAACAGAGAAAGAAAATGAGTGAGTGCTTTATTAAAATACTAGATGAAAACCTACTGAAAATACTAGATGAAAAATAATACTGATAATAAAAGCAATTCGTGCGAAATTATTCCCTAACCATTCCAAAATATCAAAAATGCACAACGTTAATGTTCAAGTTTTCACTTCTGCCGGCACTACCGGAGTGCCACCCATTGTTTTTTTTTTTTGCTTTATTTATATATACACAGGGTATATAGACAATCTAACCTACTACGGGGCTGAGTGTTAAACGTTATTTATTTATTTATAATGAAAACTTTGCAGTCTTTTGCACTCATAGTAATATTTTTTTATTCATAGGCCGACACTATATAATATATCCTGTGTTGTGGGTGCTACAAATATATACACAAACACAAAGACACAAGCACTCAGTTTAAGAAGTCTCATTCAACTTTCGAGACACGGGGGTGGATTTTTCTTTGCTGAAACTTGGATTGGGGGCATTTTTCAGCTTTTATGGATAACATTGGGATCTCCTACGCAAAGCACCGGTATCGTACTTGCGCAATGTTTACTATAGGTTCATCGTGGGAAGTCTCTGTAGCTTCGGGATTAAGAAAAGAGCTACGGTATCCCCTGCCTGATCGTAAGAGGCGACTAAAAGGAGGCTTCCGAGGTAGTGGACGGTGTGAGTGGGAGCTCGATCCGTCCAGCCAGCAGCCTCGGGAAGGGTGGCGATGTGTGCGTGGCTGCATGTCGTCGTAAGCATCGGAAGGTGCAGGAGAGCACATCTGCTCTGCCGAAGATGGGCCTGTTCTATGACGTCGCGCGTGGAGGACACAGGTGCGTTCCGCTGGAGATCCCGGTGTCCTCCCCAAGCGCAGAGGCAGCCACCGAGGGGGTTTTAGTGCGATCAAATCCCACATAACCCGGTACCCTCTCCCAAGGTACCGGGTACCTTTTAAAGGTCCCCCCCCCCCCCCGATACCAAAAAAAGGTTCAACGTGGGAACAGTGACTCTTGCACACTTCTTGGGCTTACGGTGATGGCTTTGTCCATCACGACGATGATCTTAGCCTTTTAATAATAATAATAATAATATTTTTTAAATAAACGTTACATACTCATAGCCCCACAGTAAGGTAATTAATACCCTGTGTCGTAGGTACCATGGACACATACAAAGACAGGAACATAAACACCCAGACCGAGAACAGAAATTTAAACTCATCATTCCAATTTCTGTTTCGCCGGGACTCAAACCCGGAACCCCTTGATTGGCAGTTTGGCATGCTATTTGCGCCATGCGGGTTGTCATAGCCTTTCATTACTGGACAAAAGCCTCCCCTAATATTTTTCACTCCGTCCGGTCCTATATCCGCTAAATCCAGCGGCCTGTGCTCTTTTTACCAAGACATTTGCCTTTCAAGGACCTTTCTTCCCCATCAGTTGTTCAGTCTTCAGTCAAACAGCAAAACATATTTAAAGTCATGCATATTTCTTTCCCGACTGGAATCGAACCCGGGATTTGCACTGCATTTCACCGCCGTACTTATCATTACCCCAAACAGGTCATCGGAACTAAAAGTTCCCAGATTTGTTTAATCTGTTGCATTTTCAAAATTTCGTTATAGCAAAAGCTCAATATAGCCGCTACACACTGCCGCCATGATCAGACTTCTATTTCCTAAACTTATATTTTTATTATATATTTTTATTAGATGACAATAGTTAAATTAGTTGGTTGATACGCTGTGAAAGGAAATACAAACAAATTGTGTCGGAACCTAAGACTAATTTAGTTACCTGTTAGTTAGAACTGAATCGATATTTTGTCATTTTTATTTTGTGTCATGGAACTAGTTTCATTTAGAAGACATCTTATTTTAGTACTTTTAGTACTCAACTGTACTATTGACCTATATCATTAGACCAGCTTTAAATGACGACTACTTGATGAATGTTCAATATTTGCAACCGCATTCAAAGCGTGCAAAAGCTAATCAAAACCTGTTAGCTAACTCAAATGATAATCTCGCCTGCTCATACACGAATTTGTCTGTTCAATTAATTTTTCTCGTCCGCTTTGCCCCACACGTATCGAGTCCGCGACACCCGAGCGCGCCTCTGCATAATACATCGGAGCACGCTGTTACTGTACGTCGGACTTTAATTATATATCTGCTACAATTTCGCCTTTTTTCGAGTATTTTTCACAATTCCTCTCCCTATCACCCACCACCCTCCGAACGGCCGTAAAAAACGCTGTGCGTGTGTGTATTCGATGGGTGCGCTTACTGATTACGCGGTCAGCGCGCGGACACCGTCTTGGCGCTACAGTATCGGACCGCGCGACAACCGAACCCCATTCATTTTATCGGGGATAAAACACACTTAGACATTTTAATGCAATTAAACTCGTAGAATACGACGACCGATAAGCCCCGCTCAACTTTTCCTGTAACAGGCTGTTATTTCACGATTTAAAATCGGTTCTCAACCCGTTAATGACGCGAGTACAAGTGCAGATCGGCGGCTCCGTTCGGCCGCGGACCAATCTATTTAATAACCCCCGCCGGTGACACCCCACCCGGCGGCCATCGCCAATTTTAACCCCCCACGAACCCCCTAGCACCCGCCCTGAAAAAAATCCGGAGCGTTTTAAAATTAATGAGTAAAAATCTACACACACGGGCGGACATGTGTAAGTGTGTGCCGCGTCCGATGATGCCTTTGACGAGCAAATAATGACGCTTAATAGTTCGAGAGAAACGCGCGGTCCGGCGTCGCGGGTTCAGACGGAATCCGTGATCGCCTAGCCTTTTCCATTAGGCCCAACTATCCGAGAAAAAAATGGAGTCCAAATTGAAAATTCGTCGGTTCGGGCGCGCTAATTCCGAGCGAAGCGGCACCGCGCGCGAAGCGAACGCAGTTAGATAACATTTGTAGAGGCGAGGGGAGAGCGGGGTGTCACCCCTACGCAACGGCGTTTTTATTTTGGCCGGCCTTTGCCCCCATACCCCCTTCGTTCGTCCAACTTCATCTGAATAATTACTGATTTTTTCGTGTACCGCTGATTATTTCGAATGTTATTTGCTGGTGATAATTTTTCTGCTCGCTCGGTCGTCCACGCTAGCCCTCCCGTTTGAATTACGTATACGGTTGTTACTTCGTAAAATTTTATCCGCGTATTTCCCTTTCTACACCGGTCATATGAGCTTTGTAAACGTTGAGTAAAAAATTCGGACGAAGGTTATCTAGAAAATATCATTCGTTAAAATATTCCGCAACTGTACAAAAAGTTACTCTACCACACATAATAATAATACAAACTCTTCATTGCACAGCAATACAAAGAATACATACAATAAAAGATACAACGTAAAGAAATCAAAAGGCGTTCTTATTGGTACAAATAGCAATCTCTTCCAGACAACCTAGAAGGAAAAATATAAAAGACAATTCGAAAAAAGAAACCCAATTTCCATACAAAGTTCAATACAAAGTACACATACACAGCTTCATTACAAAAAACTTAACGTATTAAAAAATTCGGGACAATCTGTAAAGTCTGTTTCCAGCCGTTCAGAGTCTAGAAATATGAAAATTGTTAGATGGCGTAATTGAACTGAAATGATTAAGAAAACACATTTATTCCATATGAAAAACATTTATTCTTAGAGCATCAAGGTATGACAGGTATGACACCCGTCAGAGTGAGTCAGTAACTTTGATGCTCTAAGCATTTATTAAACTACCTAAAAACGTATATAAACATAGCTCTAAACTACTTAAACTTCGTATAAAACGAGTGTTAGTATTCAACGTAATAAATCTTACTTCGAAAATAATAATAACCAGTTTCTGCATTTGACTCGTTTACGTATTTACAGAATGCACTATTATCTCTGCCCAATAATCTTACTTAACTGTAAAATAAAGTAACTAATTACTTTCATTATGTCACTGTCTACAAGATGCAGGTAGTCAAATCAAACAATTATTTCGATGACTCTATTAGAAAAATCGCCCCTATCCTCTTACTAGTAAGTCTTTAACGTTTAACCCCGAAAGCTTGAAATCCGTAGCAAAAAGTTCTGTGCTACGCTTCACTACAGTATACACTACACTACCAAGCGCAACAGATAGCAAGACATGACGCCAAGTTGTTTTAAATTATCTAATCTGTACGTATAATGCCTTACTTAAAATGAAACTTATTTCAACTACAGTAAAGTAAAAACAAGAAACGCATTAAAACTGTAAAAAAATTAAAGATAACTTTACTAATTAATAGCAATAGTTAATAACGAGAGAATAAGAAATAAACGCATCTGATATTCCATACAACAATGAAACAACTAACAAAATTCCTTAAACCATAAGATATTCCACAAGAATCGAAGGAAGATTTATCGAACCAACTCTTAATTAACGGTATTTATTCAAAGAGCGAGTTGCCAAAGCGGGCGGAAACATAAAAAAGTAATTAAAGCACTAATCGAAAACTCTAATTATTATGCTTATTCGACAAGTGACAAGTCGAGCCGATGGCGATCGCTTTGGCAAGGATTTCGGTGGGACCACCCACCTCCCCTCGGGGCCGCATTTTTTCAAGCCACCACCAAAGGGGTTGATTTTTTAAACTGATGACGCGCTTTCATTCCGCGCCGTGCAACTTGGCGCGCGGCTGTATGTGTACCGGTCGCTGATAAATAAATAAAAAAGAAAAAAATTGAAAAAAATACGCGAACGCTTTGTCGATAGTGCCCGTGTTCCTCTGTCGCGGTATCTCTAGTGCGCGGTTCCGTACATTCGAATACAGAACTTTTACAAACAATACAACTTTTGACGTGCGCTAAACTTTTTTTATAAATTTTTCTTACGGTTTTATGTTATGCGGCCAGTGACTTTCTTTAAGATTTCTTCAGTAATAAACTGTAGTGTTAGTACTTATTGATTGTATTGTAGTGATATTAACTGACTGCTTCGCGGTGAAATTTATAGAAAGTTTCACGAAGTTCCGGCGCCGGGCGTTTTGCGGTACATTTGGGAAATTTTTAGACGATGAAGTATGCAATGAGAAAATTATAACAGAAAGTTGTTCGAAGTTAACCGTAAATTGCGCGCGTGGAGAGAATGACATTGTCCTTTGTAAGTATTAACTTTGAATAATATTATGTTAAAAGACAGTCCATTAGTTTGCAGATGTGTTCATTAAAATTTAACTTTTTTTATTTAACACAGTCGTTGTTCAATTTGATATATTTTTACGTTACAAATAAACAGATGTTTTAAAATAGACGGTTCGTTGTATATTTAAAAACATATTATATAAGGATATTTTATTTTAATTTAAAGTTTTTAAATGTCTTGATTTCATTTTTACGGAAAGCTACCTATATCTTGGTATATCTTGGTTTGGAAACTTGATTAATGTAATCATTATATTAAACTTAGATTCAAATATATTTAATAGCATTCCATATTATATTTTTACTTTTGTTTTTCTTTTGAAACTTAATTTAATATTATTATAAGTAATCAATATTTCAATTAATAAAATACATTGAATTTAGTTGAATTTCGAGACGATCAGAAATTAATTTAAAATTAATTATACCTTGTATAATGTGAGTAATGTGACGCAAACGATTTCAAATTATACACATAGTATACAAATCGATAATTACATTTAAATCATAATTATCTGGAAACTTAGCGTGGGCAAAAAACCGTTTGGAACCGGAATAAAACCCGTCTTAACATAATTATCTGCTTATTCTATACGTAAATTAATTACAGAACCAATGATACAACTCGATTATTCCTCGAAGGCCGTACATAATTACAAAACGATAATTTATTAACATTGAAAATATATTATACATAGAAAAACATAATAGATATAATTATGTTGTAAACTATGTTTTACTTGTGGTTTTGGTTTTGATTAACACATTTTGTTAAATAAATTGGTGGTGTACCTATTAAAAACCTGGTTTAACTTTAATACTTATCTACTATTGCTTTTGTTCAAATTAACGAAAATATATTTTAAAAATGGTAAGTAACTTATACAATGTTCTTATCAATCACTTTGTTGATTCTTGGACAAAAAAATTTACTTGGCTGGGGAAATTTTAATTCATTATATTAAAAACACTTATAGCGACACCTTACAGATTGCAGTTAAAATCAATTGTTGACCGTCTAAATTATGCATCTCGACGTGATATGTATTTTCGCCTGCTTACACCGTTCAAATAAAAAAGTTCAGAATAACGATAACTGGCTGCAAGTGCAACCCTTTTTACGTCCCACTTCTGGGCACATGTCTCTCCCCATTATTGGGGAGGCCTGGAGCTTACTCCACAACACTGCTCTAATGCGGGTTGGTGGAGATGCGGATTAGTGGCCAACCCGCTGTCGGATGTTCTCAAGCCCATAAGGCCTCCGACAAGGTTGACTGTTATCTGTTGACAACAACCGGGACCGACGGCTTAACGTGCCATCCGAAGCACGTAAACGCGCATGAAATTTTTTGCCACTAGCGGTCACCCATCTCACACCTGACCGCGCCCGTTTGGCTTATTTGCATAGATCGCTTACGTTCTACGCTAACCACCTGGTCATGCGCGCTTCAACGATATCTATAATAGTGCAATCAATGTAAAACTATTATAATTTTATCATATAATAAGTGGAGATACATAGTCATTCTACATTCAATACAAATCACACAATACACTGTAACATTGTTACAATAATAATCGCGATTCGCGCTTGACCGTTGAGAATAGGTTAAATCGCACCCCCTATTTGGATAGCTTTGAACTTTGCTTTTCCAAACATGTCCCCACTTCTAACAGCCCCATAATATCAATAGGTCTGTCTTCATCTGTACATAAATCCTATTATAATTTATCAACACTTGCTTTAAGCGGTTTTAATCAGCTAGTCCTATTTTTTGAGTACTTATACGATTACTGAAATGTTGATTTTTTAAGCTCTTGAAAGCTTAACAAAGATATTAAGTATTAAATGATATGTACATGGTAGCGAAACTTCAAGCTATAGCTGGTATTGCTGAGTCGCAGCCGAAACGGAACTGTGTTGGTGGAGATGCGAATTAGTGACAAACTCGTGTAGTGTGTAGCCAAGACGCCCATAAATATTATAACGATTGTCATTAGAGTTAGTCGTAATAAAGACATTAATCCAGCAACACGCCTTTCAATAGACACCCGAACCTGAGAAGTCTCTACACTCGGATGTTTTCAAACCGCCCATAAGGGCTCCGACAAGGTTTGACGATTGTTATCTATCGATAACAACAAGAAACGACCGCTTAACCTGTCCTACGAAGCACAGAAACTCGCCTGAAATAGCGGACACCCATCTCACACCCGATCGCGCTTGTCTTGCTACGCTGCTTAGGTCGTCTGCGTTCTACGTCAGCCACGAGGTCATACGCGCTTAATACTAAAAATTTAACGAAAACTTAATAAAAATACATAATATTAAATGTGTAAAACTAATTAAAATCGCAGTTAAATTTGAAAGTTCAAAATAATTAACATATTTTAATGTCTTTTAGCCATAACTGTTCAAATCTATCTTGATCGCATACCAACAACTAATCAAGGTTGTTTTAAACAGATATTGTAAATGGAAAACATAATAGATTAAATAATTATTATATTATAAATTAGCATGCTATATTTCCTTAATAATTTAATAAACTGTATTTAATGACTGTAATAATTACTTTAGAATTGGCTCGACCTTCTAATGTAGGAATATATCTTTGCATTCGATAAAATAATGTACTACTAATTGATTTAATTGTATAGGTGCAGCCAATATTTCCTTGTGGTCATCAACATTATCGTTAATTTTATTAGTGATAAATATTTATTTGCAATATCAAATATATATATTTTTTAAACAACAAAATAACTAAAAAAATACCTGAACGCGGATATCACACCACAGCACCTTTTACCACAACGCCAGTAATTTTTGTACGGTATATAACATTTAAGTATAGTAACCCACCGTCCTTACTTTTTTTTGCTATCTTGGGGGAGAGAGGATACCGGGTACTCACTAAAACCCCCTCGGTGGCCTGCCTCTGCGCTTGGGGAGGACTCCGAGATCTCCGGTGAAACACACCGGTGACCTCCACGCTCGGCGCCCGGAATGGGCCCACCTTCGGGAGAGCAAATATGCTCTCCTGCACCTTTCGATGCCTACAGCGGTATGCGGCATGCGACCACGCACACACCACGTCCTTCCCGGGGCTGCTGGCTGGGCGGAGCAAGCTCCCACTCACATCGTCCACAGCCCCGGAAGCCCCCTTTTAGTCGCCTCTTACCATCAGGCAGCGGATACCGTAGCTCCATTCTTAATCCCGAAGCTACAGGAACTAGGGATAACCTAACCTAACTAATCTAACCATGCTTGGAGTAATAGAACAAGCAAATACCTATTTTAATTTTTTTGGTTTCGTTATGAGTGTTTTTTTTAAAACCCGTTTTAAAAGATATAACTTATTTGCATTATAAAACTCAATTACCAATTTCCGACAATTACTCAATATGTAGAACTTACTTGTTTAGCTTCTGGTAAATTAAATTTTTAAAGCTTCGAACCGTTCCTGGGATACAGCTAACGCCACCTAGCGGCGGGAACTGAAACTAAACCCTTTGCAACTTCCACGGTAGATAGATAGGTACTATGTAACTTTGTTTGAGAAGAAACTTTAAAATATTTTATTGGACTGACATTACTTTGACATTCCAGTTACTTAAAAATGTACTTATACCTATTATTACTTACTTTAGCCTTGTGCTAGTGCAAGAATTGTGGCATTTTAAAGTTAAAATTTACAAGCAACGGAACAAAATTAAATGCAACTTATACTTAAATATCTATATTATAAATTAACATTGCTTTTGCGGTGCCGAACAATGCCCGTTATCAATTATACTAATAGCTTACAACATGTTTAGCTGGAAATTGTAACAGCCTAGCTTACAAAACCTTGTCTTGTTGTAGGTAGAGATAAGAGCTTTGTCTAAAAGCCCTATTGGTAACGAATTAAATTTGTAAATAATTGGGTCTACTATAGCGAGTTTTATGTCGCCCCACAAGGGTCACCAGCCACAAACACAAAACGCAGCCATCGACCTATTTCTTGTTGTTTTCATACATTTTGTATGTACCCGCTGCACACTGTAGATGCCGGTGGTTGCTACACGCCACAAATCGCCACTACTTGCCTCTAGTGGTCAGCTGGGCCACTAAACGCAAGCCACTCGCGCGATTCCCCACCCCTCTCTCCCTACATTTCAATTGGATGTATCCAACAACAACGGTTTGTTCGTCTTCTACGACGACGTTTAACTTTTTTTATCAACAGCAGCGCAATTAAACCTCTTTCGTTGGAGTCCGTTATGATCTGCAAGCACACGTTAAAAAAAGTAGAAGCCACCGACGGCAGGTGTCCAACATGGACTTCTTTTGTAGCTGATTCTAGCTTCAAGTGACGGCGATTGTTGTTGTGGCTAGTGGTTCGTGTGCGGCGACCCTTATGCCAGACTTTTAGCGCGTAATTGTTTTTATTATGAACCACGATGATAGACGGTGACCGTCGCCTACGAACACGAGCATTTTCAGTAATCACTCTGGAATAATCGTTCATTACGTAGTCTTACTTATCATACATTTGGTAAATCTTAAACTTTGTGGTAATATATACTATATGGCTTCAACAGTCCCAAGACAACAAATATTACAATTTGACGACCCGTGTGGTGCAATGGTTACTACTGCCGAACGGAGGATCCCGGGTTAAATTTCCTTCGAACCAGAAATTTGAACGATGACTTTAAAGTTTCTGTTCTCGGTCTGGGTGTTTGTGTTTCTGTCTTTGTGTGTGTCCATGGTACCCATGACACAGGGTACATCTACCCTAATGTGGGGCTATGAGTGTGAAGAGTTAAAAAATTGTGACGCAACTACCCAGATATAACGAAATCTTGTTTTTTATGCGCTGAAAAGTACAGAAATTAATACTACAACAGAATGATTTGTAATATAAATTGTCGTAGCAGTACAAAATTGAAATAGAATTGGATGACTCATTCAGATCTAAAACGAGTTACGAATTCTAACAATAACAATAAGCCGATGCACTATTCTGTTTTATTTTACAAGAATTCGAAAAATTGTAAAGCTGCGTTCAATATAATGAAAGGTGTGTTCATACAGTTGATTCGGCTAGAGTTTATTTTGTTCCGCGAATCAATAAAATCTGATGGATTGGCTACTAACAAGTACCTAACGATGGAACACTGTGGAAGAGTAGGCTCCAGGCTTCCTAGTTCGGGAAACTGACTGCGGCCATAATTGCCTTCTATTGAAAATATTGTGAAAACATTGTTGTTGCAGTGGTTTGTTGTAACTATTGTAGTTCGCTTTTCTTGTTTTCGGTCTATATTTTATAGGATAACCTGTTATCTTCTGTTTCTAAACCAATTAAGTTTTACCAGAATTAATTAAATCGAGCAGCGATGGCCGAGTGGCGTGGTAAGAAACCGCGGTCATCGACGCGACCGATCCCGGGTTTAAATCCTCGGCGCGCACTTCTGACAAAGAAATTTGTAATGTGCGCATTTTATCGCTGCTCCACGATGATGGAAAATATCGTGATATGTAATTGATTACGATGTTCCCCATCGCCGTGCATGCCTGAGAGAAATTCATATTTTCTCGAAAGCATGACGTCCACCAATCCGCACTTGGCCAGCGTGGAGGACTATGGCCTAAATCCCTCTCACTTGTGAGTAGGAGACCTGTGCCCAGCAGTGGGACATAAAAAAGGTTGAAAAAAATTTATCGAAACATATTACTTGTTAGTCTACATTCACAGATAACTTCGATGATTTTTGATTGATGAAAAGCAATTTTAAAAAGTTATAAAGTTTAAATGAACCCAATTTTTCATATTAAAAATGATATCCGTTAATTATGTTTAGTTTCTTTAAGTACGTAACATAACCTTATTGTAATCATTTTCATAACCAACTAGCGGCCGCCCGCGACTTCGTCCGCGTGTACTTTGGTATGAAATTTTTCCTGAATTTTCTTTACTATAAACCTCACGCAGCCCGAGACCTTTCCAACTAATGCAAAACCGTGGAAATCGGTTCGTGCGTTCTGGAGTTATAGCGTGAGGAAGGAAAACCCGACTTATTTTTATATAGCAGACAACCACTAAATCGATTGACTAAAATTAAACACGGCTAATAGGATTAATAGCAATACAGTTGCAAAACTTGTATGAAAGAGCTAAATTGGATACGTCCGAAGAAGAAAAAACATATATTTTTGACTAGCGGTCCCCCGTGACTTTGTCCGCATAGCGTGATGTTACCTACCTACACTCTTCCTCAATAAAGGGACTATTCAAGATATTTTTTTTTAAATTCAAACCAGCGTTCAAACAACAAACAAGCAAACTCTTCAACTTTATATTTTATTTTATTTTTTTGGTATCGGGAGGGAAACCTTTAAAGGTACCAGACATCTTGGAATGCCGGGTTATGTTTCAAGCCCCCCAGTGATCTGCCTCAGGACATTGGGAGGACTCCGGAATCTCCAGTGGAGAGAACCGGTGTCTTCCACCGGCGGAGCTCCTAACCTTAATTTTGGGAAATCCACATTGCTCCGCCGCTCTCTCGTACGGACCTACGAAAAGGACGGAGGTACGTAGTGAGCACATACTATGTACCTCCGTCCTTCAACAAGCTGCAATATTTTTATTTGAATGGAGCAGCTAACAGACAGTGGTGTTAAGTTGTCGCTGGAGTTCATGAAGCAAGCAAAAGACCTGCCTGTAGTAGTCGTATGCTGTTTCGCTGCTACTCCGTAGGCAGATGGTCGCCACATCTAAGTCTGACCGGCAGAAATTTCCCCGGTTGAAACGTTAAATGTGAAACTTTAATTGATGACCCGTGTGGCGCAATGTTTGCCATCCCGGACTGCCGTTGGACAGTCTCGTGTTCGATTCCGGGCGAAGCAGATATTTGAATGATGTGTTTCAAAATTTTGTTCCCAGTCTGGGTGTTTGTGTTTCCGTTTTTGTCCATGGTACCCACGACACAGACGCCGACTATCCTACTGTGGGGCTGAGTACTGGGATTGAGTGTGAACCATTACTTAAAAACTAATTCTTTCCATTTCTCCAGCAGGCGGAGTCGGACCGGGAAAGCGGCGCGAGTTCGCCGGAGGGCGCGCGCGCGCAGGTAGCCGAGCCGCGGTCGCCCTCGCCGCGCGCGCGCACCCCCCACCAGCCCCACTTGAATGGCTCCAGTGAGTTCGTACTTGAAGTCTTCTACCTTTAATTATTGATAAGAAGTAGCTTAGATTCTATTAATACAGTCAATGGATGGAACTCTTCTTTGAGTAAATCCTTTTAAGAGAGTGCATTGCTATTATCAGCCCCATTTGAAGGACATCAGTGAATTAATAATTTCCGTCTTCTCTTTATTTCATATTCAAAAAACATTATCTTTATGTCTGCCTAGATACCTAGTACTACTTTGTTAAGGTGTACTAGTGTTGTTTATTAAGATGCAGTGCCACCAACCTATCGATCCGCTTGCCACTAATCCATGAGATTTAATAATATATGTACTGTATAAAGGACTAGTGTGCCGCTGGCGGCTTCGCCCGCGTAGACCCGTTTTAAAGGTTCCCGTAGGATAAAAACCATTCTATGTCCTTTCCCAAGGTCCACTCTATCAGTGTTCCAAATTTCATTAAACTTGGTTCAGTAGTTTAAGCGGGGATGCGTAGAAGACAAACAGACAGAGTTACTTTTGAATTTATAACATTAGTATGGATAATGAACGAACGAACGATAAGGATAAAGGAACGAACCCCTGTTGCGGACTTTTAAGACCCAATTTTCTGAATTGATTTAGTATACATACGAGATAGCCCCTTTTTAAACTTGAAGCACAACTTCGGCACAGTCAGTGCAAGTTCAGTTCAGTACAATACAATTGGCAAAGGTTAGGGTTAGTGGTGAACTATGGGTCGGATATTTTGAAATCACACCTCCGAATGTTATATGAAATCTTATTTGTCTGTAAACAAGACCAGGCTTCCCTTCAAACCATGGAAATGTGTGTGAAATTTTTGCCATTAACAGCAATGCATTTTCTTGTTTCTTATTTTACCCAACATTTCATATCTTAACCAAGCTTTCGATTGAATATCGACAGGATTTTTACTATCGTTGGGAAAAATATTTAAAAGACGCCCTAGAACTTTGAACACCAATATTTGAAGATACTCATATGACTAGATTATAACCTCTACAAAACCTTCTCAGTGACTTCCTCCGCGCTTGTAAAGGGCATCAGGTTATTTTTATTGAAATTCACCAGTCCACGTTACATAAAACTGCACTTTGTTTCTGTCATGAAGTCATTTTATTATGTTTTGGTGAAATGTTGCTGTTGCCAGTCAGACTTTTTTTCAACCTTTTTTTTATGTCCCACTGCTGGGCACAGGTCTCCTCTCACAAGTGAGAGGGATTTAGGCCATAGTCCACCGCGCTGGCCAAGTGCGAATTGGTGGACGTCATGCTTTCGAGAAATTATGAATTCCTCTCAGGCATGGACGGCGACGGAGAACATCGTAATCAATTAAATATCACGATATTTTCCATCACCGTGGAGCAGCGATAAATGCGCACATTACAAATTTCTTTGTCAGGTTCAGGTTCGGTTATTTTTATTGAAATTCACCACCACCTTACATAAAGCTGCACTTTGTTTCTGTCTGAAAATTAAATGTTACTGTTGCCGGTCAGACTTATATGAGGTGAATATCAGCTTCTGGAGCAACAGCTGCATAGGACCTCAGGCATGTCTCAAGCATGTTGAGTATAAATGTCCATGGGCTACAGCGATCATTAAACATCACGTGACCTGCATGGTCAGCCATACACCATAAAACAATGAAACTGCTAAAGTTCTCCGCTTCTTCCACAGTGGCGTCGATGTTTCAAAACCTACAAAACCTGGCTAACATGCAGCAGAACATGGCGCCGATGACGCAGCAGCAGATGTCCCAGCAGATGTCCCAGCTGGCCGCGAACCTCCAGGGCCTCACCTCCATGCCCTCCAACCCTGTCATCAACTCACCGCTCAACTTGAGTGTTAGCGCTCCAGGTGAGTAATACTTTATCTGTGAAAGTCAAGATACCTTAATATAGGGTTGCCATCCGTCCGGGTTTCCCCGGATTTGTCCTAGTTTCGAGGGTGTCCGGGGAGCGTCCGGGCCGGACTTCATTGGTAGTCCGGGTTTATAAAAAATAAAGTCTTAGGCCGCCCGCGACACACGCGCTGTGCCCGCACGCCGCGGTCAACCGATGAACCCACTCGCTAAATTCACTGTCCCCTCGCTGTTGACATGTCCGGGTTTTGGGCTCTAAAATCCGGGGTTTTAACGCGTCTTGTCCTGGTTGACAAATTTTAGAGATGGCAACCCTACCTTAATATAACTCAAAAATAACGCTTCACACTCAAAACCCCACTCTAGAATACCCTATGTCGTTGGTACGATGGCCATACAAGACCGGAACGCAAACAATTAGATCGAGAATAGAAATTTAGACTCATCCTTTAAAATTCGGAATTTGGAAGTGGAGGTCCCCTATAGGCAGTTGAACATAAATATTGTACCATACATAATATACTCATAATGCTTATTATATCTGTTCTAAAGTAATGAAAATTGGTCCAATTTTGTAGGTTATTTCTCCGTTTCTTCCTAAAGAATTTTATACTATTCTATACTTTATAATATAACAGCAATTATTAAGATTGCTTTTATATATAGGTACAATAAAGAACTGAGCCAATATATTATGGCAAGCTATTTATCTGTAGGTAACTCCAAAAAGTTTTCATGTAGAATTAATTAATATAGCCATTAAAAGACTGCTCTTACTAACAATTAAAATCTATGTAACTTTAGAAACAGGATTTAGATTTTTTTGTAATAATAATACAAATGTAAGTACCTACATGTGGAGCTTCTTTCGATAAGACAACATTTAGAAAATTCGCATTATTTATTGAAGATGGAAATACGGCCATTAGAAGTAACTTTCATCGCGAATCCTCCATGAGACAGTTTAATTAAGGGTCCCTAATTATGTACAAATTCAATAGGAGAGCTGGCCGCTGCAAATGTAACTTAAAGTTGTGGGTAGTAGAAGCTATTTCAGAATGCACTTCTAGCGAACAGTGCCTTAAGTAGCATTTATTAGTGGAATCGGGCACGTATTCTATTTTAGCAAACATAGTGTGAGGGCTTAGACATGTGAGTAGCGGCTAACAACAGCTATTTTAAATTTATAAGATTTAAGTTTGTATTTTTTTTAAACCAATTTTATGTCCCACTGCTGGGCACAGGTCTCCACTCACAAGTGAGAGGAATTGAATTTTTATAACATTGTTATATCCTATCTTATAAATAGAATGGCCCTATATATTTTACGTAACATCTTTTATTTCCTCATCAACTTTTTTTATACTGTACATAGTGTACATACGCCATTACGGACCGATAAATTACAATACTGTTATACTTAAGTAATTTAACTTGTTTTAGTAAACACATATTTTTATTAATATTTAGCCTGCCTGTAAGCCGGGGTTTTTGACATTAAAAATTAGGGTTCTAGATTCGAATCTATTAATCTAATGTGCGAAAAAGCTCACTCAGCACATCCATCTAGGCAAAAAGCATTCAAGCAAATACATTCATAAATGTTATCCACACGCTTAACAATGTCTATAAATCCGCTTCCGCTTATTACTCATATCACCACCTTCCCATGTCCACTAACAATTCCGTACAGTTTTTCAGCGCATTACAATTTCAAATACTCTTCGCCACAGGGTAAACGTATAATGATGATAGAATTAGACAGATCGGGTTAATCAGAAGGACACGGTTTGTGCATTAAAACTCTTAACGAAAACGCCACCATAATTAGATAATTACCGAAACCAATCGATTAATGAAACCGAGATAGCACTCCGCTAGCCCGCCCATTAAACCCGTGGAAGAAACCTATTTAAATAATGAGCATAATTACATATTTTTTCACCAACGCACGGATACGACTGTTGCGGTATCATTAAGAGTTTTATTGTCTTAATAGAGCTAATTATACATTTTTTTCGGTTCTTAATTGATGCGCCGTCGGAAAGAGCATTTATTACAAAATGTGAAATGTCATGGTATAAACGTTATGTTATGTTAATGTCGAGTTTAACATTGTAAGACATGCAGATAGAGATTTAGATTTTTGGGGCCGTTTTGTTCGCGGCAAATTAGTCTTGCTCGGTTGCCGATGGGTTTTGTGTAATTTTCTATCGTTGCATTATTATTTTGTAGCGGCGCCTTTTGAGATTACATTATTTTATTGTTTCTAATTATATGAGAAAGCGGTTTCGGACGATTATTTCGTCGATACGTTAAGTGGGCCCATGACGGATGGGTTTCAGCTATGTCTAATGATTTCAATTGAACGATTCTATGATTTGATGTTGTATAACATGTCGGCCGTTAACATCAATTAATCGGTTTTTATATCGATTCCTGTTATAAGACTTAATAGTTTCGTAAATTTGAATCATCACGTTCGTGATTAATTCAGAATTTGTTAATCCAAGTACATATAAACTGACGTCTATTATTTTGACTTCTATAAATACATTAACTAAAAACATTGAACCAAAAATATTTTCATGTCAAATTTATTGCCACAAAAAGACCATAACAAGATGAGATCATCTCAGATTGCTAAAAAGTTGTCAGAATATTATACATATAGATACAAGCTTTTAAGAGGCTGAAGCAGCTTATAAATTAATAATAATTTAAGCCCCCATCCCAATACATTCCCCCCAGCCTACACATTTTTTGACCTTCCCCAAAATTTCCACCCCGCACCTGCCCCAAAACTAAAAACAAGCCTCCCCTAAACAGAAATCCTAGACCCGCCACTAAATAAAGCAATTGTCCAAAGGTATGGGGTCTCCGAACCCAGTGGCGAACAACAACATGCTGCCTCCAGCGATGCCGTCTCCAATGCCCCAACTCATCCTAGCCTCGGGGCAACTAGTCCAAGGCATCCAAGGCGCCCAGCTCCTGATACCGACGTCGCAAGGTAAGAACTATTCTTTCATATAAATTAATTTACCTTTATTTTATCGATAAATTGTAAGATATATTTTTTAAAAGGACAATGCTCAAATGTTTCTCCGTACAAACTTTCATCCCTTTTTTACCCAATTAGCCAACCGTTGAATGATACCTATATGCAGCATTTATTTACTCATTCAATTTCAATTTCAATCATATGATAATTTAGTGTAATTAATATTATAACACAAACTATATAAAATGTTTTAGTATTAACGACCTAGGTTATGGACCTAAATAAATGGTCTATGAACGGTGCTTCAGTAGCTGTTTACTGGATATGACAATGATGGGTGAAACAAAATTAGGCCGTAGACTATCTCCACCCGAAGGAAGGAAAAAAAATCATAGATGTAATATTATCTACGGAGATTATTCTAAATAATATATCTTATATGGAAAATTTATTAAATATTAAGATAACACTAATAACTTCGTTACATTAATAAGATTTTAATAGCTTTGGTTAAATAATACACTCACGATCCAAGGAAAGAAAAATAAAACGAAAAAAAAAACATTTTATTTGAAGCCAAAAGTATTAATAAATAACCAAACCAACCAACGTCTTTCAACAGGTATAGCAACGCAAACCATCCTAACGATACCGGTGAACCACGTGAACTCCAACGACCAGATGGTGAATCTGGCTTTGAACAACGGCCAAGTGGTATCGACGTCGCTCGCCAACCTGCAAGCGATGGCACAGCCGCACCAGCTGCTGAACTCCAACCCCCAACAACCGCAGAACATCAGACCGAACATGTTGAACCCGACGCTGTCGAACGCGCTTCTCAACCCTGGACTTCCGAACTTCCTGTCTAATGGAGCGACGAATGCGCAGGAGCTGCTTCAAGCGCTGCAACAGCAACAACAGCAACCGCAGCCGAATCATAATTTGCTGCAAACGGTCCAGCAGAATAACATGCCGCAGCAGATGCAAGGGAGGCGGTCGTCCTCGCCGCGGCCTGACCGGCATTACAAGGAGAGGGAGAACTTCGAGAGATTCGTCAGTGGCTGCAGAGAACGAAACGAGAGGGAGAACGCCGCGGCTAGTTCAATGAACAACATGAATAGGTAAGTCTTAGTTTTTAATACTTGATGCTGTTAAATATTTTAATAAAAACTCGGCTGATTTTCACCAGTAACCTTTCTTCTGGGGCAGTCGGGTAATAAGGGCTTTCTGCGTAATAGTAAGTAAAGTGGAAGTTTCTTTTGATTGGATTATTGGTTTGTAAAGTTCCACACGTATACATTTAGATCCTACTAAAATATTTTCGTGTAAATGTCAATGTCAAGATCAGACTTTATCAAGGCGGAGACGAAATTAATCAGAGCCCTTAGTGTGAGTTTGTAAACGCGCAAACGATACTACTGCGTCCGAGTTAAAATTGGACAGATAGATCTTAACATAAAAGGAATAAGGTCGATAATTAAATTCTTAACGCAAAGGCGATAGTAACGTTTTCGCGTGTGCAGACTTACACTAAGACCTCAGATCTCAGGATCCAGCTTTACGCGCATTAATTATATGTATATTGTATGTATGTATGTCCTAACTTCACAAACTCTACATCGCAGAAATATTCGTTTTGGCCATTTTGCAATCGTTACAAGGGTGTAATAAAAAAAATTCACTGTTTATTACTTTTTATTGTACTGTAGTTATTGTAACATGATGATGTATGTCGGTGACCGGTGACGGACTAAATGTGATTTATGGTTATGATATATATTTCTTTGAATTTTTTTTTTATGATTACCAAAAAAAGAAAATATTACGACTTCATAATAACTTCACTTATACTTAGTTCATAAACTATTATTCTTTTAGGGATATTATTATATTTCCAAATTAAAATGTGCTTTCAACTGCGCACTAAGATACGTAGTTTTCTGCGAAAATGTGGTTCCGTTGCAATGTAATATGAGCAGTGGTGTCTTCGGCTCTGACAATTTTGCAAATAACTCTTAGAAATTGTTCTTCAAAGGTTCCGATTATTAATTTTTAAATCCTGTATCTTATTATTATCTATTAAATACTGTAAATATTAAATGTAATTTAAATCTAAAAACAAACTTAGAACAAACTAGGCCAAATTGAGGACAGTGACAAACGAATGCATTAGCGGACGTACATTCCATTCGAATGCAACCAACGAATTAAATAACTATTAGAACACATTAATGATAATTATACTCAACAATCAATTTAATTCGCAGTTCGACTGCGCCCGCTCGACTGACCACAGACGATAAAACGATATCTACAAGTAGACTGAACTGGTTTAGTTCTATTTCAATACATTCTGATTTAAATTAAGCCAAAGAAAAATTACTACTGGTGGTATAAGGAAATGTTTCGAAGGGCTCACCTATTTTTTGTAAAAAAGAATACCTAAAAAAAATTACTCGATTCACGTTATTCAAAGACATTTTTTAATATATTTTATTTTATTTAAAAACTAGCGGCTGCCCGCGACTTCCTTCGCGTGGCCTTTAGTTTTAGATTTTTTCTAAAATAAAAGCAGCCTAAGTTACTCCTTATTACATCAGCTACCTGCCAGTAAAAGTCCCGTCAAAATCGGTCCAGCCGTTCAGAGATTAGCCGGAACAAACAGACAGACAGACCAACAGACAGACAAAAAGTATAAAAAATGTTATTTTGGTATATACAGGGTGGGCCATAGTAAAATTCACTTTAAAAAAATTTGTAAAAAAAAAACGGGTTTTACTTGCATGAGTTTAATAATTAAAATTTGTACAGGGATCTTTTAAATTTATTATTTGAAAATTATATCATCAAGATGTCCTCCAGATCGTTGAGAACACTCTTCTAAACGAGATCTCAAATTTTCGAACACTCGCTTGCAAGTCGCTATTGAAATCGCTGCCATTTCTAGACGAATATTTTGTTTTAATTCGTCAATGGTTCTTGGATTAGTACTGAAGACTCTACTCTTGAGATATCCCCATAAGAAAAAATCTGGAGGGGACAAGTCAGGGCTTCGTGGTGGCCATTCAATGTCACCCCTCTGCGATATCACTTTTTCGGGGAACATTTCCCGTACGACCGCCATGCTGACGTTTGACGTGTGACAGGTCGCCCCATCCTGTTGAAACCACGTCATTGAGTTGTATCCATCAAATTCTTGGAGCTTTGGACCTAAAAACTCTTTCAGCATTCGAACATAACGTTCCGAATTAACAGTCACAGCTTGACCGCGATCATTTTCAAAGAAATAAGGTCCGATCAAACCCCTAGCTGATATTGCTGCCCAAACTGTGACTTTTCGACTATGAAGTGGCTTTTGATGTTTCAACGACGGCTGCTCCGCGCTCCAGTACCGGCAATTTTGCTTATTTACAAAACCATTCATATGAAAGTGGGCCTCGTCTGAAAAGAGGATGTTTCCATAACTAGAGAAACGCTCAAGCATTAAAGATGAAAATTCAAATCTTTTAGTGTGGTCAGCTTCCTTCAATTCTTGGACGAGTTGAATCTTGTAAGGATGAAGTTTTAAATCACGTGACAAGATTCGCCTTAAGCTGGTACGAGCAATCCCCAAAGCCGCTGAACGCCTACGAGTTGAGAGTACCGGGTCAGCTCGAACAGATTCACTGACTTCCTCTATCTTCTGTTCCGTTCGTGAAGTCCGCGGACGACCTGGGCGTCGAATTGGCAATGTCGAACCGGTTTCTTCAAACCTCTTCAACCACTGTTTAATTAAATCAGTGCTAGGGCACTGGCGTATACTCTGCAATCCATATTTTACTCGAAATAATCGTCGCACGGTAATATAGGAACGATTATTCTCGAAAGACGCACGCACAACGAACGCGCGTTGTTCCCCGGTGAAGTGACTCATGGCTACTAAAATTGAAAAATACGCGCCACCAAATGACACCCTCCCCGCAGGTCCCCTCCCGCGCTTTGCGATTTTATTTTAAAAATAAAAGTGAACTTTATTATGGCCCACCCTATACAATCATATGCATGTAGTTGGTTAAAGTTAAAGGAAAATAAACCTGTCCATTAGCCCGCATCTCCACCAACCCGCATTGGAGCAGCGTGGTGGAGTAAACTCCAGGTCTCCCAAATAATGGGAAGAGACCCATGCCTAGCAGTGCGACGTAAAAAGGGGTTGCAGCCAAATCTAAGCCCATGTGGCGCAACGGTTTCTATGCCGGAGATTCGTGGTTCGATTCCCAGCTAAGTAGAGATTGAAATAATGACAGTTTCTACTGTCGGGCTGCGTGTTTGTGTTTATATCTTTGTGTGTGTCCGTGATACTAGGGTACACAGGGTATTATCTACCCTACTGGGCGGCTATGAGTGCGAAATATAAAAAAAACAATAAGCATATAAGCTACGCATAATCGTGTAAGTTTACCCTGACCGCAGACAATACAATCTCTCACGATTATCAATAAAATTCTCGTATACTAAGCTTAGCAAAACTTGCTTGCTATCGACATTAAACCTTATCGCCTACGTTTTATAGTTCAAAATTTTATACCGGAGAAGGTTCCGTTGAACGTGGGTGCGATGACAAATGCTTGCTGTAATTATGTGACAATGAGTGTAATTACAGCACACCCGCTCAGTACTAATCAACGGGTGTGTTCTAAAATACGAGAAAGCGTTTGCAGAAATAAATACATTAAGTAATACTGCATTTTATATAAATGCAAACTTACTGACTGATTTTAATTTTTTTAAAGTTTTATAATGCATTAGCAATATCGTAATATAGCATGAATTATTAGGCGTCAAATTTCACATGTATTAAAATTAATTTATCTAAAGTAAAGTAACCATACACATGCAAATTGACCGAAAAATATAATTTTGCATTAAGAACAACCGCATTTTGCAGTTCTGCTAAACCAGTATATTATGCTGACCGTAAAGATAGACAAATCTCTCATAATAATCAATAAAATGCGCGTACACTAAACTTAAGTAAAAATACCTGCAAATGATATTTAACCTTATCGCTTCAAAATGTTATCTAAGGGTTAAGGCTTGACAAACGCGGTTGTGATGACAAATGCTAGCTGTAATTATGTGACAATGAGTGTAATTACCGCACACCCGCTCAGTACTGATCAGCGGGTGTTGTTCTACAAGTACGGTAAGCATTCGTAATTACATGCGCATAGCTTAGTTTTAAATACATGACATGTGTGTCAATCAATTGATTTAACTTATTGTATTACTTATTAATAGGCCTTCCCAATAATGGGGAGAGACCCGTGCCCAGCAGTGGGACGCAAAAAGGGTTGCGGCCATTACTTATTATAAATTATAGCTTCAGTCCTCTAGTTCATTTATGTGGACATCAGAATAGTTTGGAACACATTAATTATAAAAAAAACTAAGAAACAACCAAATATCGTTTTTTATTCAGCGTGATGCAATATTTTCATAAACGTAAACATATTTTTCCACATAATACAATACCAATACAAAGTAAATTTGCCAAATATTCAAAAAATCACATCAATAATAGTATCATGTTACAAATGGCATCACTAAACCAGTTTGTGCTTAACGTTGATGAAAGATCTCTCACGACTATCTACAAAATTCGCGTAGAGATAACTTAGCGAAACTTGCCTGCAAATGACATTTAACCTTATCGCTCACAAATTACGGTTCAAAACGTAATCAAAGCTCGCAAGGGCTCGGTTAAGCACGGATGCGATGACGAATGCTAGCTATAATTATGTGACAATGAGTGTAATTACAGCACAGCCGCTCAGTACTAATCAACGGGTGTTGTTCTACAAGTACGGTTAGTAATTGTAATAATTAGATGCGAATAGTTGAGTCTTTGGTGAATTCTTCTACATTCGCACAGTCAAAATTGCATTAAGTAATTAATAATCATTTTATTTAAAGCAATTTGTGACTAATTGACATTAATACGTTTAGAGTGATTATAACTATGTGTCAATTTCACAAAAATGTTTAATCCTACTAATACGTATTATAAATGCGAAAGTAAGTTTGTTTGTTACTATTTCACGCGAAAACTACTCAACCGATAATCATGAAACTTGCACATATATTTTTGGAGTTATCAGAAGAAAAATAGGATACCTTAAAAAAATAACGCAGGTGAAACTGCGGGGCACAGCTAGTAAAATATATTTATAAGTTAAGAATTCATATCAATTCATAAATTCATATCGAGATAAAGCCTTCCATTTGAGCGTGGCTTAAAGATAAGTTCGCTGTCTTCTTTTGCGCTAGTAAAGAAAAGAGACTCGTTTTATGCGCTGCATAGTGACTAAAGCGCCCTTCAGTGATTGTTCATATACCTAATAAAAAACGCTCTGTCCAAAGACACCGTAATAATCATTTAAATACTATACTTTTATTAGTTATAGGATCGCTTGCATGGCACCGGCGTGTCAACTCAGTACATTTTATCACCCATTCGTGACATAATGTAGCAATCTAAACAAGAATTCATAAAAACTTTACATACAACCAACCATACTTAACTTAGAATGACACAAAGTGAATTACAATTTTAATTGAATGAGTCGAGGTGCCATTTGCATTTCGGTAGAACACAGATGCTATCGATAGGGTAATGTCCTTGCTTATTACACGTAATTAGGTACTCTGTCTTCGTCTAAAGACATGTCATGGTAGTAAATAAAAAAAAAATTTGGCCGCAACCCTTTTTGCATCCCACTGCTGGGCACGGGTCTCTCCCCGTTATTGGGGAGGCCTGGAGCTTACTCCACCACGCTGCTCCAATGCGGGTTGGTGGAGATACGGGTTATTACCGCTGTCGGATGTTTTCAAACCGCCCATAAGGCACCCGAAAAGGTTTAACGACTGTTATCTATCGACAACAACCGGGACCGACGGCTTAATGTGCCCTCCGAAGCACGGAAACGCGCATGAAATTTTTTGCCACTAGCCACTTGGCTTAGTTGCATAGACCGTTTGCGCGGTTCAATACTGCAAATATTTACAAACTAAAAACTTAAAATTGTGTAGACACCCGTACCTTATACTTGTGATAGACATAAAAGGTGTCAAAATAATAATAAAAACAGTTCTTGTAATGATGTGCAAATGAAGTTGCATACTCGTAGTACTTACCATCGTTGCACATGTGGATGAGAAGGCCGTTTAGCAGCCTCACTTACATAAAGACACCACCAAACTTTGGATTATCAGCGCAAATAAATACAACCTTAAGTTATACTATAGCTACGATTGTATGTCCATGGTCTACATTTTCCAGATAACAAGTAGTGTGCATATTTTTCTGCTACTACATTTCATCAAAAGCCCTTTGTCATTTAGAATGACACAAAGTGAATTACAATTTAATTGAATGACTAATGTCGAGGTGCAGTATTAGCATTTCAATTCGATGAAATACTGATGCTATCGGTAGGGTAACGTCCTTGCTTATTACACGTAATTAGGCACCCCGTAAAAGCCCGCAGAATACCCTAATGTGACTGGACAAACTTTGTTTAAAAACCATAGTAGTATACGTAAGTGTAAAGTTAATTAAATATATTTTTTAATTTAATTTTGTACACAAAGATATTACAAAATACATTAAAAGAAGAATACATGTACAGGGTACTGCTTATTCCTAATATATTTAATGTTAAACTAAAAACTAAATAATTTATAGATTAGCATAAATACATGTTTCTACATTGTGTAGAGTGATTGAAACATATTTCTACTAATGTAACAGACGAGAAAGTTCGTTAAGCCGTCTGTAAATAGACGAATGGTTGTTAATATTTCACATTTTCTTACTTTACTGTCATGTAAAGTCCAAAAAACCTTTTCACCTTATACTTTAATAAATGTATAAAAATAATGTAGTTTAAAAAACTAAAAAACACGCTTTTGTGAAAATACGAACTAAAAACTAAAAAAATTCGAAGAAAAAGTATTTTACTGTACAAAAAAGCGTGGGATGCATGGTGTTAATAGTATCTTAAAAACCACCCCACGCTTTTTTGTACAGTAAAATACATTTTCATGTTTTTAGTTCGTATTTTCACAAAAGCATGTTTTTTAGTTTTTTAAACTACTTTTTTTTTGTAGGATTTTTATTCTCATATTATTGCATTGTCATCGGCCCTTGACCCCTATGTAAATTTTCAAGTAAATCAGACGATTAGACGTGTTAAAAATATTAAACTTTATATTTGTTTCATTCAAGCACCTTAGGCCACGAATTTATCAGCCGCACGTCGTATTTTTTAGGACTTTAATTTAAAGTTATAAGATTATTGTATTGTCATCGACCCTTGACCCCTGTGCAAATTTTCAAGTTAATCAAACTCCTAGAAGTAAGTGAAAATGAAGTTCAAAGATTCCATTACATACATACATAAGTACAGGTCAAGCTAATATAAGCGTGTTAAAAAGTGCGGTCATTTTCTAGGGTAACGTCCTTGCTTATTATACGTAACTCGGTACCCTCTCTTTGTCTAAACACAGGTCATGGAAGTAACTAAAAATTGTATAGGCAATGTTTTCCTAGGGAAGTACCTCGAGCTCCAGAGGCTTGCTTAAGGGCTGTTAAGTGAGATGTTGCATTCAATGACGTAGACATTGGTTTGTTACTCTTAAAAGGCTCGAATACTTAGTATTTTATAAATGAAAGCAAAATAAAGTATACATATAAATAAGTATTTGGCTGTCAAATAATAATTTAGAATACCTGCCAATCAGTACAATCTCAGAGTACTGTGAATTTTAATCTTTAGACCGCATATTAATAATTTATCTATTTAAGTATTTATTTAGAATTATATATGTATGTTTATCAGCTTTCTGATCACCATAGTACAAGCTCCGCTTAGTTTGGAATCAGCTGGCGTTGTGTGAATTATCCAAAGATATTTATTTATTTATTTATATAAGTTTTGACCGTGTTCAATACACAGTCATATATGACTCTTCTATGACTTATTCTTTAAAAACTTTACCTCAATTCCATTTTAAGTGCATCAGCGCCGGGGCGTTAAGTCTTAGACAAATACTTCCACCGTTTTTATTCATTTGGAATAGAAACAAAGATGGTATCGGTCGAGCCCTGCTTATTACATGTAATTAGGCAGCCGGTAATTAAACTCGGGCCACAATGGCTTAATGTTCTCGGAAATAAAACTTCGTTCAAACACACGCATGCGGGCAAATATAAATTAATATTTTCCGCAATAGTAGTATAACTTAGTCTACGAAGGAATAATAAAGTATTGGTACCTAGACGACCGAGCGTTGCTCGGATAAAAACAATTTGTTTTCTTGGTTTAGTTTCAAACAAAACACTCATTTGCTTAGTGTTGTTTGTAGAACGCCATCTGAAATAGTTCCCAATAAAAAAAATGTTTCACAAAAAAACGCAGTATGGTTTTGATTGAGGTTTGAACCCAGGTCTCTAGTTCCGCAGTCAGTCCACGTAACCATTCGGCTAAAGAAGCTTTAATTCAAGGAACGAAATTTTTGTTTTTTTTTTTTTTGCTTTCAAATCGACATTGTCATTTCTTTGAACGTCGGATTAGCGGATGGCGTTTGACGCTGTTCTACGACACAATATTACTAATTCTCTCTAAAAGATGTCAGGAGGAGTCGTATTTTTCAGTTTATATTTAAGTTGATTATTGTTGAAACAATTTTTTTTATAATTTAAAATTTCTTAAAATAAAACCTACCTGGATCGATCACCCCCGAAACCAGGGTACTAAATTTCATCAAAATCGTTGGAGCCGTTTCTCGAACAAAGAATTGCTCGTTTAAAGGTATTAGATATATTCTTTTTCTTTGAAAAGGAAGGATTCTGTGTCTAAGTGACCATATCGCCCCGTTGCACCGTCGCACACTTGTGTGTGTAGGCTACAACTTAACGCAAACAATGAAAACTTAAAAACTATTTAACGTTAAGCTAAATCTGCTAATAAATGCAGCATTATGGCATAAAGTCTTGTCAGTACTATTACATCATTCAATTGTGTGTTAAAGGTGTGATAATCGTACCTAAAAATAATTTGATGAAAATCGGTGTGATTTCAAAATTGTGATTTTACTACAAAATAACGACTTCGTACGAATATCGTTAAAATAAGACATCTCAAAAAAATTCTTATAGAACAATTCGTAAGTGTAAACTAACATTGTTAATGTAAATATCACGATTATACTCACGTGGTTTTATTGTTAAGAACATCTTAAAACTTTGATAAATTCAAGTCGTTTGTTTCTAATTTAGGACTTTATGGGTGATTTGTAACTGTAAACAAATAAAAATTTGTAAATATCACTAAAGTTTTAGCATGTTCTCATAGAAGTGACATTTCTGTGCCTTTTTTTGAGAATAAATACCTTTTTTTTTCAATTATGGCATCGCAAACTCTGTGCATACTGCCAGCGTCAAGTACAATTCTTGCATCAATCCCTTGCCAGTTTCAATGAAACTGGACGAAGCAATAACAAAGTCAGTAAGTAAGTCGTCAATAATCAGTCAGTCCAGTCAGTCCAACACTCAAGTAAAGCGATGGCTACTTTACTAGAACGTGTCTGATGGAATTTTGGAGGCAAGCAGAAAAAACACATTTTAGCACTGTTATTGTATTTCACAAACACTCGTGCACTGTAATTTACCTATATCAAACAAAATGCCATAAACTCTATCCGATATAACTCAAAAATACACCAAGAAAATGAAAATAAAACAAGAGCACAATATGTCTTTTTCGACCTCCCGCCAAAACTCCATAAAGACCTTTAAACACAAACACCCGACAGCGGTTAGCTACTAACGCGTAACTCTACAAACTCGCGTTGGAGCAGCGTGGTGAGGTAATCTCCAAGTCGTAATGATCATGGGAGACTGGTGGATCAGAAGTGGAAAAGAAAGGATTACAATCAAGTTACATAAATCAAAAAATGCCAAATAAAATGTTAAGTGCTGGAAGTTTTTGAAGTGAAAACTTCTTTAGCGGCGTTGTGCACTGTTTTGGGATGGGTAAAAAATGTTAAACTCGCGCCAGGACGCGTGGCCTGATCGAAAACTCGTAAGACGGAGGGGACAGCAGAGGCCTTAGTGTAAGTGTGCACATGCGAAAACTTTACTATCGCGTTTGCGTTAAGAATTTTATTATCGTTCTTATTCCTTGCAGGTTAAGATCTATCGGTCTAATTTTAACTCGGACGCAGTAGTAACGTTTGCGCGTTTACAAACTCACACTAAAGGCTCTGATGACGGCTCGACTGTCTATACTTGTAAAATTCGTTTATATCAAGTATTTAAAATATGGACATTGAACAAAGTGCAACTATTAATGAAAAAAGTGACGAAGAAATAGTGAAAGAAAATGAGTAAGTACTTTATAAAAATACTAGATGAAAACCTACTGAAATACTAGATGAAAAATAATACTAATAATAAAAGCAATACGTGCGAAATTATTTCCTAACCATTCCAAAATATCAAAAAAAAGCACAACGTTAATTTTAAAGTTTTCACTTCTGCCGGCACCGGTTCCCGGAGTGCAACCCATTTTTTGACAACTTACCTTTTTTATCCTTCATTTTAAAATGCGTTTAGGTATACGATAGGCAATTATGTACCAACATAATAAGGAAAACTGACACGCTCAGTCATTATCTCAGTAATGAGGTATTTTATGCTAATTATATAATTCCAGGCAGGATGTAAGGTACCTAGCTGTTGATATACTTACATAAATAATGCGGGCCAACGCAGACGTCCAACTTTTTGTATCGCGGTCTGCGATTTAATCGTTTGTAAAATAGTTACCCAACATTAATATTATACTTTATATCTATAAATTTTATTTATAATATGGAATCCGCACTCTTCTACGGCTGGTGTAGAAAGTAAGCGATTCCAACGTTAAGCAAAACGAGCGTATCGGAAATAAGGATAGCCAGCGCTTTGGAGTTTTTTTTAATAATATAATTCTAAAACGAGTATAGGCAATGAGTAAAGTATGTTTTGAGTTTCCTCATCAGTTTAAGGCACCCTTTGAGTAAAAAAGAATGAAATCACTTTCTCAATTAAATTACTACGAGTAACATGATGATAAAAAATTAAACGCAACTTATCAAGTACTCTTAGGGAGGGACTCTTAGGAAGTAGGGTCACTTTATCATAATTTTATTTTCTACTTGTTTTTCAGTCTTTTTATTTTTGCATTTTTCCTTGCCTACGCTTTGGCATAAAATCTTTGGTATTAAAAAGAGTTGATTAAATAATCTTCACCAATTCGCAGTGTAGCGTGGGAGAGTCAACTCCAGGCCTCCCTAATTATTTAAATGTCCAATAACAACAAATGGTTGCTGTCAAAAAGTTTCAAAAGATTATATAAGAGTCGTGATGACTTCTGTCACGGTTGCTAAAAAATAGTGTATGTGCTGAGTTCCTTCTTCGACATACCTCGCAGACAATTTTCTGGTAGTGGCAGTGCGGAAAGGCTGTAATGGAATTGTGACAATGATTAAGATTCATATCCGTGAAGGGCACAGTTTTTGCTTATGTGTTTTGTCTTGGTTTTTAGATTTGGGGATCAGATGTATTGTTTTGGCATCTTAAATATTTTAACCATTTTAATTCTAAGCAAGCAAGCAAATTCCAAGTCACAGTTACGCGCCGCCTTAAACTCGAGACTTTCACGTCGGCGACAGATGTTTTAACTATTCAGTTACCGCTGCTCTTCTTTTTTCTTTAAAATAAATTGCAAAAAAAAATCTTCTTTTTCACAGTACATTTTTCCGGGATGAGAATGTGCCTATGTGCTATTCCAGGCTGTAATCTAGCTCTGTATGTAATTGATTTAGTAATTATTCGCATCTGTGAGCAGCTGTCACGTGAGCCCATTATCAACCCATAACCATTCTGTTATCTCAAATATATAAAAGTACTTTTAAAAAAAGAGCCTCCCCTGAGACCTGGTAAAAGTGACATTCATTAAGCATAATTTGTATTCCTAATATGAAATAAATATTTTTCTTTCTTCTTTGTCAAATTGTATCCAATCCGTTCAGCCGCTTTTGCGTAATAAAACAACAAACGTCCTTCCAAACATACACCCAAGCTTTCGAATCATACTTCATTCTATACTTACTATATAATATTATAAACGCGAAAGTTTGTAAGTATTGATGTTTGTTACTCTTTCACGTAAAAACTACTGAATGGATTTTAACTTTACAATAATATAGCTTAAACATCAGAATAACACATAGGCTACAATTTATAAAGCTACTGTATAAATTGTCCAAAATATGACGATAGTTGTCAAGTAAGTAGGAAAAAATTTACCATCTGCGAGCTATACTGGCGCGCGCTGCCAAAACCGCCGGAGTTACACATAATATGTAATCTATGATGGAAATGTTTATCTTAAATAGTCATACAAAAAAGCCCGCCACAGTATATATCTATATATCATGTGTAAGCTATTGTAGCCAAAATAGTGAACAATAACTACAATAAAAATTGATTATTTACTGAATCTTTCTAACGCGGGTGAACGGTGACCTCGTTCGGAAGATTCAGTAGTAGTAAATTATATAGATAATTATTAGTATGATCTCATCAAGTATGTATCTATACTAAACATAAAGTTAGTTTGCTATTTAATCACACAGGTACAGTTATTGTCAGAAGCCAGTACTTAATGTGAGAAGTAATAAATTAGTATTTAAACACTTTTAAAGGGTTTGGTAAATTTAATGCAGTTTGTCACGATTGCGCAATAAAAAGCAACGGACTTAGTCCGTGTTCATACAAGGCTACTAGTGAACTTTTAACAGTATAAGTATAATAGTAATAAGTTTTTTTTCACAAAAATATGATGTTAATACCTAATTCTATCTAATATAATACTGTACCGCTGTAAGCCGTGATCTTAACGTACGTACTAGTTCACATAACTTAACTATATTTTTTTTTTCAATTTTACTACCACTAGTTTTCTTTCTTATGTACAGTATAATAAGAAAATTTAAAATGTGGTTCACCATTATACACTGAGTCGTGGGTGCCTAAATATATACCTAAGGTGCATAAATACATATAAAGACACAAACACAAAGAGCCAGAACAAAAAATTTTAGTTCATCATTTTCCCCATGCTGGCAATCAAACCCGTAACTCCTTGCAAGTCTTACAGACTCTACCATCTGTACAACTGTCTCTACAATCTGGCGTTCATCCCCATCTCCAATTTCATTATGAAAAAAAAAACGCTGCGTTCTAAAGCTTTTTAAACGCCTCACCTGACTTTATCTTTATTTCTGCAGTCTTGAACGTTGTCACCTTTAAATATTAAATACAAACAGGTTCTTAGACTAGAAAGCTAAATTATAATTACCAAAGAATTACTGCGGCTAGTATATTGCATTTTAATTGCATAGATGAAATTGTATGTGTGCGCCAGGTTTGTTTGTCTGTGTGTATGTTTGTATTTATAGCAGTCAACGTGATTCATGTTTTAAAAGATAATGGAGGCGAGATAAAAGAAATGCTACAGATACTTCAACTCAGTTGTGCGCGCGGCGCTATGTGTGCGTGGGCTAGTAATTACGCAACTTTAATTTGTGTGACAGTGACGCGGCCGTGATTGTCCGAGCAACTTCGCTGTACCTCTTGTCACGCACACAAAGTCACTGTGTATATACAGGTTTACCCACACATAGCGCCGCGCGCACAACTGAGTTGAAGTAAGTATAATGTCCTGTTTAACATAAGTTTGTACTGAAATGGTTTTTGTCATTAATTAGAAAATTGGTCGACGACTGATTTGCTTGAAGGTCGCATAACCTTTAAAGACTCACTAAACTTTAGTTTATCAAAGGACGAATCAATAAAAAATAATTATTAAAGGTCTCGTTTTAGACCGCGTATTTTAGTAATGTGTTATGTTTAATACTTTATCCTTATACTTTTAAATACAGGTAGGTATTATATTTATTACAATGAAATATTATTTGAGTTGTATTTGGTTTACCGTTCATTTCCTCATGCAATTATAGCCGGCAGTCGCATTTTTTACTGAAATTCAATAGAATAGCTTCACGGCCAATCACTAGCACAAAAACATATTAATAACATTAGATGGCGCTGAAATGAAATGAAATGAAATGAAATGAAGTATTATTTATTCACTGTACGGTTCATTTACAAACTCTTAGTGAACGTTATTTTTTTTTCTGTCTGCTCTGGGTGCGCTTAGGCAATGCTGAGCTGAAGAAAAGAGCAGACGGAGAAAAACTTCAGCCCTGTTTTAAAATATGAGGTATACAATAATAAGCTTTCTTACAGAGTAGCGACCGTGTACTTACTCTTATTAAACTGTTCTGGGTTCTTTACGGGTTTCTGAGTCGCGTTATCGATGTTACATCGTAAGTTGTATAAGTAGTTTGACAAAACACAATTATTCCGGGATCGCTCCTACCCCTCCCACACCCTTTTAATTCCGGTTGAGCTACTCAGGCTCGCCACAAAAGCCCGGTGAAGCAGTAAAGGCCGACGGGGCCAACTGCAGCGCGTCAATTAGAAACAAACAAACAAATTCTAATAAATAAATAAATAAATATCTTTGGACAATTCACACAACGCCATCTAATTCCAAACTAAGCAGAGCTTGTACTATGGTAATCAGAAGGCTGTCAATTCTACGCTGTCAATACTACGCTGTCAAATTCTACGCTGAAATTCGGTATAACAGACGCATTTTGTAGGTGGTGGAACCCACCGCTGCACCCACTTCTGCCTTGAACCAATTCTTTTGTGTTTCGGTGGAAAGGTGCAGTTGCCGGCCACACTTACATGAGGCGACCACCAGCCTCCGGAGTAGCAGCGCAACTGCATACCACCTCAGACAAGACTTACCTATGCTTGCTTGAGGTTGTATGTAGATGTCCATGGGCTGCAACGATCACTTGACACCACATGGCCTGCATTCTCGTCTGCTACTCCATTAAAAAAAATAGATGTTTCATAAAAAACATGCCCAGTAGTAGTACGTAAAATGTTTACGGCCAATTCTTTAAAATACATAAACTCCTATTAATGAATCTGGCATTAGTTAACCTTAAAACTTGTCAGTCCTATTAACAATATTGATTTACACCTACGTAGTCTCAATGCGGGACTCGTTTTGCATAAATGCGATACATTGTAATGTACCGAGTAATTAGCGAATTATACCAGTTTAATAAGGAAGTCTGTCTAATTTCTAATTAGTTTGCAGTGTCAACCGCAGTAAATTTATGTGGAGATGAAGAAATTAGGCCCTGGAAGATCTGAATAGGCTGTGACATATACTTTGGCAGATTATACTTCGCATAAGAACTTTGATAGTTGGATTTATTAACACGCTTATATATTAGCTTGACCTGTATATGTATATAACGGAATCTATTAACTTCATTTTCACTTACTTCTAAGCGTCTGATTAAATTGAAAATTTGCTCAGGGGTCGATGACAATGCAGTAATACGAAAAAAAAACCAACAAAAAAATTAAAAATAAATAATGTAGTTTAAAAAACTAATAAACACGCTTTTATAAAAATACGAACTAAAAAGTAAAAAATAAGAAGAAAATGTATTTTATTGTAAAAAAAGCATGGGATGCATGGTTTCAATTGTATCTTGAAAACCACCCCACGCTTTTTTTACAGTAAATACATTTTCTTCTTATTTTTTACTTTTTAGTTCGTATTTTCACAAAAGTGTGTTTTTTAGTTTTTTAAACTACATTATTATTTTTTAATATTACTTAGTCCTTTCAAAGGGAATAGATAATAAAAAAATAAAATTAAAGTTTTCAAAACAGTCTAGTAATAAAAATAATATGGAAATCTATTAATTTCAATGAAAAGTTCTTTGATTATAATTGCGTCTAAATATAAGTTTGTATAATTTTATTTGTGACTCTGGCTACATTACTTGAAGAATGATTTGTTTGTGGCTGAGGGCATCATAACCAAGAGGTGGCCCCTCGCTCTTCTTGGTTGACATTAAGCTTTGACAGCTCTTTAGCGCATCTTCATGCATAGCCTAGTTCAAAGGTTTGAGGTGGACCTGAGAGGGACCTTCAGACTAGTTCTTCTACGCCTCACTGTACTTAAGGATTTTATGGGGGTTGCTTTTTCTGGAAATGCCACAGAAGGGTTTGGAATCCAGCTGTTTCAGCCACCTTCGCACGCGGGTCAGCTACCTCATTTCCATGTGTAGCCGAATGTCCTGGAACTAAAAAATAAATGTTTTTTTTTAGAAATATTTTACTCCACAGACTTTTGTCCGTGCCATTATTTGCTTTTTTTTCATTTGCGCGTTTTATAACTTTATTATTAGAAAATATAACCTCCAGTGTATGTATATAATTATATTAGGCTCTGTCCGAGGACTGTCCCGGGCGTCGTAAGATGTGTGGTCGTGGCCGAAGACGGTCCCGGTAGTTTTCCCAGTGTTTTTTCTATTAATTCATAATCTCTGTGGCTGATGACGGTTGCAAAAAAAAAGTTAGATCGAAGAATAAGAAGAAGGTTGTTAAGACGAATTAATTCCCTCTACGTGTATCGACACTTACTCTGACATTTTCTCATCTTTGATCGTGATCATGGAATATCTTATTCTACGGACAATATTATATGAGGCTATGACATAAGATTCTCCACCAACCCGCATTGGAGCAGCGTGGTGGAGTAAGCTCCAGGCCTCCCCTATAAGTGAAAAAGACCCGTGCCCAGCAGTGGGACGCCAAAAGGGTTGCAGCCATGACATAAGATACTTTTAGGTAATACTTAATTAAGTAGTCGATAGATTCGAGTACGTTCATTATATTTCCTTAATTACTCATTTATATGTCTCACTAATAGACAAAGCAATAAATCTTAGTAACAAATGTATTACAATCTAGTCATTTGCATCTAGGTGAAAGTTCTTAACGTTAATGGTCTAGAAACATTCCGTTACTAATTTTATGTACCAATTACTCCAAATAAACGCCGAAGGCTTTATTGTTACATAAATATTCGCAAAAGCAGATGGTAGATTTTGCAAATTATATTATTTATAACTTTTATGTTCATTTCAAATAGGGCTATCGGAGAGGCCTGATCTGAAGCCAAATATCTTTTGTGTTTATTGAACTAATTTTTTTATATTTTTTATACGTTTTGGGGTTCCATACCCTAACGTTAACGGGACCCTATAACTAAGCCTCCGCTGTCCGTCCGTCTGTCTGTCTGTCTGTCATTACGCTGTATCTCATGAACCGTGATGGCCGTGATGTATTTCTGTTGCCACTATAAAAACAAATACTGAAAAATAGAATAAAATAAATATTTAAGGGGGCTCCCATACAACAGATATTTTTGGTATTTATTCTTAGATAATGGTACGAAACCCTACATGCGCAAGTCCGACTTCCACTTGACCGGTTTTTAGAATTTTTAGAAAAGAAGAAAAGAAAATACTTAATTGTTGACTGTTTACATACATACAACTAGATGTTTAAAATTGTTATAAGAGTTTAAGCAGTCTACCATGTTTTCATACAATATTATATTACTAATTAAAATTAAAGTTAACTAAAATAGTATTATAGTTTTATTTTAAAACCCGCTAAGAATATTCTTAACGGATCATCGAACGGTGATGATGCGATGTATGACATTAAAAGCAATTATCATGGCCATACACCTGTAACTTTGCCAAATCCATAATACTTTTTTAGACGATGCAGACTGACAACTAATAAGTCAGAGAATGTGCCCGAAAATCTAGTGAATAACTTGCGAAGAATTTAATTATTAAAACCTTAAACTAATATCGTATGCAAAATAACAGAATACTTATTATTAACGTTTAAAAGTGTGGTCAAAAATACGTCTTATAAAAAATATTAAGACACTATTTATGGCTTTGACCACTGCGTTAGGTACGGATTTCAGTGCAAGGTCTAGTCGATTACTCGTACATTGATTTGACAGGTTTTTTAACCCATAAGAGGCTAGGTTCTCACAAAGTAAGGTTGAGAGTTTTACATTTATATAGGTAGTTACTTTTTTACCAATTTTACCAATTTTATGGACCAATAGACCCATTCTAGCATAATGTTGAAAGAGATTTTGGTGTAATAATGTTTTTACAAAAAAAAACCTAAATATTCAGGAACTAACTTTGCCAATATCAAGTGAAAATAATTACCTAATGTAATACAAAACAAATCTTTGCATATCGCGTAAATGTATTGAACATTCCGGAGTGGTCTTAAACGCGAGCAGATAATAGATGTAATTGCCTTAGCGCTGTGACGCGGGTAATGCTAATAATTGTGATAAATAAAAGGTCGCGAGGATATCGTTTGAATTACCTAGAATTTAAAAATACGTTAAGAAAGCTGGTCATTAAATGAGATATAGGAAAAAATAATATTGAAAACATAAAAAAAGACTTTGTAACTTAGCCAACATAACATTTTTGAGCCAACATACCCGGCTGTTGTCAAAAAAAAAACAAAAGTAAATACAAAAAGAAAATTACGCAATATAAATTGCTACATTTTTTAATATAAATTCTACCTATTTTCTACGATCAAACAGATCTGTGCATATCGCGTGAATGTATTTAGCATTCCAAAGTCGTCTTAAACATGAGCAGATAATAAGGTATTGCATTAAGTATTCCGATGTAATTGTCATAACGCTGTGACGCGTGTAATACGAATAATTGTGATAAATAGAGGATATCGTTTGAAATACCTAGAATTTAATACTACGTTAAGAAAGTTGGACATTAAACGAGATATAGGTAAAAACAATATTGAAAATATAAAAAAAACTTATTAACTTGGTAACATGAGCCAACATACCTGGCTGTTGTCAAAAAAAAAACAAAAACTACTTAAATACAAAAAAATCGTTTAATAAATTGCCACATTTTATTCATATAAATTAGCATCCCTAAGTCGTCTTAAACGCGAGCAGATAATTAGGTATTGCATTAAGTATTCCGATGTACTCGTAATTGCCTTAGCGCTTTGACGCGTGTAATGCAAATAATTGTGATAAATAGATCGCGAGGATATCGTTGAATTACCTAGAATTTAATACTACGTTAAGAAAGCTGCTCATTAAATGAGATATAGGAAAGAACAATATTGAAAATATAAAAAAAAACTTTGTAACTTAGCCAAAATAACATTTATGAGCCAACATACCCGGCTGTTGTCAAAAAAAAAACAAAAAAAAATGCAAAAAGAAAATTACGCAAAATAAATTGCCACATTTTTATATAAATTCTACCTATTTTCTACGATCAAACAGATCTGTGCATATCGCGTGAATGTATTTAGCATTACAAAGTCGTCTTAAACATGAGCAGATAATTAGGTATTGCATTAAGTATTCCGATGTAATTGCCTTAACGCTGTGACGCGTGTAATGCGAATAATTGTGATAAATAGATCGCGAGAATATCGTTTGAAATACCTAGAATTTAGTATTAAATTCTTCGTTAAGAAAGTTGGACGTTAAATGAGATATAGGTAAAAACAACATTGAAAATATTAAAAAAAAACTTAGTAACTTGGTAACATGAGCCAACATACCTGGCTGTTGTCAAAAAAAAACAAAAATTAAATAAAAAAAGAAAATTTCGCAAAATAAATTGCCACATTTTTTCATATAAATTCTACCTATTATCAACTAACAAACAGATCTGTGTATATCGCTTGAATGTATTTAGCATTCCGAAGTCGTCTTAAACGCGAGCAGATAATTAGGTATTGCATAAGTATTCCGATGTAATTGCCTTAGCGCTGTGACGCGAGTAATGCGAATAATTGTGATAAATAGATCGCGAGGATATCATTTGAATAACTTAGAATTTCACACTAAGTTGAGAAAGATGACCGATAAATAAGAGACGGGAGAAAAAATATTATGAATAGATTTTATTCGAAAAAAAGTAATGCATTCATAAGTTATGTATGTAGATAAACTTGGAAATATAATAGCTCTTGTAAATAAATGTCTAAATGTCTTGACAATGTTCAATAAAGCTATGACCTAATGAATACCTAGAAATAAACGAATAAAATAGGTATTGTATTGACGTATTATTTCGTTTTTTCAAATTACGACGAGTGACGCTAGTTTATCGTTTAAATACATTAGAACTTAGAATTACACTAAAGGACACTATGAGTAATAATCTACACTAATACATACATATATAAAGCTGAAGAGTTTGTTTGTTTGTTTGTTTGTTTGTTTGTTTGTTTGAACGCGCTAATCTCAGAAACTACTGGTTTGAAATAAAAAAAAATTGCGTTGGATAGTCCATTCAAGGAAGGCTTTAGTTTAGGCTATATAACATCATGCTATGACTAATACCAAAGTCCATGCGGACGAAGTCGCGGGCGGTCTCTGGTGTATGATATATCCACAAAATCACTCATAAATTAGTATTTCAATGTAAAATTCCCTTAGTACAAAGGCGGGATTAATTCACAATTAAAGAACGTATGATAGAATATCATTGGAATACATTACAATTCAGAACGTTGCTAAAGAATACTATCTACAATATTTATTTTTATTTATTTATTCTTTTTTGTTATGACCAAAAAAAACTAGGATAACAATGGGCGGACTTAATGTCTAATGACATTCTCTCCCAGTCTCATGGTGATGGTGAGAAATTGTTGATAAAATAATAATAGATAATATCCTACAGAAACGGATGAATTTGGTGTTGTATTAAGTACTAGCGACCGCGTGTGACTTCGTCCGCGTGGACTTTGGACTAGCCAACATAAAAAGAATGTGAAACATAAAAAGAATGTGAAACATTCTTTTTATGTTCGATCCAGTAGTTTCTGAGATAAGCGCGTTCAAACTATCAAACAAACACACTCTTCAGCGTTATATATTAGTACAGATTTCAACGTGCATTACCTTAACGTAGTGACGTTACTAATTCTCGGGATGGTGATAAATAGATCGCACACTAGGATACCGTTTGAATACATTAGAATTTAGAACTATGCTAAAGGAGAATATAGAGAGAAATACAATTTACGTCTCAAATAATAATTAACCAATACCCGGCTTAACTCGGATTATATGGAGTTTATATGTTTAAATTATGTAAGCCGCGAGAACAGTACATTTTTAGGGTTAAAAACTCAACAACTGTCCTTGTTCAAGGTTCACTCAAGCTGTGTAGGAAATTACATTAAAATTAGTTTACTAGTATAAGCGACACCATAGATATCCGAAGCGACACAGAGAGAGTGAAAGAGAGAGAAGTTACATTCACATTAATAATTTTAAGGCGACAAGATCATAAAGAAAAAATATACCATTTTTATCCTTTACACAGTTTCCTAGAGCGCTGTAATTAAAGAGGGCGGCACCGTCGCCGGAAATGCAAGCGCGATATATTTTCCCGCGTTTAGACGTACGCTGATTCGATCGAGTTTCCGGTCTCGCCTATAGCCCTAATATTAATCAAGAAAGTTAATAAAACTTATGTTTAGTTTACTATTATTATATCTATGCTCTTAAAAGGTAAAAATGTATGCTTTGTCCATAATTAGAAAAGTTTCATTACTTTTAACAACTTTTAAGAGAATAATATATTTAAATACTCTTTGTTTAACCCCTCCACTGTCGACGCCGAAAAACGCAATTTGGTTTAAATTATGTAAGCCGCGAGAACAGTACATTTTTAGGGTTAAAAACTCAACAACTGTCCTTGTTCAAGGTCCACTCAAGCTGCGTAGGAAATTAATTTACTAGTATAAGCGACACCGAGAGAGTGAAAGAGAGAGAAGATACATTCACAGTTCACATTAACAATTTTAAGGCGACAAGATCATAAAGAAAAAATATAACCTTTTTTATCCTTTACACAGTTTCCTAGAGTGCTGTAATTAAAGAGGGCGGCACCGTCGCCGGAAATGCAAGCGCGATATATTTTCCCGCGTTTAGACGTAGGTACGCTGATTCGATCGAGTTTCCGGTCTCGCCTATAGCCCTAATATTAATCAAGAAAGTTAATAAAACTTATGTTTAGTTTACTATTATTATATCTATGCTCTTAAAAGGTAAAAATGTATGCTTTGTCCATAATTAGAATGGTTTCATTACTTTTCAACAACTTTTAAGAGAATAATATATTTAAATACTCTTTGTAGGGGTTAAAATTTCCATAATTTGTACGGGAAAGAACCATCCATCCATGCATCCATCAGCCTTTTATAGTCCACTGCTGGACATAGGCCTCCCCTAATGTTCGCCACTCCTCCCGGTCCTGGGCGTTCTGAATCCAGCGACTACCCGCTGTCTTCTTCAGGTCGTCAGTCCACCTGGTTGGAGAGCGGCCTGTACTCCTTTTGCCGAGACGTGGTCGCCATTCGAGGACCTTTCTTCCCCATCCGTTGTCGGTCCTCCTTACTATATGGCCAACCCATTGCCATTTCAGCTTGCAGATATTGAGAGCTATGTCGGTAACCTTCGTTCTTCTACGGATTTCATCGTTACGGATTCTGTCGCGTAGAGAAATACCAAGCATAGCCCTTTCCATCGCTCGCTGAGCGACCTTGAGCTTATGGAAAAGGCTAACTGTAAAGGACCACGTCTCAGCGCCGTAGGTCATCACTGGCAACATACACTGCTCGAAAACCTTCAACTTCAAAAAAACTTCAGGGAAAGAACCACCAATGTATATATCTACTTCATGAATTAGATTGAATCTATTTCTGTTTAAAGGTGTGGTTGTCGGCCACACCTATATAAGGACAAATTAGCTTCAAATCGGAGTAGTCGCTTCATGAAAACTTATAAAAGACTAGTAATCCGGCCCAATTTCGCTCGGGTGATTTGAGGTTACATTATACTTATATATTCCACGCACACATTACATTTTTACAGAATAAAAGTAGCCTATGTACAGCTCCAGTAATCTATCTCAAATCTATATCTATGGCGTTTAGCCGTTCTTGAGTGTAAGAATAACAAATATACATACAACAATCCTCAAAAACTTTTGCATTTCAAGCATTAGTAGGACTAGAATATTTCTGGAGGTTTTGTGTGGATTTCGATTAGGTGCAGCGACCACTTAAAACCTCGGGGTCTGATAATATTAAAACTTACAGTAAAATATTCTTAAAAAAACAATAATCATTCAAAATCATTTTGTTATACACGTCTGTATTGAGTTACATATGAATATTTTTTACTGTTATATTTATTCATATTAATGTAAAAAAAATATGAACTTATATTATTCATCATACATCACTTAAGTAGATAAAAAATGCAACATTACAAACATTAACGTTTTGTATAGATAATTATTTATTGTGTTTACTAGTCTACAAGATGACGTCATTTTGTTATATAAAGCGTTTTGACGCCGATTGTACTCAACATTAAGCTTTGGACACACTATATTTTTGACTGGTAATACAATGAAATAAAAAATATTCAGCTTTTTGGTGATAAACCAAAAAAGTACATCCGCCACAACATTTTTTTTTCTGAGACTATCATAGCTCTTGTAAAGCGAGAAAGTAAGGTTTTAAAGACATTACTTTTAAACTCTATTGAAAGTATTGGAGTGTATCCTGTGGCCTTTTGATTTCTACTAAAGACGAAATACTAAGTGATGAAAATAAAAGTAAAAATGAAATTTATAAAAATAAGTACATAAGATATAAATAGTAACTGTCCATATCCACTAAAACGCTCTGTCACCGTCCCAAAGTTTCGCAGACCGTTGCAATAATTAATACCAACCTACACTTGCCAGAGAAGAAACTTTATCTTTAATATAATAACATAATAATCTTATCCTAATCTATTCATAACACTTAGAGAAGACACGTGCCTAGTAGTACTTTAAAAAGAGTAGAAAAAGAAAAAAAACCATGTGCCTAGTGTGAACGTATCATTAGACTATCCATGTGTGCGTAAGTACTTCAAAGACATTAACTTAATGCGGCCTCATAATTACTGGTTAGAAGCATTAATTCTCGCATCCATAATTAAGTTTAATACCTTATTTCTGTTGGCCTACAATCTAGATAAATATTGTGTTATTTAACGTCCATTAAAGTTGCATTAAAATTTTAGAGTATTGTGAAATAACTCTACTTATGTCATGGTTTTTAGAAAAAAATAATTAATGCCAAATTTTTTTGACAAAATGAGTAAGTGCCAGCGGGGTATCTAATTCTGCTGTACAATTTTTATCGTATTTCAGTGAAACGCCTTTATTAAAGCTCTGTGTACAGAGCCCTTAGTGTGAGTTTGTAAACGCGCGAACGTTACTACTGCGTCAGAGTTAAAATTGGACAGATAGATATTAACCTGCAAAGAATAAGGTCGAGAATTAAATTCTTAACGCAACCGCGATAGTAACGTTTTCGCGTGTGCAGACTCACACTAAGGCCTCAGGTGGTGCCTCAAATGACTAACTAATAACAACTGGTTTGTAAATTGCAACGAACAAAAAAGCCTGAAGACAAGGCCACCGCTGCACCCACTTCTGCCGTGAACCAACTATATCTATTGTGTTTCGGTGGAAAGGTGCAGTTGCCGGCAACACATACTTACATGAGGCGACCACCAGCCTCCGGAGTAGCAGCGCAACTGCATACGACCTCAGACAAGACTTACCTATGCTTGATTGAGGTTGTATGTAGATGTTCATAGGCTGCAGCGATCACTTAACACCACGTGGCCTGCATGCTCGTCTGCTACTCCATTCGAATAAATAAAAAAGACAAAAAAAGAGCGAATGCTTTAATTAATTGTTTGATTCATGGACTGGTGTTGCCTACGAAGAGATCGCGAGCATTTTTATGCTTAGTTTTTTCTCAAGAATAATTAAATATAAATATCAAGGACCTAAACACAGATCTTTAATATGTTGAAGTTGTTAATGAGCAGTGTTTATTTGTATCTATTGTGTGTGTTATGTTTATCTTGGCTGCAACCGTTTTTGCGTCCCACTGCTGGGCACGGGTCTCTCCCCATTATTGGGGAGGCCTGGAGCTTACTCCACCACGCTGTTCCAATGCGGGTTGGTAGAGATGCGGGTTAGTGGCCAACCGGCTGTCGGATGTTTTCAAACCGCCCATAAGACCTCCGACAAGGTTTAACGCCTGTTATCTGTCAAAAACAACCGTGACCGACCACTTAACGTGCCTTCCGAAGTACGGAAACGCGCATGAAATTTTTTGCCACTAGCGGTCACCCATCTCACACCCGACCGCGCCCGTTTGGCTTAGCTGCATATACCGCTTGTGTTCTACGCTAGCCGCCGGGCCATGCGCGCTTGTTTATCTTATTTAATTTAATATATTTTCACTATTAACTTCTCAATGTGAACTTTAATTATTCCTCATACCCATAGTTTTTGCCTCACGTATTATAGCAACTTTTTTTCTTTTGTGAATGGCTACCCGGCCTTATGACCATAACACATCTATCACCTTTAACATTTAAACCGCTGGATACTTACGAGTACTATACACATTATCTGTAGCAAGTCGTTAATAAATATCAGGGCTTCGTATAAATTGCCCTGATTAAATTTAATATGGATAATTCAGTTGACGTCTAAATCGTGTCTCGTTTCTTACAATCGTGTATGTGGAATGGAAAACATTGCGGACTTTATAACTGTCCTTTGATATAATAATTAGGTCACAATTTATGTTATAAGGATAAAGTTATAACTAATAAAGTAGTCCGATGGTTAAGTTGTTTTCTTTAGATGTCAAATAATAATTATTTACTGCGAAAATAACGTTGATTTTTCGACAGTTTGGTGACGTCGCGTATAGTCTGGTGTCGTTCGCGACCGATGAATAATTAGGAAACATTTCCTAGCAGTGACCGATGAGAAACAGTTCAGAGCGTCCGCTGCTCTACTCGTTCTATTCGGACTAGTCGGACATGAGAATTTGAGCAATCGCGCGAACGGTAGAAATCAAGCCATGCGCCGTTCATTCGGTCGACAACGAACCCCCAAATTGAAGGCTTCGACGACCGCGTCTGCCAACCTACAAGACATTTCGATTGAAATCTCATTAGACTTTCAAACTCTACATTCAAAAGATAAGCCCCGATATAAAGATTACAGGCTAAGTAAGCTATTAAGTAACTAACCACACGTAATCAACTGTAATGTGTTTTTCCTTGACCGACACACAGACTGACAAACATTAAAGGAATTAATGAATTGAATTCTCGGTATAAGTTGTATTACAATGTTAGTTTTGCAAGTTGGGTTTAAATTAATGTAAGCGAGATAATGATATCCAATTTTATTTGAACTTTGATATTAAGCTATTTTTGAAGATGATTGTAAGGTTTAAATGAAGATTAAGCTAAGTTCAAAGTGACTGATACTGATAAAACGTTATTTGAATTTCTATAACTACATATCTTCTGTACGTATAGTGACAGTGAACTAAACGGCAGGACCGATTTTAATGATTTTTTTTGTGTGTTTCAAGTGGATGGTTTAAATTCACAATTTGTTCCACTGGATTTATTTATTTATTAGTAGTTTCCCCATATAAATTGTTGTCAAACGTTTGTATTTCGTGCCCTGTCGTTATAAACTTTGACACAGAATAACAGGACAGTTTGTATTTCATTATTTGTTTTTGAAATGATAATCCTGATACAAGATGAAGCTGATAATAATAATTCCATTGAATCATTAGTACACTGGCTAAATAAAAACAATTTTAAAATTAACCTTGATAAGACAAATATAACGACTTTTAAAAATCGAGTATCTTACGGAAAATCAATAAATATAAACTATAGAGAAAAACCCATAAGTGAAACTGAAACAACCAAATTCTTAGGTTTATACATAGATCACAAATTAACATGGAGAACACATATTGAGCACGTATGTAAAAAGCTCAGTAAATTTTCTTTCGCTCTCTATAAATTATCAAAAGTGGTAAATATATCGGCGGTATTAAGCGCCTATCATGCGTAATGGCGCAACCTTAAGATACGGACTCATATTTTGGGGTAATGCAACGGAAATACAAACAGTTTTCAAAGCGCAAAAGAAATGCATACAGTCAATCTGTCAACTACGGCAGATACATGTAAACCACACTTTGAAAATCTTAATATAATGACACTCCCTTCGCTATATATCTATGAAATATCTGTAATGGTCAAATGCGACATCTCTAAGTATGATACCTTAAACTCTAAAAGACACAACAATAAGTTGTGCTCAATAACTTCCAAAACTAAACAATATCATAATATCCATAATAGTGTATTTTGCATGGGACTAAAAATATACAATAATCTACCAGACTCCCTAAAAACTAAAACTATTAATGAATTTAAAAAAGAACTTAAAATGTATTTACTTAAAAAAGCGTACTATTCGGTCACTGAGTTTCTAAACGTTAAATAATAATATATAATAAAATATTAACTAAAATAAATAATAAACTAAAATAAATAGCATAAATAAGATATTTCGCGGGATAAAAACCTGGGAGGTTTTTTTCCGCCAGCTTTTTTTCCTCTCAGCGTACAAAAACCCATCATGGTGGGTGCCCAAAGCTGATGACGGTTAACCACGTACGGTTCAAATAAAATAAAATAAATTTGTATAAAAAGTACAAACTTTGGTTAAATTTAATTTAAGTAGCTAAAGTGATAATAATATAAAATTATTGAAGTATACTATGTATACTGTATAGTATACTTCAATAATTAAAGTTAACTTAGTGTTTACTGTACATAATTCGTTTATAATTTAACTTGTAATTGTATAACTTTTACAATAAAATTTGTACACCCTAAAGGGTAAATATGGCGATCTAAATATTTTTGTAAAACCTTTTTTGCTACCCATATTTGTGCATATAAAATATTTTCTTTCTTTCTTTCTTTCTTTCTATATTTTTGTTTGTCAGTAACATGATATCTCTTTAAGATATTAAGAAAACATTTCCTCTTTCATTTCTTTCACTTTAAAGACAGGAGAACGTCTGCAGGGCCCACTAGTACTAATATACAAAGCTGAAGAGTTTGTTTCTTTGGACGCGCTAATCTCAGGAACTACTGATTCAGATTGAAAAAATATTTTTTCATATCACATGCATTGAAACAGCGAGTTTTGATCTCTGTTTTGCCAGTCGAAATAAGACAATTTCAAACCAATGCGAATGTGTCAGTCAGAAACAACGTTGATTCTGCCCTAGGGGAGAAACAACGTTGTTTTTACCCGGCACCTTCATTTATTTATTATTTACGTCTTTATTTCAAGTCTGTCAGAATCGCATTGACAACTGTCGTCAAATCGTTGTCAAAAGATATTACTTCACTATTTGTCTGAAATAGTCTTACATCGACTGGTTACAGAAATCAAAACTCGTTGTTTCATTACATGTGATATGAAAAATACAGTGTGTGGCTCGGGATGAAATACGATTTCAAACCAGGGCGATGTCACCTCTCGCCCTCGTCAGAAATCGTCTTGTTTCACCCCTTGCCACACAATATACTGTAGTGTTGGATATTTTATTTATCGAGGAAGGCTATATAACATTACGCTGCGACTAATAGGAGCGAAACATCACTGAAAAATGTTTTAAAAACGAAGAAAATCTATACTAATGCTCGTATATAAAGTTGAAGAGTTTGTTTATTTGAACGCGCTAATATCAGGAAGTACTAGTTCGAATTGAAAAATTATTTTTGTTTTGGATAGTCCATTTACCGAGGAAGGCTTTAGGCTATACAATATCATGCTATGAGCAATACCAAAGTCCACGTGGACGAAGGACGAAGGACGAGGGCGGCCACTAGCTCTTAATAAAATGTCTGAATCTTGTTGGAAGTCAAGTTGCTAGAATTGAAATCTAAAATGAATATATAGCCTTAGGGTTAAAAAAATAATTCTTAAAAGTAAATATTACAGTTTTTGAGATATGTTTTCAAAAGCTACGAATACGCTGACTTTGCCATTAAGAGAAGTGTAGGTTTTCTTATTAGGTATATAGTAGAAAGAATTTTAGGTTAGAGTACCTATCATCTAACGAACTATGTGGTGCAATGGATCGAAGGGTACCAGGTTCGATTTCCGGGAAAGTATAAATTTGAATGATGAGTTTAAATTTTTGTTCTCGGTCTGGGTGTTTGTGTTTTTTGCCTTTGTGTGTGTCCATGGTATCCACAATACATGGACTCCTAGTGTAATCTCTTTGTGATTAGCTCCAGTCTTGGCATGTATTACGATCCTTCCCTCATATGGAGCGACTTAAATTAAATATAATTATGATTAACATACGGCATTATGAATTCATCACACAATATCATAAAGCAAACATAATTATACGAAGAATATAGAGTAGATAATAAGTAATGTAAATTATTAAAAAATAACAGTTGTATAAGTACAGGTTGTCAAATTTTTCCCGAAGCGTTTTTATGAGTTTGCATTGACTTTATTAAAATGCAATTATTGACCTCAATAAAGGGTCTTCTTTAATCATGCCTTAAGGCTACTGTGCCATCGCTTCACCCTTATGACTCGTCGTACCAGTAGTGGTAGTCGAGAAGCGATGAATGGATCATTGATCGTTTTGCTTGGGAAAAACAATTGCAGTCACAATCAGCAAGAATAATTCGGGCATTTTAAATAGTCGGATTTAGTAGTTTCGCCTATCTATTATTGCATTATTATACGTATTAAAATTGAAAGTAAGTAAACAAAGCGATCTACAAATGTTTAATTTGCTGAACATTTTGTATTTTTCTTGTGTAGACAGGATTGAATTTACAAAATTTTTAATAAGATTACAAATTTGGAATAAGGAACAAAAATACATCGAAATTATCCTTCTATGTACTAGGTCTATATCACTTCCTACGCATGTCCCTTCCAATTCTTTTATTTTTGAACATCATTCATTTTCATTCATTCACTATCCAAAACAAATTAATTACAAAATGACTTTTAAATAAATTGATGAACTTTTAACTAATTTTACAGTTGTCCATCGAAGATGATTAAGCAAGTACCTTAAAGCAATTGCATTTTATGCGTATACAGTTATTAAAGGTCGCGTTCGAATGACAAGAAAATAAGGTTGTAATTAAATTTGCTACCATACCATTATTATTTTCAAAATAATTATCTCGAAAAGGCGTAGTTTCGACGTCGAGTGTTATACGTGTTGATAAATTGAAGGAACAATAATTAATGTTCTAGCGTACATGTGTGTAACTGTGTACTCAAGTTCACAGTGTAGTGTACACTATGACACATGTTTGTGTGAATGTGTATTATATTCTTCGCTAGTGTGAACAAGTTCTACGTTCGCTAAACAACCGTGCGCTGTTTATTACTATGCTTTATAATTGTTTTAGTTTAATTTACACATAAATTAGTTTTAGATGTGCTACTTATGTTGTGGATCTATATAGAGTTCAATATTTGATATGTAACATAATATTATACTTGCATCAATATTGCTAAGTAGTTTCCCGGTTATCGCTTAAAACGCCTTTGAAAAATTTCAAGAGAATCACCTTTTCAAACATTTAAAACCTTTTAAAAGTCATTTAAAAGAATATACTGGCTTCAATTACCTGTCAATTGAAAAGGGTACATTTTCCTTTATCTTTTAAATATTATACATAACGCGTTCAGAAATGCGTGGATATCGATATCTCAAACACTACTGAACCGATTTTAATGAAAACTTGACTAATTCCTAAGTTGGAATGTACCGTATTCAAATTAAAAAGGATTATTTTGATGCGTTTTTAAGTTACAGAGAAATTCTTGGACTAACATACAAACATAATATCTATGTACAGCGCTAAAAAAGTTAAGTGTATTTATTTCTGACAAATTGAAATATAAAACTATTTTTTGTTTTTATTCTTGTTTCTGGCTATAAAACAATAAAAATAAGGTATGTATATCTCATGCGCAAAAATCTTGTTGACCAGTATTATAGGTTCCTCAAAAAGAATATAAATAGTTATAGAAATATAAATAGTTTCGTTGTCGAATCGCTGTAGTTGCGACGTTACGACAGTTTACAAGTAGATATCTAGAAGTGTTGCAGCAGATGAGGCCTAATTAGCTTGCAGTCACCTCTAATGCAGCGGCACTTAATGAAGCGCACCTCATTTATACATATATCGCGCAGGAGCCAACTTTTGGAGGGCCGGGTTCTTCCCGCGTACAAAACTAACTCTTTAGTAACTTTTAAATTTTTTAAAAGTGGTGTAAGTGTCACGTTACAGCTTCGTGGAAAGTTACAACAGCGCAGTACTATATTTCTGATATCACAGTGATTTAGTTGTAATAGCTAGTCTATTTCTTAAAGGACAGTAGCGATGTCGTGGCGATATAGTTGCTACATTACAGCGGTGTAGTTTCAACGTCACTACGATGTAGTTGTAACTTGGTGGCGGCGTAGTTACATTTACGATCGACGATCTAATTTTGCACCTTAATGCCCTCTACATTCAAAAGCTCTTGCTTAGTAGGTACCTTATCAATTAAACAAAAAACATTCAATTATTGAAATCGTAGAATCAAAAGCTCGCATCTCGCTCTATCGTACAGAGCTGCCATCAAGAGTTGCAGCGGATGAGCCCTAATTAGCTTGCAGTCGCCTCTAATGCAGCGGCACTTAATGAAGCGCACCTCATTTTATTGTTGGAGGGCTGGGTTCTTCACCTCGACAACCCCGCGGAACAAACCTTGCTCGGCTCTTGTTCTGGTGAGGTATTTAATTGTATTAAATTTTAAGTATAACATAAATAATTACAATGACAATTGCTGTAGTTGCAACGACCAAGCAATCTAGCTACGAGCCCTTTTGTTGCGGTATCTGACTTGGGTAGTTGCAATGGCGCATGGCGCTGAGATATAGTTACGAAAGCGATGTTATAACTGCACAAATCGCGATAATGTAGCTACTGTTTCACCCAGAATTACATGGCCCGTGTGGCGCAAAGGTTTCCATGCCGGACTGCCAATCAAGGGTCCCGGGTTAGATTCCTGACGAAGCAGAATTTAAAATTACGAGTTTCTATTTATGTTTCTAGTCTGGGTGTTTGTTTCATATCTTTTGGTTGTCTTTGACTTTCATGGCCCAGAGAATTCTAGTGTGGAACTGTGAGTGTTAAGCGTTTATTTATTTCTATTCCAGTATTTTTAAATTATACAAATTTAGACAGTTTAATTTCTAGTTAATTAATTTGAGATTAGCGTAGGTATACTGAAGCCTCAACAAATCTAGTTTGAACATCATTTGTTTCAAGATGGTTTCAAGTATGTTTGTTCAAAACGCTCCGACTGGGAAGCGACAACAGTTGTCATAGTCAAGAAATATCGCGGTTAATTAATTTGAAATTAAAATATATCTTCTGAAACTAATAGAATCAGGAATTACTTTGCGGGACTTCATTGCTATAAAGTTAGGTGAAAACTACTTTGCAACAATCCGCAATCAGAACGTATGATCGTGTATACTTTTTTTTCATGCCTCACCTCCCTCCCTCCCACATAGGACACAGAATTGTTTTCACCTAACTTTATAACAATAAAGTCCCGCAAAGTAATGCCTGATTCTATTAGTTTTGGAATATTCACCTAAGTTTATATTCTGAAACTAACAACACAATCTAATAAAACCTTTAAAAGCTCAAATTCAATACTGTTTAAAAATGAACAACAAAAAACTCCTTACAAACTTAACATATAACGTTACTCATAATAACCAATTTTTTTGCGTATTAGTAGTGTATATAAAATTTTGTGATCTTCGTCTCGGCAACAATTTAACAAACAAAAAAAAGGCAATTTATTCTAAATCTATAGGTGGAAACTTGTAATTGGCCATAGATATTAATTAAAGATATAAAGCCTTATGTTTTACACAACTGTTAGTTTCTCTTAAAGTTTGTAAATAAATAAATAAATAAATCTTGTCTGAAGTCATATCCAGTTAAGCTGTCCCCCAGAAGGCTGATGTTTGCCTAGTGTACTCAGTCACTGATTTTCTAAACGATAAAGCGGCATAAAGGAATTCCATAAAAACCTGGGAGGTTTTTTTTCCGCCGGCTTTTCCGGCTCTCAGTGTACAAAAACCCTGCAATATGGGTACCCAAAGCCGACGATCGGATCCGATCCGAAAATAAAAATAAATAAAATAAATAAACTAAAAAGCGCAATATGGGTACAAACAAAGATAAACGTAGTATACATATAATAAAATAAATGACACTATTTCAATGTACATTTTTATGTTTGTAAATTGTAATTAGTTAAGTTTTTAATTATTGTAATATTTGCATACCTCATGAAGGTAAATATGGCGAACCAAATGTATAAAAACACCTTTTGTAAACACCCATATTTGTGCAAATAAAAGTCTTTGTCTTTGTCTTTGTGTAAGTCTGTCTATCTGAATGAATTACTATCATTCACAGAGTCATTCTTGTTAGAAGATACATTCTTGTCACAGTCAATTAGGTTTATCACTACTTTACTTCAATCATACCGTCATATCTAATGTTTTTTTTTCAAATGTTATTAGCCTGCATCATCTAATGTAGAAATTTAATTCATTTCGCACCCTATTATAACAAGAGTGATGTGTATAGTTGCAGGATAGGTTCTTAAACAACCCCTTGTAACAAAATGTTGCATGTTATGACACGTTTTGCAAATGACAAAATGTTTTTTTCGCACTGCGCATTAAATTTTTAATTAATTTGAAATTAGTGTAGTGCTCTTATGAAATTTACGTTCGTCTCATTAGTTATTTTCGCGTCGATTGTGTTGGTGCTAAAATTAAGTTTTCATCTCACGTGGATAGCCCTTATCACAATAATACATTTACAAACTAACTAAAAATACTTTATTCATAGCATAATGTATTCTAACAGATTTTTAGGGTTCCGTAACTAAAGGGTGCCAACGGGACCCCATTACTAAGCCTCCGCTGTCCGTCCGTCTGACCGTCTGTCTGTCATTAGGCTGTATCTCATTAACGTGATGGATACACATGAGAAATTTTCACAGATGCTGTATGTTTGTTGCCGCTATAACAACAAATAATAAAAAATAGAATAAAATAAATATTTAAGAGGGCTCCCATACAATAAAAAGTATATTTAGATATAATGGTACGGAAACCTACGTGCGCGAGTCCGACTCGCACTTGACCGGTTTTTTGCCAAATGTCATTTATGCTGTCCCCGTAGTTAGGGTTGAGAATATGAGCTACGACATCTCCTACCTGATCCTAAGGGTCAGGCCACACTAGCTGCTTTTAGCATGGGCGATCGACGATTTGCGTCTGCATCGATGCTGCATCGCGTTCTGTTTCTCGCCGATCACCGACCTAAAAGTAACTGAAGTTGCTTGGCCGTAACAGGCATCTAAGCCGGACTTTCCAGGGTTGTGGTCCGCTAGATTGGGTGTTGCGTAAGGACGTCAGTATTTGCGTGATTGCACATCGTGACAGCACCTGAGGGAGTAGGATGCATCGCTCTTCCAAAATGGCCCTCATTAGACTACTTTCTGCATAATTAAAAGACATTTACATTTTCGACTTTTTTCTTCACCAGGCTGGCGACATCAAACGGCGAGATCTCCATCACGACGTCGCACGCGCAGGCTGGCCCCGCGAGTAGTGCAGGTAGCGTGGGCTCCGGAAACACCACGTCGCCCCATGCGCCGGTGAAGATGTCCCCTGGCTCGGTGAAGTCACCCTCGCAGGATGATAGTGATCTGCTTGCTGATTCGCCGAGTAAGTGAAGTTACTAATACTAATGTCTACGTTACTAAATGTAGCATCACTCGAGACGACTAGGGCTGGGAACTAAGTTGACATTGCTATAAAGATAGGCCAGTCTTACATGAGGCGACCATCTGTCTTCAGAGTACAGTTCAACTAGATGTTGTGTCAGGCGCGGTTGCAGCCTTCAATTTTGGAGGGGGTCACCAAGATATTTTGGAGGGGGTCACCAAGAAATTTTGGAGGGGGGTCACTAAGAGATTTGGTGGAAGAGGTGTCACAAATTGGCTTGTTTCGCCTTCCATCTCCATATGACTGATGGATTTTGGTGGGGGGGGGGGTCATGTTCCCTGTGTGTCCCCCTTGGGACCACGCCTATGTTGTGTGTAGATGTCCAAGGTCTGTAGCGCCCACTTATCGCATGTCTGCTACTCTATTTAAAATATTTAAATAAAAAGAAAAAAATATGTTAAAAATACTGTTTCAGTATGATACCTATGCAGGAGTGTAAAGTTAAGGATTGGAAGAGTCATAAATTTACAAATGTAAAAATGTTACTTTAATATCCTCAACCCTGATTGAAATTCTGCAACATGTCTAGGCAGCTAAAAGAGGTAAGGAAGATTTCTAGGAGCAAATTACAAGCACTTTTTTGTGATTCGAATGGCACGTTAAGACGTTGGACCTGGTTTTATCTATACTCGTAGATGGCTGCAACCCCTTTTTGCGTCCCACTGCTGGGCACGGGTCTCTCCCCTTTATTGGGGAGGCCTGGAGCTTACTCCACCACGCTGCTCCAATGCGGGTTGGTGGAGATGCGGGTTAGTGGCCAACCCGCTGTCAGATGTTTTCAAACCGCCCATAAGGCCTCCGACGAGGTTTTACGACTGTTATCTATCGACAACAACCGGGACCGACGGCTTAACGTGCCCTCCAAAGCACGGCAACGCGCATGAAATTTTTTGCCACTATCATCTCACACCCGACCGCGCCCGTTTGGCTTAGTTGCATAGATCGTTTGCGTTCTACACTAACCGCCGGGCCATGCGCGTATCTATAGATACCTGCCGTTTAATTATTTCAGAGGCCTTTTGGGCAGTTTTAAAACATTCGGCAGCAGGTTGGCCACTGAGCAGTATCTAGCTCGTGAAACCCAAAAATGGTTACAACCAGCCAGCAGCAACCATGCGCAAAATACAATAACTCAAAAAAAGAGCGAAATGTTAAACAGCCCTTTCTATCATACCGATTCTCTCTCTACCTACGAACAAGTATACTCTCTACATGTGATTTTCCTAACTTTAAAGTACTTAGTGAGTTTGAGTGTGGTACCGCTCCATTAGAAGCGCGAAGTCCTTTGCCTGCTTTATTTCAGTTAATGCTATAAAGAGTTTGTGATGTCTAGTGTGAAGCTGCCAGTAGTACATTTTATTCCACTAAGATGATTAATGAGAAAAAGGAATAACAGCTTTTCTGATGTAAAAAGTAAGTGCACTTGTCCAAGTCAAATATTTATGTCGTAGCCAGGAATTGGATTAGTGACTAATATTGGTATTTTCGTACTTTGAAAAGTTTTCGGGCACGTTATGTAAGTCTTGCCTTAATTACTATTAATACAAGGAGGTCGCAAACCTTTTCGGAGATAAGTTTTAAATAGTTAGTAATATGTAAGGTTAGGACCTTACATATGATTTTCCAAAATCCAATAGTAGTCAGTAGCCATGACCGTCCCAGTAGTGGAAGAACCATTAATGGATAGATTTAAAGTTCGGGAAGTAGATGTACATGTTAACTTTGTGCACCGATTTTGTAACCTTCGAATTATATTACTTAACGAGTGAGTTACTTACTTTGAAAAGTTTTCGGGCACGTTAAGTCTTACGTCTTAATTGCTATTAATACAGGGCGGTCGCAAACCTTTTCGGAGACCTTAGCGATAGTTTTAAATAACCTTTCGTATGATTTTCCAATATCCGATAGTAGTCCGTAGCCGTGACCGCTCCAATAGTAAAAAATCCAGCAATGGATATATTTAAAGTTCAGGAAGTAGATTTACAGAAACCTACGAGTTGAGTTTGCACGTGGTAACAGTCCATTAGTGAATCGAGAACAATGTCCTGTATGTTTTAGCTAATTCTATAAAGAGTTATAGTCCAAGTGAGTGAGTAAAGTAGCTTAGATGTGGTCGGTTGCAAAGTTACAGAAGACATTAGTACAGAACTAAATTTTTGATTTAACTGGTCTTTTAAAACTGAGATTCGTTACTTTTCAAAAATATTAATGCGTCTAAGAATAAAATTTACTTTGTTTCTGTTTGTAGTGCAGTAGAATCCTTTTATAAAGACTGCCAAGGGACCGGTGATATTACGACGTACTAACCGGAAGTCGCAGTCCTGAGAGAAATTCGTAATTTCTCGAAAGCATGACGTACACCAATCCGCACTTGGCTAGCGCGGTGGAATTAAATCCCCACTTGTGAGTGGAGACCTGTGCCCAGCAGTGGGACATAAAAAGGTTGAAAAAAAAACCGGAAGTCGTATTAAATGAACAGGCAATTTTTATTTAATTGATCACATACGTAATGCTATATCTTCATCTTCAAAATTAGAACGCACAATCACATTTATGAAGCACTTCTGCCGCTTTTAGAGCTACAGATACGCTCGAAGTAGTACAATTTTCTTTCAGGCTATCCTCATTATTATCGTCGCTGTCTTGGCTGTAGACCATAACAATTCGTAAGTCACACACAGCAAATTAGATACTGCTCTAAAATAAATAGGCATTACAATCAGACATGTAGGTAAGAGGGTGTTCAGGGCGAAGATATCATCTTTTCTATGATTTATTTCCAATCACGTCTACGCTCGTCTTTGGCACCGGAAAATTATGTGTAAAATTCCGTCGTTACAAGCGGTCGGTCGTTGTAAGCGTAGTCGTAATAAACGGATGTAGGTACTTTCAAATAAAATCTTATTAAAACTAAACATAACAATATTCCTATACTTACGTCGCTAAAACGGTTGGTTGTTGTATGCGAAGCTCGATTTTTAAGTTTTGTCACTTACATGGTAAAGAGTATAATAAATTTAAAGTCAAGTTTACACACGGTAACACTCCATTAAAAGTGAGAGGACTGCGTCCTACATTATTTCAGCTAATGCTATAAAGAGTTAGTCAAGTAAAGTTTGGTGCTTCTATAGCGTTAACAAAGTTCGTTATGGCAAAGTAGGTTCGTTGTGGTCATTTCAGAGATGCATGAGTTCATTAAATGTAGAGACAAGTTAAGAGGACGAGAGTTCCGGATAGAATTTGTGATTTATAAGAGTTTTGACTATATTATTATAGTGTTTATGTCGCAGGCATCTGATTAAATCAGCCACTCAATTAAAAGGCTAGTCCGTCCGGTGCCGGTCGTTAAGGGGCCGTATACGAAATTTTGCCGATTTTGCTTATTTACCCGATTTAACACATGAGATTTTGCAGATAAATTACAGTACTTCTACAAGTATCATTGCACTATATAACTTTTAATTTCATTCATAATCTAATACATTAGACACTTTTATAGCTTGCGTCAAGAATTATAACGCGAGATTTAGGTTACTTTAAAAGATGTTTAATGCCGAATCATCATTATTAATAAGATTTTTTTTTCAGGAAACGGATTGATTATAAACTGAAGAGTATTTATGTCAAATAAATTTTACGAAAGATTATTCCATTTTGCCGAAATCAAATGCAATTTCTGGCCCATTTTCTCTTAAAATTGACTGAGTTCAATGTTTTTTTACTAATATTTTTTGTATGAGAATGCCAAAAAGGGGCTCATACATTATGTTTGTGATTTTTACAGCAATACATGGATTTTTTTTCGATCTGTTTAGAATTTAAAATGATCCATATATTTGTGATATTCTATACCTATTACAGTAATATTTACAAAACTATCACCGGCTTCGGGTCTACTAAGCAAAATAACAAAATAAAAATTAAAAAGTGGCTCATTTAATAGTTTATTATTGAAATGATCAGTCATATTGTGCAATAAAACTTATGGAAATACTGTATTTTAACTGTAAAATCTCCTGTATAAAATGAGCTAAATCAGCGAAATCGGCAAAATTTCGTATACGGCCTCTTAACACCGGCATTCAATGAAGTGGCTAAATGACAACCAGCCAATTCGTTGAATGTAACGTCCAACGACTTCGCTAAACGTCATTTAGCCGTTTTATTAAATGGAATATAGACGACTTTGTATTGTTTTGACGTGAGAAAAGATAACTAATTAGGTATTTCAGATTCGATTTATTTAATAAGGAAACAACTTAAATAAAGACTTAATTCGTATAAAAATTCAATTTAAAACATTTATTTATATTTTTATATATTAAACTACTTAAAAACTCTTAGCCGGCAGCATACTAAGCACAATTAATTCATGTTATCACACTTTTTTTTATCTTTCACACTTTAAATTTCTGAACTTTCTGACGTCATATTAGTTTTGGTAACTACCAGTGAAAAATATGAACTAAATTCAAATCACCTGCCTGTTTTTACGTCAGCCTTCTTCAGAAAGCTAGTATAAATAAAGCCAACTAGTTGAACGAGGAGCTAATCAGCTTTTGAATTGAATGCTGGGGTATAATGAATGAGCTAGCCTTTTAATTAAGTGGCTGATTTAATCAGATGGCTGCGACATTTATATCTGCCACATAAATTAATTTAGGGTTGAAGTGCAGTGTCTAAAATCGTGTAAACTTTTGTGTACAAAAATAATTTAATTTGGTACGTCTAGCAATACCTACTTTACAAGATAATAGTGGTTTTCGACAGCAGTTTTGGAACATCTGTTCTAAAAAAGACTTATGGTACATAGAAGTACATACATATAAGTAGAAATGCGTCATTAAATGCAGAGACAACGTTAAACGGATGATATTTAGTCATATAATTTGGGTTTTGTCAGGTTGATAATTGTAAGGGCTGGGTATTAGCCCTGGGTGAGTGTGGCGAGGGAGAAATAAAACGTCTCGCTTGAGTAGTTATACACACACTGATTTTAATTGATTATTGGAAATATATAAAGGCCGCGCGAATGCAAAGCGCAGCAGTTTTACTGAACAATACATATCGTACGGCTTGTCCCGTACATTCTCCCGACTAAGAAAATTATATATTACAAACAAGATAATAAATTATTAATTAAATAACATGAATTATAATTAAAATGAGAGTTCGAACTTATATTGTCCTTAAGAACGTCTTAATAATTTAAATTTGATCTATCACGAAAAAATGGGATTGTTTCACTATCACTAAAGCACACACGAAAACACTGATTCGTTTCACTACACTATCACTGCAGTAGAAACGCGCATAGAAGAATTCCGCCGCGACTCTCAATGTCGCCAGGATGCATGCTTCTTTCTGAATCTGGAGACTGGTTACAAGGGCAGTCATCATCCTCATGATTTTAATGATAATATGTTTGGGTGAATTGCTCAGTAAACTCTTGTTAAAGGTAGCGGCATACAGTTATTTTCATTACGTTCAAATTACTTATCTATGATTCAATTGCAACACGACAGTCTCATTATTAGGATACCAATTCTTCACTCTTTGGTTTAATTTCTCTTCCAATTTTCTTTATCGTTTGTCGTTATGAGTCTGATGTCTTCTTGATGATGAAATTCATGACTTGGTTCTATCGGCGTAACATAGAATGATTTAAATTTATCTTAGGTACTCATTACAAGTGAAAAAAACATGATAAGAAAGCTTTCATGAGTCGGGCGAAGGTGTGTATTGTATTGCGTTGTGATAGGTCAGGAGTAGTTTATAAATTATTGTTGCTTATTATCATTTTTCTGAGTCGACGGATATTGCCCCGTAGGTAAAGTGCAGACGGGTAGTAATATGAGCTTGCTAACAGGTCGTTGAATTACACTTTTACTTGTTTTTATGGTTACGACCCTGACCTGGCCGTCCTTCCCAGGGTGAAGTGCCTGAATTCTGCCTAACGCCCACTTGCCTGGAGGTTGATTTTCGTCTTTGATCAGTATGATGTTACCGACGTCGACATTTTTGGTAGGTGTCTTCCATTTAGTTCTAGCTTGGAGTTGCTGAAGATACTCCGATGACCATCTCTTCCAGAAGTTCTTCATCATGGAGTAGTGAATTATGGTCTGATTGACATTCCTTGCATCGTTTTGTAGATATACATTCCGACTCGTGTTTGTTTAAGCAATTAGTGCAAAATTTAAATTTATTAACTGTGGCCAATCGATTTGCCGGTGTCATATTTTTAAATTTTCTACATATAAATAGTGCATGATGTAAATTACATAATGGGCAATTTAATGTGTACGTTGCTCTTGCTTGAAAATGATTTTTATAGAAATTTCCTTGATTAGCTTTAATATTAGAATTGCTGAGAGAAGGTTTAAATGTTTTATTTATAGGTTGACGCGCGAACGATTTCCCTGTCTGATGAGTAATCGGTTCTAATGCGACGAACTTGCACTCGATGAATGATAAAAATTCTTCCATGGTTGGTAATTCCCGGGGTGTCTTACGAGCTTCCTTGTAGTCGCTGTAGGTTTCTGGGTCCAGCTTTTTGCATAAAAGGAGTACTAACAGTGGATCCCATGAGGTAGTGTCTACTCCAAGGCTGTGTATGCCGTGGATGCACTCAGTTGTAACATCGTACAACCGCTTCAGCTCAAATGATGATTGCTGGGTGACGATAGGTTGGTTTAAAAATACTTCTATCTGATGCGTAAAAAGTGCCTGAGGGTTGTTATATCTATGAACTAAAATTTCCCACGCAGCGTCGTAGTTTTCTGATGAGATGTGAAGATGCTGTATGAGACGTTCAGCTTCACCTTTGACCTTGGCTTTTAGATGTTGCATTTTTTGAGCCTTGGTGATGGAATTATTCTCGTGGATGATTTCCGAGAATAAATCAAAGAAAGTAGGCCACTGACTATACTTCCCCGTGAAGGTAGGTATTTCCAATTGAGGTGTCGATTGTTGCACGTGAATCATAGACGACATTTTAGCATGTAATGAACGTTTTATACATTTATATGAAATTTCATGTGTGGTGAACTCGTCTTCATACGCTAAGTCTCCGCCTTCAAGTAGATGTTCTATTTGTAGATGTAAATTTTCGATAGTATTCCATTTGTTCTGTATGCATTTGAGCTCGTCTTCTAGTTCCCACTTTTCATGAATTTCTTCTACATTGATATTTCTAATCTGTCTATCTAGGATTCTAAAGTGCGTTCTCTGTAAGGCTAATAACTCATCGAGCTTGCTGCTAGCTGACGCGGACTTCTCTTCTTTCCCATATGAAGACAACAAGGTGCGAATGGAAAAGTAAAATTCTTTACCTTGAGCGTACATATTAGATGAAATATATTTTGACGCCTGATCTGGTTGTTTTATCAGATTGGAATGATTTGATTCAAATTCTCCCCAAAACATATCTAACGTTTCAATACGTTTTTTAATATATTCTGGTGTTTTCCTATGCGCAGAGTCTTTAGAAAAATTTACTTTAATGGTATTCATATGCTCTAACAGCTCATTCTGACGAGTCATTAACGCTTCCATTGTTAAAAAAATAAAAAAGGATCGATCTTACTTGAATAACGGGAACCTGTAGTGTTGCTGCTGCTGTAGCTGTAGAGACTTGCCGCCCGTAGCGACGATGATGCAATTCGCCACTGGTTGTAGCGATGATGGTCTTCCCACTGGATGTGAGGATGTGAAGAAATGCCGGAACCGCCGCGAATAGTACGTCGAATATCCCGGATACGGCGACCTGCTCGGGCCTAACCGGACCACCAGAATACCGGAGAAAGCGCGTAGTCTTACGACCGAAAGACTTAAACGGCGATCGCGAAGGTCCTGGACACGCTCGAAGGACCAAAAAATCTTTTTTTTTTTTTTTTTTTTTTTTTTTTTTGAGTAGTTATACACACACTGATTTTAATTGATTATTGGAAATATATAAACGCCGCGCGAATGCAAAGCGCAGCAGTTTTGCTTAACAATAGATATCGTACGGTCCATCCATAGGTCGCTGGTTCAGATCCGGCTCGAAGGACCAAAAAATGTAAGGGCTGGGTATTAGCCCTGGGTGAGTGTGGCGAGGGAGAAATAAAACGTCTCGCTTGAGTAGTTATACACACACTGATTTTAATTGATTATTGGAAATATATAAAGGCCGCGCGAATGCAAAGCGCAGCAGTTTTACTGAACAATACATATCGTACGGCTTGTCCCGTACAATAATATTATCAAAACTTGCACCTAAACGCTTGTGTAAAAAATAATTTAGTTTGTTCCTGTAATATCCGGTACGTAAGCAAGATCAGCGATCAGATTGAGCAGCGATGCTCTAGTGGTAAAAAACCACGGACTTCGAGTGACCGATCCCGTGTTCAAATCCTCGGCGCGCACCTCTGACAAAGACATTTGTAATGTGCGCATTTATCGCTGCTCCAGGGTGACGGAAAATATCTTGATATATAATTGATTACGATGTTTTCCATCACCGTGCACGCCTGAGAGTAATTCATAATTTTTCGAAAGCATGCCGTCCACCAATCCGCACTTGGCCAGCGTGGTGGACTATGACCTAAATTCCTCTCACTTGTGAGAAGGAGACCTTGTGCCCTGCAGTGGGACATAAAGGTTGAAAAAAAGAGCATGATCCGGTGTTCATCGCAATTGGAAACCATGGTAAATCCACGTTGTATTGCACACTGTATAGCTTGTTTTTAAGATTTTAATAGTACTAAATGTATTTCTAACTATTAAACAAAATGTTTTATAGTTGCGAAAATTCTTATGCACCGTTAGAAACGAAATATAGCTCACCTAGAACTAGACTTTAATGAACATTAACTTTATTTACGAGTATGTATGTACCTGTATTATTCCACAGTACTACTTAATGACAGGATTAAATATTTTACCTACCAAGATCTTTAAAACGTAATTAATGGAAAACCAATGAGACAACATTTCAATTATAATCGTCTTGGACGCATTAACACAGCCATATTCAACTTTATTGTGGTATTTCATTTGTTTGTTTGTTTGTCTATAACTTATAATGTCACTTACCAAAATATGAATGTAGCAAGAAGGTTTGAAAATTACTTGAAACTAGAATTTCGGTTTTTTCCAAACTATCATGTCTTCTCAAACACAATGTATATAAAGCATGTAGGCCTATACAAAATATGTCTTCTCAGAAACTCGCAAAATATACATAGGTACTGAGAAATTTTTGTTTATTTTTTTAACCTGTTTTATCATTGCCTCGTTTCTTATCGTCAAAAATGTCTAGATCATTTTCACCATACTGGCGAAGTGCTATGTATATTATATGCCTTTGACAATATGAAGCTACCTATGAAGAGTAAAAAAATACATGATAATCCTACTAATATTATAAATGCGAAAGTTTATTTGTTAGTCTTTCACGCGAAAAATACTCAACCGATCATCATGAAACTTTGTACAAATATTCTTGGAGTTATCAGAAGTAAAATAGGATACTTTAAAAAAAATTAACGCGAGTGAAACCGCGGAGCACAGCCAGTAAAATATAACATGATTTTTTAACCTAAAAACTATATGTATAACATAAAATTATGTAATTATTTCTAAAGCGCCTTAGACGTTGCTTAGTTAATTCCTTAGATTTCATTAATAAAAAATCGCCCTGAGCAAAACCTTACACATTTTTGTGACCAATGAACTATTATTGCTGTTTGTTAGTAGGTATTTGGCACCATCGCACCAAGCAATCATTTACAACATGTAAAACCGGGTGCGCACGCTAGTCTTCTTTATAAGTGCAATTGTATGTAAGGGCAACCGAGTAAGATTACCTACAGCCTGACCTATAACGACTACCAGTAAATTAACATCCGAGATTGTGTGCCCTCAATTGAATTATATTGAAGTCTCAAAGAATCTGATGAGAGCCCTTGATGTCACGGAACTGTATTTATAAAGTTTACATCCCGTTAATGTTATCTTTAGTATTAATTGAAAAAAAAAACTATTTTAATTTTTTTTGGATTTGAACCCAGGATCGGTCGCGTCGAAGACCACGGTTTTTTAACACTCGGCCATCGCTGCTCTTGCAGCGATGTGTGTTAAGGCATGGCTACAACCCTTTTTGCGTCCCACTGCTGGGCACGGGTCCCTCCCCATTATTGGGGAGGCCTGGAGCTTACTCCACCACGCTGCTCCAATGTGGGTTGGTGCAGATGCGGGTTAGTGACCAACCTGCTGTCGGATGTATTCAAACCGCCCATAATGCCTCCGACAAGGTTTAACTACTGTTATCTATCGACAACAATCGAGACCGACGGCTTAACGTGCCCTCCGAAGCACGGAAACGCGCATTAAATTTTTTTCCACTAGCGATCACCCATCTCACACCCGATCGCGCCCGTTTGGCTTAGTTGCATAGATCGCTTGCATTCTACGCCAACCACCGGGCCATGCGCGCTTCAGCCATGCGCGCTTCAGCCATGCGCGCTTCAGGCATAAAACAGTACAATCGATTTGTTTAAGTAAGGTCAATTACTTAGAAAAGGATTTTTGACTTCAAATGTCATGGTTATACTCTCAAGCTTCTTCTCTTAAATTCATCAGGAATACTATTTTAACAAAACTACGGATGTACTTACCATAACTAAGTACGTACCTATTTGGTATCAAAAATTAAGTTGATCAAAATGAATGTTGGTCCATAAAAAACTAAATAATTTACACACTCTAAAATTTGTCTATTTTTACTCAATTTGCGCGATGACTTTTTACCATTTCCATTACAGTTTCGACCACAGAACTGTTATGAGGTAGAAACGGCCAATATTTTAATTATGAAAACCTGCGACACCACATTGTCATTTTTATAAATAGGAAACAAATGTTATAATTTTACGAATTCACGCTGAAGCCTGATGATTGGAATAAAATAACTATATTTTTTGCCGATTTCGAGAAAAATGATATCTCAATAATTTTAAAATGATTCGATGTTTCTATGTATAAATTATTGTTATAATTGAATAACACTTTCATTGATTTATTTAATTCAATACATTGTGATATAATATAACATATTAGTGTATTGTAAAATTACGATATTGCAATTATTACCTACTGTGGAGAGTACTGAAATATTTAAGCCTATTAACATAGAAGTATGTCTTCAACGTAGATTTTTTATATATACTAACGTCTTGACGTAGTCAAAATAAAATACATATATAACTATGGTGAGCAAAATTAAACATTATTTTTTATTTAAGTAGAGTTGCAGACTAACTTATAGGCCATGTGATGTAAATAGTGGTCACACACCACCTCAATCAAGGCTCAATTTAAAAATCTGTCATCATGCCCATTAATACCTACTATGGAGTGTACTGAAATATTTAAGCCTATTAACATAGAAGTATGTCTACAACGTAGATTTTTTATATATACTACGTCTTGACGTAGTCAAAATACAATATCTATGGTGTGCAATATTAAACATTATTTTTTATTTAAATAGAGTTGCAGACAAACTTATAGGCCACGTGATGTAAATAGTGGTCACACACCACCTCAATCAAGGCTCTAGTTTCGTCTAAGGTCGTATGCACTTGAGCTGTAACTCCGGAAGCTGATGATAAGCTCATATTAGTGGTATCTGTGGCCAAAATAAACAGGCTATCCACTTAATGATACATTATTATTACCCTTCTGTCAGTATTAAGATCTACAATCCGAATGGGGTAAAATTATTTTACATCCATAATTTGAAAGAACAGACTAAACAAAATTTCGTGTTTATTTTCAACGGCGGATTTTATTCAATTATAGCCGGCCTAACTTGCTAATGACTCTAATTAGTGACCTAATATCGGACGAACTAGGCTTTATTTTTATTAGCTGACCTTAAAAGTTGTCTAAGTCTATAATTCACTTGCCTTCGACCTTTTATAGATAGCAGAGTAGTTAAAAGCTAGACACAACTATTTTAATGGAGTATCATTGGAACAGTCGCGCTTATTTTCTGAACTTATAATCTTGACTTTGTGATCATCATAATCATCATCGTTTTTTTAAATTGTGGGAAACCTTTAAAGATACCCGGCATCTTGAGAGGGGTACCGGCACCGGGTTTTGAGATATTTGTACCGCATTAAAACAATCTCACTGCTTCGGGAAGGACTTCAGGTTCTCTGGTGAAATATACATATGCATGGCGATCCAACAAATGCCCAAATGAGCTTACACAGATCAATAAAAAAAAATAGATGTAAATCTGTGAACAGCAATGTGAGGCCGGTTTTGTAAACATATGTGCATGACTGACCTATCCACACATGTGGCGATCATAAATCAAATTACCTGATTATGACAATTATTATTTTACAATTAGTATTTCATTACAACTTTTCACAACACTTTTTCTTGTGAATTGTTATATTTTTGACAACGTTTTACTCAATGCGCTGCGATTTTCGACTAGCAAGGTGCAAACACGTACAATGTTTGCGTGTAATGTGCATTTTAAACCGGCCACACTTCGTTGTCCGCAACGTTCTGTCTATACTTTTTAATTGATCTTAGGGAGAGACGGCGTGCGGATAGAGTCAAATTCTTCTCGGGGCCGCTGATTCCCACTCACCTCTTTTGATCAGGCAGGGAATACCGTTACTCCTATTCTTAGTCCCGAAAAAAGGATTACTAACGGTGGTGTGTGATTGGCTTCATGCCGCCGTAAGCATCTGAAGGTGCAGGACATTTGCTGTTCCGAAGATGGGCCCGTACTGGGCGTCACGCGCGGACACCGGTGCGTTCCACTGCAGACCCCGGAGTCCTCCCCAAGCGCAGAGGCAGGCCACCGATGGGATTTTGGTGTGGTACAAATCCTACATAACCCGGTATACTCTCTCCCAAGTTGGCGGGTACCCTCCCCCCTTCCCACTGATACAAAAAGGTACCATGTTTATCCGACAGTACACTCACACACATACACAAAGGCAGTAACATAATCACCCAGAGCGAGAACAGAAATTTAAACTTATCATTTACAAACTAACCCGCCGGGAATCAAACCCAGGTCACTCGGTCGGCAGCGCATTAGTTCATACGGCAGATAAATGTGACTCAATGATAGCAAGTTTTCACTTTTATTCCTTTGTGTGAGTTTAATCGGTATTGCGATCGCTCATGTTTTCCTTGAAGGATGTCCTTACGATTTCCATACAATAATGGCGGTCATTTCACGGTATATTACACACGACAGCTTTATTATGTGACGACGTAGTGGGATGGCCTCGTATGGTTTTTGTGTCAGGAATATATAGTTTTTGTGCGTTTACTCGCTGGTTTGACTGCTTTCCCAGTTTTGATTACTTCATTGATATAAAAATTGTGAGCAAACAGCATATTTCATTAAGAAAACAAGTTCTTTACGGTTAGCTTTTTTCTTTAAAATAATAAGCGAATGTACTAGACTAGATTCTTGTCTAAGTTTGTATGCATGTACGCAGGCAGAGCCAAATTTACACATGGCTGCTACCCTTTTTGCGTCCCACTGCTGCACGGGTCTCTCTCCCTTATTGAGGAGGCTCGAAGCTTACTCCATCACGCTGCTCCAATGCGGGTTGGTGGAGAGGCGGTTTAGTGGCCAACCTGCTGTTGGATGTTTTCGAACCGCCCATAAGGCCTCCGACAAGGTTTAGACCATCTATCGACAGCAACCGAGACCGACCGTTTAACGTGCCCTTCAAAGCTCGGAAACGCGCAAGAAGTTTTTGCCACTAGCGGTCACCCATCTCACACCCGACTTAACTAACTGCGTATATCGCTTGCATTCTACGCTTGCCGCCGGGCCATACGCGCTTCAGATTTACACATTTTAAAATTGAACATATTTGCGGTTAATATCAATTTTACTGCCCTTTTTGTAACGACGCCGCGCCGCGGCGTCGCGACGGCCGTGTGTGTTTAGGATCTTACGTTTTGTGTTACTCGATGATGTTATTAATTTACTAGTAGATTTATTGTTCTCGTAAGTGAGTGACGATTGTCTTTTATGAGAAATAAAGTTTTTGATATCGTGTTAAGAGTAATAAAATTAATCCCTAAAATTTAAGCTTTCTTACTTACAATTTGCTATTCTCTTTAAATTTCCGACAAAACAAACTGAATCCGAAGGTTTTTCGAGACCTCCAAAGGATGGAAATTATTTGAACTACCCATCTTGTTTTCGACCGTACCCGTTTTTCTTATTTCCATACTCGTAAATAGGTCACATCCTAGCGAAGGCGCAGTGTAGAAGCTTCCAAGCCTTTGTACTTCATTGCTAGCCTACATTCGAACTAACTATATTGCACAAAAAAGTTGAGTCAATATCAGAATACATTGAAAGCAAAAATAGCTTATGAATTTAATAAATCTCCTCCGCGTGTTCCAATGAGGCGCTAATTTTATCATAATGAGAGCATTGATTTCATGTATTTCTGCACAATAAGCCCTTCGCACGTAGGTAATAAGCACTTAACGCGGTTCCACACGATCGGAAACTACCACTTGTGTGCTCATTGTTTTTTTTTATTTACTCTAAAAGCCAACTAGCGTTTGTGTTTATTCTGTCAGGAATTAATAAATGATGAACTTTTTAAAATAATATATTGATACATGGGCGTACCCAGATTCTTGGTCAGGGGGGCAAGTTCTTGGTCGTGGTGAAGGGGGTTAACTTTTTTACACGCTTTATATTAGCTTCACTTGTATGTATGTTTGTATGTTTGTAACCGACTCTTTCAGATGCGATTTTGACCCACTTTAAACGGCCAGATTTCATTCAAACTTTGTCGATTTATCGAGGACCGATGACAACACACTTAATTTGATAAGATTATTTCATTATTTAATTTGCAAAATAAGATTTTTGTCAATATACTTATAGAATTTTTGAAAATTATTTCCAACCATTATCTTAAGACATAAGCAGAAATTAATAATTAATTAATTAAAAATTAATTAATTAGTATAAATAATTAAAATATGTATTTTATTTAAAAATAACAGTTTAAAAAAAAATTATAAACACTTTTAAAAATAAACCAAACTAAAAAGAAGAAAATAAATAATAGTTTTAAAAACCAAAAAACACGCTTTTATAATAAATCCAACAAAAAAATGAAAATAAATTTGAATTAAAATAGTGTAAGAATGCATTTTATTGTAAAAAAAATACGTTTTTACACATACATACAATAAAAGCGTGTTTTTCGGTTTTTAAAACTAGGTATTATTTATTATCTGGATACCGCGCGTAAAGTTGCCATGTTACACGCAGACACGCACACAAAATAGGAAACTTTTCTTTATAGGTTTCTGTTTCTTGAGAGATCTTTTGGGATTCTTGAAATCTACTGTGTGGTAATTTTAATTAGACATTTATATTCAGAATTACATTTTTCGTATCAGATATACCTATTTGTTTATAAATAATACTCTAATTAAACCTATTAATATTTAGATTTGTATAGTAAGTATGCAAAATCCAGATGTAAAACTTGCAACACTCAGATTTAATGCAATTCAAACTTTTTGAGATGTCAACACTCGCTTCTCCTTGAACCGTCGCGTCGTAAGGGTCGCCGCGTTACATTATTGTAAAAAATATTATTATACTCGTACTTCAGACATTAAACTTCAGTTTCGTTTGCCACCCTACAATCTTTGAAATTTTAAACTATAAAAAAACTAAAGACAAAGACAAATGATTTATTTGCACAAATATGGGTATTACAGTTGTTTTATACATTTAATAATCCGCCATATTTACCTCAGTTAGGTATGCAAATATTATATTATATTATTAATAAATAAAAGTACTGACTAAAATGTAACTTAGAAATTTAGAAATTTTAATTTATTTAAGTATTAAATTAACTAATCATATTATTAATTTATATTTATCCCGTATTTGCGATTTTTTTTAAATTGTTTTTGGTAATTATTTATACGGTATTTTATCAGCGTCATCGGCTTTGGGCACCCAATTACCTGGGTTTTTATACACTGAGAGGAAAAAAAAGCCGGCGGAAAAAAAACCTCCCAGGTTTTTAATCACGAAGTAAAAGCAACAAGGTTTTTATAATAATCATGAACGCAATATTATTTCCAAATATTAACCTTCAAAACAAATTGCTTCTCTTCTAATTACATGAAATCAATGAAAACGCCATTATATTACACAATAAAGGAGGAGGTTTCGAGAACAAAGACAAACACAAACGTAAATACATTAATTTAGATCTTGAAGGCTCTATATCTAAAGTGATCTATGAAATATTTTTAATAAGAGACACTTGGAATTAAAACTACCGTAAAGTTTACATTTACTGGAAACTGATTTTTTGTCAATAATGTCTAGAAAGAAGCGCGCATGGCCTGGCGGCTAGCGTAGAACTCAAGCGATCTATGTAGCTGAGCCAAACGGGCGCGGTCGGGTTTGAGATGGGTGACCGCTAGTGGCAAAAAATTTCATGCGCGTTTCCGTGCTTCGGAGGGCACGTTAAGCCGTCGGTCCCGGTTGTTGTCGATAGATAACAGTCGTCAAACCTTGTCGGAGGCCTTATGGGCGGTTTGAAAACATCCGACAGTGGGTTGGCCACTAACCCGCATCTCCACCAACCCGCATCTCCACCAACCCGCATTGGAGCAGTGTGGTGGAGTAAGCTCCAGGCCTCCCCAATAAGGGGGAGAGACCCGTGCCCAGCAGTGGGACGCAAAAAGGGTTGCAGCCAGCCAGCCAATGTCTAGAAAACCGAAAATAGTACGTTTTTTTTATTTTACATCGGAAGAAATTGTTTGAATCAAGAAACTAAGCCTAACTAAGTGGTAGAACTATTAGGTTCGCCCGGGGAAGTACCACCGCTGCACCCACTTCTGCCGTGAAGCAATTCTGTTGTGTTTCGATGGAAAGGTACAGTTGCCGGCCACACTTACATGAGGCGACCACCAGCCTCCGGAGTAGCAGTGCAACTGCATACGACCTCTGACAAGACTTACCTATGCTTGCTTGAGGTTGTATGTAGATGTATATGGGCTGCAGTGACCACTTACTTAAAATATCGTATTATCTTCAAGATACATAAGATTAAGCACACCACCTAGTTTTTTTATGATACTTGTTTGTGTTAGAAATTGGTCTGAGGCATTTAAGGAAAGGATTTAATATTACTTTTTCAAAACATAGCATTACTTTTTCAAAACGGCCATGCCTGTTTTTTTCGCTAAGCTTCTACATCGCTTGGAAACACTAAACATAAAATATATTTTCAAAAAAACTAAATTAACACGCTTTCAAAGCACATCAAACTAACATAAGTAAAAAATATTTTTAAAATAAACTTAAAACAATAATGAACGAAAATTCTAGCATTATTGTCAAAAAAGCGTGATGTGTTTTAAAAAAGCGTGTTTTTTAGTTTTCTTAAACTATATTTTTATGTTTTACCTTTTAGTTTTATATGCTATTCATGCTCTGAGTCCAAAAAAGAGTTTTTAAAAGCTCACAAACATACAGATGAAGCTAATAAAAGCTAAAAAATAAGCGTCTCCCACCCAACTCTTAACTGAAGCTGCAATAACTTGACAACGTACATTATTTCCATACGCCAATTGTACTTCTGTAAAACTATAATAGCTGTTTCTTTTCTCGTTAAAAAGCAGTTCTACAACCACTATCATTGAGCCTTAAAATTGTCCTAGTTAATCTAATTTTGTAGTTCAGTGTACCATTTAAAACAATAGCTCTTGAAATTCACAAGTGCTTTTAAACTTCAAGACTTTTTAATTAATTTTTTAAATTTTTAGTTTTTCAAAATTGTTCCTTAAACTGAATTAGTTTATTTTCGTGTCACTTTGCGGTTAAGTTAGAAAATTAATTAAGATTTCATTTTAAAATATTTCATTTTAAACAGTGGCGATCTCCGAAGTTTAATGTCTCAAAAGACAAAACTTCACATGATACTTCCTATATTTCAATAGTATACTTATTTCAATTTTTTACATACTATGCAATATCTAGAGGCACCAAGTCGAAGAAAAAAGCGGCATGGGCGTATCATAATTTTTTCAAAACAGTTCAGGCCAATTTAGTTACATTTCATAAGATCCTTCATAAAAAATTGTATGTAAAGTTTGTAATTAAAAAAAATATATAAACTAGCACATAAGCATATGAAAACTAAACTTCAAACTCTTCATAAACTTCATCCTTAAACATGACAGTATAGAACTATACCACAAGGGTCTCTATGTATTGTATACGGTAGGAATGGAGTCGATTCGTCGCACGTCAATCGATTGATCGTAGGCAATCGTATGTCGTACGGAATCGTACCAAATCGTACCGCCGCATCGCGTCCTATTAAACAGCCCGCCCGGGGCCCAGTTCTATTGATGACTATTTAATTCGCTGTTAGTGGATACAATTACTGAATTACTCTGTTCCTCTGCTGCGCTAATTTGTCTATATTAAATCGATAGGGCGCGGCTGGATCAAGCGGGAGCCTTGTATAGGCTGATTGTTTGGGATTGATAACAAGAATTAATTTAAGTATCGAGAACTTAAAATTAGAAAGCCTATTAAAAGGTTTGTTTAACTCTTTTAACTGAAATTTAAAAGTGTCTTATGGCACATGTCTCCTTTTTTTGGTATCGGAGGGGATTCTTTCAAAAGGTACCCTGCACTTTGGGAGAGGATATCGAGTTATGCGGGATTTGTACTGCACTAAAACCCCCTCGGTGGCCTGCCTCTGCGCTTAGGGAGGACTCTTGGATCTCCAGTTAAACGCACCGGTGTCCTCCACGCCCTTCTTCGGGAGAACAGGTGTGCTTTCCTACACCTTCGGATGCTTACAGCGGCATGCGGCCACGCGCACACCGCCGTCCTTCCCGGGGCTGCTGGCTGGGCGGATCGAGCCCCACTCACACCGCCCACAACTCCAGAAGCCCCCTCCTAGTCGCCTCATATAATCAGGCAGGGGACACCGTAGCTCTGTTCTTAATTCCGAAGCTACAGGGACTGGGCATATGTCTCCTATCGGAATCGAAAGGAATTTAGGTCATTATCCACAGATGCCCAAAAACTGGTTATTGAACATGCCTTTGAGAAATTTTGTGTAACCCTGAGATATATATAGTTAGGGAATATATTGTTATACATATTTAATTACGATATTTTCCATTACCATACAAGAAACACTAGAAATGTCCAGACTGGTTTTAGAGAAGGCTCCTCGAACTACCCTACTCCATCGAAACGCATATGGCATGTGCATAAAGATTTATAATAAATTACCTAATACAATTAAAACATTACCTGTAAATAAATTCAAAATATACTTAAAAAATCTATTAATACCGTTAACTATATATGACATCTACCACTGAACACGGAGCATCGATGCAACGATACAACGGAGCAGCGATGGCCGAGTGGTAAAAAACCGCGGTCTTTGACGCGACCGATCCCAGGTTCAAATCCTCGGCGCGCACCTCTTACAAAAAGAAATTTGTAATGTGCGAATTTATTGCTGCTCCACGGTGATGGAAAATATCGTGATATTTCATTAATTACAATATTCTCCATCGCCGTGCATGCCTGAGAGAAATTCGTAACTTCTCGAAGGTATGACGTCTACCAATCCGCACTTGGCCAGCGTGGTGGACTATGGCCTAAATCCCTCTCAATTGTGAGTAGGAGACCTGTGCCCAGCAGTGGGACATAAAAAAGGGTTGAAAAAAAAATATATGACATCAATGAATATTTTAATAATGACCTTCATATTAATGTAATTGTATATACATATATAATAATAATAATAATGAAAATCTAATAATTTATGTTAATAATCAATTGTAATTTATTGAAAAAAAAAATGTTGAACTTGCATGC